>OY804582.1:3067162-4285812 GCA_963680875.1 Bathymodiolus brooksi | reverse complement strand
GTAGCATAAATATGATGGTCTAGTAGTATAAATATGATGGTCTAGTAGCATAAATAAGATGATCTAGTAGCAAAAATATGATGGAATAGTAGTATAAATATGATGGTCTAGTAGTATAAATATGATGGTTTAGTAGTATAAATATGATGGTCTAGTAGCATAAATATGATGGTCTAGTAGTATAAATATGATGGTCTAGTAGTATACATATGATGATCTAGTGGTATAAATATGATGGACTAGTAGCATAAATATGATGGTCTAGTAGTATAAATATGATTGTCTAGTAGTATAAATATGATGGTCTAGTAGCATAAATTTGATGGTCTAGTAGTATAAATATGATGGTCTAGTAGTATAAATATGAATGGTCTAGTAGTATAAATATGATGGTCTAGTAGTATAAATATGATGGTCTAGTAGTATAAATATGATGATCTAGTAGCATAAATATGATGGTCTAGTAGCATAAATATGATGGTCTAGTAGCATAAATATGATGGACTGGTAGTATAAATATGATGGGCTAGTAGTATAAATATGATGGTCTAGTAGCATAAATATGATGGTCTAGTAGTATAAATATGATGGTCTAGTAGCATAAATAAGATGATCTAGTAGTATAAATATGATGGTCTAGTAGCATAAATAAGATGATCTTGTAGTATAAATATGATGGTCTAGTAGCATAAATATGATGGTCTAGTAGCATAAATAAGATGATCTAGTAGTATAAATATGATGGTCTAGTAGCATAAATATGATGGTCTAGTAGCATAAATATGACGGTCTAGTAGCATAAATATGATGGTCTAATAGCATAAATATGATGGTCTAGTAGCATAAATATTATGGTCTAGTAGTATAAATATGATGGTCTAGTAGCATACATATGATGGTCTAGTAGCATAAATATGATGGTCTATTAGCATAAATATGATGGTCTAGTAGTATAAATATGATGGTCTAGTAGCATAGATGTGATGGTCTAATAGTATAAATATGATGGTCTAATAGCATATATATGATGGTCTAGTAGTATAAATATGATGGTCCAGTAGCATAAATATGATGGTCTAGTAGCATAAATATGATGGTCTAGTAGCATAAATATGATGGTCTAATAGTATAAATATGATGGTCTAGTAGTATAAATATGATGGTCTAGTAGTATAAATATGATGGTCTAGTAGCATAAATATGATGGTCTAGTAGCATAAATAAGATGATCTAGTAGTATAAATATGATGGTCTAGTAGCATAAATAAGATGATCTTGTAGTATAAATATGATGGTCTAGTAGCATAAATATGATGGTCTAGTAGCATAAATAAGATGATCTAGTAGAATAAATATGATGGTCTAGTAGTATAAATATGATGGTCTAGTAGTATAAATATGATGGTCTAGTAGTATAGATATGATGATCTAGTAGTATAAATATGATGGTCTAGTAGCATAAATATGATGGTCTAGTAGTATAAATATGATGGTCTAGTAGCATAAATATGATGGACTGGTAGTATAAATATGATGGTCTAGTAGTATAAATATGATGGTCTAATAGCATAAATATGATGGTCTAGTAGTATAAATATGATGGTCTAGTAGCATAAATAAGATGATCTAGTAGCAAAAATATGATGGTCTAGTAGTATAAATATGATGGTCTAGTAGCATAAATATGATGGTTTAGTAGTATAAATATGATGGTCTAGTAGCATAAATAAGATGATCTTGTAGTATAAATATGATGGTCTAGTAGCATAAATATGATGGTCTAGTAGTATAAATAAGATGATCTAGTAGTATAAATATGATGGTCTAGTATTATAAATATGAAGGTCTAGTAGCATAAATATGACGGTCTAGTAGCATAAATATGATGGTCTAATAGCATAAATATGATGGTCTAGTAGCATAAATATTATGGTCTAGTAGCATAAATATGATGGTCTAATAGCATAAATATGATGGTCTAGTAGCATAAATATGATGGTCTAGTAGTATAAATATAATGGTCTAGTAGCATAAATATCATGGATTAGTAGTATAAATATGATGATCTAGTAGTATAATATGATGGTCTAGTAGCATAAATAATATGATCTAGTAGCATAAATATGATAGTCTAGTAGTATAAATATGATGACCTAGTAGAATAAATATGATGGTCTAGTAGCATAAATATGATGATCTAGTAGCATAAATATGATGGTCTAATAGCATATATATGATTGTCTAGTAGTATAAATATGATGGTCCAGTAGCATAAATATGATGGTCTAGTAGCATAAATATGACGGTCTAGTAGCATAAATATGATTGTCTAATAGTATAAATATGATGGTCTAGTAGTATAAATATGATGGTCTAGTAGTATAAAATAATGGTCTAGTAGCATACATATGATGGTCTAGTAGCATAAATAAGATGATCTAGTAGTATAAATATGATGGTCTAGTAGCATAAATAAGATGATCTTGTAGTATAAATATGATAGTCTAGTAGCATAAATATGATGGTATAGTAGCATAAATAAGATGATCTAGTAGTATAAATATGATGGTCTGTTAGCATAAATATCATGGTCTAGTAGCATAAATATGATGTTCTAGTTGTATAAATATGATAGTCTAGTAGTATAAATATTATAGTCTAGTAGTATAAATATGATGGTCTAGTAGTATAAATATGATGGTTTAGTAGTATAAATATGATGGTCTAGTAGCATAAATATGATGGTCTAATAGTTTAAATATGATGGTCTAGTAGCATAAATATGATGGTCTAGTAGTATAAATAGGATGATCTAGCGGCATAAATATGATGGTCTAGTAGTATAAATATGATGATCTAGTAGTATAAATATGATGGTCTAGTAGCATAAATATGATGATCTAGTAGTATAAATATGATGGTCTAGTAGTATAAATATGATGGTCTAGTAGTATAAATATGATGATCTAGTAGTATAAATATGATGGTCTAGTAGTATACATATGATAGACTAGTAGTATAAATATGATGGTCTAGTAGTATAAATATGATGGTCTAGTAGTATAAATATGATAGTCTAGTAGTATAAATATTATAGTCTAGTAGCATAAATATGATAGTCTAGTAATATAAATATGACGGTCTAGTAGCATAAATAAGATGGTCTAGTAGCATAAATATGATAGTCTAGTAGTATAAATATGATAGTCTAGTAGAATAAATATGATGGTCTAGTAGCATAAATATGATGGTCTAGTAGCATAAATATGATGATCTAGTAATATAAATATGATGATCTAGTAGTATAAATATGATGGTCTAGTAGCATAAATATGATGGTCTAGTAGCATAAATAAGATGATCTAGTAGTATAAATATGATGGTCTAGTAGCATATATATGATGTACTAGTAGAATAAATATGATGGTCTAGTAGTATAAATATGATGGTCTAGTAGCATAAATATGATGTTCTAGTAGTATAAATATGATGGTCTAGTAACATAAATATGATGGTCTTGTAGTATAAATATGATGGTCTAGTAGCATAAATAAGATGATCTAGTAGCATAAATATGATGGTCTAGTAGTATATATATGATGGTCTAGTAGCATAAATATGATGGCTTAGTAGTGTAAATATGATGGTCTAGTAGTATAAATATGATGGTCTAGTAGTGTAAATATGATGGTCTAGTAGTATAAATATGATGGACTAGTAGTATAAATATGATGGTCTAGTAGTATAAATATGATGGTCTAGTAGTATAGATATGATGATCTAGTAGTATAAATATGATGGTCTAGTAGCATAAATATGATGGTCTAGTAGTATAAATATGATGGTCTAGTAGCATAAATATGATGGACTGGTAGTATAAATATGATGGTCTAGTAGTATAAATATGATGGTCTAGTAGCTTAAATATGATGGTCTAGTAGTATAAATATGATGGTCTAGTAGCACAAATAAGATGATCTCGTAGCAAAAATATGATGGTCTAGTAGCATAAATATGATGGTCTAATAGCATAAATATGATGGTCTAGAAGCATAAATATTATGGTCTAGTAGCATAAATATGATGGTCTAATAGCATAAATATGATGGTCTAGAAGCATAAATATTATGGTCTAGTAGCATAAATATGATGGTCTAATAGCATAATATGATGGTCTAGTAGCATAAATATGATGGTCTAGTAGTATAAATATAATGGTCTAGTAGCATAAATATGATGGTCTATTAGCATAAATATGATGGTCTAGTAGTATAAATATGATGGTCTAGTAGCATAGATGTGATGGTCTAATAGTATAAATATGATGATCTAGTAGCATAAATATCATGGTCTAGTAGTATAAATATGATGATCTAGTAGTATAATATGATGGTCTAGTAGCATAAATAATATGATCTAGTAGCATAAATATGATAGTCTAGTAGTATAAATATGATGACCTAGTAGAATAAATATGATGGTCTAGTAGCATAAATATGATGATCTAGTAGCATAAATATGATGGTCTTATAGCATATATATGATGGTCTAGTAGTATAAATATGATGGTCCAGTAGCATAAATATGATGGTCTAGTAGCATAAATATGATGGTCTAGTAGCATAAATATGATGTTCTAATAGTATAAATATGATGGTCTAGTAGTATAAATATGATGGTCTAGTAGTATAAAAATAATGGTCTAGTAGCATAAATATGATGGTCTAGTAGCATAAATAAGATGATCTAGTAGTATAAATATGATGGTCTAGTAGCATAAATAAGATGATCTTGTAGTATAAATATGATAGTTTAGTAGCGTAAATATGATGGTCTAGTAGCATAAATAAGATGATCTAGTAGTATAAATATGATGGTCTAGTAGCATAAATGTGATGGTCTAGTAGCATAAATATGATGGTCTAATAATTTAAATATGATGGTCTAGTAGCATAAATATGATGGTCTAGTAGCATAAATAAGATGATCTAGCGGCATAAATATGATGGTCTAGTAGTATAAATATGATGATCTAGTATTATAAATATGATGGTCTAGTAGCATAAATATGATCATCTAGTAGTATAAATATGATGGTCTAGTAGTATAAATATGATGGTCTAGTAGTATAAATATGATGATCTAGTAGTATAAATATGATGGTCTAGTAGTATACATATGATAGACTAGTAGTATAAATATGATGGTCTAGTACTATAAATATGATGGTCTAGTAGTATAAATATGATAGTCTAGTAGTATAAATATTATAGTCTAGTAGCATAAATATGATAGTCTAGTAATATAAATATGACGGTCTAGTAGCATAAATAAGATGGTCTAGTAGCATAAATATGATAGTCTAGTAGTATAAATATGATAGTCTAGTAGAATAAATATGATGGTCTAGTAGCATAAATATGATGGTCTAGTAGCATAAATATGATGATCTAGTAATATAAATATGATGGTCTAGTAGTATAAATATGATGGTCTAGTAGCATAAATATGATGGTCTAGTAGCATAAATAAGATGATCTAGTAGTATAAATATGATGGTCTAGTAGCATAAATATGATGTACTAGTAGTATAAATATGATGGTCTAGTAGCAAAAATATGATGGTCTAGTAGTATCAATATGATGGTATAGTAGCATAAATATGATGGACTAGTAGTATAAATATGATGGTCTAGTAGTATGAATATGATGGTCTAGTAACATAAATATGATGGTCTAGTAGTATAAATATGATGGTCTAGTAGCATAAATACGATGATCTAGTAGCATAAATATGATGGTCTAGTAGTATATATATGATGGTCTAGTAGCATAAATATGATGGTTTAGTAGTGTAATTATGATGGTCTAGTAGTATAAATATGATGGTCTAGTAGTATAAATATCATAATCTAGTAGTATAAATATGATGGTTTAGTAGTATAAATATGATGGTCTAGAAGTATAAATATGATGGTCTAGTAGTGTAAATATGATGGTCTAGTAGTATAATTATGATGGACTAGTAGTATAAATATGAAGGTCTAGTAGTATAAATATTATGGTCTAGTAGTATAAATATGATGGTCTAGTAGTATAGATATGATGATCTAGTAGTATAAATATGATGGTCTAGTAGCATAAATATGATGGTCTAGTAGTATAAATATGATGGTCTAGTAGCATAAATATGATGGACTGGTAGTATAAATATGAAGGTCTAGTAGTATAAATATTATGGTCTAGTAGTATAAATATGATGGTCTAGTAGTATAGATATGATGATCTAGTAGTATAAATATGATGGTCTAGTAGTATAAATATGATGGTCTAGTAGCATAAATATGATGGTCTAGTAGTATAAATATGATGGTCTAGTAGCATAAATAAGATGATCTCGTAGCAAAAATATGATGGTCTAGTAGTATAAATATGATGGTCTAGTAGTATAAATATGATGGTTTAGTAGTATAAATATGATGGTCTAGTAGCATAAATAAGATGATCTTGTAGTATAAATATGATGGTCTAGTAGCATAAATATGATGGTCTAGTAGTATAAATAAGATGATCTAGTAGTATAAATATGATGGTCTAGTAGTATAAATATGATGGTCTAGTAGCATAAATATGACGGTCTAGTAGCATAAATATGATGGTCTAATAGCATAAATATGATGGTCTAGTAGCATAAATATTATGGTCTAGTAGCATAAATATGATGGTCTAATAGCATAATATGATGGTCTAGTAGCATAAATATGATGGTCTAGTAGTATAAATATAATGGTCTAGTAGCATAAATATGATGGTCTATTAGCATAAATATGATGGTCTAGTAGTATATATATGATGGTCTAGTAGCATAGATGTGATGGTCTAATAGTATAAATATGATGATCTAGTAGCATAAATATCATGGTCTAGTAGTATAAATATGATGATCTAGTAGTATAATATGATGGTCTAGTAGCATAAATAATATGATCTAGTAGCATAAATATGATAGTCTAGTAGTATAAATATGATGACCTAGTAGAATAAATATGATGGTCTAGTAGCATAAATATGATGATCTAGTAGCATAAATATGATGGTCTAAAAGCATATATATGATGGTCTAGTAGTATAAATATGATGGTCCAGTAGCATAAATATGATGGTCTAGTAGCATAAATATGATGGTCTAGTAGCATAAATATGATGTTCTAATAGTATAAATATGATGGTCTAGTAGTATAAATATGATGGTCTAGTAGTATAAAAATAATGGTCTAGTAGCATAAATATGATGGTCTAGTAGCATAAATAAGATGATCTAGTAGTATAAATATGATGGTCTAGTAGCATAAATAAGATGATCTTGTAGTATAAATATGATAGTCTAGTAGCATAAATATGATGGTCTAGTAGCATAAATAAGATGATCTAGTAGTATAAATATGATGGTCTAGTAGCATAAATATGATGGTCTAGTAGCATAAATATGATGGTCTAATAGTTTAAATATGATGGTCTAGTAGCATAAATATGATGGTCTAGTAGCATAAATAAGATGATCTAGTGGCATAAATATGATGGTCTAGTAGTATAAATATGATGATCTAGTAGTATAAATATGATGGTCTAGTAGCATAAATATGATGATCTAGTAGTATAAATATGATGGTCTAGTAGTATAAATATGATGATCTAGTAGTATAAATATGATGGTCTAGTAGTATACATATGATAGACTAGTAGTATAAATATGATGGTCTAGTACTATAAATATGATGGTCTAGTAGTATAAATATGATAGTCTAGTAGTATAAATATTATAGTCTAGTAGCATAAATATGATAGTCTAGTAGTATAAATATGATAGTCTAGTAGAATAAATATGATGGTCTAGTAGCATAAATATGATGGTCTAGTAGCATAAATATGATGATCTAGTAATATAAATATGATGGTCTAGTAGTATAAATATGATGGTCTAGTAGCATAAATATGATGGTCTAGTAGCATAAATAAGATGATCTAGTAGTATAAATATGATGGTCTAGTAGCATAAATATGATGGACGGGTAGTATAAATATGATGGTCTAGTAGTATAAATATGATGGTCTAGTAGCATAAATAAGATGATCTAGTAGCAAAAATATGATGGTCTAGTAGTATAATTATGATGGTCTAGTAGTATAAATATGATGGTTTAGTAGTATAAATATGATGGTCTAGTAGCATAAATATGATGGTCTAGTAGTATAAATATGATGGTCTAGTAGTATAAATATGATGGTCTAGTAGTATAAATATGATGGTCTAGTAGCATAAATATGATGGTCTAGTAATATAAATATGATGGTCTAGTAGCATAAATATGATGGCCTAGTAGTATAAATATGATGGTCTAGTAGTATAAATATGATGGTCTAGTAGTATAAATATGATAGTCTAGTAGTATAAATATGATGGTCTAGTAGTATAAATATGATGGTCTAGTAGCATAAATATGATGGTCTAGTAGTATAAATATGATGGTCTAGTAGCATAAATAAGATGATCTAGTAACAAAAATATGATGGTCTAGTAGTATAAATATGATGGTCTAGTAGTATAAATATGATGGTCTAGTAGCATAAATATGATGGTCTAGTAGTATAAATATGATGGTCTAGTAGCATAAATATGATGGTCTAGTAGTATAAATATGATGGTCTAGTAGTATAAATATGATGATCTAGTAGTATAAATATGATGGTCTAGTAGCATAAATATGATTGTCTAGTATTATAAATATGATGGTCTAGTAGCATAAATATGATGGTCTAGTAGTATAAATAAGATGGTCTGGTAGTATAAATATGATGGTCTAGAAGTATAAATATGATGGTCTAGTAGTATAAATATGATGGTCTAGTAGCATAAATATGATGGACTAGTAGTATAAATATGATGGTCTAGTAGTATAAATATGATGGTCTAGTAGCATAAATATGATGGTCTAGTAGTATAAATATGATGGTCTAGTAGCATAAATATGATGGACTGGTAGTATAAATATGATGGTCTAATAGTATAAATATGATGGTCTAGTAGCATAAATATGATGGTCTAGTAGTATAAATATGATGGTCTAGTAGCATAAATATGATGGTCTAGTAGTATAAATATGATGGTCTAGTAGTATAAATATGATGGTCTAGTAGTATAAATATGATGGTCTAGTAGTATAAATATGATGATCTAGTAGTATAAATATGATTGTCTAGTAGCATAAATATGATGGTCTAATAGTATAAATATGATGGTCTAGTAGCATAAATAAGATGGTCTAGTGGCATAAATAAGATGATCTAGTGGCATAAATATGATGGTCTAGTAGTATAAATATGATGATTTAGTAGTATAAATATGATGGTCTAGTAGCATAAATATGATGGTCTAGTAGTATAAATATGATGGTCTAGTAGTATAAATATGATGGTCTAGTAGCATAAATATGATGGTCTAGTAGCTAAATATGATGGTCTAGTAGAATAAATATGATGGACTGGTAGTATAAATATGATGGTCTAGTAGTATAAATATGATGGTCTGGTAGCATAAATATGATGGTCTAGTAGTATAAATATGATGGTCTAGTAGCATAAATAAGATGATCTAGTAGTATAAATATGATGGTCTAGTAGCATAAATAAGATGATCTTGTAGTATAAATATGATGGTCTAGTAGTATAAATATGATGGTCTAGTAGCATAAATATGACGGTCTAGTAGCATAAATATGATGGTCTAATAGCATAAATATGATGGTCTAGTAGCATAAATATTATGGTCTAGTAGCATAAATATGATGGTCTAATAGCAAAAATATGATGGTCTAGTAGCATACATATGATGGTCTAGTAGTATAAATATGATGGACTAGTAGCATAAATATGATGGTCTAGTAGCATAAATAAGATGATCTAGTAGTATAAATATGATGGTCTAGTAGCATAAATTTGATGATCTAGTAGCATAAATATGACGGTCTAGTAGCATAAATATGATGGTCTAATAGCATAAATATGATGGTCTAGTAGCATAAATATTATGGTCTAGTAGCATAAATATGATGGTCTAATAGCATAAATATGATGGTCTAGTAGCATACATATGATGGTCTAGTAGTATAAATATAATGGTCTAGTAGCATAAATATGATGGTCTATTAGCATAAATATGATGGACTAGTAGTATAAATATGATGGTCTAGTATCATAGATGTGATGGTCTAATAGTATAAATATGATGATCTAGTAGCATAAATATCATGCTCTAGTAGTATTAATATGATGATCTAGTAGTATAAATATGATGGTCTAGTAGCATAAATATGATGGTCTAGTAGCATAAATATGATGGTCTAATAGCATATATATGATGGTCTAGTAGTATAAATATGATGGTCCAGTAGCATAAATATGATGGTCTAGTAGCATAAATATGATGGTCTCGTAGCATAAATATGATGGTCTAATAGTATAAATATGATGGTCTAGTAGTATAAATATGATGGTCTAGTAGTATAAATATGATGGTCTAGTAGCATAAATATAATGGTCTAGTAGCATAAATAAGATGATCTAGTAGTATAAATATGATGGTCTAGTAGCATAAATAAGATGATCTTGTAGTATAAATATGATGGTCTAGTAGCATAAATATGATGGTCTAGTAGCATAAATAAGATGATCTAGTAGTATAAATATGATGGTCTAGTAGTATAAATATGATGGTCTAGTAGCATAAATATGACGGTCTAGTAGCATAAATATGATGGTCTAATAGCATAAATATGATGGTCTAGTAGCATAAATATCATGGTCTAGTAGCATAAATATGATGGTCTAGTAGTATAAATATAATGGTCTAGTAGCATAAATATGATGGTCTATTAGCATAAATATGATGGTCTAGTAGTATAAATATGATGGTCTAGTAGCATAGATGTGATGGTCTAATAGTATAAATATGATGATCTAGTAGCATAAATATCATGGTCTAGTAGTATAAATATGATGATCTAGTAGTATAAATATGATGGTCTAGTAGCATAAATAATATGATCTAGTAGCATAAATATGATGGTCTAGTAGTATAAATATGATGACCTAGTAGTATAAATATGATGGTCTAGTAGCATAAATATGATGGTCTAGTAGCATAAATATGATGGTCTAATAGCATATATATGATGGTCTAGTAGTATAAATATGATGGTCCAGTAGCATAAATATGATGGTCTAGTAGCATAAATATGATGTTCTAGTAGCATAAATATGATGGTCTAATAGTATAAATATGATGGTCTAGTAGTATAAATATGATGGTCTAGTAGTATAAATATGATGGTCTAGTAGCATAAATATGATGGTCTAGTAGCATAAATAAGATGATCTAGTAGTATAAATATGATGGTCTAGTAGCATAAATAAGATGATCTTGTAGTATAAATATGATGGTCTAGTAGCATAAATATGATGGTCTAGTAGTATAAATATGATGGTCTAGTAGTATAAATATGATGGTCTAGTAGTATAAAGCGGACATCATCATCAATTCATCGAATGTAACTTTTTGTATCCATGATTTAGTTGAAAAAAATTGGTCATTTGGTATTAAACAACAATTCTCACTCACCATACTACAACACAATTCATGCACAAGCATAGAATATTGTTTGCCTTTTTCTCGTTTTTCTTTGGGTCATTGCATATGTCGATATATGGCTTCCGATTAACTCTTTGGCATCTTTTGGTAACTTTCTTCTTTTAACCTTACACAATGCATACTGAATACTAGTATATCATCCCTACAACATGTATACTGAAATTATCAACCCTACCATGTATACTGAAATTATCAACCTTACACAATGTATACTAAAATTATCAACCCCACACCATGTATACTGAAATTATCAACCGTACTCCATGTATACTGACATTATCAACCCTACACCATGTATACTGAAATGTTCAACCCTACACCATGTATACTGAAATTATCAACCCTACACCATGTATACTGAAATTATCACCCTTACACCACGTATGCTGAAATTATCAACCATACACAATGTTTAGTAAAATTATCAACACTACACCATACATGCTGAAATTATCAACCGTACACCATGTATACTGAAATGATCAACCCTACACCATGTATACTGAAATTATCACCCTTACACCACGTATGCTGAAATTATCAACCATACACAATGCTTAGTAAAATTATCAACACTACACCATACATGCTGAAATTATCAACCGTACACCATGTATACTGAAATTATTCCCCTACATCATATATACTGAAGTTATCAACTCTACACCGTGTATGCTGAAATTATCACCCGTACTCTATGCACTCTGAAATTACCCACCCTGCACCATATATGCTGAAATTATCAACCATACACCATGCATACTGAAATTATCCACCATACACCATGTATACTGAAAGTATCAACAGTACTCCATGTATACATAAATTTTCAATCCTGCACCATGTATACTGACATTATCAACCCTACACCACGTATGCTGAAATTATCAACCGTACACCATATATACTGAAATTATCCCCCCTACACCATGTATACTGAAATTATCAACCCTACACCACGTATGCTGAAATTATCAACCGTACACCATATATACTGAAATTATCCCCCCTACACCATGTACACTGAAATGATCAACCCTACACCATATATGCTGATATTATCACCCGTACTCCATGTATGCTGAAATTATCCATCTTGCACCATGCATGCTGAAATTATCAACCGTACTCCATGTATACTGAAATTATCAACCCTACACCATGCATGCTGAAATTATCAACCGTACTCCATGTACACTGAAATTATCAACCCTGCACCACGTATACTGAAATGATCAACTCTACGCCATTTATACTGAAATTATCAACCGTACTCCATGTATACTGAAATGATCAACCCTACCATGTAAGCTGAAAGTATCAACCGTACACCATGTATACTGAAATTATCAACGCTACACCATGTATACTGAAATTATCAACCCTACACCATGAACACTGAAATTATCAACCCTATACCAAGCATACTGAAATTATCAACCGTACTTCATGTATACTGATATTGTCAACCCTACCATGCATACAGAAATTATCAACCGTACATCATGTATAGTGAAATTATCAACCCTACTCCATGTAAACTGATATTATCAACCCTACGCCATGTATACTGAAATTATCAACCATACCATGTATGCTGAAATTATCAACCGTACTTCATGTATATTGAAATTATCAACCCTACCATGCATACAGAAATTATCAACCGTACATCATGTATAGTGAAATTATCAACCCTACACCAAGCATACTGAAATTATTAACCCTACACCATGTATACTGACATTATCAACCCTACACCATTTATGCTGAAATTATTAACCGTACCCCATGTACACTGAAATTATCAACCCTACACCAAGCATACTGCAATTATCAACCCTATTCCATGTATACTGAAATTATCAACCCTAGACCACGTATACTGAAATTATCAACGGTACACCATGTATACTGAAATTATCAACCCTACATCATGTATGCAGAAATTATCAACCCTGCACCATGTATACTGACATTATCAACCCTACACCATTTATGCTGATATTATTAACCGTACTCCATGTATACTGAAATTATCAACCCTACACCAAGCATACTGAAATTATCAACCGTACTCCATGTATACTGAAATTATCAACCCTGCATCATGTATACTGAAATTATCAACTCTACACCATGTATGCTAACATTATTAACCCTACACCATGTAGGCTGCAATTATCAACTCTACACCATGTATACTGAAATGATCAACCCTACACCAAGCATACTGAATTATCAACTCTACACCATCAATACTGAAATTATCAACCCTACACCAAGCATACTAAAATTATCAACCCTACTCCATGTATACTGAAATTATCAATCCTACACCATGTATACTGATATTATCAACCCTACATCATGTATAATGAAATTATCAACCGTATTCCATGTATACTGAAATTATCAACCCTACCATGCATACTGAAATTATCAACCGTACTCCATGTATATTGAAATTATCAACCCTACACCATGTATACTGAAATTAGCAACCCTACCATGCATACTGAAATTATCAACCGTACATCATGTATTCTGAAATCATCAACCCTACACCATGTATGCTGACATTATCAACCCTACACCAAGCATACTGAAATGATCAACCCTATCATGCATACTGAAATTATCAACCGTACATCACGCATACTGAAATTATCAACCCTGCAACATGTATGCTGAGATTTTCAAACCTACACCATATATACTGAAATTATCAGCCCTACACCATGTATACTGAAATTATAAACCTTACCATGCATACTAAAATTATCAACCCTGCACCATGCATACTGAAATGTGTCCCCTCACCCCATGTATAATGACATTACCCCCCTACACCATGCATACTGAGATTATCAACCCTACAACATGCATACTGAAATTATAAAACCTACATCATTTATGCTGAAATTATCAACCCTACATCATGCATGCTCAAATTATCAACCCTACACCATGTATGCTTACAATATCATCCCTATAACATGCATACTGAAATTAATTATCAACCCTGCACCATGTATACTGAAATTATCACCCCTACATTATGTATGCTGAAATTATCATCCCTACACCATGCATACTGAAATGATCAACTCTACACCATGTATACTGAAATTATCAACCGTACTCCATGTATACTGAAATTATCAACCCTACACCATGTTTACTGAAATTATCAACCCTACACCAAATATACTGAAATTATCACCCCTACATCATGTATACTAAAATTATCAACCCTACCATGTATACTGAAATTATCAACAGTACTCCAGGTATACTGAAATTATTAACCCTACACCATGTATACTGAAAACTTCAACCCTACACCATGTATACTGAAATTATCAACCCTACACCATCTATACTGAAATTATTAACCCTACACCATGTATACTGAAAATTTCAACCGTACACCATGTATGCTGAAATTATCAACCCTACACCATGTATACTGAAATTATCAACCCTACACCATGTATACTGAAATTATCAACCCTAAACCATGTATACTGAAATTATCAACCCTACACCAGGTATACTGAAATTATCCCCCGTACTCCATGTATACTGAAATAATCCCCCTGTACCATGCAGACTGAAATGATCAACCCTACACCATGTATACTGCAATTATCACCCGTACTCCATGTATACTGAAATTATCAACACTACACCATGTATGCTGACATTATCAACCGTACACCATGTATACTGAAATTATCAACGCTACACCATGTATACTGAAATTATCAACCCTACACCATGAACACTGAAATTATCAACCCTATACCAAGCATACTGAAATTATCAACCGTACTTCATGTATACTGATATTGTCAACCCTACCATGCATACAGAAATTATCAACCGTACATCATGTATAGTGAAATTATCAACCCTACTCCATGTAAACTGATATTATCAACCCTACGCCATGTATACTGAAATTATCAACCATACCATGTATGCTGAAATTATCAACCGTACTTCATGTATATTGAAATTATCAACCCTACCATGCATACAGAAATTATCAACCGTACATCATGTATAGTGAAATTATCAACCCTACACCAAGCATACTGAAATTATTAACCCTACACCATGTATACTGAAATTATAAAACCTACATCATTTATGCTGAAATTATCAACCCTACATCATGCATGCTCAAATTATCAACCCTACACCATGTATGCTTACAATATCATCCCTATAACATGCATACTGAAATTAATTATCAACCCTGCACCATGTATACTGAAATTATCACCCCTACATTATGTATGCTGAAATTATCATCCCTACACCATGCATACTGAAATGATCAACTCTACACCATGTATACTGAAATTATCAACCGTACTCCATGTATACTGAAATTATCAACCCTACACCATGTTTACTGAAATTATCAACCCTACACCAAATATACTGAAATTATCACCCCTACATCATGTATACTAAAATTATCAACCCTACCATGTATACTGAAATTATCAACAGTACTCCAGGTATACTGAAATTATTAACCCTACACCATGTATACTGAAAACTTCAACCCTACACCATGTATACTGAAATTATCAACCCTACACCATCTATACTGAAATTATTAACCCTACACCATGTATACTGAAAATTTCAACCGTACACCATGTATGCTGAAATTATCAACCCTACACCATGTATACTGAAATTATCAACCCTACACCATGTATACTGAAATTATCAACCCTAAACCATGTATACTGAAATTATCAACCCTACACCAGGTATACTGAAATTATCCCCCGTACTCCATGTATACTGAAATAATCCCCCTGTACCATGCAGACTGAAATGATCAACCCTACACCATGTATACTGCAATTATCACCCGTACTCCATGTATACTGAAATTATCAACACTACACCATGTATGCTGACATTATCAACCGTACACCATGTATACTGAAATTATCAACGCTACACCATGTATACTGAAATTATCAACCCTACACCATGAACACTGAAATTATCAACCCTATACCAAGCATACTGAAATTATCAACCGTACTTCATGTATACTGATATTGTCAACCCTACCATGCATACAGAAATTATCAACCGTACATCATGTATAGTGAAATTATCAACCCTACTCCATGTAAACTGATATTATCAACCCTACGCCATGTATACTGAAATTATCAACCATACCATGTATGCTGAAATTATCAACCGTACTTCATGTATATTGAAATTATCAACCCTACCATGCATACAGAAATTATCAACCGTACATCATGTATAGTGAAATTATCAACCCTACACCAAGCATACTGAAATTATTAACCCTACACCATGTATACTGACATTATCAACCCTACACCATTTATGCTGAAATTATTAACCGTACCCCATGTACACTGAAATTATCAACCCTACACCAAGCATACTGCAATTATCAACCCTATTCCATGTATACTGAAATTATCAACCCTAGACCACGTATACTGAAATTATCAACGGTACACCATGTATACTGAAATTATCAACCCTACATCATGTATGCAGAAATTATCAACCCTGCACCATGTATACTGACATTATCAACCCTACACCATTTATGCTGATATTATTAACCGTACTCCATGTATACTGAAATTATCAACCCTACACCAAGCATACTGAAATTATCAACCGTACTCCATGTATACTGAAATTATCAACCCTGCATCATGTATACTGAAATTATCAACTCTACACCATGTATGCTAACATTATTAACCCTACACCATGTAGGCTGCAATTATCAACTCTACACCATGTATACTGAAATGATCAACCCTACACCAAGCATACTGAATTATCAACTCTACACCATCAATACTGAAATTATCAACCCTACACCAAGCATACTAAAATTATCAACCCTACTCCATGTATACTGAAATTATCAATCCTACACCATGTATACTGATATTATCAACCCTACATCATGTATAATGAAATTATCAACCGTATTCCATGTATACTGAAATTATCAACCCTACCATGCATACTGAAATTATCAACCGTACTCCATGTATATTGAAATTATCAACCCTACACCATGTATACTGAAATTAGCAACCCTACCATGCATACTGAAATTATCAACCGTACATCATGTATTCTGAAATCATCAACCCTACACCATGTATGCTGACATTATCAACCCTACACCAAGCATACTGAAATGATCAACCCTATCATGCATACTGAAATTATCAACCGTACATCACGCATACTGAAATTATCAACCCTGCAACATGTATGCTGAGATTTTCAAACCTACACCATATATACTGAAATTATCAGCCCTACACCATGTATACTGAAATTATAAACCTTACCATGCATACTAAAATTATCAACCCTGCACCATGCATACTGAAATGTGTCCCCTCACCCCATGTATAATGACATTACCCCCCTACACCATGCATACTGAGATTATCAACCCTACAACATGCATACTGAAATTATAAAACCTACATCATTTATGCTGAAATTATCAACCCTTCATCATGCATGCTCAAATTATCAACCCTACACCATGTATGCTTACAATATCATCCCTATAACATGCATACTGAAATTAATTATCAACCCTGCACCATGTATACTGAAATTATCACCCCTACATTATGTATGCTGAAATTATCATCCCTACACCATGCATACTGAAATGATCAACTCTACACCATGTATACTGAAATTATCAACCGTACTCCATGTATACTGAAATTATCAACCCTACACCATGTATACTGAAATTATCAACCCTACACCAAATATACTGAAATTATCACCCCTACATCATGTATACTAAAATTATCAACCCTACCATGTATACTGAAATTATCAACAGTACTCCAGGTATACTGAAATTATTAACCCTACACCATGTATACTGAAAACTTCAACCCTACACCATGTATACTGAAATTATCAACCCTACACCATCTATACTGAAATTATTAACCCTACACCATGTATACTGAAAATTTCAACCGTACACCATGTATGCTGAAATTATCAACCCTACACCATGTATACTGAAATTATCAACCCTACACCATGTATATTGAAATTATCAACCCTAAACCATGTATACTGAAATTATCAACCCTACACAGGTATACTGAAATTATCCCCCGTACTCCATGTATACTGAAATAATCCCCCTGTACCATGCAGACTGAAATGATCAACCCTACACCATGTATACTGCAATTATCACCCGTACTCCATGTATACTGAAATTATCAACACTACACCATGTATGCTGACATTATCAACCCTACACCATGTATGCTGAAATTATCAACACTACACCATGTATACTGGAATTATCAACCGTACACCATGTATGCTGAAATTATCAACACTACACCATGTATACTAACATTATCAACCGTACACCATGTATGCTGAAATTATCAACACTACACTATGTATGCTGAAATTATCAACCCTACACTATTTATACTGAAATTATCAACCCTACACCAAGCATACCGAAATTATCAACCTTACACCATGTATGCTGAAATTATCAACCCTACACTATGTATACTCAAATTAGCAACCCTACACCAATGTATGCTGCAATTATCAACCGTACACCATGTATACTGAAAGTATCAATCCTACACCAAGTATACTGAACTTATCAACCTTACACCATGTATACTGAAATTGTCAACCGTACACCATGTATACTGAAATTATCAACCTTATACCATGTATGCTGCAATTATCAACCGTACATCATGTATGCTGAAATAATCCCCCCTGTACCATGCAGACTGAAATGATCAACCCTACACCATGAATACTGAAATTATCAACACTACACCATGTATACTGAAATTATCAACCGTACTCCATGTATGCTGAAATTATCAACCCTACACCATGTATACTGAAATTATCAACCGTACTCCATGTATGCTGACATTATCAACCCTACACCATGTATACTGAAAGTATCAACCGTACTCCATGTATACTGAAATTATCAACCCTTTAGTTCTAAGAATAAAATGTATAAAATCGGACGTATAGAGAAGTTTTCAAATCCCTGTATTTTTCTAAAGGATTAAGTACATCAATACAGCATACATATACAGATGATATATAATACAATAATGGCAGGACAATATCATACCTACACAACAGCTATTGATTTTCCTCAGGAATACAGGGAGTAGTTGTAAATACATTCAGAATATGATTTCAGATAATTCAGATATGTTCAGCTGTGGTTTGTATGCTAGGTTAGGGATATCCCAGCCCTGAACTCGATAGTTCATAAAATATTGCTAAGCTTATTATCTAAGCTGTTGAAAGGCAAATAATATACTTAACTATTAACGTAATTAGTCTGTAGATTTAAGAAGGAGTGTGTTACTGATAATTAACTTGAAGCCTAATTAGTCTGTTATAATGGAGGAATAAAGTCATTAGATAATGAAGTCATTACTACTGATGTGATACCATATATCTTGTAGGAATTATTTGTTTGAAAGCTGCATATGTTGTAAAGGAAGACGTACTACGGAAGGAAATGTGAGTGTTTCATTATATTTCTGTCTTAACAGCTTTTGAAACTTTTTGTTTAACATACTGCAGTTGCATAGTCTTAAGCAACAAAAAAAAGGTTTTATTGAATTTTTTATATTAATTAGAACATGCTTACAACTATAATTCAAAACAATATGAACCTCCAAGAAGGCACTCGATCCAAGTGCATCCCCTTGGCTTGCACATAAGGAACACTTTTTATTTGTTATTCAAAACACATTTTGTATTATGTCTTACGATAGCCTTGCGTAAGGTAATATTGCATATTTAAATGATGGTCATGGCCATCGACTCTCTTTGATTGATCGAAGTGTATCCAGGGGCGTAGGTGTGGCGGATAGGCAAAGGGTAGTACACCTCTTCCCCCCACTTTGGAAGTTTTTCGTAAAAAAATTATAAAAAGCTGAATTTCTAGATTGAAAGAAGAAAATGTTCGGTAAATCAAGAGATCTAAGGATACAATGGTATATTTTTTGTTTTTATTGCTTTTCAGCTTAGAAAGACTCCTCCCAATTTCCGGTCCTCTACCACAGCTCCCCCTTTCAGGGACATTCCTCAAGTCTACCTGTCCAATTCAGAAGTTTGCCCCACCCATTTTCAGGTCCATCCCTAACGCCCCTGTTTTTATGCATATGACAGCCTCTTTTCACAAAGATTAAATATAATATGCATAAAGTTCAAGATTATAGCGCTCTTTATAACAACAATGTTGACCCGGTTACATGTGCGGGTTGCCATTTTGCTAAAATGTTGAAAGCACTTGCATGACCGCATCATTTCACATTCACCTATTTTGTCAAGGGTTAAAGTCTGTAAAACATCTTAGGTACGAAGTAAGTAGTCTTACTCTACTGATGTACCTTATAAATATCTGCTTAAGTATACATTTTCTGTTGTTTGCATTTGAGCGACAATGGTAAGATATTATTTATCGAAATAGAGGCCCATTGCATTTTGATTGTGCACATTAAATTAGATATTTACATTTCTATTATTATCATCCCTGTTATAATTACTACAGGTCGGTGAAGCTGGTGGTGGACTGTACATTGCAAGTCCCCAAAGTCTATCATAAAAATTCTCGAGTTTTTTATTGACAACATATTTGTTATGTTTTGTGGACGTGCTTTGCAGCAGACAGTCAGCATTCCTATGGGTACAAACTATGCTCCCCTTCTTAATGACCTGATCCTTTATTCATACAGAAACTTCTCAAGAAAAATGAAAAGAAGATATCCCGATCCTTTAATTTCACGTTCCTCTATATAGATGACGTACGTCCTATCACTAAATAGTTCCCAGTTTCGTGAATTTTGTTGATATTTATAGATCGCTCTGCAAAAAATAAAACATTTATTATCATGTACTGTCCGTGCCCCCCTCCCCCATCCTCCCTCCGGACGGGAGGGGTTCAATGGTTCGTGCGAATAAATCGTTTGTCATCATAGTGTGCCAATGAACGATGATGCTCTATGTTTCTCTACAGAATAGAAGTACACGTTCAGTAATTAACCCTACAGTCGAACTAACCTTTCCTGTGGACAATATACGTCATAGCAAATTTCGTCAAGTAATTCTTATCTGTCAGTATTGGAAAAAAAAAAGACTTTTGCATTGTTCACTGTAATCAATCGTGTGGGCTAACATTGAACTAGCATCATAAAAGCCTCTCTAAGAATCTGTGTGGTCAATGTCATATTTAATTTATCAATAGTGACGCTTACTTGATAGAATGTACTGTAACTAAATGGTTATGGATACGTCGTGCGAGGTTTATGAACTACATACAATTGTATTAAATACAAGATATTGCTAGTAAGAGTTGTTGTTCACTTTTTACCAATATCGTATTCTGTGCACTATTGACAACACAAATGCGTCATTAAAAATATTTATTAACCAACTTACTATATTATGACTATAAATGCCTATGTTTTATAAATCTCCTGGCAGGGCATTACGGGATTTACGGGGCATTAATAAAGGACATTATGGAAAAAAGTGGTCCATTATGAAATAGATAGCGTCAAATTTTAACACGCTCACTTGAGTTTTGCTTCTTTCGGTTTTGATTAAAAAAATGTTATTTTTTTTAAAAACAGATAACAGGGGATTTTGCGAAAATCGTGATGGGTGAAATAGACTAGATTTCGATACGTCATCGTGTGCAAAGGTTAGTTGGGCAGATGACCAGGATGTGTTGTGTTAGCCCTTTGACTGCCCTAGCGACGTATATCGTCAGCAGAGGCGGATTTAGAGGGGGCGTGCGGGGCGTGCGCCCCCCTAAAATTCGCAAAGCATATGTTATACAACGTTAATTAAGCAGTTCAACAAACAACTTTTTCATGAATGGTTAACTCGTGACCTGTAGTAAAATATTCCTATACATTGTAAATACACGTTGGGTGTGTTCGTTGATTCATATATGGATTCGCCGACAATTTCCGCTTTTGTTTGTCTATAAACAAGAACGGTCGAATCATATGTTTTCAATGAATGAATCAAACGACGAAAAGAAAAGCTCCATCCGGACGGGCAGTATTAACTAGAACCACCCGAAAGGACAAGCACCGAAAGAACAGACCAATTAGTGAAATGAGGAATGCGTTAATTAAAACTAAACCAATAGTTCTTTGAAGGGTTAAAATATCGTGATCGATCAGTCATGAGTTGAACAATTCGCATCACGGTTGTTCAAAAAAAGTTTTATTTTAGGTTCTTATAATCTGACAAAAATATACTGTTAACAATTATCCGACAAAATTAAGACTAAAAATAAAGTTTTTTTGGTCTGATAAAAATGGTGTGGTTGGTTCAAAATTGTCGTTCAAATAAATGTCTGTAATTCCTAAAATCCCCAGAGCTTCAGAGGGGCTTAGCCCCCCTGTGCCCCCTACCAGGGTTCTGCCCTGGACCAGCTGGGGACCTTAAGTGGTCCCCAGACCCCTCGCCTACTCACGCTCCCCCTAACCACAAATCCTGGATCCGCCCCTGATGACATTTTAAATAATCTTTATATTTTACCCATCAAGCAGAAAAATCAACTGAAGAGACTTTGATCTTTTATCAGTGAATATTTTAAATCATAAGGGTCAACTGATGTGACATTTTAGACTTTAGTTATGTACATAAATCCAGTGTTGATAATATTAGTGTACAAAGGTTTTTTATAATTCGTGATAATAGATAACGGTGGAGGGAGTGCACAGTACTGTAAATAGAGGCACTGTTCTACATGCACAGTACTGTAAATAGAGGCACTGTTCTACATGCACAGTACTGTAAATAGAGGCACTGTTCTACATGCACAGTACTGTAAATAGAGGCACTGTTCTACATGCACAGTAGGGTTCTCATTGAAAGGGGGTTGAAGATACAAAAGAAGAAGAAGGTAATAGAATAGATTAGAATTATTAAGGTAAAGTAGACAAGCATGTTACAAAGAAATGAAAACTAATATTTATTTTGTTTCATTCATAACAACACATTAAAAAGCTTAGGGACATATTAGCTGCCACAGTCCATTGTACGTGTATTTTTAAGACTTTACAAGCTCCACTTTTGGAGAATTTGATGAGAATCACCGACTTACTTTCACTTTGCATTTGAACAACTGTTGAAAAATGAAAGTCACCTGTAATATCCGTATTTCCGTATATATTTACGGATTCATTGCATGCATTTATTCAAATAATTACTAGTTAAACGATCGGAGTGTGAATAAAACTTCAAAATCGAGGAAATACAAAAATGGACATTTGTTATGAAAAATAATTCATTTAGTGTCCCGGTATGTGTTTTCGTATCATCCATTTTATTTTGATTTCCACAGAGCACAGGGGCGGATCCATGGGGGGGGGGGGGGGGGGGGTTGCGCACCTGGCGCGCCCCCCACCCCCCTAAAATTTGAAAAAATATGATTTTTTTTGCATAAAATCGTGATTTTTCACACGAAATACCCCAAAAATGTTCGCGCCTCCCTCCGCAATTGGAAAAAATATGATTTTTTGGCGTAAAATCGTGATTTTCACACGAAATACCCCCAAATTTTTCGCGCCTCCCTCCGCTCGGCGCAATTTTTTTAAGTGCGCCCCCCCCCCTAACTTGAAATCCTGGATCCGCCACTGGTCAGTTACCCTAAATTCGTTAATACCGTAAATTCGTAAACATTTTCATGTCCGCCGTACGTGCTACAAAAATACCTGTTTACGTCACTTTCGTCGAAATTCAAATAGCATTGAAAAGAAAGAAATTAACTGTATATTTCAAAAGAAAAAAATTCTGAAATGACTTTTTTGCATGAACATTATTGTGTGTACGAATAATGAGTACTTTAGGATAATTTGTTCCTCGAGGAAGAAACTTACGTTTATTTTCTTTATGAATAATTTCCGCAAATACATAATAATTAGATTGCACAATTTGAAATCAGATATAGAACTCCTTTAAAATTAAAAAGAAACGGTAAGAAACGTCACAATATTGCTAAAATGACGTCACACTGCTGAAAGGGACATAAAAGGGATCTCCAGAAAAATGAAGTGATGACAAAATCGATAATGCCAATCAAGGTTCAGATATTGAAATATGCGGAGATATTTGAGAATAGTCGGACGATGATACTGCCCATCAAAATGTCCACTATAAATTTGTGGACAGTATTAAATCCTGATGAATTTATTTTTCCGCATGCAGTTACCTATGGGAGCAAAACACCCACCGCCTAAAGAAGCTGAACCCGTAGAATATGTTTCGCTATTAAGTGCTACAAATGAAGATTGTTTAATATTTTACTGGAGACAAATTCTGAAAATACGATTTTCGAACACCTGGTGAGGCATGCATAAATAATGGTTTAAGTTGGTTAACAAAAGTAATATGAGACAGGTGACCTGTTTGAAGGACGAAGTCCTAAAATTTCAATAATACGATGATCCGTGCACGTTATTATCTTTTATTTTGAATGCATTGTGTAGCCGATTTGTTATGACTGTTCCGTTCATTTTACCTACGCCGCTCTTCCGTCGAGAGTTTCGTAGAAAGAGACATAACCAGAAATAATAGGTGATTTGCTCATTTGCATATTCAAAATGGCAGCTCAAAGAAAATTTGGATTTTAACATAGTTGAACGGGAAACTTTCTGTTAGCATGGGCTGGACAATTTTCCGGGATATACAATCAAACTATGCACCGGTTTGAACAATATTTCAAAATATTACAGCTGTACCATGAAAACTCAAGGTTCCCACCCAGTTTCAAATTCTGAAGCGTAAGCGCCATTCAAAAGCATTGAGAAGAAGTGGAAACAAATGCATCCTGCACGGATTTTAAGAACTAAGCAATCGTAACTACTCGGCCATTCTCGCTACCCTGCAAATAACCTCGCATGTATTAGTCGTATAAATCGCACTACTTTTCACATGTCAGTTACATGAAAGTTTGATAAAGTTATATTTTAAACAATTTTCTATATTTCAATTAAAGTTTTAGTTAGATTTGCATGATTAGATTTTACTTAGTATGTCTTCCATATTGGATTTTCGTGGACTATATTTTTGTGCGGCTTAACTTAACTTAACTTCCGGCAAAGAATTTAAGAAGAATTTCTACTATGTACCTACGAGGTTATTTGCAGGGTAGCGAGAATGGCCGAGTAGATACGATTGAGAACTAAAAGCACTTTTCTTGCAATCCCCATTCTAGTTGCCGGGACAAATTCGGTCAGTTCCGGTAACATTGTTGATGTTTCTTCGATAAATATTTTGCTGAAAAATTAAAGGTTCCCACGATAATTTAAAAGAGGGTTTCATAAGGTGTTTTACCTTTCTAGTAGAGGTTCAATAGGGTTCACGTAAAAAATCTACTTTTTCGTAAAACTGCTTCTGCTAGACATAGCATTATTTGAGTAAGCACCGCATTCCATTGTACATGTAAATAAACAATTAAAAAAGGCTCCACAAGGGTATTTTTTATTTCGACAAAACAACAGAACAAGTAACTATAATACAATTGGTAACAATACTGCTGATATATAAAGTTCTTCAGCATCAAGATGAATCATTCTTATTAACGTGTATAGTTATTCATCTACAGTTTAATATAAATGATTGACACATCAGTTTAATATTGATTTAATTCGTGAAAAAAAGGGAGGGGGGACAGTGCATTAAATATATGTTCTATCTTTTACACTGTGACACATCATCGGATTCCTAATGAAACTATGATGACAATTAATTTTGATACGATTGCAAATAATTATGAAGTTATTTATGTGATCAAAACTGTGATAAAATATTATTAACAAACATTGATACGAGTTTGCATCAGCGTCTTCCGAATTTGGTTCAACGTTTATTTGCTGACGTCATATATGACGCGATTTGGCTAATGAATATTCATGAGCAAAAGTACCTATGATTTCTGGCTATGATTTTTTTATTAGAATTTTATTTCAAGTTTACTTCGATTTTGCATAGAGTAAATAATTAAAGAATTGGGAATTTTTCATTGAAATATATTTCTTTTGCGTTTCTAAATATCAATTGATCTATTTTTTCTGGTCACGAATCTCAGAAAATAAAAAAAATCCAAATCACGATTCACGGAAATTAAAATTTGCCATTTTTGAGAATTTCACAAATAACGGTGAATCAATAAGAGACATAAATGAAGGGTCACGAGAATAAAAAAAAATACCCCATTCCAATCACAGATCATGGGGAAAAAATGGTGAGAGACTCTGAGAGAAAAAAATGCATGCCATGCGTGGTAGCAAGGATTTATATAGTAGGGTTCTTGGTGGTATTGAAAAGGGGAGTGAGGGTCAGACGCAATTGCAATAGTTTAACCTTGCCATGGAAAATGTGTTAAAAGGCTTACCTGACAAAATCAGTTGTCCATACATCATACACAAATGCACTTCAAATGTACACATTTTTTTCAATCACTTTCAAATTGCGAGATCGTGGAGATGAAATAGGTTTCCTGTATACATAAAAACGATGCGGAGCTGTTCTTCAGTGTTTGACACCAGCTCACCATAGTTTTCAGAGACAGGATGACCAAGAAGTGGTTGCACATTTATGCATGTTTCTTTCCTCTCCGAAGCAGACGAAATGCACATTAGAAAATGACGTCATCCATCACTGTAAGGCCAAAAAAAATATATGTGTGTTTACTGACACATGTCAAAAAAATCTAGGGTCGGTCGGTCGGCATTCATTTTTTTTTTTTTTTTTTTTTTTTTTTTTTAACTATCGGCAAAAACGGAAATAGTCGTGCCCGGTTCCGGAATTTGATTCCGGTAGTTCATTTTCGAAATTTCCGGTAAGCCGTCATTTGTTTTATGACGAGTTACACAGTTTTTCTACCTTCTTTGCTCTCAATTTCGACAAAAAGCTAGCGGTTGAATAAATAAAACATTGCTGCTGATTAAACAACAAAAATGGTTATCCGAATTCTGTGTAAAAATTGATAAGGTCGTTAGCAAAAATTAGGGTGGAATAATTGCCGATAAAAAAGGTTAGGGTCGGCGGCTGAAAAATAGGGTGGGTCGGGTGACCGTAAGCACACATATTTTTTTTTTTGGCCTAAGCATAAAACGATCATTTCTTGTAGCACACGATTTTGATATTAGACTTTTCTTTTAAGTTTATTTCAATTGAGAAGAATTGAAATGGTTACAGATTTGCGAATTTTTTATTGAAATAATTTGTATTTTGTTTTTAAATACCACTTAGTTCTATAATTTCATGCTTCCGGTGAACAGATATTTGGCTATCAATATAGGAGTATGACTTATTACCAAAAATCGTATAGCCGTTAGAAGGACTTCGTCCTTTATTAAGAAAAGGGTGTTTTCATAATGGCCCTGTTATGTGTCCTCGGTCTGTAACAATGGCCCTCGAAGTCAGTGTATTGTCCCTCGGCGTTGCCTCGGGCCAATACAGACTCATTGGGCCATTATTACAGACCTTGGACACATAACAGGGCCATTATGAAAACACCAATTTATTAATACCATAACAATGTATATGGTTTCTTGTGCGTTTATTTACATTCATTGTAATGTATAATATCAGCATACCACCTTATACATCTCACCGTTATCAGCTGGCTTAGGGTTATGACTACGATGTTTAGCGCCACTTTCAGTGATATTTCAGCTGTATTGGTGGAGAACACTGGAGTACCAAGAGAAAACCACCGACCTGCCACAAGTCACTGACAAACTGTATCACATAATGTTGTATCGAGTACACCCTGCCATGAGCGGGATTCTGACTCACACTATTGTGTGTGTGTGTGTGTGTGTGTCTGTGTCTGTGTGTGTACAGTCGGTCAATATTGTCTTCCACGGTCCGCAGTGACAAAAATAAGATGTACTAGGTTCTCGTTCACAATGCATTTTTTTGTGATTTCGCAATATTATGATAGACTTATAACAGTATAAAGATTGTGTCTCGACGCTATATCATTACAAATGTGGAGTATACACTACATAGGACGCATACACATACAATAACACTGTTTTCTTCTAATTGTATGTGGACGCGCTTAAGCGATTGTTTGCTAATGTGAACAATTAACACTTTCACAAGCACAAGTTATAATTGTATAAGATGATAACGACACCTACTGTCTGCTTTACCAAAACACCGATCATTGTAACGGGCATCCAGATATATGTTGTTGAAATCAATTAATGCATTAATCTTTACTTGGACTTAAAGTGTTATACACCAACTTGGCTGGGAAATAACGGTAATATGTCCGACACTTAGTTGACTAAAACTGCTTTAAAATGAGATCGCACCTAATATCGTATTCAAAATAAATATTCACTATATAATACACAATCATGTATTAGTCTAAAATATACCATGCATTATAACAGATGAGGTGCATGTATACATACATTTGCGCCCCTTGTGTACATCAAGTGATAAAGCTACAACTGACTTACCGATGATTCTCGATGACTTGCTATTGGAACATTGGGTTCATCCACCACAACAATTCGGCTCCATGTGAAGATAAATAATAACCGTAGAGTCGCTAAACACATATTCAATCAACTATTCTTTTTATTTTTTAGTTTTGTCACATGTTCTGTTTGTCTTTACTCCAATTGTTTTGCAGAAAGGTTCATATTTTATTGATGTTATTTGAATTTATTTACGCATACTGGCGCCCAAGTGTCTGACATGATTTCTATATAAAATGATATTTGTGATATATAACGGTACAAGGATGGGTGCTACTCTAGTGCGCAGAAACTGCTTACATTGCGGGAACACTCGAGTTCACCGTAGGGTTTATGGGATGCTTGTGCTGCTCAATGTGTAATGTTTTTTTAGACCATTGTTTTTCTTTTGTTCTTTTATGCTGTTTGTCCATTACATGTTCTGTCCTTCAATTTACAGCCTCTGCTTTGCTATCTTCAATTTAAACAAAAAAATAAAATTTTATTATTTGTACTTTGGGTGTTATTAATGTTTTAATAAAATCGTGACGGAGCATGCAGTTTTGATGAACGCTTTACACGTGAAAACAACATTATATATACAAATAGATTATATATCTGTAATGTGTATTTTAAGATTAAAGTTTTTTTTAAAGAAATCATTCTTGTCATTAAAAAAGATAGAAAGAAATATAAAAATAAAAGCACTTTCAAAAACTGCTGGGTGAAATATCATACATTTTTCATTTGATGTTAAACATTACAATCTATTGTGTAGTTTGCTTTCTCTTATGTTAAACATTACAATCTATTGTGTAGTTTGCTTTCTCTTATGTTAAACATTACAATCTATTGTGTAGTTTGCTTTCTCTTATGTTAAACATTACAATCTATTGTGTAGTTTGCTTTCTCTTATGTTAAACATTACAATCTATTGTGTAGTTTGCTTTCTCTTATGTTAAACATTACAATCTATTGTGTAGTTTGCTTTCTCTTATGTTAAACATTACAATCTATTGTGTAGTTTGCTTTCTCTTATGTTAAACATTACAATCTATTGTGTAGTTTGCTTTCTCTTATGTTAAACATTACAATCTATTGTGTAGTTTGCTTTCTCTTATGTTAAACATTACAATCTATTGTGTAGTTTGCTATCTCTTATGTTAAACATTACAATCTATTGTGTAGTTTGCTTTCTCTTTAGTTTTCTACTGACTATTAGGTTTAACAAGCTAATTGTTTACAACCTGGTATGGAAACTATAGGCCTAGATTTTACATCTTTTTCGAATAGGTAGGAATTCCTTGCAATCAACAGATATACGTAACAGACTCCCTCCCCTCCCCCCACACACACCCCACCAATCCATTAAATGAATGTGAGACGCCATAACCCACTTGGACCGAGCGGTAGTTGGTTGTTTAAGTCATTCCGAACAACCAACAAACACCACGTCGAGGAATCTCCAATACCCTTTTCTTCACCACATGGTTCTATCAGAGACAAAGCATTTGATTGGTTGCTGCTTACATGTGTAACGGGTACGCTCCTCTACCTAAGGATATAGAAACTGTAATTGGTTCATAACCACGTATAGCTCAGTCAGTAGAGTGGTGGTTTACAATGCTAGGGGCCTCAGGATCGAATCCCATCGGGAACATGTTCACGTGGAATGGTAAGTGTGCATTATTTCATCAATAGTGTAGACAAGAACAAGCTTACCCACAATAACACGTGGTGTTAGAAAGATGGCATCGATGTGGACCTATGAGAGTTAGAGGATAGTTTCGGTCACCACATGAAAATGTTCCAATAGATAATATGATAGAGAAGGTAGGAAATATTGTGACAGACAAGCAACGCTCACCTCTATTTACCTACTGCTTACTAGGAGCTGAGGTAAGTTACTTTTCCTACGTACAAGCAGCTTGGTATTTTCTCAGCATACTATATTTGCATCGCACAGAAATTATTCTTGTCTTGATTTGATCAGGTAGTTACACTTTTACTGACAACAGAAAATTATCATTCATAATATTAAACGTTTTAATCAAGCTAATATTTAAATCAGATGTGTATAATGTTTTTTTTTTAACATTATTATTTACATAGCGAAATTGAAATGATTAACGGCAAGTCGGTTAATTTTTTATTAATATGCCACTCTGATTTGATTTTATACTTTTAAAATTTAATTTTCCTTCTTTTCTTCTTTCTTTCTTTATCTTTCTCTTTTCCTTCTTCTTTTTTGTTCACAATATTGTCAGAATCAGATAGAAATGAAAAACAAAAGGATTGAACAATTTAGTTAAAACTGTGCTGTTTACAATGCTTTATAATGTCTTACTCCCAGAGCAGATATTTTGAAAATTTTGAAGGATGGATTCTGAACAGAAGACATCCAATGAAAACGATATCTGACCTCGTAGTCATTTACCATAAAAATAACATTAGCATTGACTTATCAAAATGTGAAAAGTGACATGCTACCTGTAAGTTATATAACCTGGTATGTTAACATACATGCCTGATTACACCTGGCTTTAATTTGATCTAAGCTCTACACTATGATCTTATACGGTGCATCTTGGATTGTGTTTGATTGAAATCACGAAATGAAGATCAAATTCAAGAAATCAAGAGTATAACTTAACGTCTCAACCTGATGCTATCATTAAAACAAGATCATTCTAAAAATAACAAATTCGGTTTTGATTTATTGATAAAAAAAAATAGCATTAAGCTTTCTTTCTGCTTTGTCGTATCTTATCACGTTGTTCCAATAACACGTAGTTTAATTAGACTTGTCACTAGAGCTAAGAGATTGATAATAAACCATTTTCTTAGAAAATTACATTCTCAATCAATCCTTTTAGATTACACAGGGTTATTTTCCCTCATTGTATGGCGGTTATGACATTATTTGACATTCAGGAAATTTCTCCGTAAATTAAACCTCCGATGGCTGCTGTGCTTTAAGACTTTTGGTCGCTGTTTATGATGATATGGAATTTATCTGCTTATTATATGTTTTGTTATTGATTCGGAGAAAAGGGATTGTATTGTTATTAGATAAAAATCAACGACAGATGATGATTTGATTCCTTGAACGACCAGTTTGTGGCAACACTGGGAACAACACTGGGGTCTACTAGAGTGTAATTTCGAAATAACGTCGTCCAAATAATACGATTACTTCGGTAACCCTCCCCAAAGGCTATTATCTGCCCAGTGGTCAATCTTTCGTCGTAAGCTCTCACCAAAAGCTATTATCTGCCCGGTGGTCGATATTTCGTCGGTAATCTTTCCCCACAGCTACATGTATCATCTACCCAGTGGTCGATGCTTCGTCGGAAACCTCTCCCCAAAGCAATCATCTACCCAGTGGTCGATGTTTCCGTACTGACATTGTTTATTAGAAATATATTTATTATTTAAATTTACAGTTCCTAAGCAATGTAATTACTATTAAAACTAAGATCCTCCTCCCTCAGACATAGGTGATGACTATAGCCTCCTCCCTCAGACATAGGTGACCTTAGTTCTCCCCCCTCAGACATAGGTAATGACTATAGCCTCCTCCCTCAGACATAGGTGATGACTATAGCCTCCTCCCTCAGAAATAGGTGACCTTAGTTCTCCCCCCTCAGACATAGGTGATGACCATAGCCTCCTCCCTCAGACAAAAGTGACCATAGCCTCCTCCCTCAGACAAAGGTGACCATAGCCTCCTTCCTCAGACATAGGTGATGACCATAGCCTCCTCCCTCAGACAAAGGTGACTATAGCCTCTTCCCTCAGACATAGGTGACCATAGCCTCCTCCCTCAGACATAGGTGACCATAGCCGCCTCCCTCAGACATAGGTGACCATAGCCTCCTCCCTAAGACATAGGTGACCATAGCCTCTTCCCTCAGACATAGGTGACCATAGCCTCCTCCCTCAGACATAGGTGACCATAGCCTCCTCCCTCAGACACAGGTGACCATAGCCTCCTCCCTCACACATAGGTGACCATAGCCTCCTCCCTCAGACATAGCTGACCATAGCCTCCTCCCTCAGACATAGGTGACCATAACCTCCTCCCTCAGACACAGGTGACCATAACCTCCTCCCTCAGACACAGGTGACCATAGCCTCCTCCCTCAGACATAGGTGACCATAGCCTCCTCCCTCAGACATAGGTGACCATAGCCTCCTCCCTCAGACACAGGTGACCACAGCCTCCTCCCTAAGACACAGGTGACCATAGCCTCCTCCCTCAGACACAGGTGACCATAGCCTCCTCCATCAGACACAGGTGACCATAGCCTTCTCCCTCAGACATAGGTAACGACTATGACCTCATCCCTCAGACATAGGTGATGACCATAGCCTCCTCCCTCAGACATATGTGATGACCATAGCCTCCTCCCTCAGAAATAGGTGATGACAATAGCCTCCTCCCTCAGACATAGGTGATGACTATAGCCTCCTCCCTCAGACATAGGTGATGACCATAGCCTCGTCCCTCAGACATAGGTGATGACCATAGCCTCCTCCCTCAGACATAGGTGATGACCATAGCCTGATTGAAACTAAGATTCTCCTCCCTCAGACATAGGTGATGACCATAGCCTCCTCCCTCAGACATAGGTGATGACCATAGCCTCCCCCCTCAGACATAGGTGATGACCATAGCCTGATTAAGAGTAAGATTCTTCTCCATCAGATATAGGTGATGACCATGGCCTCTTCCCTCAGACATAGGTGATGACCATAGCCTGATTAAGAGTAAGATTCTCCTCCCTCAGACATAGGTGATGACCTTGGCCTCCTCCCTCAGACATAGGTGATGACTATAGCCTCCTCCCTCAGACATAGGTGATGACCATAGCCTCCTCCCTCAGACATAGGTGATGACCATAGCCTCCTCCCTCAGACATAGGTGATGACCATAGCCTCCTCCCTCAGACATAGGTGATGACCATAGACTCCTCCCTCAGACATAGGTGATGACCATAGCCTCCTCCCTCAGACATAGGTGATGACCATAGCCTCCTCCCTCAGAAATAGGTGATGACAATAGTCTCCTCCCTTAGACAAAGGTGATGACTATAGCCTCCTCCCTCAGACATAGGTGACCATAGCCTCCTTCCTCAGACATAGGTGATGACCATAGCCTCCTCCCTCAGACAAAGGTCACTATAGCCTCTTCCCTCAGACATAGGTGACCATAGCCTCCTCCCTCAGACATAGGTGACCATAGCCGCCTCCCTCAGACATAGGTGACCATAGCCTCCTCCCTAAGACATAGGTGACCATAGCCTCTTCCCTCAGACATAGGTGACCATAGCTTCCTCCCTCATACATAGGTGACCATAGCCTCCTCCCTCAGACACAGGTGACCATAGCCTCCTCCCTCACACATAGGTGACCATAGTCTCCTCCCTCAGACATAGCTGACCATAGCCTCCTCCCTCAGACATAGGTGACCATAGCCTCCTCCCTCAGACACAGGTGACCATAGCCTCCTCCCTCAGACACAGGTGACCATAGCCTCCTCCCTCAGACAAAGGTGACCATAGCCTCCTCCCTCAGACACAGGTGACCATAGCCTCCTCCCTCAGACACAGATGACCATAGCCTTCTCCCTCAGACATAGGTGACGACCATGACCTCCTCCCTCAGACATAGGTGATGACCATAGCCTCCTCCCTCAAACATATGTGATGACCATAGCCTCCTCCCTCAGAAATAGGTGATGACAATAGCCTCCTCCCTCAGACATAGGTGATGACTATAGCCTCCTCCCTCAGACATAGGTGATGACCATTGCCTCGTCCCTCAGACATAGGTGATGACCATAGCCTCCTCCCTCAGACATAGGTGATGACCATAGCCTGATTAAGAGTAAGATTCTTCTCCATCAGACATAGGTGATGACCGTGGCCTCCTCCCTCAGACATAGGTGATGACCATAGCCTCCTCCCTCAGACATAGGTGATGACCATAGCCTGATTAAGAGTAAGATTCTCCTCCCTCAGACATAGGTGATGACCTTGGCCTCCTCCCTCAGACATAGGTGATGACTATAGCCTCCTCCCTCAGACATAGGTGATGACTATAGCCTCCTCCCTCAGACATAGGTGATGACCATAGCCTCCTCCCTCAGACATAGGTAATGACCATAGCCTCCTCCCTCAGACATAGGTGATGACCATAGACTCCTCCCTCAGACATAGGTGATGACCATAGCCTCCTCCCTCAAACATAGGTGATGACCATAGCCTCCTCCCTCAGACATAGGTGATGACTATAGCCTCCTCCCTCAGACATAGGTGACCATAGCCTCCTTCCTCAGACATAGGTGATGACCATAGCTTCCTCCCTCAGACAAAGGTCACTATAGCCTCTTCCCTCAGACATAGGTGACCATAGCCTCCTCCCTCAGACATAGGTGACCATAGCCGCCTCCCTCAGACATAGGTGATCATAGCCTCCTCCCTCAGACATAGGTGACCATAGCCTCTTCCCTCAGACATAGGTGACCATAGCTTCCTCCCTCAGACATAGGTGACCATAGCCTCCTCCCTCAGACATAGGTGACCATAGCCTCCTCCCTCAGACACAGGTGACCATAGCGTCCTCCCTCACACATAGGTGACCATAGTCTCCTCCCTCAGACATAGCTGACCATAGCCTCCTCCCTCAGCCATAGGTGACCATAGCCTCCTCCCTCAGACACAGGTGACCATAGCCTCCTCCCTCAGACACAGGTGACCATAGCCTCCTCCCTCAGACATAGGTGATGACCATAGCCTCCTCCCTCAGACATAGGTGATGACCATAGCCTCCTCCCTCAGAAATAGGTGATGACAATAGCCTCCTCCCTTAGACATAGGTGATGACTATAGCCTCCTCCCTCAGACATAGGTGACCATAGCCTCCTTCCTCAGACATAGGTGATGACCATAGCCTCCTCCCTCAGACAAAGGTCACTATAGCCTCTTCCCTCAGACATAGGTGACCATAGCCTCCTCCCTCAGACATAGGTGACCATAGCCGCCTCCCTCAGACATAGGTGACCATAGCCTCCTCCCTAAGACATAGGTGACCATAGCCTCTTCCCTCAGACATAGGTGACCATAGCTTCCTCCCTCATACATAGGTGACCATAGCCTCCTACCTCAGACATAGGTGACCATAGCCTCCTCCCTCAGACACAGGTGACCATAGCCTCCTCCCTCACACATAGGTGACCATAGTCTCCTCCCTCAGACATAGCTGACCATAGCCTCCTCCCTCAGACATAGGTGACCATAGCCTCCTCCCTCAGACACAGGTGACCATAGCCTCCTCCCTCATACACAGGTGACCATAGCCTCCTCCCTCAGACAAAGGTGACCATAGCCTCATCCCTCAGACATAGGTGACCATAGCCTCCTCCCTCAGACACAGGTGACCACAGCCTCCTCCCTAAGACACAGGTGACCATAGCCTCCTCCCTCAGACACAGGTGACCATAGCCTCCTCCCTCAGACACAGATGACCATAGCCTTCTCCCTCAGACAAAAGTGACGACCATGACCTCCTCCCTCAGACATAGGTGATGACCATAGCCTCCTCCCTCAAACATATGTGATGACCATAGCCTCCTCCCTCAGACATAGGTGATGACAATAGCCTCCTCCCTCAGACATAGGTGATGACTATAGCCTCCTCCCTCAGACATAGGTGATGACCATAGCCTCGTCCCTCAGACATAGGTGATGGCCATAGCCTCCTCCCTCAGACATAGGTGATGACCATAGCCTGATTGAAACTTAAGATTCTCCTCCCTCAGACATAGGTGATGACCATAGCCTCCTCCCTCAGACATAGGTGATGACCATAGCCTCCTCCCTCAGACATAGGTGATGACCATAGCCTGATTAAGAGTAAGATTCTTCTCCATCAGACATAGGTGATTACCGTGGCCTCCTCCCTCAGACATAGGTGATGACCATAGCCTCCTCCCTCAGACATAGGTGATGACCATAGCCTGATTAAGAGTAAGATTCTCCTCCCTCAGACATAGGTGATGACCTTGGCCTCCTCCCTCAGACATAGGTGATGACTATAGCCTCCTCCCTCAGACATAGGTGATGACTATAGCCTCCTCCCTCAGACATAGGTGATGACCATAGCCTCCTCCCTCAGACATAGGTAATGACCATAGCCTCCTCCCTCAGACATAGGTGATGACCATAGACTCCTCCCTCGGACATAGGTGATGACCATAGCCTCCTCCCTCAAACATAGGTGATGACCATAGCCTCCTTTCTCAGACATAGGTGATGACTATAGCCTCCTCCCTCAGACATAGGTGACAATAGCCTCCTTCCTCAGACATAGGTGATGACCATAGCCTCCTCCCTCAGACAAAGGTCACTATAGCCTCTTCCCTCAGACATAGGTGACCATAGCCTCCTCCCTCAGACATAGGTGACCATAGCCGCCTTCCTCAGACATAGGTGACCATAGCCTCCTCCCTAAGACATAGGTGACCATAGCCTCTTCCCTCAGACATAGGTGACCATAGCTTCCTCCCTCAGACATAGGTGACCATAGCCTCCTCCCTCAGACATAGGTGACCATAGCCTCCTCCCTCAGACACAGGTGACCATAGCCTCCTCCCTCACACATAGGTGACCATAGTCTCCTCCCTCAGACATAGCTGACCATAGCCTCCTCCCTCAGCCATAGGTGACCATAGCCTCCTCCCTCAGACACAGGTGACCATAGCCTCCTCCCTCAGACACAGGTGACCATAGCCTCCTCCCTCAGACATAGGTGACCATAGCCTCCTCCCTCAGACATAGGTGACCATAGCCTCCTCCCTCAGACACAGGTGACCACAGCCTCCTCCCTAAGACACAGGTGACCATAGCCTCCTCCCTCAGACACAGGTGACCATAGCCTCCTCCCTCAGACACAGGTGACCATAGCCTCCTCCCTCAGACACAGGTGACCATAGCCTTCTCCCTCAGACATAGTCGACGACCATGACCTCCTCCCTCAGACATAGGTGATGACCATAGCCTCCTCCCTCAGACATATGTGATGACCATAGCCTCCTCCCTCAGAAATAGGTGATGACAATAGCCTCCTCCCTCAGACATAGGTGATGACTATTGCCTCCTCCCTCAGACATAGGTGATGACCATAGCCTCGTCCCTCAGACATAGGTGATGGCCATAGCCTCCTCCCTCAGACATAGGTGATGACCATAGCCTCCTCCCTCAGACATAGGTGATGACCATAACCTCCTCCCTCAGACATAGGTGATGACTATTGCCTCCTCCCTCAAACATAGGTGATGACTATAGCCTCCTCCCTCAGACATAGGTGATGACTATAGCCTCCTTCCTCAGACATAGTTGATAACCATGGCCTCCTCCCTAAGACATAGGTGATGACTATAGCGTCCTCCCTCAGACATAGGTGATGACTATAGCCTCCTCACTCAGACATAGGTGATGACTATAGCCTCCTCCCTCAGACATAGGTGACCTTAGTTCTCTCCCCTCAGAGATATTTGATGACCATAGCCTCATCCCTCAGACAAAGGTGACCATAGCCTCCTCCCTCAGACATAGGTGATGACCATAGCCTCCTCCCTCAGACATAGGTGACCATAGCCTCCTCCCTCAGACATAGGTGATGACCATAGCCTCCTCCCTCAGACAAATGTGACCATAGCCTCCTTCCTCAGACATAGGTGATGACCATAGCCTCCTCCCTCAGACATAGCTAACCATAGCCTCCTCCCTCAGACATAGGTGACAATAGCCTCCTCCCTCAGACATAGCTGACCATTTCCTCCTCCCTAAGACATAGGTGACCATAGCCTCTTCCCTCAGACATAGGTGACCATAGCCTCCTCCCTCAGACATAGGTGACCATAGCCTCCTCCCTCATACATAGGTGACCATAGCCTCCTCCCTCACACACAGGTTACCATAGCCTCCTCCCTCACACATAGGTGACCATAGCCTCCTCCCTCAGACATAGCTGACCATAGCCTCCTCCCTCATACATAGGTGACCATAGCCTCCTCCCTCAGACACAGGTGACCATAGCCTCCTCCCTCAGACACAGGTGACCATAGCCTCCTCCCTCAGACATATGTGACCATAGCCTCCTCCCTCAGACATAGGTGACCATAGCCTCCTCCCTCAGGCACAGGTGACTACAGCCTCCTCCCTCAGACACAGGTGACCATAGCCTCCTCCCTCAGACACAGGTGACCATAGCCTCCTCCCTCAGACACAGGTGGCCATAGCCTTCTCCCTCAGACATAGGTGACGACCATGACCTCCTCCCTCAGATATAGGTGATGACCATAGCCTCGTCCCTCAGACATAGGTGATGACCATAGCCTCCTCCCTCAGACATAGGTGATGACCATAGCCTGATTGAAACTAAGATTCTCCTCCCTCAGACATAGGTGATGACCATAGCCTCCTCCCTCAGACATAGGTGATGACTATTGCCTCCTCCCTCAGACATAGGTGATGACCATAGCCTCCTCCCTCAGACATAGGTGATGACCATAACCTCCTCCCTCAGACATAGGTTATGACCATAGCCTCCTCCCTCAGACATAGATGATGGCCATAGCCTCCTCCCTCAGACATAGGTGATGACCATAGCCTCCTCCTTCAGACATAGGTGATGACCATAACCTCCTCCCTCAGATATAGGTGATGACTATTGCTACCTCCCTCAAACATAGGTGATGACTATAGCCTCCTCCCTCAGACATAGGTGATGACTATAGCGTCCTCCCTCAGACATAGGTGATGACTATAGCCTCCTCCCTCAGACATAGGTGATGACTATAGCCTCCTCCCTCAGACATAGGTGACCTTAGTTCTCCCCCCTCAGAGATAGGTGATGACCATAGCCTCCTCCCTCAGACAAAGGTGACCATAGCCTCCTCCCTCAGACATAGGTGATGACCATAGCCTCCTCCCTCAGACAAAGGTGACCATAGCCTCCTCCCTCAGACATAGGTAATGACCATAGCCTCCTCCCTCAGACATAGGTGACCATAGCCTCCTCCCTCAGATATAGGTGATGACCATAGCCTCCTCCCTCAGACATAGGTGACCATAGCCTCCTCCCTCAGACATAGGTGACCATTTCCTCCTCCCTAAGACATAGGTGACCATAGCCTCTTCCCTCAGACATAGGTGACCATAGCCTCCTCCCTCAGACATAGGTGACCATAGCCTCCTCCTCACACACAGGTGACCATAGCCTCCTCCCTCACACATAGGTGACCATAGCCTCCTCCCTCAGTCATAGCTGACCATAGCCTCCTCCCTCAGACACAGGTGACCATAGCCTCCTCCCTCAGACACATGTGACCATAGCCTCCTCCCTCAGACATAGGTGACCATAGCCTCCTCCCTCAGACATAGGTGACCATAGCCTCCTCCCTCAGACACAGGTGACCACAGCCTCCTCCCTCAGACACAGGTGACCATAGCCTCCTCCCTCAGACACAGGTGACCATAGCCTCCTCCCTCAGACACAGGTGACCATAGCCTTTTCCCTCAGACATAGGTGACGACCATGACCTCCTCCCTCAGACATAGGTGATGAAAGTAGCCTCTTCCCTCAGACATAGGTGATGACTATTGCCTCCTCCCTCAAACATAGGTGATGACCATAGCCTCCTCCCTCAGACATAGGTGACCATAGCCTCCTCACTCAGATATAGGTGATGACCATAGCCTTCTCCCTCAGACATAGGTGACCATAGCCTCCTCCCTTAGACATAGGTGACCATTTCCTCCTCCCTAAGACATAGGTGACCATAGCCTCTTCCCTCAGACATAGGTGACCATAGCCTCCTCCCTCAGACATAGGTGACCATAGCCTCCTCCCTCACACACAGGTGACCATAGCCTCCTCCCTCACACATAGGTGACCATAGCCTCCTCCCTCAGACATAGCTGACCATAGCCTCCTCCCTCAGACATAGGTGACCATAGCCTCCTCCCTCAGACACAGGTGACCATAGCCTCCTCCCTCAGACACATGTGACCATAGCCTCCTCCCTCAGACATAGGTGACCATAGCCTCCTCCCTCAGACATAGGTGACCATAGCCTCCTCCCTCAGACATAGGTGACCATAGCCTCCTCCCTCAGACACAAGTGACCATAGCCTCCTCCCTCAGACACAGGTGACCATAGCCTCCTCCCTCAGACATAGGTGACCATAGCCTCCTCCCTCAGACATAGGTGACCATAGCCTCCTCCCTCAGACACAGGTGACCACAGCCTCCTCTATAAGACACAGGTGACCATAGCCTCCTCCCTCAGACACAGGTGACCATAGCCTCCTCCCTCAGACACAGGTGACCATAGCCTTCTCCCTCAGACATAGGTGACGACCATGACCTCCTCCCTCAGACATAGGTGATGACCATAGCCTCCTCCCTCAGACATATGTGATGACCATAGCCTCCTCCCTCAGAAATAGGTGATGACAATAGCCTCCTCCCTCAGACATAGGTGATGACTATTGCCTCCTCCCTCAGACATAGGTGATGACCATAGCCTCGTCCTTCAGACATAGGTGATGGCCATAGCCTGATTGAAACTAAGATTCTCCTCCCTCAGACATAGGTGATGACCATAGCCTCCTCCCTCAGACATAGGTGATGACCATAGCCTCCTCCCTCAGACATAGGTGATGACCATAGCTTGATTAAGAGTAAGATTCTCCTGCCTCAGACATAGGTGATGACCTTGGCCTCCTCCCTCAGACATAGGTGATGACTATAGCCTCCTCCCTCAGACATAGGTGACCATAGCCTCCTCCCTCACACACAGGTGACCATAGCCTCCTCCCTCATACATAGGTGACCATAGCCTCCTCCCTCAGACATAGCTGACCATAGCCTCCTCCCTCAGACACAGGTGACCACAGCCTCCTCCCTCAGACACAGGTGACCATAGCCTCCTCCCTCAGACACAGGTGACCATAGCCTCCTCCCTCAGACACAGGTGACCATAGCCTTCTCCCTCAGACATAGGTGACGACCATGACCTCCTCCCTCAGACATAGGTGATGAAAGTAGCCTCTTCCCTCAGACATAGGTGATGACTATTGCCTCCTCCCTCAAGCATAGGTGATGACAATAGCCTCCTCCCTCAGACATATGTGATGACTATAGCCTCCTCCCTCAGATATAGTTGATGACCATGGCCTCCTCCCTCAGACATAGGTGATGACTATAGCCTCCTCCCTCAGACAGGTGATGACCATAGCCTCCTCCCTCAGACATAGGTGATGACCATAGCCTCCTCCCTCAGACATAGGTGATGACCATAGCCTCCTCCCTCAGACATAGGTGATGACCATAGCCTGATTAAGAGTAAGATTGTTCTCCATCAGACATAGATGATGACCATAGCCTCCTCCCTCAGACATAGGTGATGACCATAGCCTGATTAAGAGTAAGATTCTCCTCCCTCAGACATAGGTGATGACCTTGGCCTCCTCCCTCAGACATAGGAGATGACTATAGCCTCCTCCCTCAGACAGAGGTGATGACCATAGCCTGATTAAGAGTAAGATTGTTCTCCATCAGACATAGGTGATGACCATAGCCTCTTCCCTCAGACAGAGGTGATGACCATAGCCTGATTAAGAGTAAGATTCTCCTCCCTCAGACATAGGTGATGACCATAGCCTCCTCCCTCAGACATAGGTGATGACTATAGCCTCCTCCCTCAGACATAGGTGATGACCATAGCCTCCTCCCTCAGACATAGGTGATGACCATAGCCTCCTCCCTCAGGCATAGGTGATGACTATAGCCTCCTCCCTCAGACATAGGTGATGACCATAGCCTCGTCCTTCAGACATAGGTGATGGCCATAGCCTGATTGAAACTAAGATTCTCCTCCCTCAGACATAGGTGATGACCATAGCCTCCTCCCTCAGACATAGGTGATGACCATAGCCTCCTCCCTCAGACATAGGTGATGACCATAGCTTGATTAAGAGTAAGATTCTCCTGCCTCAGACATAGGTGATGACCTTGGCCTCCTCCCTCAGACATAGGTGATGACTATAGCCTCCTCCCTCAGACATAGGTGACCATAGCCTCCTCCCTCACACACAGGTGACCATAGCCTCCTCCCTCATACATAGGTGACCATAGCCTCCTCCCTCAGACATAGCTGACCATAGCCTCCTCCCTCAGACACAGGTGACCACAGCCTCCTCCCTCAGACACAGGTGACCATAGCCTCCTCCCTCAGACACAGGTGACCATAGCCTCCTCCCTCAGACACAGGTGACCATAGCCTTCTCCCTCAGACATAGGTGACGACCATGACCTCCTCCCTCAGACATAGGTGATGAAAGTAGCCTCTTCCCTCAGACATAGGTGATGACTATTGCCTCCTCCCTCAAACATAGGTGATGACAATAGCCTCCTCCCTCAGACATATGTGATGACTATAGCCTCCTCCCTCAGATATAGTTGATGACCATGGCCTCCTCCCTCAGACACAGGTGATGACTATAGCCTCCTCCCTCAGACAGGTGATGACCATAGCCTCCTCCCTCAGACATAGGTGATGACCATAGCCTCCTCCCTCAGACATAGGTGATGACCATAGCCTCCTCCCTCAGACATAGGTGATGACCATAGCCTGATTAAGAGTAAGATTGTTCTCCATCAGACATAGATGATGACCATAGCCTCCTCCCTCAGACATAGGTGATGACCATAGCCTGATTAAGAGTAAGATTCTCCTCCCTCAGACATAGGTGATGACCTTGGCCTCCTCCCTCAGACATAGGAGATGACTATAGCCTCCTCCCTCAGACAGAGGTGATGACCATAGCCTGATTAAGAGTAAGATTGTTCTCCATCAGACATAGGTGATGACCATAGCCTCTTCCCTCAGACAGAGGTGATGACCATAGCCTGATTAAGAGTAAGATTCTCCTCCCTCAGACATAGGTGATGACCATAGCCTCCTCCCTCAGACATAGGTGATGACTATAGCCTCCTCCCTCAGACATAGGTGATGACCATAGCCTCCTCCCTCAGACATAGGTGATGACCATAGCCTCCTCCCTCAGGCATAGGTGATGACTATAGCCTCCTCCCTCAGACATAGGTGATGACCATAGCCTTCTCCCTCAGACATAAGTGATGACCATAGCCTCCTCCCTCAGACATAGGTGATGTCCATAGCCTCCTCCCTCAGACATAGGTGATGACCATAGTCTCCCCCCTCAGACAGGTGATGACTATTGCGTCCTCCCTCAGAAATAGGTGATGACCATAGCCTCCTCCCTCAGACATAGGTGATGACCATAGCCTCCTCCCTCAGTCATCATAGCCTCCTCCCTCAGACATAGGTGATGACCATAGCCTACCCCCTCAGACATAGGTGATGACCATAGCCTCCCCCCTCAGACATAGGTGATGACCATAGCCTCCTCCCTCAGACATAGGTGATGACCATAGCCTCCTCCCTCAGACATAGGTGATGACCATAGCCTCCTCCCTCAGACATAGGTGATGACCATAGCCTCCTCCCTCAGACATAGGTGATGACCATAGCCTCCTCCCTCAGACATAGGTGGTGACCATAGCCTCCTCCCTCAGACATAGGTGATGACCATAACCGCCTGCTTTCAGACATAGGTCATGACCATAGCCTTCTCCCTCAGACATAGGTGGTGACCATAGCCTCCTCCCTCAAACATAGGTGGTGACCATAGCCTCCTCCCTCAGACATAGGTGATGACCATAACCGCCTGCTTTCAGAGATAGGTGATGACCATAGCCTTCTCCCTCAGACATAGGTGGTGACCATAGCCTCCTCCCTCAGACATAGGTGATGACCATAGCCTCCTCCCTCAGACATAGGTGATGACTATTGGCTCCTCCCTCAGAAATAGGTGATGACCATAGCCTCCTCCCTCAGACATAGTAGATGACCATAGCCTCCCCCCTCAGACATAGGTGATGACCATAGTCTCCTCCCACTGACATAGGTGATGGCCATAGCCTGATTAAGAGTAAGATTCTCCTCCCTCAGACATAGGTGATGACCATAGCCTGATTAAGAGTAAGATTCTCCTCCCTCAGACATAGTTGATGACCATAGCCTGAGTTGGCTGTCTTGTATAGGTCTTTTTATTTTCATGACTTCTACAGACTGTTGTATTGTGTGGGTTTCCTAAATGGCGATTTCAGCGTGTCTGATAAAGTTGTTCAGGAAACGCTTCGTTAACACTAATTTAGGTATATCTGCTACTAGACGTTGACACACATGAGTGAATTACTGAATTAACACACATGAGTGAATTACTGAGTTTTACGGTTACTGCTGATTTACTTGTTGATGTTCGGAATGCAGAGAGTCGAGAGTCAATTTGACTTGGTCATTTATTTAATTGAGGTTACAATATGTTCTTCTAGATCATGTGGTGTCGTGAAGAATTTATCACTCAAGGAAACCCATTGTACAATCTGTGCGTCCGTGTACAATAGTTTGTATATACAAATGGTATTTAGACGGCTACAACAAAACCGGTTTGTAAACATAAAAAAATACCCATCATTCTGAAATCAAATCAAACCTCGGGTCATGGATGGTTAAACTTACTGGGGTCATTACCTGGATAAAATCAGTAACTCAGTAAACTCACATAGGATTACTCCTCCCCACAGGTGATAGTCAACATAACAAACTATAATAGGCAGATATAACTATGTTTGACATACTATCGCGGTAGTGAAGGACTTTATATTCATGTAAATATTGACCTTATTGGGATATACAGCAAAAACTTGTACAATTCGACACCTGAGTTTTTCGACATCCTGTACAATCTGATATATATCCCTGGTCCCCTGAGGTGTCCGATTAGACAGGTTCTGACATCCTGTACAATCTGATACATATCCCTGGTCCCCTAAGGTGTCAGATTAGACAGGTTCTGACATCCTGTACAATCTGACATAGTTCCCTGATCCCCTAGTGTATCAGATTAGACAGGTTCTGACATCCTGTACAATCTGACACAGTTCCCTGGTCCCCTAGTGTGTCAAATTAGACATGTTCCACTCTATATCGAATAATGGCAGTTTATAATGTTTAGTATGATAGGACGAGTTGTGATACTAGTGACAATGTATGTCGAAACCTTCAAAACTGATGTTATTGTTTTATCAGTACTAAATGTCATTTGTCATAAAGTGCTATAAGGTGTCATAAAGTGTGATACATTGATCGATATTTTCCAGTAGCAAAGGGGGCCGTCGTGGTCGTGATTGTATAATATGTTAGTTGGGGTTACAACTACCTATGCAATCAGTGCCTATCACGACTAACGTAGTGAGTTCGAATCGCGCCCAGACGAGGTGAAATATCGTTGAAAGTGGCGATGTAACCGTAACCCCAATATCAAGATCACTATGTTGATACTGACAATATAGTTCAATGAGATCAAAGGAAAAAATGGCAAATTTACCGATAAAGCATTGACCTTGTCTTAAGAAGTTCACGTGTCCGCGAGTGTATTGTATATATGTGATCAGTACCTATTTCCATTAAAGTTTACAAGCTCAGCTCCCCCTTTTTTTCTTTTTACTACGGTGAGGTGTACTCGATTACAATTTTCTGTAATAAAGTTTGTCAACTACTTGTAGCAGGTCAGTGGTTTTTCTCTCGGTACAACAAGTTTTTTCACCAATTAAATTAGCTGCCACCCCTTAGATAAATATTGTTAAAATTGATGTCTCCACCAATTATATATTTATATATGTTTTATTTAAAATAACTACCCCTTTACAGCGGAGGCACATACAGGCGGGGTACCTACAGTGCGTCTAAAATATAATAGTGTACATATCACAATATAAACTAAAAATAGATAATAGCTTAGGTAATATATTAAAAATATATTTCAAACAATATTTAAAACACTTGATCGGCAAACAAAAATCCATTTTAACATACTTTTACCTATCCGATCAAAGAATTCACCACACTCTTGGCTAAAATAATAACATGTGTCCCCAATTAAAATATGCAGTTTTTGTAAGGACGACAACTCTGTGAAATCCATATCGGGCATGCAGGCATGTCAATAATTCTTTGAGAACTTTCATCTCTTAAATTTGTGTATATCGGACATTCAAGTAAGAAGTGTTAAAGGGAATCTGTGGCATTATTAGGACACGCTTCGCATACCGGGCTTCCACGTAACCTCATTCTATTAAGGGTAGTGTTCAGAGCAAAGAGTATTAGTTCTTACTAGTAATTTTAACCTTGACGACTAAAATTCTACAACATTACAGAAGTATGGTTGTTTACCTTGAAATTTACAAGCATTTTTGAAAAATTCAAGACTACACTTGTTATCAACGCAATCAAATTCTCTTTTCCTTACACAAGAACGAAAGAATCTTTTGAAAGTATTTAAGTTAATTTCATTATTAATCAAATGATCAAGACCAATATTATTAATAACGAATTTCAAATGGTCTAAGTAGTTCCATATAGGTGACGTATTACTATATTCTACCTCCATGAGAACTAATTTACACAGTCTTGTGACTGGTAACTTCTTAATTCTAGCAAAGTAGGAAACCCCTGTCTGTCTAGATAATCATGTATCGGTTCCAATCCCAATTCTAAGAACAAAGCTGACTTTGTGATGTTCATATTGGTGTTTAGAATCAACCTGGCGACTATATATTGCCTCGATTCTAAAGATGCTACACTTACATTGGAACATGGCACCCAAACTGCAAAGCCATGGGCAACTGATGGACGAATAATAGACTTCCATAAAGCATTACCCAAAGAAATACGATTCAAGGATCCATGTTCCCCTTACAGTTTTAGTATATAATCATACCTTTTCGTCATGTACACCTAGCGGCCGAAACTTTCGGAGATGTTAGACCCCTCATCAGAGAAATGTCCCATTTCTATATCACGTGACTAGACAAGTCCGAACCAAAGTAAATATTGAAAATACGTAGAAACAAATAATAAGAGGCATTACTTTAGTAGGACATAGCATATTATTTGATAAATTGTGAGAATTGTTACTGTTCTACTACTCTTTATCTGTGAACGATATCAAGTTGGTATTCAGCTGTACAATATATATATCATTGAACGATATCAAGTTGGTATTCAGCTGTACAATATATATATCATTGAACGATATCAAGTTGGTATTCAGCTGTGCAATATATATATCATTGAACGATATTAAGTTGGTATTCAGCTGTGCAATATATATATCATTGAACGATATCAAGTTGGTATTCAGCTGTACAATATATATATCATTGAACGATATCAAGTTGGTATTCAGCTGTTCAATATATATCTTGTCTTTACAAGTAATGATATGGTCATTGAAGCGTTGTTGGATTTCTTACAATATATTTTGGCATCTATACAATTACGTTTGTTTCAAGTTGTATAATGTTATGATTTCAAATTATTATGGCTCAATACTTAACATCCAACTATGTTTTCAAAGCAGATATAATAATGTTAAAAAAGACGAATGTGGAAGCGTTCTTTTGTTTGAAGAATTTAATATTTATTATAAAGATGGTAGGAGTTGGCATTCTTCTGTGAAATTTTTAAAATCTTTTTTTATTGTTATTTTTGTTTGTTTTGTTTACTATGTTAACTCCAATTCGTATAAGTTTATAATATGCAACATATCCACAACAAACACTACTTATCATAGATATACATGTAATATGTGTGCAACTGGTAAAAGCTAAGAAAAACATCCCTTAATCTTAGTTCGAAGTTGAACCTGAGTCTGTATTGTTCAGATGGTAATCCATTCATATATTCTATCATTTTTTAGTTTGAGTTAAAAGTTGTTAATTCATTTTCCCTCATGATCCCTTGTTAAATAAATCCATACAGTACAATGACAGTATTCTTATATTTCCGATCGAAACAAAAATGATTTTTTCAAAAGGACCATCCAATTAGTATTCATGTACAGGATGAGTCCAAATCAAATGTTTATGTTGTGAGAATAAAAATGCATTGATTTCCTAATTGGGTCGTTTGTTAATCTGACTTTGTGGTAATATTGCAAATAGATCAACACAAGTGTCTTGTTTCAGAGAACAGAGCATTTGTATTACATGTTGCATGTAAAATAAGATTTGTCCCTGAAGTATTGGCCTTCTTGTGTTCATGATGGACATAAGCACAAGCTATTTAGAGGTGTCCCTGAAGTATTGCCCTTCTTGTGTTCATGATGGACATAAGCACAAGCTGTTTAGATGTGTCCCTGAAGTATTGCCCTTCTTGTGTTCATGATGGACATAAGCACAAGCTGTTTAGAGTATCATGACAGACATATTATTCTTAAAAGGTTACAATTCCAACATGGTTTCTGATCAGAACAGGTGAAGATATGAACATTTTTAACCATAAATCAGGTATAATAATTTGCTAGACAGCCATATAGCATTTCCTAATGAAACGAAAATAGCGGAACAATAAAAGCAAGAAAACAAAACAAAACAAAACAAAACAAAACAACAAAGACAAAATTTCGGGCAACCTGTTACATTTCTGTCACGCTTCTTTCCATGTATTCCCTTGATTTAGGAGAGACACATCTCTAGAGTTGAAATATGATAAATTGGCAAAGACTGACAACAGCGATGATGAACACAAAGTGATGGAACTAATTGACTGCACACATGGTATAGCAAAACATATCAGTCACAGTGTTTATCATTAAATCAAGTATATGTCATGTACTCAATGGCGAAATATATAGCGGTGCAATGTAAATGTATACGTGTCGCAGTAAAACCACCATTGACATCTGCAAAGCTTATAATACAACACATACACTTATAGTGCATTGCAAATAAATGTTTCGTGCCAGCTATTAAATTGGTCTAAAATTAGCCTGGTCTTAAATTCCACGAAATGTGTTTGATGTCATCGGACTGTAGAGATATATTATATCATATATTTACTTCTATGAGTAAGACTTCGATATTAGTCTTTTATTTACTACCTTCAAGCTTCAAATCGAATAATCTCTCTTTAAAACTAGTTCTTGAGAAGAGTTTGAGGATACCAAATTTGTAATCAGATTCCGTAAATCGATGAACAGACAACACAATGATCAACAGAAAAGGGACAATGGGACTAATAACGAGTGATGCTCTTATATAAGATATAATATAAGTGCATACAATAAACATATTGGATTATAGGAATTCAGTACAGTGTCTGGTTCAAATTATGTCCTCTTCAAAAGTATTTATAAATTCAAAATGGCCGACAGCTTCATCAATTATAATATCAATCTTTAATTACCTATCAATAAAAATACAACTGGCATACCTTATTATTACCTTGTAATACATCGCTCTGCCTATTTACCATAGCTAACCTCATTGGAATAGAAGTTCCTTTATAAAGTTTATTGGAATATTTCTAAGTTCTGGAACAGAGTTATGAACATATCAACAAGTTCCATGCTGGACTTGATTCTGCAAGTTACTAATGGTAACCACCAAGCACTTTTAATAATATATAGGACCTGACTTTGAGCTGGTCCATCCATACACTATTTCTAGCGTTATTCTTGTACCATTTACTATCCCAGCCCAGTGTATTGATGCATTTTCATCTTGGACAACGTAATCATTGACATTGACATGTGGTGCACAATTGGCCAATAATTATTGTCTAATAATTTAATTTGGTTTGAATACTGCAATATGATTGGCTGATCCCCTTGGAGAAAATTGTGGTTATACTTGTATAACCTGGTTTGGTACAGTTTGTGGTTTATTAAGCGTAAGCTCCCCCAAACCAGGTTATATCGTTGTTAGGATTTTACTAGCGTTGTATTCATTGGCTGATCATGAGTTTATCTGAGGAACCACGACGAAACAATTAAAGCCCATTTTGCGATAACTCTAGTTTAAAAAAAAGGACATTTGACGCTTGTCGGTAAAGGTAATTGCCACCTTATTATTATTTCAGCTATATCATGGCGACCAGTTTTAGTGGTGGAAGAGGCCGGTGTACCCTGTGAGAATCACCGACCATGGGCAAGCAACTGGTAAACTTTATCACTTGCGGCTGCGAGTCGAGCGTGCCCTTTTTGTAATTTACAAAGCCTGACACGAACCCAAACCCTATTGGTGATAGGCTTGTATGAGTTGTTAAGTAATCCAACTACCTAACTCATTGGGCCACCCGGACCCTCCCAGCTTATTTGACCTTGATCTTTAAGGTAAAGGTCACATTGATCTCATTTTGATACGGACACTCCGCAATGTCCTACTATATATATGTGCAAAATATGAAGGCATTTTGCCACTGGTAATAACTTTTATTTGACCATGACAATTGGAAATCAAGGCCACAGTGACCTGGTTTTGGTATGCGACACTTCGCCACATCATGAAACATATATTCCTCAAATAAAATGAGACTAGTAAAAAGCACAAAACAAATAGCCACCCGTCAACATGCCACTGATAAAAATGAAATCATTTGACCTTGATCTTAGAGGTCAAGTTCACAGTGGCCTCATTTTTTTATGCGACTCTCCGACAGGTCCTAATATAATATGAAGACACTGATCCTGAAGACAAACAAGTTCTGCCCCGGCCCCGAACAAGGTTATATAGGAAGAAGCGAAAGCGGAAGAAGAAGAATTCGGGGTAAAACAATATGTCTCCCTTCGAACATAAAGACAAAAAGTGACCATAATAATGTCGTAACCAGCGATCATAATGTCGTAATTATAGATCATAAAAACAAAACAACGGAACAGCACCGAACATAATGTTCTTTTGTTTTCAAATATAATTTCCCTGTACACAGAGATACGCTGTATTTTTTTGTGTGTCAATTGATGGTCTTGTAGCAAATTGTTGCATTTTGTTCTTTTTCAAATCCAAATTAATTTGCGTAGCATTGCAATAACAAGACTGAAAGGTCAACGAACTTTGTTTTCAAGTGTTTTATTTGATGGTTCGTGTAAACCACATTTTTAGAGGAATGCAAAACGAAAAAAAGCTAGATTACTAGAGAGTTCTGTTTTTCTCTTCTATTTCTTTAATTAATGTGATACAGATAAAAGATTTACCTTGATCTGTGCAAAAAAGTCATCATCATAGGAGAGTTGTTGTCATTATAATGAATATATGTTGATAACCTAGTTGGCTCACCTTTTGTTTTTTGGATATTGGCAGAACACAACATTTTTTGGGGGGTTTAAGAAATGGTTGGTATGTTAAATGTCAGTTTAATAGTTATGAAATGGATGTGTGATTTTGTACCTGTCAGATGTTGACAGTTTGTAGGTTTTGTGTGATTTTGTAACTGTCAGATGTTGACAGTTAGTAGGTTTTGTGTGATTTTGTAACTGTCAGATGTTGACAGTTTGTAGGTTTTGTGTGATTTTGTAACTGTCAGATGTTGACAGTTTGTAGGTTTTGTGTGATTTTGTAACTGTCAGATGTTAACAGTTTGTAGGTTTTGTGTGATTTTGTAACTGTCAGATGTTGACAGCTTGTAGGTTTTGTGTGATTTTGTAACTGTCACATGTTGACAGTTTGTAGGTTTTGTGTGATTTTGTAACTGTCAGATGTTAACAATTTGTCGGTTTTGTGTGATTTTGTAACTGTCAGATGTTGACAGTTTGTAGGTTTTGTGTGATTTTGTAACTGTCAGATGTTGACAGTTTGTAGGTTTTGTGTGATTTTGTAGCTGTCAGATGTTGACAGTTTTTAGGTTTTGTGTGATTTTGTAACTGTCAGATGTTGACAGTTGGTAGGTTTTGTGTGATTTTGTCACCGTGAGATGTTGACAGTTTGTAGGTTTTGTGTGGTTTTGTAACTGTCAGATGTTGACAGTTTGTAGGTTTTGTGTGATTTTGTAACTGTCAGATATTGACAGTTTGTAGGTTTTGATGTTTTTTCTTTTCTTTTTGTTTTTAGTAAGGACGAAAAGTGATTGCTGAAATAAATCGTCACGCATGAGAACCCCCGTCAATAAAGTATTCATTTCACTTTAGTTGGTAGTGTTTGTAGAATATATTTCAAAGTTAAAGACAAATGCATCGGAATTTGTGTCTATAATGGACAAACTTACAGTCTTTTTTGTTCTGCACAATATATATCAAACTTTAGCAGAACACAACGAAATGCGAAAAAGGGGCATACTAAAATCTAAATTTCGGTTGTAAGCCATGTTATTAAGGCATGGGGGTCAATACGAAGACTCCATCTAAAAACATTATGTACCAAACAAATTGCATGTTACGACTGAAAAGAAGGGCACATATGTTTTTATTTTATTTATTGACTCATGGTATATATGCCATTGCCACGTGTCGTTGGAAATCACATATATGTCGTAAATTCTATATTTCACAAGGACTGCCAATGATACAAATATAGTATTCCTCTGTATGCTTGCAACTTTGATCAGTGGGGGAAATCGGATTACACATGGTAAACCACGGACATACCGACAGTAGATGTCAATGTTTATCACATATTTGTGATCGGGTCCGTGTTACTCGTCTATTTAGGGCCCAAATGTTGCCAATGTCTTTGTATTGTTCAATCTTACTGGCACATTTAGGGTTTCTCTAACGTTTATTTTGTATCAAGTACAATGTTGTCCTCGCTACGTTCAAGTATCAACCTTATTTAGCTATACCACGTACTGCTTAAACACAAAAACAAGTAAACTGTTGGTGTGTTCATCTCTTGATTACAAAATTAATTCTTTTACTAGTTACACAGTAAAATGAATAAAAAAGCAGTTACATGAAAATAAGCCCACTATATATGGTAATGGGTATGTGTCAACTCATCTTGAAGTGGGGGTGGTGGGGGGGGGGGGGGGGGGGGGGGAACTATCTTTCTTTCCCTTCCCGATTTGTGGGCATACAATCGAGAAACATCTCAAATTTAAACAGAGAAGCAGAAAATGTACGATCAATCACGAGAGCTACGGCTTAAAATATATGTTTAAAATCCAAATTACCTTCTTTTTTGCTTGACAGTTTTGAAAGCTAGCCCCCTTTTTCGCCGGTCCTTTTCTGAAGCTGCCCCCTCTTACAAGTCACCCTGAAGTTTGCCCCCTCCCACTTTTCGGTCCACTTCAGAATATTACACCCTCCCATTGTTCGGACCACTTCAGAAACTAAATTTGCCACACCCCCCTTTTCAGGTCCACCTCTACAGATTTCCTCCACTCCTATGCCTCTGTATAATTTAAAATATTCCAGTCTCGACTATAGGCACTTATATAACATATTCATTTATAGCCCACAGGCAGTATAATAATGTAACTGTTTAAGATCTGGTCGACCTACAGACCCCTTGTCTATAGATATAAGACCCCGTCCCCTAAAGCAAACATCTGGATTGAAACCTCATATTTGTTTTGCATGCATGTATACGTCACAGATAACAGAAAATCTTAATCATAACTGTAGATAGTCAGCAGAATCTAAACGACTAAGAATGAAATATATCACTATCTTAAAAATAATATACAAAACTCAAAAAACAAAAACAAAACAAAAACGGAATAAATACACAACTAAAATAAAATAAAACAACAACAGAAGCAAACAACAACAACAAACAAACTGTTACTACAATAAAACAAACAACAACAGAGAGACAATAAACCAATACCACAGTGTTAATTACATTAGTTGGAGAGAATGGTAAGCTGTTTATAGTAGTAAAGAGACATTTAACACTTCTGTAGTTTACTTACCAATCATTTTAATTATCTATTGAAGCTTACTATATACTTATAATTGATAGATAAACCCTATGTAATTCCTATCTCACATCTGTGGCTTCATCTGTAATGCTAGCAAATCATCTAATTTAAAAAAATAAGCAGCATGTTTTTTGTTTTTTTTTACTTTCTGATGATCATCTTTGCATCTTTCTTAACTCTTATAGCTTAAAATAAATGTTTATTACCGATTTACGAGTCAATATCTGCTTTTATTCTGTAAAGTTACTGGGTTGATATTCTAACCAATTTGCATCAGAGCCATAATTTACCGTCATCTTGGCACGAAATTGATATAAAAACAAATTGTAAAAAATGTGTAGAAGGTGTGGTTTTTGCAATTAATCTTGTAAAAATAGATTGATAATGTTTTGAAAATATTTGCCTGCATGCTCTTACAGTTAAAGATGTACACTTAACACATTTCTTTTATCTTTGAACTGATTTTGTACTCGAGTAATCTTCAACTTTTGCTTATGAAAAGCTAATTACCTAATGCAAGGTGAAAGTCAGTCAGTTAGGTATGGGATCACTATGTACATTATCACCTTATAATTGTCTTTCCTATGGTATAAAACACAAGTATGTGTTCGCTGGGTACTTTAACGTCACACATTTTTGGATTCTCGCCGCTCGACTAAATATACTTTATACTTAAATACCAACAACATAGCATCTATGGAATTTATATTTGAAAATCGATGAAATGTAGTTTTGCGCATGTCACAACGATCGTAGTCGATCTTCAACCATGACTGATAACAAATTAATGCAGGAACTCTAACAGTGCAATCCTAAAAGTACAATCTTAAAGTTACAATGTCAGTCAGATCATCCATATTAATGGTGTATAATTATACACAAAACGTTATATAAATATACTCTTGATTAGTTATATAAAGAAGTAATGGAGATACCAAAGGGTTAATCAGAAACAGACAATAGTATGGCCAAAAGGGGGGAAGGACAAACAACGATCTACAAAACACTACACAAAAAATCTAAAGATCGAGGAACACGAACATAACAAAAAAAAAACCAAAAAAAACCGGAAATGAACGCATGTGATCTTGAATGGCAAACAGTACATGTCCCACTGTTGTTAAATGTAATTTAAGGATGTCCAGTCGTAATATCGCAATATCATGACTTCCGTTGAAAGCAATATTTTGTATATCTTTGTTCTATAATCTTCAGTAATACTCTTTTTTTCAAAAACCCATATAACCCATATTTTTTACAACTTGATTTGCTAAATTGTCGACACAGTTTTACCAGGTTTATTAGCGGAGAACACATTAAATCTGAACAAAAATATATACATATCTAAAGGTACAGTAGGTGGACAACAATATTCGTCACTTCTGAATTAGTTTTGTCTCTTTCAGTTTTAAATGGACATTTATTTAAACGTCTTCTATTTGGGGGATACATTTTTTTTACCTAAATATTTCAACGCTCAGGGAATATTATGCAAATATTCCATGTGATTGTGGTCAATATACAAGAATATTTTCCCGAGGTACCTTGAATTGCATGGATGTGTTTTATTGCCCGACGCCAACGGCGGTGGGTAATATAACACATCCATGCAATTCAAGATACCGAGGGAAAATGTTCTTGTATATTGACAGCAGTCACATCGAATATTAGTTATATTATATTTTAATAGTAAATTAATTAATCAAAACTAAATTTTTTTATTAATAAGTGTAAGTTGACATACTAAATGAGACAAACAGCAAGAAATGTCAAGTAGTCTTAAACAGTTCTGATAATAAACATTAATATTACATGTGCTGTTATTAAGATTAAATATAGGTTGCGAACGTTTTTACTGTTGTCATCTGTTTACAATAGATTGGTTTAAACCGGAAATCGTTACCGGGGAATATAACTCAGGCGCGGGAATTTCAAACGTTATATTTCCTGTTGGGCGTGGCAAGTGAAGCTAGAAAAGAAAAAATATCGAAAAATATTGAATTTCTAATATTAAAAGAAATCTAGTTCTAAAATATAATTATAGATTACTATATGGCCTTTTTCATATTGCCCTTGTTATCAGCAAGAAACCTTGATATCGGCCCCGAGGGACGATATCAGTCGAAGGCTGATGACAAGGGCAATATGAAAAAGGCCATGTATTAATCTATTTATCACATATTTTGCCAGGGCAGATGACATGTTATTGCCCTTCACAAAAGTGCAGATAACATGTTATTTCCCTCGTAAAAAGTTATTGCCCCGGAAGCAAATAACACGCTGCAAATTATGCTTTTATTACACATGCAAATTCGGCGTTATTTCAATAAAATATGTGATAATATATTAAAAATAAATCACTCCAAATACTAGTAAACAAATTTGAAAATATATAATGTCAACTGGTTTTGATTTATTTCGTGGAAACATCACCCACTAATCGTTTCTGTCCTCACGACAATATGTCATACAAATTCATGTCAAACTTTGATTTCTCATTACGATTGATCGATTGGTGTTTAACGCCAACTTTAACAATATTTCAACTATATCGTGGCGTTTCTCATTCTCCTTACGTAGACGCACAGTTGTTATTGAAATAGAATACATATAATATATATATGGAGTGGATGTGGTCGAGTGGTCTAGGGCGCTGGACATAAGGCTAAGCGATTGGTGCTGCAGTGTATCAATGGTGTGAGTTCAAATCCCATCGAGGGAAGAACAAAAATTGACAGCTCAAAAATCTAATTCTAACACTGTTTGGTTTAATTTCCAGTCGTATATATATAGGGGGAAATGGAGATAGATACAAAATTACTCAGAGTTCCCAAGAAAACTTAACATATTCGTCTAGAAAGGAGAGCAGAAAACAAACTTTGTCAAAATATAATGATATGTCAAGAATCATCTTAGATCAGCAGTATGACTGTCAAATAACACAGTTGCCGGGGGTTTTAAAACCGATAAAAATCTAGAGTCATAAACATTAAACATATCATAGATACAAGTTTTCCTCTGATTAGCATAGTTTTTATAGGAAAATATTTGGCAATGTAAATGGGCAAGGTCCGTCCAAACAGCTGGGCAAATGAAGGAATATCGACACTTCCAGATACCGCCAATTTGAAAATCCTGGCTCCTCACCTGGTATTTAGCATTCTAATAGCTGTATTACAATTCTACAATTACCGCGTTATTTACATTATTTCAGCTTCCAGCATGTTATCTAAACAGACAATAAGTCTGATTTATATATGTTTTATTTTTCACATGGCTTGTAGAAAATCATTATTTCAACCATTGAAGAAATTTCCAATCTAATTATATTTAGGTTTCTGTTTACAACTCGTAATCATCTCCAGATGAAACAAAAACTAGAAAAGATCTAAGAAACATTTAAATTTAAATAGAATGGAGAGTTTACATGTATAATTAATTAATTACATCTGTTAGTTTAATTCTGAAATGTGATGACGGAACTTTTACATCTGGCAAAACAGAAACAGTTTGATAGAATTAAAACGTTTAAACAATTGTAAACTGTTAACTGAGTTCACTGATTTATTCATCCCTGTATTTTGACAGGTAAAATCGTACACATTGAATTGTTTGTGGGTTTCGTGTTACTCGATCTTTAGTTTTATGTATATGGTTTGTTCGTGTTACTCGATCTTTAGTTTTATGTATATGGTTTGTTCGTGTTACTCGATCTTTAGTTTTATGTATATGGTTTGTTCGTGTTACTCGATCTTTAGTTTTATGTACATGGTTTGTTCGTGTTACTCGATCTTTAGTTTTATGTATATGGTTTGTTCGTGTTACTCGATCTTTAGTTTTATGTATATGGTTTGTTCGTGTTACTCGATCTTTAGTTTTATGTATATGGTTTGTTCGTGTTACTCGATCTTTAGTTTTATGTATATGGTTTGTTCGTGTTACTCGATCTTTAGTTTTATGTATATGATTTGTTCGTGTTACTCGGTCTTTAGATTTATGTATATAGTTTGTTCGTGTTACTCGATGTTTAGTTTTATATATATGATTTGTTCGTGTTACTCGATCTTTAGTTTTATGTATATGGTTTGTTCGTGTTACTCGATCTTTAGTTTTATGTATATGGTTTGTTCGTGTTACTCGATCTTTAGTTTTATGTATATGATTTGTTCGTGTTACTCGGTCTTTAGATTTATGTATATAGTTTGTTCGTGTTACTCGATGTTTAGTTTTATATATATGATTTGTTCGTGTTACTCGATCTTTAGTTTTATGTATATGGTTTGTTCGTGTTACTCGATCTTTAGTTTTATGTATATGGTTTGTTCGTGTTACTCGATCTTTAGTTTTATGTATATGGTTTGTTCGTGTTACTCGATCTTTAGTTTTATGTATATGATTTGTTCGTGTTACTCGGTCTTTAGATTTATGTATATAGTTTGTTCGTGTTACTCGATGTTTAGTTTTATATATATGATTTGTTCGTGTTACTCGATCTTTAGTTTTATGTATATGGTTTGTTCGTGTTACTCGATCTTTAGTTTTATGTATATGGTTTGTTCGTGTTACTCGATCTTTAGTTTTATGTATATGGTTTGTTCGTGTTACTCGATCTTTAGTTTTATGTATATGATTTGTTCGTGTTACTCGGTCTTTAGATTTATGTATATAGTTTGTTCGTGTTACTCGATGTTTAGTTTTATATATATGATTTGTTCGTGTTACTCGATCTTTAGTTTTATGTATATGGTTTGTTCGTGTTACTCGATCTTTAGTTTTATGTATATGGTTTGTTCGTGTTACTCGGTCTTTAGATTTATGTATATAGTTTGTTCGTGTTACTCGATCTTTAGTTTTATGTATATGGTTTGTTCGTGTTACTCGATCTTTAGTTTTATGTATATGGTTTGTTCGTGTTACTCGATCTTTAGTTTTATGTATATGGTTTGTTCGTGTTACTCGATCTTTAGTTTTATGTATATGATTTGTTCGTGTTACTCGGTCTTTAGATTTATGTATATAGTTTGTTCGTGTTACTCGATGTTTAGTTTTATATATATGATTTGTTCGTGTTACTCGATCTTTAGTTTTATGTATATGGTTTGTTCGTGATACTCGATCTTTAGTTTTATGTATATGGTTTGTTCGTGTTACTCGATCTTTAGTTTTATGTGTATGGTTTGTTCGTGTTACTCGATCTTTAGTTTTATGTATATGGTTTGTTCGTGTTACTCGATCTTTAGTTTTATGTATATGGTTTGTTCGTGTTACTCGATCTTTAGTTTTATGTATATGATTTGTTCGTGTTACTCGGTCTTTAGATTTATGTATATAGTTTGTTCGTGTTACTCGATGTTTAGTTTTATATATATGATTTGTTCGTGTTACTCGATCTTTAGTTTTATGTATATGGTTTGTTCGTGTTACTCGATCTTTAGTTTTATGTATATGGTTTGTTCGTGTTACTCGGTCTTTAGATTTATGTATATAGTTTGTTCGTGTTACTCGATCTTTAGTTTTATGTATATGGTTTGTTCGTGTTACTCGATCTTTAGTTTTATGTATATGGTTTGTTCGTGTTACTCGATGTTTAGTTTTATGTATATGGTTTGTTCGTGTTACTCGATCTTTAGTTTTATGTATATGATTTGTTCGTGTTACTCGGTCTTTAGATTTATGTATATAGTTTGTTCGTGTTACTCGATGTTTAGTTTTATATATATGATTTGTTCGTGTTACTCGATCTTTAGTTTTATGTATATGGTTTGTTCGTGTTACTCGATCTTTAGTTTTATGTATATGGTTTGTTCGTGTTACTCGATCTTTAGTTTTATGTATATGGTTTGTTCGTGTTACTCGATCTTTAGTTTTATGTATATGATTTGTTCGTGTTACTCGGTCTTTAGATTTATGTATATAGTTTGTTCGTGTTACTCGATGTTTAGTTTTATATATATGATTTGTTCGTGTTACTCGATCTTTAGTTTTATGTATATGGTTTGTTCGTGTTACTCGATCTTTAGTTTTATGTATATGGTTTGTTCGTGTTACTCGATCTTTAGTTTTATGTATATGGTTTGTTCGTGTTACTCGATCTTTAGTTTTATGTATATGATTTGTTCGTGTTACTCGGTCTTTAGATTTATGTATATAGTTTGTTCGTGTTACTCGATGTTTAGTTTTATATATGATTTGTTCGTGTTACTCGATCTTTAGTTTTATGTATATGGTTTGTTCGTGTTACTCGATCTTTAGTTTTATGTATATGGTTTGTTCGTGTTACTCGGTCTTTAGATTTATGTATATAGTTTGTTCGTGTTACTCGATCTTTAGTTTTATGTATATGGTTTGTTCGTGTTACTCGATCTTTAGTTTTATGTATATGATTTGTTCGTGTTACTCGGTCTTTAGATTTATGTATATAGTTTATTCGTGTTACTCGATGTTTAGTTTTATATATATGATTTGTTCGTGTTACTCGATCTTTAGTTTTATGTATATGGTTTGTTCGTGTTTCTCGATCTTTAGTTTTATGTATATGGTTTGTTCGTGTTACTCGATCTTTAGTTTTATGTATATGGTTTGTTCGTGTTACTCGATCTTTAGTTTTATGTATATGGTTTGTTCGTGTTACTCGATCTTTAGTTTTATGTATATGGTTTGTTCGTGTTACTCGATCTTTAGTTTTATGTATATGGTTTGTTCGTGTTACTCGATCTTTACTTTTATGTATATGGTTTGTTCGTGTTACTCGATCTTTAGTTTTATGTATATGGTTTGTTCGTGTTACTCGATCTTTAGTTTTATGTATATGGTTTGTTCGTGTTACTCGATCTTTAGTTTTATGTATATGGTTTGTTCGTGTTACTCGATCTTTAGTTTTATGTATATGGTTTGTTCGTGTTACTCGATCTTTAGTTTTATGTGTATGGTTTGTTCGTGTTACTCGATCTTTAGTTTTATGTACATGGTTTGTTCGTGTTACTCGATCTTTAGTTTTATGTATATGGTTTGTTCGTGTTACTCGATCTTTAGTTTTATGTATATGGTTTGTTCGTGTTACTCGATCTTTAGTTTTATGTGTATGGTTTGTTCGTGTTACTCGATCTTTAGCTTTATGTACATGGTTTGTTCGTGTTACTCGGTCTTTAGATTTATGTATATGGTTTGTTCGTTTTACTCGATCTTTAGTTTTATGTACATGGTTTGTTCGTGTTACTCGATCTTTAGTTTTATGTATATGGGTTGTTCGTGTTACTCGATCATTAGTTTTATGTGTATGGTTTGTTCCTGATACTCGATCTTTAGTTTTATGTATATGGTTTGTTCGTGTTACTTGATCTTTACTTTTATGTATATGGTTTGTTCGTGTTACTCGATCTTTAGTTTTATGTATATGGTTTGTTCGTGTTACTCGATGTTTAGTTTTATGTACATGGTTTGTTCGTCTTACTCGATCTTTAGTATTATGTATATGGTTTGTTCGTGTTACTCGATCTTTAGTTTTATGTACATGGTTTGTTCGTGTTACTCGATCTTTAGTTTTATGTACATGGTTTGTTCGTGTTACTCGATCTTTAGTTTTATGTATATGGTTTGTTCGTGTTACTCGATCTTTAGTTTTATGTATATGGTTTGTTCGTGTTACTCGATCTTTAGTTTTATGTACATGGTTTGTTCGTGTTACTTGATCTTTACTTTTATGTATATGGTTTGTTCGTGTTACTCGATCTTTAGTTTTATGTGTATGGTTTGTTCGTGTTACTCGATCTTTAGTTTTATGTATATGGTTTGTTCGTGTTACTCGATCTTTAGTTTTATGTATATGGTTTGTTCGTGTTACTCGATCTTTAGTTTTATGTACATGGTTTGTTCGTGTTACTCGGTCTTTAGATTTATGTATATGGTTTGTTCGTTTTACTCGATCTTTAGTTTTATGTGTATGGTTTGTTCGTGTTACTCGATCTTTAGTTTTATGTATATGGTTTGTTCGTGTTACTCGATCTTTAGTTATATGTACATGGTTTGTTCGTGTTACTCGGTCTTTAGATTTATGTATATGGTTTGTTCGTTTTACTCGATCTTTAGTTTTATGTGTATGGTTTGTTCGTGTTACTCGATCATTAGTTTTATGTGTATGGTTTGTTCCTGATACTCGATCTTTAGTTTTATGTACATGGTTTGTTCGTGTTACTCGATCTTTAGTTTTATGTGTATGGTTTGTTCGTGTTACTCGATCATTAGTTTTATGTGTATGGTTTGTTCCTGATACTCGATCTTTAGTTTTATGTATATGGTTTGTTCGTGTTACTTGATCTTTACTTTTATGTATATGGTTTGTTCGTGTTACTCGATCTTTAGTTTTATGTATATGGTTTGTTCGTGTTACTCGATCTTTAGTTTTATGTATATGGTTTGTTCGTGTTACTCGATCTTTAGTTTTATGTATATGGTTTGTTCGTGTTACTCGATCTTTAGTTTTATGTATATGGTTTGTTCGTGTTACTCGGTCTTTAGATTTATGTATATAGTTTGTTCGTGTTACTCGATCTTTAGTTTTATGTATATGATTTGTTCGTGTTACTCGATCTTTAGTTTTATGTATATGGTTTGTTCGTGTTACTCGATCTTTAGTTTTATGTATATGGTTTGTTCGTGTTACTCGATCTTTAGTTTTATGTATATGATTTGTTCGTGTTACTCGGTCTTTAGATTTATGTATATAGTTTGTTCGTGTTACTCGATGTTTAGTTTTATATATATGATTTGTTCGTGTTACTCGATCTTTAGTTTTATGTATATGGTTTGTTCGTGTTACTCGATCTTTAGTTTTATGTATATGGTTTGTTCGTGTTACTCGATCTTTAGTTTTATGTATATGGTTTGTTCGTGTTACTCGATCTTTAGTTTTATGTATATGATTTGTTCGTGTTACTCGGTCTTTAGATTTATGTATATAGTTTGTTCGTGTTACTCGATGTTTAGTTTTATATATATGATTTGTTCGTGTTACTCGATCTTTAGTTTTATGTATATGGTTTGTTCGTGTTACTCGATCTTTAGTTTTATGTATATGGTTTGTTCGTGTTACTCGATCTTTAGTTTTATGTATATGGTTTGTTCGTGTTACTCGATCTTTAGTTTTATGTATATGATTTGTTCGTGTTACTCGGTCTTTAGATTTATGTATATAGTTTGTTCGTGTTACTCGATGTTTAGTTTTATATATGATTTGTTCGTGTTACTCGATCTTTAGTTTTATGTATATGGTTTGTTCGTGTTACTCGATCTTTAGTTTTATGTATATGGTTTGTTCGTGTTACTCGGTCTTTAGATTTATGTATATAGTTTGTTCGTGTTACTCGATCTTTAGTTTTATGTATATGGTTTGTTCGTGTTACTCGATCTTTAGTTTTATGTATATGATTTGTTCGTGTTACTCGGTCTTTAGATTTATGTATATAGTTTATTCGTGTTACTCGATGTTTAGTTTTATATATATGATTTGTTCGTGTTACTCGATCTTTAGTTTTATGTATATGGTTTGTTCGTGTTTCTCGATCTTTAGTTTTATGTATATGGTTTGTTCGTGTTACTCGATCTTTAGTTTTATGTATATGGTTTGTTCGTGTTACTCGATCTTTAGTTTTATGTATATGGTTTGTTCGTGTTACTCGATCTTTAGTTTTATGTATATGGTTTGTTCGTGTTACTCGATCTTTAGTTTTATGTATATGGTTTGTTCGTGTTACTCGATCTTTACTTTTATGTATATGGTTTGTTCGTGTTACTCGATCTTTAGTTTTATGTATATGGTTTGTTCGTGTTACTCGATCTTTAGTTTTATGTATATGGTTTGTTCGTGTTACTCGATCTTTAGTTTTATGTATATGGTTTGTTCGTGTTACTCGATCTTTAGTTTTATGTATATGGTTTGTTCGTGTTACTCGAGCTTTAGTTTTATGTGTATGGTTTGTTCGTGTTACTCGATCTTTAGTTTTATGTATATGGTTTGTTCGTGTTACTCGATCTTTAGTTTTATGTGTATGGTTTGTTCGTGTTACTCGATCTTTAGTTTTATGTACATGGTTTGTTCGTGTTACTCGATCTTTAGTTTTATGTATATGGTTTGTTCGTGTTACTCGATCTTTAGTTTTATGTATATGGTTTGTTCGTGTTACTCGATCTTTAGTTTTATGTGTATGGTTTGTTCGTGTTACTCGATCTTTAGCTTTATGTACATGGTTTGTTCGTGTTACTCGGTCTTTAGATTTATGTATATGGTTTGTTCGTTTTACTCGATCTTTAGTTTTATGTACATGGTTTGTTCGTGTTACTCGATCTTTAGTTTTATGTATATGGGTTGTTCGTGTTACTCGATCATTAGTTTTATGTGTATGGTTTGTTCCTGATACTCGATCTTTAGTTTTATGTATATGGTTTGTTCGTGTTACTTGATCTTTACTTTTATGTATATGGTTTGTTCGTGTTACTCGATCTTTAGTTTTATGTATATGGTTTGTTCGTGTTACTCGATGTTTAGTTTTATGTACATGGTTTGTTCGTCTTACTCGATCTTTAGTTTTATGTATATGGTTTGTTCGTGTTACTCGATCTTTAGTTTTATGTACATGGTTTGTTCGTGTTACTCGATCTTTAGTTTTATGTACATGGTTTGTTCGTGTTACTCGATCTTTAGTTTTATGTATATGGTTTGTTCGTGTTACTCGATCTTTAGTTTTATGTATATGGTTTGTTCGTGTTACTCGATCTTTAGTTTTATGTACATGGTTTGTTCGTGTTACTTGATCTTTACTTTTATGTATATGGTTTGTTCGTGTTACTCGATCTTTAGTTTTATGTGTATGGTTTGTTCGTGTTACTCGATCTTTAGTTTTATGTATATGGTTTGTTCGTGTTACTCGATCTTTAGTTTTATGTATATGGTTTGTTCGTGTTACTCGATCTTTAGTTTTATGTACATGGTTTGTTCGTGTTACTCGGTCTTTAGATTTATGTATATGGTTTGTTCGTTTTACTCGATCTTTAGTTTTATGTGTATGGTTTGTTCGTGTTACTCGATCTTTAGTTTTATGTATATGGTTTGTTCGTGTTACTCGATCTTTAGTTTTATGTACATGGTTTGTTCGTGTTACTCGGTCTTTAGATTTATGTATATGGTTTGTTCGTTTTACTCGATCTTTAGTTTTATGTGTATGGTTTGTTCGTGTTACTCGATCATTAGTTTTATGTGTATGGTTTGTTCCTGATACTCGATCTTTAGTTTTATGTACATGGTTTGTTCGTGTTACTCGATCTTTAGTTTTATGTGTATGGTTTGTTCGTGTTACTCGATCATTAGTTTTATGTGTATGGTTTGTTCCTGATACTCGATCTTTAGTTTTATGTATATGGTTTGTTCGTGTTACTTGATCTTTACTTTTATGTATATGGTTTGTTCGTGTTACTCGATCTTTAGTTTTATGTATATGGTTTGTTCGTGTTACTCGATCTTTAGTTTTATGTATATGGTTTGTTCGTGTTACTCGATCTTTAGTTTTATGTATATGGTTTGTTCGTGTTACTCGATCTTTAGTTTTATGTATATGGTTTGTTCGTGTTACTCGATCTTTAGTTTTATGTACATGGTTTGTTCGTGTTACTCGATCTTTAGTTTTATGTATATGGTTTGTTCGTGTTACTCGATCATTAGTTTTATGTGTATGGTTTGTTCCTGATACTCGATCTTTAGTTTTATGTATATGGTTTGTTCGTGTTACTCGATCTTTAGTTTTATGTATATGGGTTGTTCGTGTTACTCGATCATTAGTTTTATGTGTATGGTTTGTTCCTGATACTCGATCTTTAGTTTTATGTATATGGTTTGTTCGTGTTACTTGATCTTTACTTTTATGTATATGGTTTGTTCGTGTTACTCGATCTTTAGTTTTATGTATATGGTTTGTTCGTGTTACTCGATGTTTAGTTTTATGTACATGGTTTGTTCGTCTTACTCGATCTTTAGTTTTATGTATATGGTTTGTTCGTGTTACTCGATCTTTAGTTTTATGTACATGGTTTGTTCGTGTTACTCGATCTTTAGTTTTATGTACATGGTTTGTTCGTGTTACTCGATCTTTAGTTTTATGTATATGGTTTGTTCGTGTTACTCGATCTTTAGTTTTATGTATATGGTTTGTTCGTGTTACTCGATCTTTAGTTTTATGTACATGGTTTGTTCGTGTTACTTGATCTTTACTTTTATGTATATGGTTTGTTCGTGTTACTCGATCTTTAGTTTTATGTGTATGGTTTGTTCGTGTTACTCGATCTTTAGTTTTATGTATATGGTTTGTTCGTGTTACTCGATCTTTAGTTTTATGTATATGGTTTGTTCGTGTTACTCGATCTTTAGTTTTATGTACATGGTTTGTTCGTGTTACTCGGTCTTTAGATTTATGTATATGGTTTGTTCGTTTTACTCGATCTTTAGTTTTATGTGTATGGTTTGTTCGTGTTACTCGATCTTTAGTTTTATGTATATGGTTTGTTCGTGTTACTCGATCTTTAGTTTTATGTACATGGTTTGTTCGTGTTACTCGGTCTTTAGATTTATGTATATGGTTTGTTCGTTTTACTCGATCTTTAGTTTTATGTGTATGGTTTGTTCGTGTTACTCGATCATTAGTTTTATGTGTATGGTTTGTTCCTGATACTCGATCTTTAGTTTTATGTACATGGTTTGTTCGTGTTACTCGATCTTTAGTTTTATGTGTATGGTTTGTTCGTGTTACTCGATCATTAGTTTTATGTGTATGGTTTGTTCCTGATACTCGATCTTTAGTTTTATGTATATGGTTTGTTCGTGTTACTTGATCTTTACTTTTATGTATATGGTTTGTTCGTGTTACTCGATCTTTAGTTTTATGTATATGGTTTGTTCGTGTTACTCGATCTTTAGTTTTATGTATATGGTTTGTTCGTGTTACTCGATCTTTAGTTTTATGTATATGGTTTGTTCGTGTTACTCGATCTTTAGTTTTATGTATATGGTTTGTTCGTGTTACTCGATCTTTAGTTTTATGTACATGGTTTGTTCGTGTTACTCGATCTTTAGTTTTATGTATATGGTTTGTTCGTGTTACTCGATCATTAGTTTTATGTGTATGGTTTGTTCCTGATACTCGATCTTTAGTTTTATGTATATGGTTTGTTCGTGTTACTTGATCTTTACTTTTATGTATATGGTTTGTTCGTGTTACTCGATCTTTAGTTTTATGTATATGGTTTGTTCGTGTTACTCGATCTTTAGTTTTATGTATATGGTTTGTTCGTGTTACTCGATCTTTAGTTTTATGTATATGGTTTGTTCGTGTTACTCGATCTTTAGTTTTATGTATATGGTTTGTTCGTGTTACTTGATCTTTACTTTTATGTATATGGTTTGTTCGTGTTACTTGATCTTTACTTTTATGTATATGGTTTGTTCGTGTTACTCGATCTTTAGTTTTATGTATATGGTTTGTTCGTGTTACTCGATCTTTAGTTTTATGTACATGGTTTGTTCGTGTTACTCGATCTTTAGTTTTATGTATATGGTTTGTTCGTGTTACTCGATCTTTAGTTTTATGTATATGGTTTGTTCGTGTTACTTGATCTTTACTTTTATGTATATGGTTTGTTCGTGTTACTCGATCTTTAGTTTTATGTGTATGGTTTGTTCGTGTTACTCGATCTTTAGTTTTATGTGTATGGTTTGTTCGTGTTACTTGATCTTTACTTTTATGTATATGGTTTGTTCGTGTTACTCGATCTTTAGTTTTATGTATATGGTTTGTTCGTGTTACTCGATCTTTAGTTTTATGTGTATGGTTTGTTCCTGATACTCGATCTTTAGTTTTATGTGTATGGTTTGTTCGTGTTACTTGATCTTTACTTTTATGTATATGGTTTGTTCGTGTTACTCGATCTTTAGTTTTATGTGTATGGTTTGTTCGTGTTACTCGATCTTTAGTTTTATGTGTATGGTTTGTTCGTGTTACTCGATCTTTAGATTTATGTATATGGTTTGTTCGTGTTACTTGATCTTTAGTTTTATGTATATGGTTTGTTCGTGTTACTCGATCTTTAGTTTTATGTATATGGTTTGTTCGTGTTACTCGATCTTTAGTTTTATGTATATGGTTTGTTCGTGTTACTCGATCTTTAGTTTTATGTATATGGTTTGTTCGTGTTACTCGATCTTTAGTTTTATGTATATGGTTTGTTCGTGTTACTCGATCTTTAGTTTTATGTATATGGTTTGTTCGTGTTACTCGATCTTTACTTTTATGTATATGGTTTGTTCGTCTTACTCGATCTTTAGTTTTATGTATATGGTTTGTTCGTGTTACTTGATCTTTACTTTTATGTATATGGTTTGTTCGTGTTACTCGATCTTTAGTTTTATGTGTATGGTTTGTTCGTGTTACTCGATCTTTAGTTTTATGTATATGGTTTGTTCGTGTTACTCGATCTTTAGTTTTATGTATATGGTTTGTTCGTCTTACTCGATCTTTAGTTTTATGTATTTGGTTTGTTCGTGTTACTCGATCTTTAGTTTTATGTATATGGTTTGTTCGTGTTACTCGATCTTTAGTTTTATGTATTTGGTTTGTTCGTGTTACTCGATCTTTAGTTTTATGTATATGGTTTGTTCGTCTTACTCGATCTTTAGTTTTATGTATTTGGTTTGTTCGTGTTACTCGATCTTTAGTTTTATGTATATGGTTTGTTCGTGTTACTTGATCTTTACTTTTATGTATATGGTTTGTTCGTGTTACTCGATCTTTAGTTTTATGTGTATGGTTTGTTCGTGTTACTCGATCTTTAGTTTTATGTATATGGTTTGTTCGTGTTACTCGATCTTTAGTTTTATGTATATGGTTTGTTCGTGTTACTCGATCTTTAGTTTTATGTACATGGTTTGTTCGTGTTACTCGGTCTTTAGATTTATGTATATGGTTTGTTCGTTTTACTCGATCTTTAGTTTTATGTACATGGTTTGTTCGTGTTACTCGGTCTTTAGATTTATGTATATGGTTTGTTCGTTTTACTCGATCTTTAGTTTTATGTACATGGTTTGTTCGTGTTACTCGATCTTTAGTTTTATGTGTATGGTTTGTTCGTGTTACTCGATCATTAGTTTTATGTGTATGGTTTGTTCCTGATACTCGATCTTTAGTTTTATGTATATGGTTTGTTCGTGTTACTTGATCTTTACTTTTATGTATATGGTTTGTTCGTGTTACTCGATCTTTAGTTTTATGTATATGGTTTGTTCGTGTTACTCGATCTTTAGTTTTATGTATATGGTTTGTTCGTGTTACTCGATCTTTAGTTTTATGTACATGGTTTGTTCGTGTTACTCGATGTTTAGTTTTATGTGTATGGTTTGTTCGTGTTACTCGATCTTTAGTTTTATGTATATGGTTTGTTCGTGTTACTCGATCTTTAGTTTTATGTACATGGTTTGTTCGTGTTACTCGATGTTTAGTTTTATGTGTATGGTTTGTTCGTGTTACTCGATCTTTAGTTTTATGTATATGGTTTGTTCGTGTTACTCGATGTTTAGTTTTATGTATATGGTTTGTTCGTGTTACTTGATCTTTACTTTTATGTACATGGTTTGTTCGTGTTACTCGATCTTTAGCTTTATGTACATGGTTTGTTCGTGTTACTCGATCTTTAGTTTTATGTATATGGTTTGTTCGTGTTACTCGATCTTTAGTTTTATGTATATGGTTTGTTCGTGTTACTCGATCTTTAGTTTTATGTATATGGTTTGTTCGTCTTACTCGATCTTTAGTTTTATGTATATGGTTTGTTCGTGTTACTTGATCTTTACTTTTATGTATATGGTTTGTTCGTGTTACTCGATCTTTAGTTTTATGTATATGGTTTGTTCGTGTTACTCGATCTTTAGTTTTATGTATATGGTTTGTTCGTGTTACTCGATCTTTAGTTTTATGTATATGGTTTGTTCGTGTTACTCGATCTTTAGTTTTATGTGTATGGTTTGTTCGTGTTACTCGATCTTTAGTTTTATGTATATGGTTTGTTCGTGTTACTCGATCTTTAGTTTTATGTATATGGTTTGTTCGTGTTACTCGATCTTTAGTTTTATGTACATGGTTTGTTCGTGTTACTCGGTCTTTAGATTTATGTATATGGTTTGTTCGTTTTACTCGATCTTTAGTTTTATGTGTATGGTTTGTTCGTGTTACTCGATCTTTAGTTTTATGTATATGGTTTGTTCGTGTTACTCGATCTTTAGTTTTATGTACATGGTTTGTTCGTGGTACTCGGTCTTTAGATTTATGTATATGGTTTGTTCGTTTTACTCGATCTTTAGTTTTATGTACATGGTTTGTTCGTGTTACTCGATCTTTAGTTTTATGTATATGGGTTGTTCGTGTTACTCGATCATTAGTTTTATGTGTATGGTTTGTTCCTGATACTCGATCTTTAGTTTTATGTATATGGTTTGTTCGTGTTACTTGATCTTTACTTTTATGTATATGGTTTGTTCGTGTTACTCGATGTTTAGTTTTATGTATATGGTTTGTTCGTGTTACTCGATGTTTAGTTTTATGTATATGGTTTGTTCGTGTTACTTGATCTTTACTTTTATGTATATGGTTTGTTCGTGTTACTCGATCTTTAGTTTTATGTGTATGGTTTGTTCGTGTTACTCGATCTTTAGTTTTATGTATATGGTTTGTTCGTGTTACTCGATGTTTAGTTTTATGTACATGGTTTGTTCGTGTTACTCGATCTTTAGTTTTATGTACATGGTTTGTTCGTGTTACTCGATCTTTAGTTTTATGTGTATGGTTTGTTCGTGTTACTCGATCTTTAGTTTTATGTACATGGTTTGTTCGTGTTACTCGATCTTTAGTTTTATGTACATGGTTTGTTCGTCTTACTCGATCTTTAGTTTTATGTATATGGTTTGTTCGTTTTACTCGATCTTTAGTTTTATGTATATGGTTTGTTCGTGTTACTCGATCTTTAGTTTTATGTATATGGTTTGTTCGTGTTACTCGATCTTTAGTTTTATGTATATGGTTTGTTCGTGTTACTTGATCTTTACTTTTATGTATATGGTTTGTTCGTGTTACTCGATCTTTAGTTTTATGTGTATGGTTTGTTCGTGTTACTCGATCTTTAGTTTTATGTATATGGTTTGTTCGTGTTACTCGATCTTTAGTTTTATGTATATGGTTTGTTCGTGTTACTCGATCTTTAGTTTTATGTATATGGTTTGTTCGTCTTACTCGATCTTTAGTTTTATATACATGGTTTGTTCGTGTTACTCGATCTTTAGTTTTATGTATATGGTTTGTTCGTGTTACTCGATCTTTAGTTTTATGTATATGGTTTGTTCGTGTTACTCGATCTTTAGTTTTATGTATATGGTTTGTTCGTGTTACTCGATCTTTAGTTTTATGTATATGGTTTGTTCGTGTTACTCGATCTTTAGTTTTATGTGTATGGTTTGTTTGTGTTACTCGATCATTAGTATTATGTACATGGTTTGTTCGTGTTACTCGTTCTTTAGTTTTATGTATATGGTTTGTTCGTGTTACTCGATCTTTAGTTTTATGTATATGGTTTGTTCGTGTTACTCGATCTTTAGTTTTATGTGTATGGTTTGTTTGTGTTACTCGATCATTAGTATTATGTACATGGTTTGTTCGTGTTACTCGTTCTTTAGTTTTATGTATATGGTTTGTTCGTGTTACTCCATCTTTAGTTTTATGTATATGGTTTGTTCGTGTTACTCGATCTTTAGGTTTATGAATATGGTTTGTTCGTGTTACTCGATCTTTAGTTTTATGTACATGGTTTGTTCGTGTTACTCGATCTTTAGTTTTATGTATATGGTTTGTTCGTGTTACTCGATCTTAAGTTTTATGTATATGATTTGTTCGTGTTACTCGATCTTTAGTTTTATGTATTTGGTTTGTTCGTGTTACTCAATCTTTAGTTTTATGTATATGGTTTGTTCGTGATACTCGATCTTTAGTTTTATGTATATGGTTTGTTCGTGTTACTCGATCTTTAGTATTCTGCATATGGTTTGTTCGTGTTACTCGATCTTTAGTTTTATGTATATGGTTTGTTCGTGTTACTCGATCTTTAGTTTTATGTGTATGGTTTGTTCGTGTTACTCGATCTTTAGTTTTATGTATATGGTTTGTTCGTGTTACTCGATCTTTAGTTTTATGTATATGGTTTGTTCGTGTTACTCGATCTTTAGTTTTATGTATATGGTTTGTTCGTGTTACTCGATCTTTAGTTTTATGTATATGGTTTGTTCGTGTTACTCGATCTTTAGTTTTATGTATATGGTTTGTTCGTGTTACTCGATGTTTAGTTTTATGTACATGGTTTGTTCGTCTTACTCGATCTTTAGTTTTATGTACATGGTTTGTTCGTGTTACTCGATCTTTAGTTTTATGTATATGGTTTTTTCGTGTTACTCGATCTTTAGTTTTATGTGTATGGTTTGTTCGTGTTACTCGATCTTTAGTTTTATGTATATGGTTTGTTCGTGTTACTCGATCTTTAGTTTTATGTATATGGTTTGTTCGTGTTACTTGATCTTTAGTTTTATGTATATGGTTTGTTCGTCTTACTCGATCTTTAGTTTTATGTACATGGTTTGTTCGTGTTACTCGATCTTTAGTTTTATGTATATGGTTTGTTCGTGTTACTCGATCTTTAGTTTTATGTACATGGTTTGTTCGTGTTAATCGATCTTTAGTTTTATGTACATGGTTTGTTCGTGTTACTCGATCTTTAGTTTTATGTATATGGTTTGTTCGTGTTACTCGATCTTTAGTTTTATGTACATGGTTTGTTCGTGTTACTCGATCTTTAGTTTTATGTATATGGTTTGTTCGTGTTACTCGATCTTTAGTTTTATGTATATGGTTTGTTCGTGTTACTCGATCTTTAGTTTTATTTATATGATTTGTTCGTGTTAATCGATCTTTAGTTTTATGTATGGGTTGTTCGTGTTACTCAATCTTTAGTTTTATGTATATGGTTTGTTCGTGTTACTCGATCTTTAGTTTTATGTACATGGTTTGTTCGTGTTACTCGATCTTTAGTTTTATGTACATGGTTTGTTCGTGTTACTCGATCTTTAGTTTTATGTATATGGTTTGTTCGTGTTACTCGATCTTTAGTTTTGTGTACATGGTTTGTTCGTGTTACTCGATCTTTAGTTTTATGTACATGGTTTGTTCGTGTTACTCGGTCTTTAGATTTATGTGTATGGTTTTTCGTGTTACTCGGTCTTTAGTTTTATGTATATGGTTTGTTCGTGTTAATCGGTCTTTAGATTTATGTATATGGTTTGTTCGTGTTACTCGATCTTTAGTTTTATGTATATGGTTTGTTCGTGTTACTCAATCTTTAGTTTTATGTATATGGTTTGTTCGTGTTACTTGATCTTTAGTTTTATGTATATGGTTTGTTCGTGTTACTCGATCTTTAGTTTTATGTATATGGTTTGTTCGTGTTACTCGATGTTTAGTTTTATGTATATGGTTTGTTCGTGTTACTCGATCTTTAGTTTTATGTATATGGTTTGTTCGTGTTACTCGATCTTTAGTTTTATGTATATGGTTTGTTCGTGTTACTTGATCTTTAGTTTTATGTATATGGTTTGTTCGTGTTACTCAATCTTTAGTTTTATGTATATGGTTTGTTCGTGTTACTCGATCTTTAGCTTTATGTACATGGTTTGTTCGTGTTACTCGATCTTTAGTTTTATGTATATGGTTTGTTCGTGTTACTCGATCTTTAGTTTTATGTGTATGGTTTGTTTGTGTTACTCGATCTTTAGTTTTATGTATATGGTTTGTTCGTGTTACTCGATCTTTAGTTTTATGTATATGGTTTGTTCGTGTTACTCGATCTTTAGTTTTATGTATATGATTTGTTTGTGTTACTCGATCTTTAGTTTTATGTATATGGATTGTTCGTGTTACTCGATCTTTAGCTTTATGTACATGGTTTGTTCGTGTTACTCGATCTTTAGTTTTATGTATATGGTTTGTTCGTGTTACTCGATCTTTAGTTTTATGTATATGGTTTGTTCGTGTTACTCGATCTTTAGTTTTATGTATATGGTTTGTTCGTGTTACTCGATCTTTAGTTTTATGTATATGGTTTGTTCGTGTTACTCGATCTTTAGTTTTATGTACATGGTTTGTTCGTGTTACTCGATCTTTAGTTTTATGTATATGGTTTGTTCGTGTTACTCGATCTTAAGTTTTATGTATATGATTTGTTCGTGTTACTCGATCTTTAGTTTTATGTATTTGGTTTGTTCGTGTTACTCGATCTTTAGTTTTATGTATATGGTTTGTTCGTGATACTCGATCTTTAGTTTTATGTATATGGTTTGTTCGTGTTACTCGATCTTTAGTATTCTGCATATGGTTTGTTCGTGTTACTCGATCTTTAGTTTTATGTATATGGTTTGTTCGTGTTACTCGATCTTTAGTTTTATGTGTATGGTTTGTTCGTGTTACTCGATCTTTAGTTTTATGTATATGGTTTGTTCGTGTTACTCGATCTTTAGTTTTATGTATATGGTTTGTTCGTGTTACTCGATCTTTAGTTTTATGTATATGGTTTGTTCGTGTTACTCGATGTTTAGTTTTATGTACATGGTTTGTTCGTCTTACTCGATCTTTAGTTTTATGTACATGGTTTGTTCGTGTTACTCGATCTTTAGTTTTATGTGTATGGTTTGTTCGTGTTACTCGATCTTTAGTTTTATGTATATGGTTTGTTCGTGTTACTCGATCTTTAGTTTTATGTATATGGTTTGTTCGTCTTACTCGATCTTTAGTTTTATGTATATGGTTTGTTCGTGTTACTCGATCTTTAGTTTTATGTATATGGTTTGTTCGTGTTACTCGATCTTTAGTTTTATGTACATGGTTTGTTCGTGTTACTCGATCTTTAGTTTTATGTACATGGTTTGTTCGTGTTACTCGATCTTTAGTTTTATGTATATGGTTTGTTCGTGTTACTCGATCTTTAGTTTTATGTACATGGTTTGTTCGTGTTACTCGATCTTTAGTTTTATGTATATGGTTTGTTCGTGTTACTCGATCTTTAGTTTTATGTATATGGTTTGTTCGTGTTACTCGATCTTTAGTTTTATTTATATGATTTGTTCGTGTTACTCGATCTTTAGTTTTATGTATGGGTTGTTCGTGTTACTCAATCTTTAGTTTTATGTATATGGTTTGTTCGTGTTACTCGATCTTTAGTTTTATGTACATGGTTTGTTCGTGTTACTCGATCTTTAGTTTTATGTACATGGTTTGTTCGTGTTACTCGATCTTTAGTTTTATGTATATGGTTTGTTCGTGTTACTCGATCTTTAGTTTTGTGTACATGGTTTGTTCGTGTTACTCGATCTTTAGTTTTATGTACATGGTTTGTTCGTGTTACTCGGTCTTTAGATTTATGTGTATGGTTTTTCGTGTTACTCGGTCTTTAGTTTTATGTATATGGTTTGTTCGTGTTAATCGGTCTTTAGATTTATGTATATGGTTTGTTCGTGTTACTCGATCTTTAGTTTTATGTATATGGTTTGTTCGTGTTACTCAATCTTTAGTTTTATGTATATGGTTTGTTCGTGTTACTTGATCTTTAGTTTTATGTATATGGTTTGTTCGTGTTACTCGATCTTTAGTTTTATGTATATGGTTTGTTCGTGTTACTCGATGTTTAGTTTTATGTATATGGTTTGTTCGTGTTACTCGATCTTTAGTTTTATGTATATGGTTTGTTCGTGTTACTCGATCTTTAGTTTTATGTATATGGTTTGTTCGTGTTACTTGATCTTTAGTTTTATGTATATGGTTTGTTCGTGTTACTCAATCTTTAGTTTTATGTATATGGTTTGTTCGTGTTACTCGATCTTTAGCTTTATGTACATGGTTTGTTCGTGTTACTCGATCTTTAGTTTTATGTATATGGTTTGTTCGTGTTACTCGATCTTTAGTTTTATGTATATGGTTTGTTTGTGTTACTCGATCTTTAGTTTTATGTATATGGTTTGTTCGTGTTACTCGATCTTTAGTTTTATGTATATGGTTTGTTCGTGTTACTCGATCTTTAGTTTTATGTATATGATTTGTTTGTGTTACTCGATCTTTAGTTTTATGTATATGGATTGTTCGTGTTACTCGATCTTTAGCTTTATGTACATGGTTTGTTCGTGTTACTCGATCTTTAGTTTTATGTATATGGTTTGTTCGTGTTACTCGATCTTTAGTTTTATGTATATGGTTTGTTCGTGTTACTCGATCTTTAGTTTTATGTATATGGTTTGTTCGTGTTACTCGATCTTTAGTTTTATGTGTATGGTTTGTTCGTGTTACTCGATCTTTAGGTTTATGTACATGGTTTGTTCGTGTTACTCGATGTTTAGTTTTATGTATATGGTTTGTTCGTGTTACTCGATCTTTAGTTTTATGTATATGGTTTGTTCGTGTTACTCGATCTTTAGTTTTATGTACATGGTTTGTTCGTGTTACTCGATCTTTAGTTTTATGTATATGGTTTGTTCGTGTTACTCGATCTTTAGTTTTATGTATATGGTTTGTTCGTCTTACTCGATCTTTAGTTTTATGTACATGGTTTGTTCGTGTTACTCGATCTTTAGTTTTATGTATATGGTTTGTTCGTGTTACTCGATCTTTAGTTTTATGTATATGGTTTGTTCGTGTTACTCGATCTTTAGTTTTATGTATATGGTTTGTTCGTCTTACTCGATCTTTAGTTTTATGTACATGGTTTGTTCGTGTTACTCGATCTTTAGTTTTATGTATATGGTTTGTTCGTGTTACTCGATCTTTAGTTTTATGTATATGGTTTGTTCGTCTTACTCGATCTTTAGTTTTATGTATATGGTTTGTTCGTGTTACTCGATGTTTAGTTTTATGTATATGGTTTGTTCGTGTTACTCGATCTTTAGTTTTATGTATATGGTTTGTTCGTGTTACTCGATCTTTAGTTTTATGTATATGGTTTGTTCGTGTTACTCGATCTTTACTTTTATGTATATGGTTTGTTCGTGTTACTCGATGTTTAGTTTTATGTATATGGTTTGTTCGTGTTACTCGATCTTTAGTTTTATGTATATGGTTTGTTCGTGTTTCTCGATCTTTAGTTTTATGTATATGGTTTGTTCGTGTTACTCGATCTTTAGTTTTATGTGTATGGTTTGTTCGTGTTACTCGATCTTTAGTTTTATGTATATGGTTTGTTCGTGTTACTCGATCTTTAGTTTTATGTGTATGGTTTGTTCGTGTTACTCGATCTTTAGTTTTATGTATATGGTTTGTTCGTGTTACTCGATCTTTAGTTTTATGTATATGGTTTGTTCGTGTTACTCGATCTTTACTTTTATGTATATGGTTTGTTCGTGTTACTCGATGTTTAGTTTTATGTATATGGTTTGTTCGTGTTACTCGATCTTTAGTTTTATGTATATGGTTTGTTCGTGTTACTCGATCTTTAGTTTTATGTGTATGGTTTGTTCGTGTTACTCGATCTTTAGTTTTATGTATATGGTTTGTTCGTGTTACTCGATCTTTAGTTTTATGTATATGGTTTGTTCGTGTTACTCGATCTTTAGTTTTATGTATATGGTTTGTTCGTGTTACTCGATCTTTAGTTTTATGTGTATGGTTTGTTCGTGTTACTCGATCTTTAGTTTTATGTATATGGTTTGTTCGTGTTACTCGATGTTTAGTTTTATGTATATGGTTTGTTCGTGTTACTCGATCTTTAGTTTTATGTATATGGTTTGTTCGTGTTACTCGATCTTTAGTTTTATGTATATGGTTTGTTCGTGTTACTCGATCTTTACTTTTATGTATATGGTTTGTTCGTGTTACTCGATGTTTAGTTTTATGTATATGGTTTGTTCGTGTTACTCGATCTTTAGTTTTATGTATATGGTTTGTTCGTGTTACTCGATCTTTAGTTTTATGTATATGGTTTGTTCGTGTTACTCGATCTTTAGTTTTATGTGTATGGTTTGTTCGTGTTACTCGATCTTTAGTTTTATGTATATGGTTTGTTCGTGTTACTCGATCTTTAGTTTTATGTGTATGGTTTGTTCGTGTTACTCGATCTTTAGTTTTATGTATATGGTTTGTTCGTGTTACTCGATCTTTAGTTTTATGTATATGGTTTGTTCGTGTTACTCGATCTTTACTTTTATGTATATGGTTTGTTCGTGTTACTCGATGTTTAGTTTTATGTATATGGTTTGTTCGTGTTACTCGATCTTTAGTTTTATGTATATGGTTTGTTCGTGTTACTCGATCTTTAGTTTTATGTGTATGGTTTGTTCGTGTTACTCGATCTTTAGTTTTATGTATATGGTTTGTTCGTGTTACTCGATCTTTAGTTTTATGTATATGGTTTGTTCGTGTTACTCGATCTTTAGTTTTATGTATATGGTTTGTTCGTGTTACTCGATCTTTAGTTTTATGTGTATGGTTTGTTCGTGTTACTCGATCTTTAGTTTTATGTATATGGTTTGTTCGTGTTACTCGATCTTTAGTTTTATGTATATGGTTTGTTCGTGTTACTCGATCTTTAGTTTTATGTGTATGGTTTGTTCGTGTTACTCGATCTTTAGTTTTATGTATATGGTTTGTTCGTGTTACTCGATCTTTAGTTTTATGTATATGGTTTGTTCGTGTTACTCGATCTTTAGTTTTATGTATATGGTTTGTTCGTGTTACTCGATCTTTAGTTTTATGTATATGGTTTGTTCGTGTTACTCGATCTTTAGTTTTATGTGTATGGTTTGTTTGTGTTACTCGATCATTAGTATTATGTACATGGTTTGTTCGTGTTACTCGTTCTTTAGTTTTATGTATATGGTTTGTTCGTGTTACTCGATCTTTAGTTTTATGTATATGGTTTGTTCGTGTTACTCGATCTTTAGTTTTATGTGTATGGTTTGTTTGTGTTACTCGATCATTAGTATTATGTACATGGTTTGTTCGTGTTACTCGTTCTTTAGTTTTATGTATATGGTTTGTTCGTGTTACTCCATCTTTAGTTTTATGTATATGGTTTGTTCGTGTTACTCGATCTTTAGGTTTATGAATATGGTTTGTTCGTGTTACTCGATCTTTAGTTTTATGTACATGGTTTGTTCGTGTTACTCGATCTTTACTTTTATGTATATGGTTTGTTCGTGTTACTCGATCTTAAGTTTTATGTATATGATTTGTTCGTGTTACTCGATCTTTAGTTTTATGTATTTGGTTTGTTCGTGTTACTCAATCTTTAGTTTTATGTATATGGTTTGTTCGTGATACTCGATCTTTAGTTTTATGTATATGGTTTGTTCGTGTTACTCGATCTTTAGTATTCTGCATATGGTTTGTTCGTGTTACTCGATCTTTAGTTTTATGTATATGGTTTGTTCGTGTTACTCGATCTTTAGTTTTATGTGTATGGTTTGTTCGTGTTACTCGATCTTTAGTTTTATGTATATGGTTTGTTCGTGTTACTCGATCTTTAGTTTTATGTATATGGTTTGTTCGTGTTACTCGATCTTTAGTTTTATGTATATGGTTTGTTCGTGTTACTCGATGTTTAGTTTTATGTACATGGTTTGTTCGTCTTACTCGATCTTTAGTTTTATGTACATGGTTTGTTCGTGTTACTCGATCTTTAGTTTTATGTGTATGGTTTGTTCGTGGTACTCGATCTTTAGTTTTATGTATATGGTTTGTTCGTGTTACTCGATCTTTAGTTTTATGTATATGGTTTGTTCGTGTTACTCGATCTTTAGTTTTATGTATATGGTTTGTTCGTCTTACTCGATCTTTAGTTTTATGTACATGGTTTGTTCGTGTTACTCGATCTTTAGTTTTATGTATATGGTTTGTTCGTGTTACTCGATCTTTAGTTTTATGTACATGGTTTGTTCGTGTTACTCGATCTTTAGTTTTATGTACATGGTTTGTTCGTGTTACTCGATCTTTAGTTTTATGTATATGGTTTGTTCGTGTTACTCGATCTTTAGTTTTATGTACATGGTTTGTTCGTGTTACTCGATCTTTAGTTTTATGTATATGGTTTGTTCGTGTTACTCGATCTTTAGTTTTATGTATATGGTTTGTTCGTGTTACTCGATCTTTAGTTTTATTTATATGATTTGTTCGTGTTACTCGATCTTTAGTTTTATGTATGGGTTGTTCGTGTTACTCAATCTTTAGTTTTATGTATATGGTTTGTTCGTGTTACTCGATCTTTAGTTTTATGTACATGGTTTGTTCGTGTTACTCGATCTTTAGTTTTATGTACATGGTTTGTTCGTGTTACTCGATCTTTAGTTTTATGTATATGGTTTGTTCGTGTTACTCGATCTTTAGTTTTGTGTACATGGTTTGTTCGTGTTACTCGATCTTTAGTTTTATGTACATGGTTTGTTCGTGTTACTCGGTCTTTAGATTTATGTGTATGGTTTTTCGTGTTACTCGGTCTTTAGTTTTATGTATATGGTTTGTTCGTGTTAATCGGTCTTTAGATTTATGTATATGGTTTGTTCGTGTTACTCGATCTTTAGTTTTATGTATATGGTTTGTTCGTGTTACTCAATCTTTAGTTTTATGTATATGGTTTGTTCGTGTTACTTGATCTTTAGTTTTATGTATATGGTTTGTTCGTGTTACTCGATCTTTAGTTTTATGTATATGGTTTGTTCGTGTTACTCGATGTTTAGTTTTATGTATATGGTTTGTTCGTGTTACTCGATCTTTAGTTTTATGTATATGGTTTGTTCGTGTTACTCGATCTTTAGTTTTATGTATATGGTTTGTTCGTGTTACTTGATCTTTAGTTTTATGTATATGGTTTGTTCGTGTTACTCAATCTTTAGTTTTATGTATATGGTTTGTTCGTGTTACTCGATCTTTAGCTTTATGTACATGGTTTGTTCGTGTTACTCGATCTTTAGTTTTATGTATATGGTTTGTTCGTGTTACTCGATCTTTAGTTTTATGTATATGGTTTGTTTGTGTTACTCGATCTTTAGTTTTATGTATATGGTTTGTTCGTGTTACTCGATCTTTAGTTTTATGTATATGGTTTGTTCGTGTTACTCGATCTTTAGTTTTATGTATATGATTTGTTTGTGTTACTCGATCTTTAGTTTTATGTATATGGATTGTTCGTGTTACTCGATCTTTAGCTTTATGTACATGGTTTGTTCGTGTTACTCGATCTTTAGTTTTATGTATATGGTTTGTTCGTGTTACTCGATCTTTAGTTTTATGTATATGGTTTGTTCGTGTTACTCGATCTTTAGTTTTATGTATATGGTTTGTTCGTGTTACTCGATCTTTAGTTTTATGTATATGGTTTGTTCGTGTTACTCGATCTTTAGTTTTATGTACATGGTTTGTTCGTGTTACTCGATCTTTAGTTTTATGTATATGGTTTGTTCGTGTTACTCGATCTTAAGTTTTATGTATATGATTTGTTCGTGTTACTCGATCTTTAGTTTTATGTATTTGGTTTGTTCGTGTTACTCGATCTTTAGTTTTATGTATATGGTTTGTTCGTGATACTCGATCTTTAGTTTTATGTATATGGTTTGTTCGTGTTACTCGATCTTTAGTATTCTGCATATGGTTTGTTCGTGTTACTCGATCTTTAGTTTTATGTATATGGTTTGTTCGTGTTACTCGATCATTAGTTTTATGTGTATGGTTTGTTCGTGTTACTCGATCTTTAGTTTTATGTATATGGTTTGTTCGTGTTACTCGATCTTTAGTTTTATGTATATGGTTTGTTCGTGTTACTCGATCTTTAGTTTTATGTATATGGTTTGTTCGTGTTACTCGATGTTTAGTTTTATGTACATGGTTTGTTCGTCTTACTCGATCTTTAGTTTTATGTACATGGTTTGTTCGTGTTACTCGATCTTTAGTTTTATGTGTATGGTTTGTTCGTGTTACTCGATCTTTAGTTTTATGTATATGGTTTGTTCGTGTTACTCGATCTTTAGTTTTATGTATATGGTTTGTTCGTGTTACTCGATCTTTAGTTTTATGTATATGGTTTGTTCGTCTTACTCGATCTTTAGTTTTATGTATATGGTTTGTTCGTGTTACTCGATCTTTAGTTTTATGTGTATGGTTTGTTCGTGTTACTCGATCTTTAGTTTTATGTATATGGTTTGTTCGTGTTACTCGATCTTTAGTTTTATGTACATGGTTTGTTCGTGTTACTCGATCTTTAGTTTTATGTACATGGTTTGTTCGTGTTACTCGATCTTTAGTTTTATGTATATGGTTTGTTCGTGTTACTCGATCTTTAGTTTTATGTACATGGTTTGTTCGTGTTACTCGATCTTTAGTTTTATGTATATGGTTTGTTCGTGTTACTCGATCTTTAGTTTTATGTATATGGTTTGTTCGTGTTACTCGATCTTTAGTTTTATTTATATGATTTGTTCGTGTTACTCGATCTTTAGTTTTATGTATGGGTTGTTCGTGTTACTCAATCTTTAGTTTTATGTATATGGTTTGTTCGTGTTACTCGATCTTTAGTTTTATGTACATGGTTTGTTCGTGTTACTCGATCTTTAGTTTTATGTACATGGTTTGTTCGTGTTACTCGATCTTTAGTTTTATGTATATGGTTTGTTCGTGTTACTCGATCTTTAGTTTTGTGTACATGGTTTGTTCGTGTTACTCGATCTTTAGTTTTATGTACATGGTTTGTTCGTGTTACTCGGTCTTTAGATTTATGTGTATGGTTTTTCGTGTTACTCGGTCTTTAGTTTTATGTATATGGTTTGTTCGTGTTAATCGGTCTTTAGATTTATGTATATGGTTTGTTCGTGTTACTCGATCTTTAGTTTTATGTATATGGTTTGTTCGTGTTACTCAATCTTTAGTTTTATGTATATGGTTTGTTCGTGTTACTTGATCTTTAGTTTTATGTATATGGTTTGTTCGTGTTACTCGATCTTTAGTTTTATGTATATGGTTTGTTCGTGTTACTCGATGTTTAGTTTTATGTATATGGTTTGTTCGTGTTACTCGATCTTTAGTTTTATGTATATGGTTTGTTCGTGTTACTCGATCTTTAGTTTTATGTATATGGTTTGTTCGTGTTACTTGATCTTTAGTTTTATGTATATGGTTTGTTCGTGTTACTCAATCTTTAGTTTTATGTATATGGTTTGTTCGTGTTACTCGATCTTTAGCTTTATGTACATGGTTTGTTCGTGTTACTCGATCTTTAGTTTTATGTATATGGTTTGTTCGTGTTACTCGATCTTTAGTTTTATGTATATGGTTTGTTTGTGTTACTCGATCTTTAGTTTTATGTATATGGTTTGTTCGTGTTACTCGATCTTTAGTTTTATGTATATGGTTTGTTCGTGTTACTCGATCTTTAGTTTTATGTATATGATTTGTTTGTGTTACTCGATCTTTAGTTTTATGTATATGGATTGTTCGTGTTACTCGATCTTTAGCTTTATGTACATGGTTTGTTCGTGTTACTCGATCTTTAGTTTTATGTATATGGTTTGTTCGTGTTACTCGATCTTTAGTTTTATGTATATGGTTTGTTCGTGTTACTCGATCTTTAGTTTTATGTATATGGTTTGTTCGTGTTACTCGATCTTTAGTTTTATGTGTATGGTTTGTTCGTGTTACTCGATCTTTAGGTTTATGTACATGGTTTGTTCGTGTTACTCGATGTTTAGTTTTATGTATATGGTTTGTTCGTGTTACTCGATCTTTAGTTTTATGTATATGGTTTGTTCGTGTTACTCGATCTTTAGTTTTATGTACATGGTTTGTTCGTGTTACTCGATCTTTAGTTTTATGTATATGGTTTGTTCGTGTTACTCGATCTTTAGTTTTATGTATATGGTTTGTTCGTGTTACTCGATCTTTAGTTTTATGTACATGGTTTGTTCGTGTTACTCGATCTTTAGTTTTATGTACATGGTTTGTTCGTGTTACTCGATGTTTAGTTTTATGTATATGGTTTGTTCGTGTTACTCGATCTTTAGTTTTATGTATATGGTTTGTTCGTGTTACTCGATCTTTAGTTTTATGTACATGGTTTGTTCGTGTTACTCGATCTTTAGTTTTATGTACATGGTTTGTTCGTGTTACTCGATCTTTAGTTTTATGTGTATGATTTGTTCGTGTTACTCGATCTTTAGTTTTATGTATATGGTTTGTTCGTGTTACTCGATCTTTAGTTTTATGTATGGGTTGTTCGTGTTACTTGATCTTTAGTTTTATGTATATGGTTTGTTCGTGTTACTCGATCTTTAGTTTTATGTATATGGTTTGTTCGTCTTACTCGATCTTTAGTTTTATGTATATGGTTTGTTCGTGTTACTCGATCTTTAGTTTTATGTGTATGGTTTGTTCGTGTTACTCGATCTTTAGTTTTATGTATATGGTTTGTTCGTGTTACTCGATCTTTAGTTTTATGTACATGGTTTGTTCGTGTTACTCGATCTTTAGTTTTATGTGTATGATTTGTTCGTGTTACTCGATCTTTAGTTTTATGTATTTGGTTTGTTCGTGTTACTCGATCTTTAGTTTTATGTATATGGTTTGTTCGTGATACTCGATCTTTAGTTTTATGTATATGGTTTGTTCGTGTTACTCGATCTTTAGTATTCTGCATATGGTTTGTTCGTGTTACTCGATCTTTAGTTTTATGTATATGGTTTGTTCGTGTTACTCGATCTTTAGTTTTATGTGTATGGTTTGTTCGTGTTACTCGATCTTTAGTTTTATGTACATGGTTTGTTCGTCTTACTCGATCTTTAGTTTTATGTACATGGTTTGTTCGTGTTACTCGATCTTTAGTTTTATGTATATGGTTTGTTCGTGTTACTCGATCTTTAGTTTTATGTATATGGTTTGTTCGTGTTACTCGATCTTTAGTTTTATGTACATGGTTTGTTCGTGTTACTCGATCTTTAGTTTTATGTATGGGTTGTTCGTGTTACTCGATCTTTAGTTTTATGTATATGGTTTGTTCGTCTTACTCGATCTTTAGTTTTATGTATATGGTTTGTTCGTGTTACTCGATCTTTAGTTTTATGTGTATGGTTTGTTCGTGTTACTCGATCTTTAGTTTTATGTATATGGTTTGTTCGTGTTACTCGATCTTTAGTTTTATGTACATGGTTTGTTCGTGTTACTCGATCTTTAGTTTTATGTACATGGTTTGTTCGTGTTACTCGATCTTTAGTTTTATGTATATGGTTTGTTCGTGTTACTCGATCTTTAGTTTTATGTACATGGTTTGTTCGTGTTACTCGATCTTTAGTTTTATGTATATGGTTTGTTCGTGTTACTCGATCTTTAGTTTTATGTATAAGGTTTGTTCGTGTTACTCGATCTTTAGTTTTATTTATATGATTTGTTCGTGTTACTCGATCTTTAGTTTTATGTATGGGTTGTTCGTGTTACTCAATCTTTAGTTTTATGTATATGGTTTGTTCGTGTTACTCGATCTTTAGTTTTATGTACATGGTTTGTTCGTGTTACTCGATCTTTAGTTTTATGTACATGGTTTGTTCGTGTTACTCGATCTTTAGTTTTATGTATATGGTTTGTTCGTGTTACTCGATCTTTAGTTTTGTGTACATGGTTTGTTCGTGTTACTCGATCTTTAGTTTTATGTACATGGTTTGTTCGTGTTACTCGGTCTTTAGATTTATGTGTATGGTTTTTCGTGTTACTCGGTCTTTAGTTTTATGTATATGGTTTGTTCGTGTTAATCGGTCTTTAGATTTATGTATATGGTTTGTTCGTGTTACTCGATCTTTAGTTTTATGTATATGGTTTGTTCGTGTTACTCAATCTTTAGTTTTATGTATATGGTTTGTTCGTGTTACTTGATCTTTAGTTTTATGTATATGGTTTGTTCGTGTTACTCGATCTTTAGTTTTATGTATATGGTTTGTTCGTGTTACTCGATGTTTAGTTTTATGTATATGGTTTGTTCGTGTTACTCGATCTTTAGTTTTATGTATATGGTTTGTTCGTGTTACTCGATCTTTAGTTTTATGTATATGGTTTGTTCGTGTTACTTGATCTTTAGTTTTATGTATATGGTTTGTTCGTGTTACTCAATCTTTAGTTTTATGTATATGGTTTGTTCGTGTTACTCGATCTTTAGCTTTATGTACATGGTTTGTTCGTGTTACTCGATCTTTAGTTTTATGTATATGGTTTGTTCGTGTTACTCGATCTTTAGTTTTATGTATATGGTTTGTTTGTGTTACTCGATCTTTAGTTTTATGTATATGGTTTGTTCGTGTTACTCGATCTTTAGTTTTATGTATATGGTTTGTTCGTGTTACTCGATCTTTAGTTTTATGTATATGATTTGTTTGTGTTACTCGATCTTTAGTTTTATGTATATGGATTGTTCGTGTTACTCGATCTTTAGCTTTATGTACATGGTTTGTTCGTGTTACTCGATCTTTAGTTTTATGTATATGGTTTGTTCGTGTTACTCGATCTTTAGTTTTATGTATATGGTTTGTTCGTGTTACTCGATCTTTAGTTTTATGTATATGGTTTGTTCGTGTTACTCGATCTTTAGTTTTATGTGTATGGTTTGTTCGTGTTACTCGATCTTTAGGTTTATGTACATGGTTTGTTCGTGTTACTCGATGTTTAGTTTTATGTATATGGTTTGTTCGTGTTACTCGATCTTTAGTTTTATGTATATGGTTTGTTCGTGTTACTCGATCTTTAGTTTTATGTACATGGTTTGTTCGTGTTACTCGATCTTTAGTTTTATGTATATGGTTTGTTCGTGTTACTCGATCTTTAGTTTTATGTATATGGTTTGTTCGTGTTACTCGATCTTTAGTTTTATGTACATGGTTTGTTCGTGTTACTCGATCTTTAGTTTTATGTACATGGTTTGTTCGTGTTACTCGATGTTTAGTTTTATGTATATGGTTTGTTCGTGTTACTCGATCTTTAGTTTTATGTATATGGTTTGTTCGTGTTACTCGATCTTTAGTTTTATGTACATGGTTTGTTCGTGTTACTCGATCTTTAGTTTTATGTACATGGTTTGTTCGTGTTACTCGATCTTTAGTTTTATGTATATGGTTTGTTCGTCTTACTCGATCTTTAGTTTTATGTATATGGTTTGTTCGTGTTACTCGATCTTTAGTTTTATGTGTATGGTTTGTTCGTGTTACTCGATCTTTAGTTTTATGTATATGGTTTGTTCGTGTTACTCGATCTTTAGTTTTATGTATATGGTTTGTTCGTGTTACTCGATCTTTACTTTTATGTATATGGTTTGTTCGTGTTACTCGATGTTTAGTTTTATGTATATGGTTTGTTCGTGTTACTCGATCTTTAGTTTTATGTATATGGTTTGTTCGTGTTTCTCGATCTTTAGTTTTATGTATATGGTTTGTTCGTGTTACTCGATCTTTAGTTTTATGTGTATGGTTTGTTCGTGTTACTCGATCTTTAGTTTTATGTATATGGTTTGTTCGTGTTACTCGATCTTTAGTTTTATGTGTATGGTTTGTTCGTGTTACTCGATCTTTAGTTTTATGTATATGGTTTGTTCGTGTTACTCGATATTTAGTTTTATGTATATGGTTTGTTCGTGTTACTCGATCTTTACTTTTATGTATATGGTTTGTTCGTGTTACTCGATGTTTAGTTTTATGTATATGGTTTGTTCGTGTTACTCGATCTTTAGTTTTATGTATATGGTTTGTTCGTGTTACTCGATCTTTAGTTTTATGTGTATGGTTTGTTCGTGTTACTCGATCTTTAGTTTTATGTATATGGTTTGTTCGTGTTACTCGATCTTTAGTTTTATGTATATGGTTTGTTCGTGTTACTCGATCTTTAGTTTTATGTATATGGTTTGTTCGTGTTACTCGATCTTTAGTTTTATGTGTATGGTTTGTTCGTGTTACTCGATCTTTAGTTTTATGTATATGGTTTGTTCGTGTTACTCGATGTTTAGTTTTATGTATATGGTTTGTTCGTGTTACTCGATCTTTAGTTTTATGTATATGGTTTGTTCGTGTTACTCGATCTTTAGTTTTATGTATATGGTTTGTTCGTGTTACTCGATCTTTACTTTTATGTATATGGTTTGTTCGTGTTACTCGATGTTTAGTTTTATGTATATGGTTTGTTCGTGTTACTCGATCTTTAGTTTTATGTATATGGTTTGTTCGTGTTACTCGATCTTTAGTTTTATGTATATGGTTTGTTCGTGTTACTCGATCTTTAGTTTTATGTGTATGGTTTGTTCGTGTTACTCGATCTTTAGTTTTATGTATATGGTTTGTTCGTGTTACTCGATCTTTAGTTTTATGTGTATGGTTTGTTCGTGTTACTCGATCTTTAGTTTTATGTATATGGTTTGTTCGTGTTACTCGATCTTTAGTTTTATGTATATGGTTTGTTCGTGTTACTCGATCTTTACTTTTATGTATATGGTTTGTTCGTGTTACTCGATGTTTAGTTTTATGTATATGGTTTGTTCGTGTTACTCGATCTTTAGTTTTATGTATATGGTTTGTTCGTGTTACTCGATCTTTAGTTTTATGTGTATGGTTTGTTCGTGTTACTCGATCTTTAGTTTTATGTATATGGTTTGTTCGTGTTACTCGATCTTTAGTTTTATGTATATGGTTTGTTCGTGTTACTCGATCTTTAGTTTTATGTATATGGTTTGTTCGTGTTACTCGATCTTTAGTTTTATGTGTATGGTTTGTTCGTGTTACTCGATCTTTAGTTTTATGTATATGGTTTGTTCGTGTTACTCGATCTTTAGTTTTATGTGTATGGTTTGTTCGTGTTACTCGATCTTTAGTTTTATGTATATGGTTTGTTCGTGTTACTCGATCTTTAGTTTTATGTGTATGGTTTGTTCGTGTTACTCGATCTTTAGTTTTATGTATATGGTTTGTTCGTGTTACTCGATCTTTAGTTTTATGTATATGGTTTGTTCGTGTTACTCGATCTTTAGTTTTATGTGTATGGTTTGTCTATGTTGTCTTTTTTTTTCTTTTGGCCATTGTATTGTTTGTACCTCTCCGACTTACTGATTCTGATTACCCCTTTGTTATCTTCAAACTCTTCTTATAATGTATTATGTCCATCCTGTATGTGAAATAAATATCTTATTATTTTACATGTGTGTTGTAAAACCTCTTAATCTTTATGAACATAATAATTGTTTGTCCGTACCCCCTATTTGTTTTGTAACAGAAGTAACATAGGATTCGTGGGAGGAAATGTGTGTGTGTGTGTGTGTGGGGGGGGGGGGGGGGGGGGGGGGGAGGGGTTACTAAGTTTTACTTCTATGTATCGCCCCATCTCCGCCCCAATCTTCTTTGACAAAAAATTAATTTAAAGGTGAATTTTGGACATGGAAACAAAAACATAAAAATAGTGCACATTAAACCAACTGCATAATAAGTATATGATTTGATACAAGGTGCCTCTTTTTTGCAATCCAATGTTCAAAGCTAGCATCCCATTGTCCGGTTCACTTCGAACACGTGCCTCTGTCACTTTCTGGTTCACTCCTCAAACTTGACCCCAAACAACTTTCTGTTCCACCTCTACGCACCTGAGGAGTTTGATGTTTTATTCGTTATTTGTATTTAGTTAGGCATGCTGCTGCCGACGGGTGCCTCTAGTGGGGCAGGAACTGAATACACGCCGGCGCATCTGACTCTACTTTTTATAGGTTTAGTGTTGCTCATTGTTTAGTTTTCTGGATAGGTTTTTTTTTGGGTGGTAAATAAGTAAAATGTGTGGTGTGCTTCATTTGTAATGAAACACTCCGATACTGATGTTGTTTACAATCTGATCCCGATGTGTTAAACTATTAATATCATAGAATGTTATTATCTAAAAAATAAATGTATATTTCATCAAATTTAATCCAGGTATTCAATTTATGATATTTTGTAGTTTGTGAAGTACACATATATCAATGACGATGGACACATCTTCCAGATCAAATGAAGAAACAACCACAGAATTAGAGCAAATTTTTGTTGTTACACCAACAGAAGAGAGAACAGTTTGTCCAGATAACCAGTCGAGTTCTTCTGTGGGACTATCGTCTTCATACAATGGAATTGAAAAGGGAGGCAACTTGTATTTTAATAAAATAAGTCCAAAGGCAAATAAGGCAATCAACAATAAACAAAATGGACGGTTATATTTGTCACCATCCGACAATTCTGTTGATTCTGTTGGAGTTCACTATGGAAGAGGGGGTTATTTGTCTCCCTTAGATATTGCCTCAGATGATGAGGGTGGAAGGAAACGGAGACATAAAAGTGAGGGATCTGTACATGTCTCGCCTTCAAGGTCAGATCACTTGATACCGAACAAGAAAAATTCTATGTACGAAAGTCGAAGCACTATAAGTGGTGTTAGATTTGATGATAGTTATATTGGTAAGTTTTCTCCTACAATTTACAACATGAAAAGATTTAATTGGTTTCTAATTTTACCTCACTTTGGCAAAGACCATGTGACATTTTGTTGTAATAACTTGGCATCCATTTTCTCTCTGCTAATGTCATATATAGAGCAATGTACGAATGTGAGCGACCATGTACTAGGTTAGGGCGATCATGTACTAGGTTAGGGCTATCATGTACTAGGTTAGGGCTATCATGTACTAGGTTAGGGCTATCATCTACTAGGTTAGGGCTATCATGTACTATGTTAGGGCGATCATCTACTAGGTTAGGGCGATCATGTACTAGGTTAGGGCTATCATGTACTAGGCTAGGGCTATCATGTACTAGGTTAGGGCGATCATGTACTAGATTAGGGCTATCATGTACTAGGTTAGGGCGATCATGTACTAGGTTAGGGCTATCATGTACTAGGATAGGGCGATCATGTACTAGGTTAGGGCGATCATGTACTAGGTTAGGGCTATCATGTACTAGGTTAGGGCTATCATGTACTAGGTTAGGGCTATCATGTACTAGGTTAGGGCTATCATGTACTAGGTTAGGGCGATCATGTACTAGGTTTGGGCTATCATGTACTAGGTTAGGGCTATCATGTACTAGGTTAGGGCTATCATGTACTAGGTTAGGGCGATCATGTACTAGGTTAGCGCTATCATGTACTAGGTTAGGGCTATCATGTACTAGGCTAGGGCGATCATGTACTAGGTTAGGGCTATCATGTACTAGGTTAGGGCGATCATGTACTAGGTTAGGGCGATCATGTACTAGGTTAGGGCGATCATGTACTAGGTTAGGGCTATCATGTACTAGGTTAGGGTGATCATATACTAGGTTAGGGCTATCATGTACTAGGTTAGGGCTAATATGTACTAGGTTAGGGCTATCATGTACTAGGTTAGGGCTATCAATTTTGGCTCTTTCTACGATGTTGATCAATTTGATTTTAGAATTGTTCCGACAATGTTTTTTTTTCTCTCGTTTCATCTATAATTTTATTCCGATCCTACATGTACAACCATTTTGTCTAACACCGAATAGCATGATATTCTTTTTTTACTGCAATGAAATGCACACACAGGGAAAACAATCTCTTAGAAATCATTGATTAATTTAATTCATGACTTTGCTTTGGGTAAACTATGTGAGGTCGGCATAAATTCCTTGTCCAGACCCGATATCAACTAATCATTGTCATGTTGACGTTTGAAAGAGGAGTGTTTCGTGTTGTTTGGCTTAGTTACATAATGTATATCGTGAACGATAATTGCTGGGTAAAAACGAACATCTATCTTCTCAACATCCGTCTGTTTATTGAATTGATAAATGTCCATGGATGATGTATGATTGATGTACATATGTTGGGCAGTGCCTGTATCCAGTTGTTGTATAAATATGGAAACTGGTCATATTTTGACCAATCAAGTGGCAGATTACACTTCATCTGTATGTATAATAGGCGTTGAGATAAGCTGAGAACATATATTTGCTAAAATAAAACAATTTTCTTCAAATAAAAACAATTTGAAGTGCTTTACCCCTATGTTCTATGATTACCTGTTTTTGGTATCTTCAAACACCTCTTCTATATATGTTATTTATAGTTACAGTAGCTCTGTTGGTTAGTTGATAGGTGATAGATAAGTTACTCCATCTTCATGTATCGGGTGAAATAATATATGAACAGAATTAGCAAAAATAAAACCAAACTGCTGTCTATAAACAGTAAACAGTATGTCCACCACCGCATGATATCACCAGGACTTTCATCATACGATGTTATTTTTGTCATATTATTTCTAAAGTGTAAGTTGAGGCAGATTGTGGATAGTGTGTCCACCACCTGCCATCCTACACAATGGATCTGGTCATTTGTTTAAGAATATGATGAAGTATAAAGCGGATAGTAAAATCCTCCTCAGTGGGTTTCCACAAGACTTTTATCAAACTGGATATAATATGTCATTTGTTAATTAATAAGAGTGGATAGGAATGTAAATGAACACGAGGGGCTATCCAACAATTACACAACACGAGGAACTATCCAACATTATACAACACGAAGGACTATCCAACATAACACAACACGAGGGACTATCCAACATTACACAACACGAGGACATATCCAACATTACACAACATGAGGGACAATACAACATTACACAACACGAGGGACTATCCTACATTACACAACACGAGGAACTATCCAACATTACACAACACGAAGGACTATCCAACATTACACAACACGAGGGACTATCCAACATTACACAACACGTGAGACTCTCCAGCATTACACAACACGAGGGATTATCCAACATTACACAACACGAGGGACTATCTAACATTGCACAACACGATGGACTATCCAACATTACACAACACGAGGAACTATCCGACATTACACAACACGAATGACTATCCAACATTACAAAGCACGAGGCACTATCCAACATTACACAACACGAGGGACTATTCAACATTACACAACACGAGGGATTATCCAACATTACACAACACGAAGGACTATCTAACATTGCACAACACGAGGGACTATCCAACATTACACAACACGAATGACTATCCAGCATTACACAACACGAGGGACTATCCAAAATTACACAACACGAGGGTATATCCAACATTACACAACACGAGGGACTATCCAACATTACATCTACATGTAAAATAAAGGCACATTCCTGTTATTACTGACCTAAGAACACACAGTATGTTGAAATTTACAGTGGATAGTATATCCCCCAACTATTGGTAACAACATGTTGTTTGTCATACAGGATGGGGTCTTGTCATTTACTTGATAAGTAATAATGAGAGGTATAGAGTTGATAGTAACTCCCCCAACTATTGGTAACAACATGTTGTTTGTCATACAGGATGGGGTCTTGTCATTTACTTGATAAGTAATAATGAGAGGCATAGAGTTGATAGTAACTCCCCCAACTATTGGTAACAACATGTTGTTTGTCATACAGGATGGGGACTTGTCATTTACTTGATAAGTAATAATGAGAGGTATAGAGTTGATAGTAACTCCCCCAACTATTGGTAACAACATGTTGTTTGTCATACAGGATGGGGTCTTGTCATTTACTTGATAAGTAATAATGAGAGGTATAGAATTGATAGTAACTCCCCCAACTATTGGTAACAACATGTTGTTTGTCATACAGGATGGGGTCTTGTCATTTACTTGATAAGTAATAATGAGAGGTATAGAGTTGATAGTAACTCCCCCAACTATTGGTAACAACATGTTGTTTGTCATACAGGATGGGGTCTTGTCATTTACTTGATAAGTAATAATGAGAGGCATAGAGTTGATAGTAACTCCCCCAACTATTGGTAACAACATGTTGTTTGTCATACAGGATGGGGTCTTCTCATTGATTTGTTAAGTTATATCGATAATTATATAGTTGATAGTAACTCCCCTAACCATTGGTAATAACATGATGTTTGGCATACAAGATGGGGTCTTGTCATTGATTTGTTAAGTAATATCGAGACGTATATGGTTGATAGTAAGCCCACCCCACCCCCATCATTGCTAACAACAGAATGTTTGTCATACAAGAAGAGGTCTTGCCATTTATTTTTTAAGTAACATAGTAGCTCTCCCAACTATTGGTAACAACAGGACGTTTGTCATACAAGCTGAGGTCTTATCATTGATCTGCTAAGTAATATCGAGAGGTATGTCGTTGATAGTAACTCACCAACCATTGGTAACAACAGGACGTTTGTCATACAATATGAAATTGTATCATTGATTTGCTAAGTAATATAGAGAGGTATATGATTGATAGTAACTACCCCAGCCATTGGTAACAACATAACGTTTGTCATACCATATGAGGTCTTGTCATTGATTTTTATTAAGTAATATCGAGAGGTATATGGTTAATAGTAACTCCCCCACCATTGGTAGCACCATGATGTTTGTCATGCAAGATGAGATCTTGTCATTGATGTGCTAAGTAATATCTAGAGATATATGGTCGATAGTAACTCCCCCAACCATTGGTAGCAACAGGACGTGGGTCATACAAGATGAGCTCTTGTCATTGATTTGCTAAGTAATATCGAGAGGTATATGATTGATTTTACCCCCATCCCCACCATTGGTAACAACAGGACGTTAGTCATACAAGTTGGTGTCTTGTTTTTTTTATTTATCAAGTAATATAGAGAGGCATATGGTTGATAGTAATTCCCCCATCATTGGTAACTCCATGATGTTTCTCATGCAATATGAGGTCTCGTCATTAATTTGTCAAATAATATCGAGAGGTATATGATTGATAGTAACTCCCCCAACTATTAGTAACAACAGGACGTGTGTCATACAAGATGAGGTCTTGTTATGTTATCTTAAGTAATATCGAGAGGTATTTGGTTGATAGTAACTCCCCCAAATATTGGAAACAACAGGACGTTTGTCATACAAGATGAGGTCTTATCTTTTATTTGATAAGTAATACAGTCAGTTATAATATATACATGTAGTGGGTAGAACATATAGTGTGTCCACTACCCTTGATATCAACAAAACATTAGTAGGTAGTATGGGAGGTTACAAAGCATTATCCATAATTAACACTCTTCTTTCCTTTTGTTCCATATTAAATTGAATGTATACAAAAGAACTATGGTGTACAAAGAAGAGTTTGAAGATACCAAAGGGGTAATCAGAATTCGTATATCAAGAAGAACAGACAACACAATGGCCAAAAGAAAAAAGGGCAAAAGGACAAACAATGATCTACAAAACATACACATAAAACTAAAGATAGAATTGCACGAACCCCACTAAAAACCGGGGTTGAACTGAGGTACTTCGAAAGGGTAGGCAGTTCCTGTTCCACTAGTGACATCCGTCGTGTTAATCTAGGTTTACAAAACCGGTGATAAATCATGAATGAGGAAAGGACAAGTGGAACATATCCGTGGTCATTTATGACATAGATATTCCGTAACGGTCAACCAAGGAATAAACATCATGGGATACTATTAATAGAACGACTACTAGTTTGATAATAACATATGTGAAGTTACCCTTTAAATCCTCAGTTTTTGCATGAAAACATGCATTTAATCAAGTCTTGTGTATTAAGAGAGCTAAATGGAAATGAAGACGCTTTGATTTAACATGTGTTAATGCTGATAGAAAACTCATGAGTTACATTTCAAATCGTTTGAAGCTGCTAGTTTCAAATACATGTTGCTGTTTTTTTGCAATGATTAAAATGTACAAGAAAATTGTAGGTACTCCCAGAAATTTAGCATTTCTTTTAGATATGTACCTTGTATTTCAGATGAAAATGGTCAGACATTGATGTATTCTAGACACGAGGTTTGTAGACACATGTATTTCAAATCCAAACTTGTTTTTAACTATAAGTGTTACGGATTAATTAGGTTTATATCTGATTATTTAATATATATTGAAACATGTTGATTACTTTTAGCCATTTGATATGATTTGTTTGAAATAGTAAAGATTATGACGCTTATAATTAGTAAGAAATTATGTGGATGTAAATGAAAATGAGAGACTACCCAACATTACACTTAGACACAAATGAAAGTAAAGACACAGCTTGTAGTAAGAAAGGATATGGATGTAAATGAACATGAGAGACTATCCAACATTACACTTAGACACAAATTAATGTAAACGAACAACGCTTTCATTGCTATATTTCAGTCACAGTAGAGTCTTCAACGGAGAGAATAGCCTATTCCCTAAAATGAGTGTTAAAAATCCCCCACACCTACCCCCTAGCCTGTAATTTTCTGTTTTAAGAAGTCAAATTCCGTGTCTTCATTGCACTTATCGTAAGATGAACAGGGTTAATATTGCAAATACAAGCGAAAAGTACCAAATAGACCTGTCATTTCACTAATTTAAAGTTACAAAAGTTTATTCAATGTATCACTATGATGAATATGATGCAGATTCAAATATTATATCGGTTCAATTGATGGATACCGTTTCAAAATGACCCAATATATATATACTATTATATCAAGAATGGTAACATCGACGTTTTGCCCAGCTCACTTCGAACGTCTCTACAAATAACGAGGAGAAATGTCATAATGTACACAATGAGTCATAAACTATCACATTTGTTTGTCATTAAATTGTACATGGACGTTTTAATGTGTTCCTTATAAGGCTGATTTCATTGCAAGTCTGTCCAAAATATATACTGTACACGGGGAATTTGTAATAGTGCTTGCTTCTATGGTTGGCAGGAGCATGGCAGTTAGAGCTATGGTGTTTAACGAAACCTTTAACATTATTTACGTTATAACGAGGCAGGAAACCGGAGAAAACCAACAACCTGACAAAGTCACTGACAAACTGTATCACATAATGTTGTATCGAGTACACCTCGGCATGAGCGGGTTTCGAACTCACAACGTCAGTAGTGACAGGCATTTGTTGCCTAGATGCAGGAGTGTGCGTTGTACATCAATACTCTCTATTCAAAATCAGTTGTGTTATTTTGTTTTATAGAAAGTGCCATTGAAAGATTTCTCGATGGAATGCCGAGCTACAAAAGATATTAAGAAGTTTTTGGAGAATTTCATACTGATACTAGATCTTAATAAAATTAATCTTGATGAAATTATTGAGGACATCTTGCAGAAAATATTGGATGTGAATGAATCAAAAATGAACCCAGACCAAGCAAGAACCGACAAGATAAGCTTTGATCAAGCCAGATCTGCATTGTTTACTCATGACCAAGGTATGATAATACCCAATCTGCTTCACATTAGACCTGTGTTTGTTATTTTTTGTTGCAATATATTAATTCTTATACTTAAAAATGTACAACAAACGTCTAATTCTAGTTATTTTGAATAAAGCGCAAATTACAATTTAAAGTTGAAAATGTTGTGAAATTCAGGTCTAAAAATATTACATAATTTGGTGGGGTGTTTAAAGGTGTTTAGGGTCACTCTAAGTAATTGGCCAGGAACATCTTGACTACCAAACTTATTGGAGGAGGTAGGAAAACCCATGATATAGGTCAAAATTCATTGGTTTCTGACATGGCGAATTGTTGTAAATTGAAAAATGGGTAGACATCTATATATGTATATGAGGATAATCGTTACTTCTATCATATACTTGTAGATGATATAGCTTAACTTTGAGTTTTATTTAGAATAATAAGAATACTTGCACAGAAATCATTAACTGCCAATTTTTTTCTCTTATTACATTGAACATGCTAAAAAAAGTGCATTTATTGGATTTGCATATTAAAACAATAAATTTCGTGTTCTATAGCTATGTATTTCATTCTATTCTAAATGAAAAAAAACCCATTTTGGTACAAATCATTTATTTCATCTGTTGAAGTATATGATGAACAGATCATAACATGTCATTTTTCATTTCGTACCCTTTATCATCACTTGTTCATATATCATACCTCGATTCTATCGGCTCTCGGACTCATATCATGACCTAGGGCTGATAAAGGGTATGCTATGAAAACTGTCATGTAATGATCTATATGTATTATCATTTGCAGTGCATATGCTGAGCAGAACGTTACAATGTACAAGTATATCAGAAGGTGGAGGCTTTGATTTTGACCAGAATTGGATATGTGCTATGTAAGTCTTTAAGAGTGTTATTTTATTCTCAGATCTTAAACACAATGTTTTATGTAATATATTTAGGTACTTAGCAGGTGTCTGTTAATTATAGACATTCAACAAAATCTTCAACATATATACATTTGTCAATAGTAAGGACGTTTTCTTTTGTGCCTATGTCAAGGTAGCGATACATATCTTTCCCAGTAATAAAACCTATTTTAACTTTAAGACTCGAGAAAGACAATAACACTTTAAAATCGTATTGCATCAAAAGCTGGAACATGATAACTACCTTTATTTAAGTCAGTATCAATTGTGTTAGGGATTTTCTTCGCTTTGTTGATATTGAACGTATTCCCATTCTGGATAATCATGAAACATTTGTCACCAGACCTTGGGCAATCAGCAGTCAATCAGTCTGTTAGCATTTCACTAAAAGTGACTCGGTAGGGTATTTTGCATCCTACAAAATTGTATGCAGAATTATAAGATGCTTTAATAAGCTAATGTTACCTGCATCCTACAAATTCAGTTTCATACATGGAAATTGAAAATATACTTGGGTAATTATACCCCCCGCAAACAAAGTTTGGGGGTATATAGGAATCACCCTGTCCGTCCGTCTGTCCGTCCGTCCATGTACATTGTAAGCGCAACTCCTCCTAAACCGCCTATTGGATTTTTATGAAACTTTTTGTAGTACACTACCTGCAGATGTGCATGAAGGAATATGGTTGCTGTCCAACATTTAAAGGGGGAGATAATTCAACTTATACTTTTACGAAAAGGGGGGGGGGGCATGTACCTTGTAAGCGCAACTCCTACTAAACTGCTTATTGAATTTTTATGAAACTTTACACAGTTGAAGTACACAACCTGCAGATGTCAATGATGGAATACCGTTGCTGTCGAAAATTTAGAAGGGGAGATAATTCAACTTATACTTTCACGAAAAGGGGGATCGTGTACCTTGTAAGCGCAACTCCTCCTAAACCGCTTGTTGGAGTTTTGTGAAACTTTACACAGTTGTAGTACACTACCTGCAGATGTGCATGAAGGAATATGGTTGCTGTCCAACATTCAAAGGGGGAGATAATTCAACTTATACTTTCACGAAAAGGGGGAGGGGCATGTACCTTGTAAACGCAACTCCTACTAAACTGCTTGTAAAATGTTTATGAAACTTTACACAGTTGTAGTACACAACCTGCAGATGTGCATGATGGAATACCGTTGCTGTCTAAAATTTAGAAGGGGAGATAATTCAACTTATACTTTCACGAAAAGGGGGGTCGTGTACTTGTGGCGACCCCTAGATGTATGTTCTTGGTTAGTTTATTTTGGAGATGGGATGTTGTCTCCTTGACATAACTCCATATCCGTTCATTTTTCATAGGTAACTTGCTAATATACCTGTATTCCAAAGTTTGAACATCATAGTATTGCAAGCGGGGGTATCACTCAGTGAGGTCACTCACAGTTCTAGTTAGTTATTTGGGAACTGCTCACTGCAAAATGTTTACACAGAATTAAAGATATTTACTGAATTAGATATTAACTTGCACAAATGTATGACATAATCTGCTGTAAAGCCAACAGTGACTCTAACCTTATATTATGATAACATAATTTTGCGTCACCCTTAAATTACCTTCATCTTAGTCTAAAATTCTAATGACTAAAGTATGCAGATCTTCATGTTTAAAACTGTTATCTCACGTTAGAGTCTCTGTGTACACATACGTACACGTGGATGGCGATTTACGACATGATAATCTAGCATGATGCTGAATAAGGCATCACGAAAAGTCGATCAGAAAGCATGACAAAACAAGATGATCAGAACATGGGGGACATGCTTTGAAACTGACCAGCAAAAAAAACAAATTAAATAAAAAAAATAAGAATGGGAATTTGGCTTCAAAGCATGTATTTGTAGCCTTAAATCTCGTGATATACTGTCTATTTTCTGATTTCATGCTAAAATTTCAACTGTTTCAATATTTTGCATAAAAGGGGGGAGGGACAAGAAAATGCTTTATAAATACAATATTAAAAAGGCGGAAGACACACGAAAATCGTGACACAATACAGATACCACTATAAAGGACGGAAAACACATGGCCCAATTAAAATTAAAACAAAAGAGAAAAATATAAGGACAAACAAATTATAGATGAACTACATTGAACCACATCAACACCTAGGGTGAATTAGGGTGCTCCACTCGTGTTATCCACCGTATTATACAGGATAAGAAGAGTTTGAAGATACCAAAGGGAGGTAATCAGAATCTGTATATCGACGAAGAACAGACAACATAATGGCCAAAAGAAAAAAAGTACAAAAGGACAACGATCTACAAAACATACACATAAAACTAAAGATAGAGTAACACGAACCTCACAAAAAACCGTAACGAACGTAACAATACATTTGTTTGTTTTCATGTTAATTCATTTGAAAACCAAAGTCAGCTGTACAATGTTATGTTTGATTCATCAACTTTTTAGGGCAAGTATTCCATCAATACAGACCCGCCATGTGGGTATAGCAAAACTCAAGTATCCAGCCAACTTAGGAATCAGCAGTCAAGAGATATATTTCGTAATAGTCGTTCTGACTCCAATAAAAGAGGTGAGCTGATAATTGAAATGAAAATGTTCATGTTTCTTTTTACAAACGGTTTTTGTGATGTGAAATGCGATTCAGCAAGGGGTTAAATACTTGATCAACTTACTGATTCATTGATATACTGTCTTTATGCGAGGAGGGGTGTGAAGTGAGTGAACAATTGGTCACCTCTTCAATAGGGAGAACAAACATTTTGAAGAATTATATTCACAATTTACAAAGAAAAATATTTTCTTCCTAGAAACCTACAAACCTGTTTGAACTCAAACTGTACATAAATGATCATTGGATAATAAATGAATATTATGTAACTACGCTGGATAAGAGATATATACATGCCCAGGCCAGCCTCAATTATTGTAAGAGATATATACATGCCCAGGCCAGCCTCAATTATTGTAAGAGATATATACATGCCCAGGCCAGCCTCAATTATTGTAAGAGATATATACATGCCCAGGCCAGCCTCAGTTATTGTAAGAGATATATACATGCCCAGGCCAGCCTCAGTTATTGTAAGAGATATATACATGCCCAGGCCAGCCTCAATTATTGTAAGAGATATATACATGCCCAGGCCAGCCTCAATTATTGTAAGAGATATATACATGGCCAGGCCAGCCTCAATTATTGTAAGAGATATATACATGCCCAGGCCAGCCTCAATTATTGTAAGAGATATATACATGGCCAGGCCAGCCTCAATTATTGTAAGAGATATATACATGCCCAGGCCAGCCTCAATTATTGTAAGAGATATATACATGCCCAGGCCAGCCTCAATTATTGTAAGAGATATATACATGCCCAGGCCAGCCTCAATTATTGTAAGAGATATATACATGCCCACGCCAGCCTCAATTATTGTAAGAGATATATACATGCCCACGCCAGCCTCAATTATTGTAAGAGATATATACATGCCCAGGCCAGCCTCAATTATTGTAAGAGATATATACATGCCCAGGCCAGCCTCAATTATTGTAAGAGATATATACATGCCCAGGCCAGCCTCAATTATTGTAAGAGATATATACATGCCCACGCCAGCCTCAATTATTGTAAGAGATATATACATGCCCACGCCAGCCTCAATTATTGTAAGAGATATATACAGACCCAGGCCAGCCTCAATTATTGTAAGAGATATATACATGCCCCAGGCCAGCCTCAATTATTGTAAGAGATATATGCATGCCCAGGCCAGCCTCAATTATTGTAAGAGATATATGCATGCCCAGGCCAGCCTCAATTATTGTAAGAGATATATACATGGCCAGGCCAGCCTCAATTATTGTAAGAGATATATACATGGCCAGGCCAGCCTCAATTATTGTAAGAGATATATACATGGCCAGGCCAGCCTCAATTATTGTAAGAGATATATACATGGCCAGGCCAGCCTCAATTATTGTAAGAGATATATACATGCCCAGGCCAGCCTCAATTATTGTAAGAGATATATACATGCCCAGGCCAGCCTCAATTATTGTAAGAGATATATACATGCCCACGCCAGCCTCAATTATTGTAAGAGATATATACATGCCCAGGCCAGCCTCAATTATTGTAAGAGATATATACATGCCCAGGCCAGCCTCAATTATTGTAAGAGATATATACATGCCCAGGCCAGCCTCAATTATTGTAAGAGATATATACATGCCCAGGCCAGCCTCAATTATTGTAAGAGATATATACATGCCCACGCCAGCCTCAATTATTGTAAGAGATATATACATGCCCACGCCAGCCTCAATTATTGTAAGAGATATATACATGCCCAGGCCAGCCTCAATTATTGTAAGAGATATATACATGCCCAGGCCAGCCTCAATTATTGTAAGAGATATATACATGCCCACGCCAGCCTCAATTATTGTAAGAGATATATACATGCCCACGCCAGCCTCAATTATTGTAAGAGATATATACAGACCCAGGCCAGCCTCAATTATTGTAAGAGATATATACATGCCCAGGCCAGCCTCAATTATTGTAAGAGATATATACATGCCCAGGCCAGCCTCAATTATTGTAAGAGATATATACATGCCCACGCCAGCCTCAATTATTGTAAGAGATATATACATGCCCAGGCCAGCCTCAATTATTGTAAGAGATATATACATGCCCACGCCAGCCTCAATTATTGTAAGAGATATATACATGCCCAGGCCAGCCTCAGTTATTGTAAGAGATATATACATGCCCAGGCCAGCCTCAGTTATTGTAAGAGATATATACATGCCCAGGCCAGCCTCAATTATTGTAAGAGATATATACATGCCCAGGCCAGCCTCAATTATTGTAAGAGATATATACATGCCCAGGCCAGCCTCAATTATTGTAAGAGATATATACATGCCCAGGCCAGCCTCAGTTATTGTAAGAGATATATACATGCCCAGGCCAGCCTCAATTATTGTAAGAGATATATACATGCCCAGGCCAGCCTCAATTATTGTAAGAGATATATACATGCCCAGGCCAGCCTCAATTATTGTAAGAGATATATACATGCCCAGGCCAGCCTCAGTTATTGTAAGAGATATATACATGCCCAGGCCAGCCTCAGTTATTGTAAGAGATATATACATGCCCAGGCCAGCCTCAATTATTGTAAGAGATATATACATGCCCAGGCCAGCCTCAATTATTGTAAGAGATATATACATGCCCAGGCCAGCCTCAATTATTGTAAGAGATATATACATGCCCAGGCCAGCCTCAGTTATTGTAAGAGATATATACATGCCCAGGCCAGCCTCAATTATTGTAAGAGATATATACATGCCCAGGCCAGCCTCAATTATTGTAAGAGATATATACATGCCCAGGCCAGCCTCAATTATTGTAAGAGATATATACATGCCCAGGCCAGCCTCAATTATTGTAAGAGATATATACATGCCCAGGCCAGCCTCAATTATTGTAAGAGATATATACATGCCCAGGCCAGCCTCAATTATTGTAAGAGATATATACATGCCCAGGCCAGCCTCAATTATTGTAAGAGATATATACATGCCCACGCCAGCCTCAATTATTGTATGAAAAGTTTGAAGATACCAAAGACGTTATCAGAAGCTATATATAGCAGAAAGACAAATAAAAGTTACAACAATATTGTTAATATAAACTGTCGAACTAGTTTTTATTCTGAACACTCTCTGCCCTCAACTGTAAAAGCATGGAATGATTTACCACTTCCCACCCATAATTTGGAATCGCTAAATTCATTTAAATCTCTTATCAACACTAAAAATACTAAAATTCCAGCCCTTTATTATGTTGGATGTAGGTTAGGTCAGATATTACATGTGAGACTACGTATGAATTGTAGTGCCTTAAATGCAGACCTCTTTATTAGAAACCTTGTTGAATCGCCAAATTGTATCTGTGGAATAACTGAAACTGTATCTCATTTCTTATTAGAATGTCCGCGTCACACGACTCTAAGACAACAACGTTTCTTCTCACTTTTGGACATTCCTGAAACAATTTCACTGAATCTACTTATTTTATGGCTCAGTTAATCTAAATGACGAAGAAAACAAGGCAGTATTTAAATCAGTCCAAACCTTTATCATAAAAAGTAAAAGATATACACCCTGAAATGCTCACATAATATTTTTCACCTTTTCAATCTTATTCAATCTCTTTGTATTATTATTTTCAAGTAAATTGTGTAGCTTTCAACTACATGCTTACATACATTTGTTGTTCTCCCTCAATGTATAAATAATTCTCACAAGTTTAAAACTGAAATCAGCATGCATATATATTTGCTTGTGATATTTGTATGTTTTTCATAGGAAACAGATTTAAAAAAAGCATTTGCTTGTTTCTGAATCGTATTGTTCTGTTTATATATGTCAGTTATACCAGTAAATATGTTTATATATGTCAGTTATACCAGTAAATATGTTTATATATGTCAGTTATACCAGTAAATATGTTTATATATGTCAGTTATACCAGTAAATATGTTTATATATGTCAGTTATACCAGTAAATATGTTTATACTAAAAGTTTGAAGATACCAAAGAGGTTATCAGAAGCTATATATAGCAGAGGGACAGACAATAAAATGGCCACAGGAAAAAGGGACAACAGTACAAACAATGATCTACAAAACATTTCACGGAAAAGTATTGAGTAACACGGACCTCATTAAAACAGGGGATAGACTGAGGCACACCAGACAAGTAATCAGTTCATGCTCCAATAGTGGCACCAGTCATGTTACTCTTGCTACACACCACATGTAAAGCAAAAAAAAAAAATTCTTTTATTATGAAATACATATAAGCATGTTATTATTATTATAATGTTATTGTACGACTAATTATTCAGAATGTATACATTGTTTAGTTTATAACAATTTCATTTGCTCATAGAGACAAAAAGGATCAGACACAAGTTTGACCAATTATTAAGTCTTCTCCTTTGAATTACATACCAATTATTAAGTCTTCTCCTTTGAATTACATACCAATTATTAAGTCTTCTCCTTTGAATTACATACCAATTATTGAGTCTTCTCCTTTGAATTACATACCAATTATTAAGTCTTCTCCTTTGAATTACATACCAATTATTAAGTCTTCTCCTTTGAATTACATACCAATTATTAAGTCTTCTCCTTTGAATTACATACCAATTATTAAGTCTTCTCCTTTGAATTACATACCAATTATTAAGTCTTCTCCTTTGAATTACATACCAATTATTAAGTCTTCTCCTTTGAATTACATACCAATTATTAAGTCTTCTCCTTTGAATTACATACCAATTATTAAGTCTTCTCCTTTGAATTACATACCAATTATTAAGTCTTCTCCTTTGAATTACATACCAATTATTAAGTCTTCTCCTTTGAATTACATACCAATTATTAAGTCTTCTCCTTTGAATTACATACCAATTATTAAGTCTTCTCCTTTGAATTACATACCAATTATTAAGTCTTCTCCTTTGAATTACATACCAATTATTAAGTCTTCTCCTTTGAATTACATACCAATTATTAAGTCTTCTCCTTTGAATTACATACCAATTATTAAGTCTTCTCCTTTGAATTACATACCAATTATTAAGTCTTCTCCTTTGAATTACATACCAATTATTAAGTCTTCTCCTTTGAATTACATACCAATTATTAAGTCTTCTCCTTTGAATTACATACCAATTATTAAGTCTTCTCCTTTGAATTACATACCAATTATTAAGTCTTCTCCTTTGAATTACATACCAATTATTAAGTCTTCTCCTTTGAATTACATACCAATTATTAAGTCTTCTCCTTTGAATTACATACCAATTATTAAGTCTTCTCCTTTGAATTACATACCAATTATTAAGTCTTCTCCTTTGAATTACATACCAATTATTAAGTCTTCTCCTTTGAATTACATACCAATTATTAAGTCTTCTCCTTTGAATTACATACCAATTATTAAGTCTTCTCCTTTGAATTACATACCAATTATTAAGTCTTCTCCTTTGAATTACATACCAATTATTAAGTCTTCTCCTTTGAATTACATACCAATTATTAAGTCTTCTCCTTTGAATTACATACCAATTATTAAGTCTTCTCCTTTGAATTACATACCAATTATTAAGTCTTCTCCTTTGAATTACATACCAATTATTAAGTCTTCTCCTTTGAATTACATACCAATTATTAAGTCTTCTCCTTTGAATTACATACCAATTATTAAGTCTTCTCCTTTGAATTACATACCAATTATTAAGTCTTCTCCTTTGAATTACATACCAATTATTAAGTCTTCTCCTTTGAATTACATACCAATTATTAAGTCTTCTCCTTTGAATTACATACCAATTATTAAGTCTTCTCCTTTGAATTACATACCAATTATTAAGTCTTCTCCTTTGAATTACATACCAATTATTAAGTCTTCTCCTTTGAATTACATACCAATTATTAAGTCTTCTCCTTTGAATTACATACCAATTATTAAGTCTTCTCCTTTGAATTGCATACCAATTATTAAGTCTTCTCCTTTGAATTGCATACCAATTATTAAGTCTTCTCCTTTGAATTGCATACCAATTATTAAGTCTTCTCCTTTGAATTGCATACCAATTATTAAGTCTTCTCCTTTGAATTACATACCAATTATTAAGTCTTCTCCTTTGAATTGCATACCAATTATTAAGTCTTCTCCTTTGAATTACATACCAATTATTAAGTCTTCTCCTTTGAATTACATACCAATTATTAAGTCTTCTCCTTTGAATTACATACCAATTATTAAGTCTTCTCCTTTGAATTACATACCAATTATTAAGTCTTCTCCTTTGAATTACATACCAATTATTAAGTCTTCTCCTTTGAATTACATACCAATTATTAAGTCTTCTCCTTTGAATTACATACCAATTATTAAGTCTTCTCCTTTGAATTACATACCAATTATTAAGTCTTCTCCTTTGAATTACATACCAATTATTAAGTCTTCTCCTTTGAATTACATACCAATTATTAAGTCTTCTCCTTTGAATTACATACCAATTATTAAGTCTTCTCCTTTGAATTACATACCAATTATTAAGTCTTCTCCTTTGAATTACATACCAATTATTAAGTCTTCTCCTTTGAATTACATACCAATTATTAAGTCTTCTCCTTTGAATTACATACCAATTATTAAGTCTTCTCCTTTGAATTACATACCAATTATTAAGTCTTCTCCTTTGAATTACATACCAATTATTAAGTCTTCTCCTTTGAATTTCATACCAATTATTAAGTCTTCTCCTTTGAATTACATACCAATTATTAAGTCTTCTCCTTTGAATTACATACCAATTATTAAGTCTTCTCCTTTGAATTACATACCAATTATTAAGTCTTCTCCTTTGAATTACATACCAATTATTAAGTCTTCTCCTTTGAATTACATACCAATTATTAAGTCTTCTCCTTTGAATTACATACCAATTATTAAGTCTTCTCCTTTGAATTACATACCAATTATTAAGTCTTCTCCTTTGAATTACATACCAATTATTAAGTCTTCTCCTTTGAATTACATACCAATTATTAAGTCTTCTCCTTTGAATTACATACCAATTATTAAGTCTTCTCCTTTGAATTACATACCAATTATTAAGTCTTCTCCTTTGAATTACATACCAATTATTAAGTCTTCTCCTTTGAATTACATACCAATTATTAAGTCTTCTCCTTTGAATTACATACCAATTATTAAGTCTTCTCCTTTGAATTACATACCAATTATTAAGTCTTCTCCTTTGAATTACATACCAATTATTAAGTCTTCTCCTTTGAATTACATACCAATTATTAAGTCTTCTCCTTTGAATTACATACCAATTATTAAGTCTTCTCCTTTGAATTACATACCAATTATTAAGTCTTCTCCTTTGAATTACATACCAATTATTAAGTCTTCTCCTTTGAATTACATACCAATTATTAAGTCTTCTCCTTTGAATTACATACCAATTATTAAGTCTTCTCCTTTGAATTACATACCAATTATTAAGTCTTCTCCTTTGAATTACATACCAATTATTAAGTCTTCTCCTTTGAATTACATACCAATTATTAAGTCTTCTCCTTTGAATTACATACCAATTATTAAGTCTTCTCCTTTGAATTACATACCAATTATTAAGTCTTCTCCTTTGAATTACATACCAATTATTAAGTCTTCTCCTTTGAATTACATACCAATTATTAAGTCTTCTCCTTTGAATTACATACCAATTATTAAGTCTTCTCCTTTGAATTACATACCAATTATTAAGTCTTCTCCTTTGAATTACATACCAATTATTAAGTCTTCTCCTTTGAATTACATACCAATTATTAAGTCTTCTCCTTTGAATTACATACCAATTATTAAGTCTTCTCCTTTGAATTACATACCAATTATTAAGTCTTCTCCTTTGAATTACATACCAATTATTAAGTCTTCTCCTTTGAATTACATACCAATTATTAAGTCTTCTCCTTTGAATTACATACCAATTATTAAGTCTTCTCCTTTGAATTACATACCAATTATTAAGTCTTCTCCTTTGAATTACATACCAATTATTAAGTCTTCTCCTTTGAATTACATACCAATTATTAAGTCTTCTCCTTTGAATTACATACCAATTATTAAGTCTTCTCCTTTGAATTACATACCAATTATTAAGTCTTCTCCTTTGAATTACATACCAATTATTAAGTCTTCTCCTTTGAATTACATACCAATTATTAAGTCTTCTCCTTTGAATTACATACCAATTATTAAGTCTTCTCCTTTGAATTACATACCAATTATTAAGTCTTCTCCTTTGAATTACATACCAATTATTAAGTCTTCTCCTTTGAATTACATACCAATTATTAAGTCTTCTCCTTTGAATTACATACCAATTATTAAGTCTTCTCCTTTGAATTACATACCAATTATTAAGTCTTCTCCTTTGAATTACATACCAATTATTAAGTCTTCTCCTTTGAATTTCATACCAATTATTAAGTCTTCTCCTTTGAATTACATACCAATTATTAAGTCTTTTTTTCTCCTTTGAATTACATACCAATTATTAAGTCTTCTCCTTTGAATTACATACCAATTATTAAGTCTTCTCCTTTGAATTACATACCAATTATTAAGTCTTCTCCTTTGAATTACATACCAATTATTAAGTCTTCTCCTTTGAATTACATACCAATTATTAAGTCTTCTCCTTTGAATTACATACCAATTATTAAGTCTTCTCCTTTGAATTACATACCAATTATTAAGTCTTCTCCTTTGAATTACATACCAATTATTAAGTCTTCTCCTTTGAATTACATACCAATTATTAAGTCTTCTCCTTTGAATTACATACCAATTATTAAGTCTTCTCCTTTGAATTACATACCAATTATTAAGTCTTCTCCTTTGAATTACATACCAATTATTAAGTCTTCTCCTTTGAATTACATACCAATTATTAAGTCTTCTCCTTTGAATTACATACCAATTATTAAGTCTTCTCCTTTGAATTACATACCAATTATTAAGTCTTCTCCTTTGAATTACATACCAATTATTAAGTCTTCTCCTTTGAATTACATACCAATTATTAAGTCTTCTCCTTTGAATTACATACCAATTATTAAGTCTTCTCCTTTGAATTACATACCAATTATTAAGTCTTCTCCTTTGAATTACATACCAATTATTAAGTCTTCTCCTTTGAATTACATACCAATTATTAAGTCTTCTCCTTTGAATTACATACCAATTATTAAGTCTTCTCCTTTGAATTACATACCAATTATTAAGGCTTCTCCTTTGAATTACATACCAATTATTAAGTCTTCTCCTTTGAATTACATACCAATTATTAAGTCTTCTCCTTTGAATTACATACCAATTATTAAGGCTTCTCCTTTGAATTACATACCAATTATTAAGTCTTCTCCTTTGAATTACATACCAATTATTAAGTCTTCTCCTTTGAATTACATACCAATTATTAAGTCTTCTCCTTTGAATTACATACCAATTATTAAGTCTTCTCCTTTGAATTACATACCAATTATTAAGTCTTCTCCTTTGAATTACATACCAATTATTAAGTCTTCTCCTTTGAATTACATACCAATTATTAAGTCTTCTCCTTTGAATTACATACCAATTATTAAGTCTTCTCCTTTGAATTTCATACCAATTATTAAGTCTTCTCCTTTGAATTACATACCAATTATTAAGTCTTTTTTTCTCCTTTGAATTACATACCAATTATTAAGTCTTCTCCTTTGAATTACATACCAATTATTAAGTCTTCTCCTTTGAATTACATACCAATTATTAAGTCTTCTCCTTTGAATTACATACCAATTATTGAGTCTTCTCCTTTGAATTACATACCAATTATTAAGTCTTCTCCTTTGAATTACATACCAATTATTAAGTCTTCTCCTTTGAATTGCATACCAATTATTAAGTCTTCTCCTTTGAATTACATACCAATTATTGAGTCTTCTCCTTTGAATTACAGACCAATTATTGAGTCTTCTCCTTTGAATTACATACCAATTATTGAGTCTTCTCCTTTGAATTACATACCAATTATTGAGTCTTCTCCTTTGAATTACATACCAATTATTAAGTCTTCTCCTTTGAATTACATACCAATTATTAAGTCTTCTCCTTTGAATTACATACCAATTATTAAGTCTTCTCCTTTGAATTACATACCAATTATTGAGTCTTCTCCTTTGAATTACATACCAATTATTAAGTCTTCTCCTTTGAATTACATACCAATTATTAAGTCTTCTCCTTTGAATTACATACCAATTATTAAGTCTTCTCCTTTGAATTACATACCAATTATTAAGTCTTCTCCTTTGAATTACATACCAATTATTAAGTCTTCTCCTTTGAATTACATACCAATTATTAAGTCTTCTCCTTTGAATTACATACCAATTATTAAGTCTTCTCCTTTGAATTACATACCAATTATTAAGTCTTCTCCTTTGAATTACATACCAATTATTAAGTCTTCTCCTTTGAATTACATACCAATTATTGAGTCTTCTCCTTTGATTTACATACCAATTATTAAGTCTTCTCCTTTGAATTACATACCAATTATTGAGTCTTCTCCTTTGAATTACATACCAATTATTAAGTCTTCTCCTTTGAATTACATACCAATTATTAAGTCTTCTCCTTTGAATTACATACCAATTATTAAGTCTTCTCCTTTGAATTACATACCAATTATTGAGTCTTCTCCTTTGAATTACATACCAATTATTGAGCTAAAGGGTTCTGGTGTTTAACGTCACTTTCAACAATATTTCAGCTATATCGTGGCAGTCAGTTTGATTGATGGAGGAAACCGGAGTGTCCGGAAAAAACACCCACCTGTCGCAAGTCACTAACAAACTATATCAAATAATGTTGTATCGAGTACACCTCACCATGAGCTCGATTCGAACTTACAACTTTAGTGGTGATATGCACTGTTGATTGCACAGGTTAATCTAATTACCATACTATCATGACCACGGCGGCCCCCTATGACAATCATAGCAAATATACATATGGAACAGAGCATGTACTTTAATGTATGCTTATCAGTAGCAAATACACATGTAAAAGAGAACAGAATAGTAGGCGAGGGGTCTGAGGACCGCTTAAGGTCCCCAGCAAGTCCAAGGCAGAGCCCTGGTAGAGCATAGCCAGAAATCATGGGTGATTTTGCTCATGAATATTCATAAACCAAATCGCGTCAGCAAATAAACGTTGAACCATATTTGGAAGACGCTGATGAAAACTCGTATCTATTTTTTTTAAATAATATTTCATCACAGTTTTGATCACATAAATATAAATAACTTCATAATTATTTGTGATCGTATCAAAATTAATTGCCATCATATGTTTATTAGGAATCCGATGATGTGTGTAAAAGATCGAAAATATATTTAATGCACTGCCCCCCCCCCTTTTTTTCCACGAAATTAAAATATGTGAATAAAAAATATATTGTGCATTTTTTTTCAATTTCTGCCCCACATAAGTATTAGTATGCCATTGAACTCGTTTAGTATATATATTGTTTTGTCGAAATAAAAAAAAATACCCTTGTGGAGCCTTTTTTAATTGTTTATTTACATTTACAATGGAATGCGGTGCTTACTCAAATAATGCTATGTCTAGAAGCAGTTTTACGAAATAGTAGATTTTTTTGCGTGAACCCCTATTGAATCTCAACTAGAAAGGTATAAAAAAAACTTGTGAAGCCCTCTTTTAAATTATCGTGGGAACCTTTAATTTTTCAGCAAAATATTTATCGAATAAAGATTCCTCAACAATGTTACCGGAACTGACCGAATTTGACCCGGCAACTAGAATGGGGATTGTAAGAAAAGTGCTTTTAGGTCTTGAAAACCGTGCAGGATGCATTTTTTCACTTCTTCTCAATGCATTTCAATGGTGCTTACGCTTCAAAATTTGAAACTAGGTGGGAACCTTGAGTTTTCATGGTACAGCTGTAATATTTTGAGATATTGTTCAAACCGGTGCATAGTTTAATTTTTTATCCCGGAAAATTGTCCGGCCCAAGCTAACAGAAAGTTTCCCATTCAACTATATGTTAAAATCCAAATTCTCTTTGAGCTGCCATTTTGAATATGCAAATGAGCAAATCACCTATCATTTCTGGCTATGGGGCCCAGGGGGGCTTAGCCCCCCGGAAGCTCTGGGGGTTTGAGGAATTACAGACATTTATTTCAACGACAATTTTGAACCAAACACACCATTTTTATCAGACCAAAAAAACTTGACTTTGAGTCTTAATTTTGTCGGATGATTGTTAACAGTATGTTTTTGTCAGATTATAAGAACTTAAAGTAAAACTTTTCTTTAACAACCGTGATGCGAATTGTTCAACTCATGACTGATCGATCACGATATTTTAACCCTTCAAAGAACTATTGTTTTAGTTTTAACGCATTCCTCATTTCATTAATTGGTCTGTACTTTCGGTGCTTGTCCTTTCGGGTGGTTCTAGTCAATACTGCCCGTTCGGATGGAGCTTTTCTTTAAGTCGTTTGATTCATTCATTGAAAACGTATGATTCGACCGTTCTTGTTTATAGACAAACAAAAGCGGGAATTGTCAATACATGAACTTGTTATTGATTTTTGACAAGCTAACGTAACTAAATTAGATGATCAGAATCGTTTCATGCAGCATTAATGTTAACATATTCGCCTTTGTTTGTCTATAAACAAGAACGAATCATACGTTTTCAATGAATGAACCAACGGCGAAACGAAAAGCTTCATCCGGACGGACAGTATACTGATCATTTATCAATGGGTAGAGCTTTTTAGAATGATATCCCAAATTTACTCCTAATATCATTACTATTCATGTTGACTTACAGGTCACGAGTTAACCATTCATGAAAAAGTTGTTTGCTGAACTGCTTAATTAACGTTGTATAACATATGTTTTGCGAATTTTAGGGGGGCGCACGCCCCGCACGTCCCCCTCTAAATCCGCATCTGGGTACACTTAAAGTAAAAAAAAGTCGAAAGCCAAATAATTTAAATGTTATATATAAATACTATGGATGGCGTAAAACTATTGTTTACATTACTCTGTGTACATCGTAGCTCTTGACTGCTGGTCATTATCTAGGTATATTGACGGGTGGAAATGTTTTCTATTTACAGAAAGGGACGAAGAACGAGCTTGAGACCGGAAGAACCTTTGCAACACTCTTTTCGGATGTATGTTTCCGGTCACAATTATTACAGGCTAACTCTGAAGAGGAATTTAAAAAAATACTGGAGGAACAAGCGAAAGATTTGGCAGAGAGGCAAAGACTGGCTGTGATGAAAATACCATTGACAGAGGAGAAACCTCCTATCACTGTAAGCATTAATTTAAACATTTTATCTACAATGTTAAAACATTTAATCAATTGCCTATGGTCGATATAATCCGAGCCCTGTGGTATACTAATTGTATATGTTGTAGTGGAGAATAGATTTGATATTGGTTTATGGTGTTTAACGTCACTTTCAACAGATATTTCAGTCATATCGTGGCGGTAGAATTAACAGATGATGTTTACAATGTAAACAACATGAAATCATGTGAGCCTTTGTTGTTTTTTAAATGGTTTCCCTATTCCATATCAATCCTGGCGGCGTCGTGGTCATGATCGTATGATAGTTGGATTAATAGCTGCCTATGCAATCAACAGGGGCGTAGCTGGAAGTAAAACTATGTGCAATCAAAGAACTACGGCGAGGGGTCTGAGGGACGCCTAAGGCCCCCATCGGGTCCAGGGCTGACGCCCTGGTAGGGGTACCAGGGGGGGCGAAGTCCCCCGGAAGGCCATCGTTTCTAGCAATTAGAGAGGGCAATTCCTGTTGTTAAATCGCTCCTTTTTTTACCATCACGTTTCATACATGCATCGGTTGACAGAACACTTCAGGAAGTCAATATATATGAACAAAGGAAATATGAGGTACAGCACCTGTTAAAAAAAATGCCTTGATTCCTGAAACCTGCGACTTGTTCCTATAAATTCAGTTTTATATATACCGTCCGCCTTGGTTATTAAAATTATATTTTTAGAAAGCTAGCGAATCATCAATGTTTGTTCTGATGGATACTAAATATTTGCTTTTTAAAAGGCTTTGCTGATTAACGGAGATGTTACAAAGTACAACTGAACAAATATTTAAATAAAAATAGGAACACGTTATTGCATGCACCTTTTGATTCGTAGTCTGTTCATGTTGCCATATTGTTCACTTGTTTTAAGTGTTATTTTGTATATTTGTAATAAAAATTTGGCAATGCAAAATAATTCAAAATGATGATAGTAATGAATTCCTGCAGTAACAATCAAAACACATAGTAGTTTGCGTTATTTGAATTTAAAAGTCCGTAGCCAAAGTCAATATGACGAGATTTTCCTAAAGTAAATGAGCGCATGACTCTGTCGATGTCAATGTCAATATCTCTGTGCATATGCAGTACAGTACCGCTAAAGAAGTCAGGCTATCCTGCAGCATTGTTGTCCTCAAGTACGTTTTAAGGCGACGGAGAACAGAGAATGATCTCTCCGTCGTAGCTGTGCTGGCAGGCATGGTGTAAAGTATCAACAAAACGGTGCTGATCGAAGGATAGAGCTTTTCTTTTGTGACGTTAAGGGTGTCCTTCAGATTCGATGGTTTAGCGGTTGTCAATGTTGCCCAACGGGCTTTCCACCTTTTGATTTCGGCTTTAAAACAAAGCTATGTCGCAACGTAAATCGGTTTTGTATGTGTCAAATATAACGTCTACGGTGTCTGGTGTTAGTCTAGGCAAGTTCATTGGTATCAAGTGTTGTGCCTAGTATCTATATCGCCGCCATTTTCAAGTAATCTCGCGGTAAGCTCTGTTATGTAATAGTCCATAAACGGGTAGTACATATACCGCTGCCAAAACTGGCTAGGGTTATCAGCGGGATGACCAGCTCGGTTGATTTGTCGACCCGTTCTCCTTGGAATAGTCGGTAGAATTACAAACTAATCGGCAATAGAAACGGCCATATCAAATAACGATCGGGTCCCACACAGTTTGGTCGTTTCGTTCCGAAGTTAACTGATTAATAACAACTTCACTCTCATCTACCAGATCGCATATTAAACACGTTATAATGATTATTAATTATACTGAAAAAGTGGGATTCTTCCCATGTCAGTAATAATATTTTTTAGTGAAAGCAGACAATGCAAAATAACAATTGTGAAAAATACACATATAGGGGATCCATGAATTGACATATTCCCAAAAACACGTATTTTTCCATAAATCATGATAATTGATTTCCACGAATATAGATGAATTCACAATAAATGGCATAAACATTTCTAACAAGGTTTTGAAAGAGAACTCTTTTCAAAGCAATTTATCTTTCAAATGAACATAAAAAAATGTTCTGATATTTTAAAACTTACATAGTAAATAATAACATAGATGATTTAAAATTTAAATTATTTTATATTAACTTAGTTTTCAAGAATATTACGCTTAACAATTTCCATAAAAAATAGACAATAAAAAGGAGGCAACTCCAGCAGCAGTCATTAAATATCAATAACTTTATATTGATTCAGCTGTTCGTTTAAAACACAGTATTGCTAGTACAAGTTATAGGATTATTCTATATTACAGAACACATGTAAGTGTGGATTGTTTAATGGAATCAAAGACGATCTAAACAGGAGATTGCCACATTATTTATCTGATTATACCGATGGTAATTATAACATGTGTTTGTGTATATTTAGCAAATATAATGGAAATTCGTAAGTTGTTTTCATCAAGTGTTCCTGATAATGAAACACAATCAACCCTTGTGTTGAGGTTGGAGGGGCAAATGACTTTACGACGGGTGCCACTGATGGAGCAGGGTCTGCTTACCATTCCAGATCACCTGCGTTCAACCCCGTCGTATTTAGAGTACGAACTCTGATGTAGCATTTTCAAAAGAACCAAATATGCCTATACACCTGTATTTGTTTTGAAAGAAGAGTTTGAAGACACCAAAGGGTTAATCAGAATCCGTAAATCGAAGGACAGACAACGCAATGGCCAACAGAAAAAGGACAAAGGACAAAGAACGATCCACAAAACAGAACACATAACACTAAAGATCGCGTAACACAAACTCCACTAAAACCAAGGGCGACCTCATGTGCTCCAGAAAGGTAAGCAGGTTCTGCTTCACTAGTTGCACCCGTCGTGGTACTTTAGTTACAAACCCGGTAATAAGTCATGCGTGAGGTAAGGACCGGAAAGTGTTTACGACAATTGGAACTTTTCGGTGGTTATTTGTGACACAGATTTTCTGTAACGGTAAATCATAATAGTGAAAAGAAAATTTTAATCTCTACAAATAACAGCACATGGTTCTGATAGTGTGCAACTCATACGAGTCAGAAATGCCATTGGCTTTATTAATAAGATAACAATTTCTTCTTAATGCTATCTTGCAAATAAAATTGTTTTTTCAAGATACCCTTCGCGAGTACTTGGGGTCATCCCCCTGTTTTTTGGTGTGGTCTGTGTTTTCAGGTTTCCTGTGTTGTGGTTTTGTGTTTTGTTTGTCCGCTGTGTTGTCCATCTTTGATTGTCCCTTCATGTTTTCTGACGTTTGTTTGAAATGTTGAATTGAGTTTTTAGAAATGAATATGTCCCATGTCTGTCCTTCGATTTACGAATTCTGATTACCTCTTTGGCACCTTAAAACTCTTCCTATTTCATGAAAGAAACCATTAGTACAATATATATTGTAGAAAATGCACACTAGAACACTATCATGAACAAAACACCAAAAACAAAACATATTACTTCCTGTACTCACAAACAATCCTTTAGAAACAATATAGCATAACTACACTTGTGTTCCAAATATCGAACTAAACATATCACGACTAACCTACCAACACAGTAATTAACGAATGTGTGTTAGCCCATGGGTGCGCTATCATCTTTGGTGGGTTACGAGTTATTTATTTTTGATATTCGGAATACGATAATAGTTTTACTGTTTATTGCATAACGTACAATTGTGTTTGCGCGAATAAGACGTTTCAAAAAAGGAATTTGTTTTAGAATGTCGGACACTTAATGATGTTTCGTTGTTTCCGGTTATGACTATGTTTGTATTGTGACGTCACGCAGTGTAATCAATGTTGCTAATTAAGAAATAAATAATGGAAGCCAGAATGTGTTTTGAGTTTTAACATGAGTTGGCGGATATTAGTATGAGGGATACACTTTACTAATACATGTATCTGCCAACCCATGTTAAAATTCAAGATACATTCTGGTTTGCATGAATTATTTCGATTCTGATATGTCTAACAGTACAAATACGGTAGTATGCTTTGATTGGAAGACCGTAATGTATATGTACGTTGGTGGACAATGTCGCACACAATTTATGCTGCCAAATTCGAGCAGACGATAATTCATCAACATGTACTTTTACGACGAGAAAGTCAAGTCACCTAAACATTTACGACGGAAATGTTAGTCGTATTGATGGTGCATCCGTAGCAATAATATTGTGTTTGCATGTTTTAATTACACGTCGCATATTATCAATTTTGGACATGTTGATTATTTTCAGTGAATTTAGATGTTTAAAACGTTAACAACCGTGTAAATAATTTTATTTTGTGATTTTATCACCTGGCTTAAATGTGTACCGCGCATGTGCTAATGAGATTTTGTCATCGAGTTGATCGCTCGTTTGTTTGCAAAGCGAAAGAAGGACGTCATCTTAGAATCGCTGATATATCACATGGTAAAATACCGGTGTTTCCTTCATTTAGAAATATCAGTATTTCTCGGAAATCTATATGATAAACAATGAGTAATGAACGATTGCATCGATGTGTCCCTTGACTTTGATATCTTATTGGTAGAAAGGTGTTCTAAAAATCATGTCCACAAAGCAATTCTAATATGTTGTTTAATTGCTTCCGTTGTTTGTTTTCAGGTATTTTTGGTAACAAGACTATTCAAAAGACCATATCAACAACACTATTCCTGTATTTTGCTTGTCTAATGCCTTCCATTGCCTTTGGTGTTCTGAATGAAGAAAATACATTTGGAGCCTTGAGTTAGTATGCTCTAAATGGAGCAAGTATTGTTCGTCATATCCGATTTTGTCCTTTTTATTTCAGGTAAAACCACGTTTTTTTTGTCAAAGATATCTCCTGAATTTCTGGATTGTAATAAGAAAATATTATGCAGATTGGAATAATTACTTTCAATTTATTTGGCTTTTCAACCTTTCGACTTTGTACGTATCTGATGAATGTTATATCAGAACGTATCTGATGAATGTTATATCAGAACGTATCTGGTGAATGTTATATCAGAACGTATCTGATGAATGTTATATCAGAACGTATCTGGTGAATGTTATATCAGAACGTATCTGATGAATGTTATATCAGAACGTATCTGGTGAATGCTATATCAGAACGTATCTGATGAATGTTATATCAGAACGTATCTGATGAATGTTATATCAGAACGTATCTGGTGAATGTTATATCAGAACGTATCTGATGAATGTTATATCAGAACGTATCTGATGAATGTTATATCAGAACGCATCTGATGAATGTTATATCAGAACGTATCTGATGAATGTTATATCAGAACGCATCTGATGAATGTTATATCAGAACGTATCTGATGTTATATCAGAACGTATCTGATGAATGTTATATCAGAAACACATCGTACGCACTACATTGTAAATTTGATATCTACATTTTTGTTATTTACAGATTGTCATAGCAATTTAAAAGGAAAATATTCTCAATTTTCAACTTTACCCGATTTAAGCAAAATCTTCCATTCTCGAAATTCAACTGTACTGTAATTATATAGTAGTTTCTAACGTAAAGTAAGATGTCTGTTTTACTCGTAAATGTATTTAAATTTGAATTCACGAATTCATATGAAACGTATGAGAAAAATGAAATTGTGGGCGAAAATGTCAACAAATTAGTCATCGTCTGTCTTTTTTGTATATCAAAAATGTGGTTTTATGTGAAATATATAAGAACAACTCTTAAGGTAACATCGTGGAACTTATATTTAATCTTTCATTTTACCCGAACAGGGATTGAACCAACGACCGTTTGCACTCACATTGAGGTAATGCTAATCACAACACTCTCTACACAGTCACATAATGAAGATGAAATGTACAGTATTTTAAAGTAGAAGAAAATGAAGAAGGGTCTATAGGTAAAATATTCGACTTACAGTCAGATTATAATATATATTAAACAAATACAGTTGATAAACTTGATTTTTTTTTTGTAGATGTTCAAAAAGTATTATATTCACAGATAATTGGTGGATTATGTTTTGCAGTATTTGGTGGAACACCACAAATTATTTTATTGACAACAGCTCCGCTGGCTTTGTTTACAAAAAGTAAGAATTCGTTTTTCTTTTCTGTTTACATGGGATTTGTTTTATCAACAATTAATTAAACCTGTCTTATCTTGTCATGTCCCTACCTCCTAACCAATGTAATATCTCCAACATAATAACTGTGATCATCCCAAAGTAAGCAAATTAATCGACTGCTACATGGTTTTCATGTTATCAAATTATTACAGAAATGTTTTTGCTAAATAATCTCCTTCATGCAGTATTTGCTACATGTATGTCTCGACTTTGTTATAGTAGAAATCCTGTCATAATTGATCTTTTACTGTTGTTTTTTTTTTAATATTTAGTATGTCTCTGATCTTAGTGGAACTAATCAAATATCAAACAAAAGATAGCATTCTGCCAGAACAGCTCAAAAATCTTATCAGAAAAATCACAGTAAGAAGGACAACTATTTTAAGTTGTAAAACTACAAGTTTATTTTTCTACTAAATTTGTGTTTTTTCGAGCCTACCTGGCTATTTTATTTTAAGTTTAACCGTTTCAAGACACTATAGTTTCTGAAACGTACATAATTCCTTCACATTCTGTCAAAATATCATGGGATGTTTAAAGTCTTGCAGTGATATGCCAGGTTATGGAAAACACCTACTCTAAAAATAGCTTCCCGGAAATTCAGTATATATAGGTCATGCATCAAATCCTTCATAGAGGTATTAAAATACAACTAAATCCATCAAATTTGGGCTCAAAATAATTCTTACATATTTAATTTCAATTATCAGTTTTAATTATTCCATTCCATTCAGTATTTGTTGACAATAAATCAAAGCGAGAGGAACTTTTTTCTTTAAAAGGGAATATTTTTTGTATATGTTCTACGCTCCTATTGGTGAATCAGTGGTTTGATACCATTAGTACGTTCATGCGTTATGTATCCGTTTCTATTTTACCAAAAACAATTCTTCCAATATATTTACATTTCGATAGTTTTATGTGCAATAAAGATGAAATCAGTTTGGTTTTTTTTCAATAACAAACGCATTTATTCTTTTACATGCTAACGTTGATCCAAGATGAAGACAATTTCAATTGATCAATCACTTAAATATCGTTGTGTCACTTCATAGTAGAGGAGAAACAGATAGTATAACTCATCATATATGTCATATTTACAACAATGCGCAACAATAATTAAAATGCTTACCTTTAAAACTTATCTTAGTTAAATTCGATCAAAATTAAATTGTTTCGCCAACGAGTTGTTTCAGTTTACAATCGTACTCATCAAAACACAACAAGGGACGAAACCAGCATATTTATAGTTGTGTAAAAGTAGTTCCGGCGGGAAAAAACTGTTAGATACCGAAATTTATTTCACGGATCAATCCCCATAAATCACACCTATCTATATAATAAAGAAAGTCATTCATCGCATTGTGCTCTTTATTATACCTTTGCTATATAATTATTAGTTCTCAACTTACCTCATCACTCTTGTTGATATCTAACAAAATTGTACAGCATTCTTTCTATAAAAAAAAATTCTTAAAAATACCTCCTATTTTAATATTTTCATGCCATTTCTATGATTTATTCCCTAAATAATCTGTCTGTAACAGGAGGGGCATATATCTCCTCGTAACTCCTTAATAATCTATCTGTAACAGGAGGGACATATATCTCATTGGAACTCCTTAATAATCTGTCTGTAACAGGAGGGACATATATCTTCTCGTAACTCCTTAATAATCTGTCTGTAACAGAAGTGACATATATCTCCTCGTAACTCCTTAATAATCTGTCTATTACAGGAGGGACATATATCTCCTCGTAACTCCTTAATAATATGTCTGTAACAAGAGGGACATATATCTCCTCGTAACTCCTTAATAATCTGTCTGTAACAGAGGAGGGGCATATATCTCCTCGTAACTCCTTAATAATCTGTCTGTAACAGGAGGGACATATATCTCCTCGTAACTCCTTAATAATCTGTCTGTAACAGGAGGGACATATATCTCATCGTAACTCCTTAATAATCTGTCTGTAACAGGAGGGACATATATCTCCTCGTAACTCCTTAATAATCTGTCTGTAACAGGAGGGACATATATCTCCTCGTAACTCCTTAATACTCTCTCTGTAACAGGAGGGACATATATCTCCTCGTAACTCCTTAATAATCTGTCTGTAACAGGAGGGACATATATCTCATCGTAACTCCTTAATAATCTGTCTGTAACAGGAGGGACATATATCTCCTCGTAACTCCTTAATAATCTCTCTGTAACAGGAGGGACATATATCTCCTCGTAACTCCTTAATAATCTGTCTGTAACAGAAGGGACATATATCTCCTCGTAGCTCCTAAATAACATGTCTGTAACAGAAGGGACATATTTCTCCTCGTAACTCCTTAATAACCTGTCTGTAACAGCAGGGACATATATCTCCTCGTAACTCCTTAATAATCTGTCTGTAACAGAAGGGGCATATATCTCCTCGTAACTCCTTAATAATCTGTCTGTAACAGGAGGGACATATATCTCCTCGTAACTCCTTAATAATCTGTCTGCAACAGAAGGATATATATCTCCTCGTAACTCCTTAATAATCTGTCTGTAACAGAAGGACATATATTTCCTCGTAACTCCTTAATAATTTGTCTTTAACAGGAGGGACATATATCTCCTCGTAACTCCTTAATAAAAGGTCTGTAACAGAAGCGACATATATCTCCTCGTAACTCCTTAATAACCTGTCTGTAACAGAAGGGACATATATCTCCTCGTAACTCCTTAATAATCTGTCTGTAACAGGAGGGACATATATCTCCTCGTAACTCCTTAATAATCTGTCTGTAACAGGAGGGACATATATCTCCTCGTAACTCCTTAATAGCATGTCTGTAACAGGAGGGACATGTATCTCCTAGTAGCTCCTTAATAACATGTCTGTAACAGAAGGAACATATATTTTCTCGGAACTCCTTAATAACATGTCTGTAATAGGAGGGACATATATCTCCTCGTAAGTCCTTAATAATCTATCTGTAACAGGAGGGACATATATCTCCTCGTAACTCCTTAATAATCTATCTGTAACAGGAGAGACATATATCTCCTCGTAACTCCTTAATAATCTGTCTGTAACAGGAGGGAAATATATCTCCTCGTAGCTCCTTAATAATCTGTCTGTAACAGGAGGGACATATATCTCCTCGTAGCTCTTTAATACTATCTCTGTAACAGGAGGAACATATATCTCCTAGTAACTCCTTAATAATCTGCCTGTAACAGAAGGAACATATATTTTCTCGGAACTCCTTAATAATCTGTCTGTAACAGGAGGGACATATATCACCTCGTAACTCCTTAATAACATGTCTGTAACAGGAGGGACATATATCTCCTCGTAGCTCCTTAATAATCTGTCTGTAACAGGAGGGACATATATCTCCTCGTAACACCTTAATAATCTATCTATAACAGGAGGGACATATATCTCATTGGAACTCCTTAATAATCTGTCTGTAACAGTAGGGACATATATCTCCTCGTAACTCCTTAATAATCTGTCTGTAACAGAAGGGACATATATCTCCTCGTAACTCCTTAATAATCTGTCTGTAACAAGAGGGGCATATATCTCCTCGTAACTCCTTAATAATCTGTCTGTGACAGGAGGGAGCTATATCTCCTCGTAACTCCTTAATAATATGTCTGTAACAAGAGGGACATATATCTCCTCGTAACTCCTTAATAATCTGTCTGTAACAGGAGGGACATATATTTCCTCGTAACTCCTTAATAATCTGTCTGTAACAGAAGCGACATATATCTCATCGTAACTCCTTAATAATCTGTCTGTAACAGGAGGGACATATATCTCCTCGTAACTCCTTAATAATCTGTCTGTAACAGGAGGGACATATATCTCCTCGTAACTCCTTAATAATCTGTCTGTAACAGGAGGGACATATATCTCCTCGTAACTCCTTAATAATCTGTCTGTAACAGGAGGGGCATATATCTCATCGTAACTCCTTAATAATCTGTGTGTAACAGGAGGGACATATATCTCCTCGTAACTCCTTAATAATCTGTCTGTAACAGGAGGGACATATATCTCCTCGTAACTCCTTAATAATCTGTCTGTAACAGGAGGGACATATATCTCCTCGTAACTCCTTAATAATCTGTCTGTAACAGGAGGGACATATATCTCCTCGTAACTCCTTAATAATCTGTCTGTAACAGGAGGGACATATATCTCCTCGTAACTCCTTAATAATCTGTCTGTAACAAGAGGGGCATATATCTCCTCGTAACTCCTTAATAATCTGTCTGTAGCAGGAGGGACATATATCTCCTCGTAACTCCTTAATAATCTGTCTGTAACAGGAGGGACATATATCTCCTCGTAACTCCTTAGTAATCTGTCTGTAACAGGAGGGACATATATCTCCTCGTAACTCCTTAATAATCTGTCTGTAACAGGAAGGACATATATCTCCTCGTAACTCCTTAATAATCTGTCTGTAACAAGAGGGGCATATATCTCCTCGTAACTCCTTAATAATCTGTCTGTAACAGGAAGGACATATATGTCCTCGTAACTCCTTAATAATTTGCCTCTAACAGGAGGGACATATATCTCCTCGTAACTCCTTAATAATCTGTCTGTAACAGGAGGGACATATATCTCCTCGTAACTCCTTAATAATCTGTCTGTAACAGGAGGGACATATATCTCCTCGTAACTCCTTAATAATCTGTCTGTAACAGGAGGGACATATATCTCCTTGTAACTCCTTAATAACCTGTCTGTAACAGGAGGGACATATATCTCATCGTAACTCATCTTATGATTTGTAATGCGTTGTTATGTTTGTAAATGTTGAAGACTTAGTAACCGGCCATATTTTTGCAAAATTTAACAATATGCAACTTCTCCACAAGCGAGATATATGTTCTTCAAACTATCTTATTATTTATTTTGATTAGTCAGTAATTTCAAACACATAAAAGAATGTTATAATTGAAAAGTGATTTTCAACAAAACCCGAGCTATATTTATAATATACAACACAATTAAACATTCTTGTAGATGCACTTTTATCCTCTTTCCAGATATATTATTCATTCTCAAAGTATGTATTTAGAGCCAATGCATTTTGAGCTATCACACTTGCTCGTGGCGTTTAACCATGACATGATGGGTTGCACTAGTGGAGCAGTAAAGTCTTATACTCTTCCAGGAAACCTGAATTCAACCCACAATGTTAGTGGGGTTCGTGTCTCAATCTTTAGTTTTCTGTGATTTTTTGGAGACAAATGTTTGTCCTTTTTCTTTAGGCCACAGCATTATCTTTAGGCCACTGCATTATCTTTAGGCCACTGCATTATCTTTAGGCCACAGCATTATCTTTAGGCCACTGCATTATCTTTAGGCCACAGCATTATTTTTAGGCCACAGCATTATCTTTAGGCCACTGCATTATCTTTAGGCCACTGCATTATCTTTAGGCCACTGCATTATCTTTAGGCTACAGCATTATCTTTAGGCCACAGCATTATCTTTAGGCCACTGCATTATCTTTAGGCCACAGCATTATCTTTAGGCCACTGTATTATCTTTAGGCCACATCATTATCTTTATGCCACTGCATTATCCTTTAGGCCACTGCATTATTTTTAGGCCACATCATTATCTTTAGGCCACTGCATTATCTTTAGGCCACAGCATTATCTTTAGGCCACAGCATTATCTTTAGGCCACTGTATTATCTTTAGACCACTGTATTATCTTTGGGCCACTGCATTATCTTTAGGCCACTGCATTATCTTTAGGCCACTGCATTATTTTTAGGCCACATCATTATCTTTAGGCCACTGCATTATCTTTAGGCCACGGCATTATATTTAGGCCACAGCATTATCTTTAGGCCACTGTATTATCTTTAGGCCACAGCATTATCTTTGAGCCACTGCATTATCTTTAGGCCACAGCATTATCTTTAGGCCACTGCATTATCTTTAGGCCACTGCATTATCTTTAGGACACAGCATTATCTTTAGGCCACAGCATTATCTTTAGGCCACAACATTATCTTTAGGCCGCAGCATTATCTTTAGGCCACTGCATTATCTTTAGGCCACTGCATTATCTTTAGGCCACTGCATTATCTTTAGGCCACATCATTATCTTTAGGCCACAGTATTATCTTTAGGCCACAGCATTATCTTTAGGCCACAGCATTATCTTTAGGCCACTGCTTTATCTTTAGGCTACTGCATTATCTTTAGGCCACTGTATTATCTTTAGGCCACTGGATTATCTTTAGGCCACTGCATTATCTTTAGGCCACTGCATTATCTTTAGGCCACAGCATTATCTTTAGGCCACTGCATTATCTTTAGGCCACTGCATTATCTTTAGGCCACTGCTTTATCTTTAGGCCACAGCATTATCTTAGATTTACGGCTTCTGATTAACCCTTTTGGTATCTTCAAACTGTTCTTATATCAATATCTTTTTCAAAGTTTTCCAATTTCTTCACAATTCTTTCTCTAATTGCAATGGTTTTATAAAGAAAAAGAAGCAGATCTAATTGCAGTTTAATATATTTATTATCCCTTAAAATCATGATTTCACCTATAAAATCTACAAGGGTAAATGCGAACAAAAAAGAGGTTAATGACGTAATCAAACAAACCTTTTTGTTATATGGTGTTTTTAAATAGGTAATTCTACATTACACATGTTTTGCAGTATTAACGCATTTCTATCTATTACGAGATTTTAAGAAATAAAATACAGTTCCAGGATAGGTGCAAGTAAGTTAATTGATACATTAAGCTTATCATGTTTATGTATTTTCAGTAATATACAGTATTTGCCAAGATTTCAACCTAGATGTTATGCCTATGTATGCCTGTATTTTATGTATTTTCAGTAATATACAGTATTTTCCAAGATTTCAACCTAGATGTTATGCCTATACATGCCTGTGTTTTATGTATTTTCAGTAATATACAGTATTTGTCAAGATTTCAACCTAGATTTTATGCCTATGTATGCCTGTGTTTTATTTATTTTCAGTAATATACAGTATTCGTCAAGATTTCAACCTAGATTGTATACCTATGTATGCCTGTGTTTTATATATTTTCAGTAATATACAGTATTCGTCAAGATTTCAACCTAGATTTTATGCCTATGTATGCCTGTGTTTTATATATTTTCAGTAATATACAGTATTTGTCAAGATTTCAACCTAGATTGTATACCTATGTATGCCTGTGTTTTATATACTTTCAGTAATATACAGTATTCGTCAAGATTTCAACCTAGATTTTATGCCTATGTATGCCTGTGTTTTATATATTTTCAGTAATATACAGTATTTGTCAAGATTTCAACCTAGATTGTATACCTATGTATGCCTGTGTTTTATATATTTTCAGTAATATACAGTATTTGTCAAGATTTCAACCTAGATTGTATACCTATGTATGCCTGTGTTTTATATATTTTCAGTAATATACAGTATTTGTCAAGATTTCAACCTAGATTTTATGCCTATGTATGCCTGTGTTTTATATATTTTCAGTAATATACAGTATTTGTCAAGATTTCAACCTAGATTGTATACCTATGTATGCCTGTGTTTTATATATTTTCAGTAATATACAGTATTTGTCAAGATTTCAACCTAGATTTTATGCCTATGTATGCCTGTGTTTTATATATTTTCAGTAATATACAGTATTTGTCAAGATTTCAACCTAGATTGTATACCTATGTATGCCTGTGTTTTATATATTTTCAGTAATATACAGTATTTGTCAAGATTTCAACCTAGATTTTATGCCTATGTATGCCTGTGTTTTATATATTTTCAGTAATATACAGTATTTGTCAAGATTTCAACCTAGATTGTATACCTATGTATGCCTGTGTTTTATATATTTTCAGTAATATACAGTATTTGTCAAAATTTCAACCTAGATTTTATGCCTATGTATGCCTGTGTTTTATATATTTTCAGTAATATACAGTATTTGTCAAGATTTCAACCTAGATTGTATACCTATGTATGCCTGTGTTTTATATATTTTCAGTAATATACAGTATTTGTCAAGATTTCAACCTAGATTGTATACCTATGTATGCCTGTGTTTTATATATTTTCAGTAATATACAGTATTTGTCAAGATTTCAACCTAGATTGTATACCTATGTATGCCTGTGTTTTATATATTTTCAGTAATATACAGTATTTGTCAAGATTTCAACCTAGATTGTATACCTATGTATGGCTGTGTTTTATATATTTTCAGTAATATACAGTATTTGTCAAGATTTCAACCTAGATTTTATGCCTATGTATGCCTGTGTTTTATATATTTTCAGTAATATACAGTATTTGTCAAGATTTCAACCTAGATTGTATACCTATGTATGCCTGTGTTTTATATATTTTCAGTAATATACAGTATTTGTCAAGATTTCAACCTAGATTTTATGCCTATGTATGCCTGTGTTTTATATATTTTCAGTAATATACAGTATTTGTCAAGATTTCAACCTAGATTGTATACCTATGTATGCCTGTGTTTTATATATTTTCAGTAATATACAGTATTTGTCAAGATTTCAACCTAGATTTTATGCCTATGTATGCCTGTGTTTTATATATTTTCAGTAATATACAGTATTTGTCAAGATTTCAACCTAGATTGTATACCTATGTATGCCTGTGTTTTATATATTTTCAGTAATATACAGTATTTGTCAAGATTTCAACCTAGATTTTATGCCTATGTATGCCTGTGTTTTATATATTTTCAGTAATATACAGTATTTGTCAAGATTTCAACCTAGATTGTATACCTATGTATGCCTGTGTTTTATATATTTTCAGTAATATACAGTATTTGTCAAGATTTCAACCTAGATTTTATGCCTATGTATGCCTGTGTTTTATATATTTTCAGTAATATACAGTATTTGTCAAGATTTCAACCTAGATTGTATACCTATGTATGCCTGTGTTTTATATATTTTCAGTAATATACAGTATTTGTCAAGATTTCAACCTAGATTTTATGCCTATGTATGCCTGTGTTTTATATATATTCAGTAATATACAGTATTTGTCAAGATTTCAACCTAGATTGTATACCTATGTATGCCTGTGTTTTATATATTTTCATTAATATACAGTATTTGTCAAGATTTCAACCTAGATTTTATACCTATGTATGCCTGTGTTTTATATATTTTCAGTAATATACAGTATTTGTCAAAATTTCAACCTAGATTGTATACCTATGTATGCCTGTGTTTTATATATTTTCAGTAATATACAGTATTTGTCAAGATTTCAACCTAGATTGTATACCTATGTATGGCTGTGTTTTATATATTTTCAGTAATATACAGTTTTTGTCAAGATTTCAACCTAGATTTTATGCCTATGTATGCCTGTGTTTTATATATTTTCAGTAATATACAGTATTTGTCAAGATTTCAACCTAGATTGTATACCTATGTATGCCTGTGTTTTATATATTTTCAGTAATATACAGTATTTGTCAAGATTTCAACCCAGATTTTATGCCTATGTATGCCTGTGTTTTATATATTTTCAGTGATATACAGTATTTGTCAAGATTTCAACCTAGATTGTATACCTATGTATGCCTGTGTTTTATATATTTTCAGTAATATACAGTATTTGTCAAGATTTCAACCTAGATTTTATGCCTATGTATGCCTGTGTTTTATATATTTTCAGTAATATACAGTATTTGTCAAGATTTCAACCTAGATTGTATACCTATGTATGCCTGTGTTTTATATATTTTCAGTAATATACAGTATTTGTCAAAATTTCAACCTAGATTTTATGCCTATGTATGCCTGTGTTTTATATATTTTCAGTAATATACAGTATTTGTCAAGATTTCAAACTAGATTGTATACCTATGTATGCCTGTGTTTTATATATTTTCAGTAATATACAGTATTTGTCAAGATTTCAACCTAGATTGTATACCTATGTATGCCTGTGTTTTATATATTTTCAGTAATATACAGTATTTGTCAAGATTTCAACCTAGATTTTATGCCTATGTATGCCTGTGTTTTATTTATTTTCAGTAATATACAGTATTTGTCAAGATTTCAACCTAGATTTTATGCCTATGTATGCCTGTGTTTTATATATTTTCAGTAATATACAGTATTTGTCAAGATTTCAACCTAGATTTTATGCCTATGTATGCCTGTGTTTTATATATTTTCAGTAATATACAGTATTTGTCAAGATTTCAACCTAGATTGTATACCTATGTATGCATGTGTTTTATATATTTTCAGTAATATACAGTATTTGTCAAGATTTCAACCTAGATTTTATGCCTATGTATGCCTGTGTTTTATTTATTTTCAGTAATATACAGTATTTGTCAAGATTTCAACCTAGATTTTATGCCTATGTATGCCTGTGTTTTATATATTTTCAGTAATATACAGTATTTGTCAAGATTTCAACCTAGATTTTATGCCTATGTATGCCTGTGTTTTATATATTTTCAGTAATATACAGTATTTGTCAAGATTTCAACCTAGATTTTATGCCTATGTATGCCTGTGTTTTATATATTTTCAGTAATATACAGTATTTGTCAAGATTTCAACCTAGATTTTATGCCTATGTATGCCTGTGTTTTATTTATTTTCAGTAATATACAGTATTTGTCAAGACTTCAACCTAGATTTTATGCCTATGTATGCTTGTGTTTTATATATTTTCAGTAATATACAGTATTTGTCAAGATTTCAACCTAGATTTTATACCTATGTATGCCTGTGTTTTATATATTTTCAGTAATATACAGTATTTGTCAAGATTTCAACCTAGATTGTATACCTATGTATGCCTGTGTTTTATATATTTTCAGTAATATACAGTATTTGTCAAGATTTCAACCTAGATTGTATACCTATGTATGGCTGTGTTTTATATATTTTCAGTAATATACAGTTTTTGTCAAGATTTCAACCTAGATTTTATGCCTATGTATGCCTGTGTTTTATATATTTTCAGTAATATACAGTATTTGTCAAGATTTCAACCTAGATTGTATACCTATGTATGCCTGTGTTTTATATATTTTCAGTAATATACAGTATTTGTCAAGATTTCAACCTAGATTTTATGCCTATGTATGCCTGTGTTTTATATATTTTCAGTAATATACAGTATTTGTCAAAATTTCAACCTAGATTGTATACCTATGTATGCCTGTGTTTTATATATTTTCAGTAATATACAGTATTTGTCAAGATTTCAAACTAGATTGTATACCTATGTATGCCTGTGTTTTATATATTTTCAGTAATATACAGTATTTGTCAAGATTTCAACCTAGATTTTATGCCTATGTATGCCTGTGTTTTATATATTTTCAGTAATATACAGTATTTGTCAAGATTTCAACCTAGATTGTATACCTATGTATGCCTGTGTTTTATATATTTTCAGTAATATACAGTATTTGTCAAGATTTCAACCTAGATTTTATGCCTATGTATGCCTGTGTTTTATATATTTTCAGTAATATACAGTATTTGTCAAGATTTCAACCTAGATTGTATACCTATGTATGCCTGTGTTTTATATATTTTCAGTAATATACAGTATTTGTCAAGATTTCAACCCAGATTTTATGCCTATGTATGCCTGTGTTTTATATATTTTCAGTAATATACAGTATTTGTCAAGATTTCAACCTAGATTGTATACCTATGTATGCCTGTGTTTTATATATTTTCAGTAATATACAGTATTTGTCAAGATTTCAACCTAGATTTTATGCCTATGTATGCCTGTGTTTTATATATTTTCAGTAATATACAGTATTTGTCAAGATTTCAACCTAGATTGTATACCTATGTATGCCTGTGTTTTATATATTTTCAGTAATATACAGTATTTGTCAAAATTTCAACCTAGATTTTATGCCTATGTATGCCTGTGTTTTATATATTTTCAGTAATATACAGTATTTGTCAAGATTTCAAACTAGATTGTATACCTATGTATGCCTGTGTTTTATATATTTTCAGTAATATACAGTATTTGTCAAGATTTCAACCTAGATTGTATACCTATGTATGCCTGTGTTTTATATATTTTCAGTAATATACAGTATTTGTCAAGATTTCAACCTAGATTTTATGCCTATGTATGCCTGTGTTTTATTTATTTTCAGTAATATACAGTATTTGTCAAGATTTCAACCTAGATTTTATGCCTATGTATGCCTGTGTTTTATATATTTTCAGTAATATACAGTATTTGTCAAGATTTCAACCTAGATTTTATGCCTATGTATGCCTGTGTTTTATATATTTTCAGTAATATACAGTATTTGTCAAGATTTCAACCTAGATTGTATACCTATGTATGCATGTGTTTTATATATTTTCAGTAATATACAGTATTTGTCAAGATTTCAACCTAGATTTTATGCCTATGTATGCCTGTGTTTTATTTATTTTCAGTAATATACAGTATTTGTCAAGATTTCAACCTAGATTTTATGCCTATGTATGCCTGTGTTTTATATATTTTCAGTAATATACAGTATTTGTCAAGATTTCAACCTAGATTTTATGCCTATGTATGCCTGTGTTTTATATATTTTCAGTAATATACAGTATTTGTCAAGATTTCAACCTAGATTTTATGCCTATGTATGCCTGTGTTTTATATATTTTCAGTAATATACAGTATTTGTCAAGATTTCAACCTAGATTTTATGCCTATGTATGCCTGTGTTTTATTTATTTTCAGTAATATACAGTATTTGTCAAGACTTCAACCTAAATTTTATGCCTATGTATGCTTGTGTTTTATATATTTTCAGTAATATACAGTATTTGTCAAGATTTCAACCTAGATTTTATACCTATGTATGCCTGTGTTTTATATATTTTCAGTAATATACAGTATTTGTCAAGATTTCAACCTAGATTGTATACCTATGTATGCCTGTGTTTTATATATTTTCAGTAATATACAGTATTTGTCAAGATTTCAACCTAGATTGTATACCTATGTATGGCTGTGTTTTATATATTTTCAGTAATATACAGTTTTTGTCAAGATTTCAACCTAGATTTTATGCCTATGTATGCCTGTGTTTTATATATTTTCAGTAATATACAGTATTTGTCAAGATTTCAACCTAGATTGTATACCTATGTATGCCTGTGTTTTATATATTTTCAGTAATATACAGTATTTGTCAAGATTTCAACCTAGATTTTATGCCTATGTATGCCTGTGTTTTATATATTTTCAGTAATATACAGTATTTGTCAAGATTTCAACCTAGATTGTATACCTATGTATGCCTGTGTTTTATATATTTTCAGTAATATACAGTATTTGTCAAAATTTCAACCTAGATTTTATGCCTATGTATGCCTGTGTTTTATATATTTTCAGTAATATACAGTATTTGTCAAGATTTCAAACTAGATTGTATACCTATGTATGCCTGTGTTTTATATATTTTCAGTAATATACAGTATTTGTCAAGATTTCAACCTAGATTTTATGCCTATGTATGCCTGTGTTTTATATATTTTCAGTAATATACAGTATTTGTCAAGATTTCAACCTAGATTGTATACCTATGTATGCCTGTGTTTTATATATTTTCAGTAATATACAGTATTTGTCAAGATTTCAACCTAGATTTTATGCCTATGTATGCCTGTGTTTTATTTATTTTCAGTAATATACAGTATTTGTCAAGATTTCAACCTAGATTTTATGCCTATGTATGCCTGTGTTTTATATATTTTCAGTAATATACAGTATTTGTCAAGATTTCAACCTAGATTTTATGCCTATGTATGCCTGTGTTTTATATATTTTCAGTAATATACAGTATTTGTCAAGATTTCAACCTAGATTGTATACCTATGTATGCATGTGTTTTATATATTTTCAGTAATATACAGTATTTGTCAAGATTTCAACCTAGATTTTATGCCTATGTATGCCTGTGTTTTATTTATTTTCAGTAATATACAGTATTTGTCAAGATTTCAACCTAGATTTTATGCCTATGTATGCCTGTGTTTTATATATTTTCAGTAATATACAGTATTTGTCAAGATTTCAACCTAGATTTTATGCCTATGTATGCCTGTGTTTTATATATTTTCAGTAATATACAGTATTTGTCAAGATTTCAACCTAGATTTTATGCCTATGTATGCCTGTGTTTTATATATTTTCAGTAATATACAGTATTTGTCAAGATTTCAACCTAGATTTTATGCCTATGTATGCCTGTGTTTTATTTATTTTCAGTAATATACAGTATTTGTCAAGACTTCAACCTAGATTTTATGCCTATGTATGCTTGTGTTTTATATATTTTCAGTAATATACAGTATTTGTCAAGATTTCAACCTAGATTGTATACCTATGTATGCCTGTGTTTTATATATTTTCAGTAATATACAGTATTTGTCAAAATTTCAACCTAGATTTTATGCCTATGTATGCCTGTGTTTTATTTATTTTCAGTAATATACAGTATTTGTCAAGATTTCAACCTAGATTTTATGCCTATGTATGCCTGTGTTTTATATATTTTCAGTAATATACAGTATTTGTCAAGATTTCAACCTAGATTGTATACCTATGTATGCCTGTGTTTTATATATTTTCAGTAATATACAGTATTTGTCAAGATTTCAACCTAGATTTTATGCCTATATATGCCTGTGTTTTATATATTTTCAGTAATATACAGTATTTGTCAAGACTTCAACCTAGATTTTATGCCTATGTATGCTTGTGTTTTATATATTTTCAGTAATATACAGTATTTGTCAAGATTTCAACCTAGATTTTATACCTATGTATGCCTGTGTTTTATATATTTTCAGTAATATACAGTATTTGTCAAGATTTCAACCTAGATTGTATACCTATGTATGCCTGTGTTTTATATATTTTCAGTAATATACAGTATTTGTCAAGATTTCAACCTAGATTGTATACCTATGTATGGCTGTGTTTTATATATTTTCAGTAATATACAGTTTTTGTCAAGATTTCAACCTAGATTTTATGCCTATGTATGCCTGTGTTTTATATATTTTCAGTAATATACAGTATTTGTCAAGATTTCAACCTAGATTGTATACCTATGTATGCCTGTGTTTTATATATTTTCAGTAATATACAGTATTTGTCAAGATTTCAACCCAGATTTTATGCCTATGTATGCCTGTGTTTTATATATTTTCAGTAATATACAGTATTTGTCAAGATTTCAACCTAGATTGTATACCTATGTATGCCTGTGTTTTATATATTTTCAGTAATATACAGTATTTGTCAAGATTTCAACCTAGATTTTATGCCTATGTATGCCTGTGTTTTATATATTTTCAGTAATATACAGTATTTGTCAAGATTTCAACCTAGATTGTATACCTATGTATGCCTGTGTTTTATATATTTTCAGTAATATACAGTATTTGTCAAAATTTCAACCTAGATTTTATGCCTATGTATGCCTGTGTTTTATATATTTTCAGTAATATACAGTATTTGTCAAGATTTCAAACTAGATTGTATACCTATGTATGCCTGTGTTTTATATATTTTCAGTAATATACAGTATTTGTCAAGATTTCAACCTAGATTTTATGCCTATGTATGCCTGTGTTTTATATATTTTCAGTAATATACAGTATTTGTCAAGATTTCAACCTAGATTGTATACCTATGTATGCCTGTGTTTTATATATTTTCAGTAATATACAGTATTTGTCAAGATTTCAACCTAGATTTTATGCCTATGTATGCCTGTGTTTTATTTATTTTCAGTAATATACAGTATTTGTCAAGATTTCAACCTAGATTTTATGCCTATGTATGCCTGTGTTTTATATATTTTCAGTAATATACAGTATTTGTCAAGATTTCAACCTAGATTTTATGCCTATGTATGCCTGTGTTTTATATATTTTCAGTAATATACAGTATTTGTCAAGATTTCAACCTAGATTGTATACCTATGTATGCATGTGTTTTATATATTTTCAGTAATATACAGTATTTGTCAAGATTTCAACCTAGATTTTATGCCTATGTATGCCTGTGTTTTATTTATTTTCAGTAATATACAGTATTTGTCAAGATTTCAACCTAGATTTTATGCCTATGTATGCCTGTGTTTTATATATTTTCAGTAATATACAGTATTTGTCAAGATTTCAACCTAGATTTTATGCCTATGTATGCCTGTGTTTTATATATTTTCAGTAATATACAGTATTTGTCAAGATTTCAACCTAGATTTTATGCCTATGTATGCCTGTGTTTTATATATTTTCAGTAATATACAGTATTTGTCAAGATTTCAACCTAGATTTTATGCCTATGTATGCCTGTGTTTTATTTATTTTCAGTAATATACAGTATTTGTCAAGACTTCAACCTAGATTTTATGCCTATGTATGCTTGTGTTTTATATATTTTCAGTAATATACAGTATTTGTCAAGATTTCAACCTTGATTGTATACCTATGTATGCCTGTGTTTTATATATTTTCAGTAATATACAGTATTTGTCAAAATTTCAACCTAGATTTTATGCCTATGTATGCCTGTGTTTTATTTATTTTCAGTAATATACAGTATTTGTCAAGATTTCAACCTAGATTTTATGCCTATGTATGCCTGTGTTTTATATATTTTCAGTAATATACAGTATTTGTCAAGATTTCAACCTAGATTGTATACCTATGTATGCCTGTGTTTTATATATTTTCAGTAATATACAGTATTTGTCAAGATTTCAACCTAGATTTTATGCCTATATATGCCTGTGTTTTATATATTTTCAGTAATATACAGTATTTGTCAAGATTTCAACCTAGATTTTATGCCTATGTATGCCTGTGTTTTATATATTTTCAGTAATATACAGTATTTGTCAAGATTTCAACCTAGATTGTATACCTATGTATGCCTGTGTTTTATATATTTTCAGTAATATACAGTATTCGTCAAGATTTCAACCTAGATTTTATGCCTATGTATGCCTGTGTTTTATATATTTTCAGTAATATACAGTATTTGTCAAGATTTCAACCTAGATTGTATACCTATGTATGCCTGTGTTTTATATATTTTCAGTAATATACAGTATTCGTCAAGATTTCAACCTAGATTTTATGCCTATGTATGCCTGTGTTTTATATATTTTCAGTAATATACAGTATTTGTCAAGATTTCAACCTAGATTTTATGCCTATGTATGCCTGTGTTTTATATATTTTCAGTAATATACAGTATTTGTCAAGATTTCAACCTAGATTTTATGCCTATGTATGCCTGTGTTTTATATATTTTCAGTAATATACAGTATTTGTCAAGATTTCAACCTAGATTTTATGCCTATGTATGCCTGTGTTTTATTTATTTTCAGTAATATACAGTATTTGTCAAGACTTCAACCTAGATTTTATGCCTATGTATGCTTGTGTTTTATATATTTTCAGTAATATACAGTATTTGTCAAGATTTCAACCTAGATTGTATACCTATGTATGCCTGTGTTTTATATATTTTCAGTAATATACAGTATTTGTCAAAATTTCAACCTAGATTTTATGCCTATGTATGCCTGTGTTTTATATATTTTCAGTAATATACAGTATTTGTCAAGATTTCAACCTAGATTTTATGCCTATGTATGCCTGTGTTTTATATATTTTCAGTAATATACAGTATTTGTCAAGATTTCAACCTAGATTTTATACCTATGTATGCCTGTGTTTTATATATTTTCAGTAATATACAGTATTTGTCAAGATTTCAACCTAGATTTTATGCCTATGTATGCCTGTGTTTTATATATTTTCAGTAATATACAGTATTTGTCAAGATTTCAACCTAGATTTTATGCCTATGTATGCCTGTGTTTTATATATTTTCAGTAATATACAGTATTTGTCAAGATTTCAACCTAGATTGTATACCTATGTATGCCTGTGTTTTATATATTTTCAGTAATATACAGTATTGTCAAGATTTCAACCTAGATTTTATGCCTATGTATGCCTGTGTTTTATATATTTTCAGTAATATACAGTATTTGTCAAGATTTCAACCTAGATTGTATACCTATGTTATGCCTGTGTTTTATATATTTTCAGTAATATACAGTATTTGTCAAGATTTCAACCTAGATTTTATGCCTATGTATGCCTGTGTTTTATTTATTTTCAGTAATATACAGTATTTGTCAAGATTTCAACCTAGATTTTATGCCTATGTATGCTTGTGTTTTATATATTTTCAGTAATATACAGTATTTGTCAAGATTTCAACCTAGATTGTATACCTATGTATGCCTGTGTTTTATATATTTTCAGTAATATACAGTATTTGTCAAGATTTCAACCTAGATTGTATGCCTATGTATGCCTGTGTTTTATATATTTTCAGTAATATACAGTATTTGTCAAGATTTCAACCTAGATTTTATGCCTATGTATGCCTGTGTTTTATATATTTTCAGTAATATACAGTATTTGTCAAGATTTCAACCTAGATTGTATACCTATGTATGCCTGTGTTTTATATATTTTCAGTAATATACAGTATTTGTCAAGATTTCAACCTAGATTGTATACCTATGTATGCCTGTGTTTTATATATTTTCAGTAATATACAGTATTCGTCAAGATTTCAACCTAGATTTTATACCTATGTATGCCTGTGTTTTATATATTTTCAGTAATATACAGTATTTGTCAAGATTTCAACCTAGATTGTATGCCTATGTATGCCTGTGTTTTATATATTTTCAGTAATATACAGTATTTGTCAAGATTTCAACCTAGATTTTATGCCTATGTATGCCTGTGTTTTATATATTTTCAGTAATATATAGTATTTGTCAAGATTTCAACCTAGATTTTATGCCTATGTATGCCTGTGTAGGATTATGGAATAGTTTCTTCCTCTTTCTCTATTCTTCCTGCGGACTAAGCGTACTGATGCAGTGGTCTACGAGGTCCTCAGAAGAAATATTTGCAATGTTTATATCCATAGCTTTCTGTGTTGATGCATTTAAAAATACAGCAAAAAGTGAGTTGTTATAAGAAATCAAACATAATAACTTTTTATGCGTTTGAACAAGACCAATAAGTGATAGATATCAAGTAGTCTAGCATGCCAAAGAGGTTGGGTACATACATTTATAATGACTGCTACCCATTTTTAAATTGACTTTTACATGTATGTGGGAAAGTATTCCTGCTACTGAGGGCCCGGGTGGCTCAATGAGTTAGGTAGTTGGATTACCTAGCAACTCATACAAGCCTATCACCAATACGGCATCGGTTTGCGCCCAACTTTGTAAATCACAAAAAAGGGTGCACTCGACTCTCAGCCGCAAGTGATAAAGGTTACCAGTTGCTTGCCCATGGTCGGTGGTTCTCCCCGGGTACTCTAGCTTCTTCCACCACTAAAGCTGGTCACCATGATATAGATGAAATATTGCTGAGAGTGGTGGTAAGCACCAAAAATCAATCAATCAATCAATCATTATTCCTGTTGCTTACGGTTGGTGTGTGGTTTTCTCGGCTTTCTGTTAGCCCTAACACTTGGCACTCGTGTGTATCAATTTCAATATATATCTTTTTATTGCTATGATATACATGAAAGTAGTACAAAACACATGTACAATCAATATATTTAATACGAAGGTTAGATGACACGGGAATACCAGTACTAGTCATACCTAACAACCCTCCTGAGTAAACACAGAAGGTTAGATGACACAGGAATACCAGTACTAGTCATACCTAACAACCCTCCTAAGTAAACACAGAAGGTTAGATGACACAGGAATACCAGTACTAGTCATACCTAACAACCCTCCTAAGTAAACACAGAAGGTTAGATGACACAGGAATACCAGTACTAGTCATACCTAACAACCCTCCTGAGTAGACACAGAAGGTTAGATGACACAGGAATACCAGTACTAGTCATACCTAACAACCCTCCTGAGTAAACACAGAAGGTTAGATGACACAGGAATACCAGTACTAGTCATACCTAACAACCCTCCTAAGTAAACACAGAAGGTTAGATGACACAGGAATACCAGTACTAGTCATACCTAACAACCCTCCTAAGTAAACACAGAAGGTTAGATGACGCAGGAATACCAGTACTAGTCATACCTAACAACCCTCCTGAGTAAACACAGAAGGTTAGATGACACAGGAATACCAGTACTAGTCATACCTAACAACCCTCCTGAGTAAACACAGAAGGTTAGATGACACAGGAATACCAGTACTAGTCATACCTAACAACCCTCCTAAGTAAACACAGAAGGTTAGATGACACAGGAATACCAGTACTAGTCATACCTAACAACCCTCCTGAGTAAACACAGAAGGTTAGATGACACAGGAATACCAGTACTAGTCATACCTAACAACCCTCCTAAGTAAACACAGAAGGTTAGATGACACAGGAATACCAGTACTAGTCATACCTAACAACCCTCCTAAGTAAACACAGAAGGTTAGATGACACAGGAATACCAGTACTAGTCATACCTAACAACCCTCCTAAGTAAACACAGAAGGTTAGATGACACAGGAATACCAGTACTAGTCATACCTAACAACCCTCCTAAGTAAACACAGAAGGTTAGATGACACAGGAATACCAGTACTAGTCATACCTAACAACCCTCCTGAGTAAACACAGAAGGTTAGATGACACAGGAATACCAGTACTAGTCATACCTAACAACCCTCCTGAGTAAACACAGAAGGTTAGATGACACAGGAATACCAGTACTAGTCATACCTAACAACCCTCCTAAGTAAACACAGAAGGTTAGATGACACAGGAATACCAGTACTAGTCATACCTAACAACCCTCCTGAGTAAACACAGAAGGTTAGATGACACAGGAATACCAGTACTAGTCATACCTAACAACCCTCCTAAGTAAACACAGAAGGTTAGATGACACAGGAATACCAGTACTAGTCATACCTAACAACCCTCCTAAGTAAACACAGAAGGTTAGATGACACAGGAATACCAGTACTAGTCATACCTAACAACCCTCCTGAGTAAACACAGAAGGTTAGATGACACAGGAATACCAGTACTAGTCATACCTAACAACCCTCCTGAGTAAACACAGAAGGTTAGATGACACAGGAATACCAGTACTAGTCATACCTAACAACCCTCCTAAGTAAACACAGAAGGTTAGATGACACAGGAATACCAGTACTAGTCATACCTAACAACCCTCCTAAGTAAACACAGAAGGTTAGATGACACAGGAATACCAGTACTAGTCATACCTAACAACCCTCCTGAGTAAACACAGAAGGTTAGATGACACAGGAATACCAGTACTAGTCATACCTAACAACCCTCCTAAGTAAACACAGAAGGTTAGATGACACAGGAATACCAGTGCTAGTCATACCTAACAACCCTCCTGAGTAAACACAGAAGGTTAGATGACACAGGAATACCAGTACTAGTCATACCTAACAACCCTCCTAAGTAAACCCAGAAGGTTAGATGACACAGGAATACCAGTACTAGTCATACCTAACAACCCTCCTAAGTAAACACAGAAGGTTAGATGACACAGGAATACCAGTACTAGTCATACCTAACAACCCTCCTAAGTAAACACAGAAGGTTAGATGACGCAGGAATACCAGTACTAGTCATACCTAACAACCCTCCTGAGTAAACACAGAAGGTTAGATGACACAGGAATACCAGTACTAGTCATACCTAACAACCCTCCTGAGTAAACACAGAAGGTTAGATGACACAGGAATACCAGTACTAGTCATACCTAACAACCCTCCTAAGTAAACACAGAAGGTTAGATGACACAGGAATACCAGTACTAGTCATACCTAACAACCCTCCTAAGTAAACACAGAAGGTTAGATGACACAGGAATACCAGTACTAGTCATACCTAACAACCCTCCTAAGTAAACACAGAAGGTTAGATGACACAGGAATACCAGTGCTAGTCATACCTAACAACCCTCCTAAGTAAACACAGAAGGTTAGATGACACAGGAATACCAGTACTAGTCATACCTAACAACCCTCCTAAGTAAACACAGAAGGTTAGATGACACAGGAATACCAGTACTAGTCATACCTAACAACCCTCCTGAGTAAACACAGAAGGTTAGATGACACAGGAATACCAGTACTAGTCATACCTAACAACCCTCCTAAGTAAACACAGAAGGTTAGATGACACAGGAATACCAGTACTAGTCATACCTAACAACCCTCCTAAGTAAACACAGAAGGTTAGATGACACAGGAATACCAGTACTAGTCATACCTAACAACCCTCCTAAGTAAACACAGAAGCTCTTACTTATCATTTTGACATTAACCGATTTTGGCTATCCTGTTTAGGTCATTTGGTTTTATTGCTCCCTAAACTTTCAATTATTTGCTTTCCAATCTTCCGATTTTGAGCGTACCTGATGAACGTTATTCCAGAAACGCGTCGTGCACTCGACTTTCAGCCGCAAGTGATCAAGTTTATCAGTTGCTTGCCCATGCTCGGTGGTTCTCTCCGGATACTCCGGCTTCTTCCACCATTAAAACTGGTCGTCATGATATAGCTGAAATATTGATGAAAGTGGCGTTAAGCACACAAAAAAATCAATCAACCAATCATGACAACCACTGTTCCCCTCTTTTCGAGATGGTATCCCTGTTTTGTCACATAGGGACGCTAGGAGCAGTTCTGTTGGTTGAACGCGAGACAATTACCACCACCAAATTTTACAAATAAGTTTAAATTCTCACACTATCTCCACTACAGTTACTTGTATTAGTTGACTTTCTAATAATAACGGATTAGCTAACATTGTGAATTAAATCAGGGACAGCCATTTGTCAATAAGTACGTTTAACGACATACAATGACGTATAATAAAAAAAAATATGTGCTATGGTGAGTGAGTTGCTGATTGTTGCGAGTCCTATATTTTGGCGTCAGCAGAAACGTTTTTGATGAAATGTTAGTCATGACTTCAATGCTTGCTTTGTCTTAAGCTAGATTGTAATAGAGTTAATTCACTGCAACAGCAATCTGTAGTTAGGCATTTATATCCACTATGACAAATTTTCTTAGTCCGAGTCAGCTTGTCCTTACTCTTAATACTTACTGTTGTAGGCCCAGCACAAGGGCAACATAATGATACCAGTCTTTGATTTGATCCGAGCGGCAAATGAATCCATGATCTAACATACTCAATGCGAGCATAATAATCATTACACCACCGAGGCGTGTTGTCAATTATGCGCTTATTTTTTGGATATGATATAGAAATAGTTTATATAATCAAAACAAGAAAGAGTAAGAGAATCAGACAACACGTTGAATAGGAAGAGAGTAAGACAACAAGTTGAATAGGAAGAGAGTAAGACAACAAGTTGAATAGGAAGAGAGTAAGACAACAAGTTGAATAGGAAGAGAGTAAGACAACAAGTTGAATAGGAAGAGAGTAAGACAACAAGTTGAATAGGAAGAGAGTAAGACAACAAGTTGAATAGGAAGAGAGTAAGACAACAAGTTGAATAGGAAGAGAGTAAGACAACAAGTTGAATAGGAAGAGAGTAAGACAACAAGTTGAATAGGAAGAGAGTAAGACAACAAGTTGAATAGGAAGAGAGTAAGACAACAAGTTGAATAGGAAGAGAGTAAGACAACAAGTTGAATAGGAAGAGAGTAAGACAACAAGTTGAATAGGAAGAGAGTAAGACAACAAGTTGAATAGGAAGAGAGTAAGACAACAAGTTGAATAGGAAGAGAGTAAGACAACAAGTTGAATAGGAAGACAGTAAGACAACAAGTTGAATAGGAAGAGAGTAAGACAACAAGTTGAATAGGAAGAGAGTAAGACAACAAGTTGAATAGGAAGAGAGTAAGACAACAAGTTGAATAGGAAGAGAGTAAGACAACAAGTTGAATAGGAAGAGAGTAAGACAACAAGTTGAATAGGAAGACAGTAAGACAACAAGTTGAATAGGAAGAGAGTAAGACAACAAGTTGAATAGGAAGAGAGTAAGACAACAAGTTGAATAGGAAGAGAGTAAGACAACAAGTTGAATAGGAATAAGATTCTGTTCCAGTGTAAACATTATACACATATATCGTAGGAAAGGAAGACAAAAATCTAGTTTTTTGCACATTTTTGTCTACTTTATTGTAATTATATATCCTCTAGTTGTTGAATTTAAATAAATATGTCATATACAGTGTACTCCCATCATTTCATTTTATCTAGTACCCCTTTCACAGGATTCACTGTTGACATTTGGTAAACTAGGTTGAACTTCCTCTTGACAAAAAACAACAAGGGGGCACACAGGAATTATTCCAGAATTACTGTAATATTTCTACAGGATAAATCCAATAGTAATGTAGTGTGAAGCATACGACGGATGCCACGTGTGATACAGGAACTGCTTACTTTTCTCGAGCATCAGAGGAGTTCATTCATGGTTTTTAATGGAGTTCGTGTTGCTCGATCTTCTGTGCAATGCTTCGTAGATCGTTGTATTTTCTTTGTTCGTTTCTTCATTGCTTAGTCGAACATCTTCAATTTACCGTATTTTCAAATTCTTCTTCCTTCTATTTTAAATATATATATATATATATATATATTAAATGTGAAGCCATTGCGCTGACTGTGTGTATATAAATGTGGTTTTCCAGCTAGTGTGGGGTAAAAAATAGTGCCACTGACAAAGGTACATGGATATACATTTGATGTGCTGTGCTGGTATTGCTATATTACAATAATCTCTTGAAAGGACCACGATTCGAAGTGTGTATTGTAAAAAGGTTAAACAGTGATGGTCAATTCCTCCAAAAATAAACAAAATAAACAACCATACCTCACCTTAACTCACTCAACACAATAAATAAACAACATGAACAACCATACCTCACCTTAACTCATTCAACACAATAAATAAACAACATGAACAACCATACCTCACCTTAACTCACTCAACACAATAAAAACACAACATGAACAACCATACCTCACCTTAACTCATTCAACACAATAAAAACACAACATGAACAACCATACCTCACCTTAACTCATTCAACACAATAAATAAACAACATGAACAACCATACCTCACCTTAGCTCATTCAACACAATAAAAACACAACATGAACAACCATACCTCACCTTAACTCATTCAACACAATAAAAACACAACATGAACAACCATACCTCACCTTAACTCATTCAACACAATAAAAACACAACATGAACAACCATACCTCACCTTAACTCATTCAACACAATAAATAAACAACATGAACAACTATACCTCACCTTAACTCATTCAACACAATAAATAAACAACATGAACAACTATACCTCACCTTAACTCATTCAACACAATAAATAAACAACATGAACAACTATACCTCACCTTAACTCATTCAACACAATAAAAACACAACATGAACAACCATACCTCACCTTAACTCATTCAACACAATAAAAACACAACATGAACAACCATACCTCACCTTAACTCATTCAACACAATAAAAACACAACTTGAACAACCATACCTCACCTTAACTCATTCAACACAATAAATAAACAACATGAACAACCATACCTCACCTTAACTCATTCAACACAATAAAAACACAACATAAACAACCATACCTCACCATAACTCATTCAACACAATAAAAACACAACATGAACAACTATACCTCACCTTAGCTCATTCAACACAATAAATAAACAACATGAACAACCATACCTCACCTTAACTCATTCAACACAATAAATAAACAACATGAACAACCATACCTCACCTTAACTCATTCAACACAATAAATAAACAACATGAACAACCATACCTCACCTTAACTCATTCAACACAATAAATAAACAACATGAACAACTATACCTCACCTTAACTCATTCAACACAATAAATAAACAAAATGAACAACCATACCTCACCTTAACTCATTCAACACAATAAATAAACAACATGAACAACCATACCTCACCTTAACTCATTCAACACAATAAATAAACAACATGAACAACTATACCTCACCTTAGCTCATTCAACACAATAAATAAACAACATGAACAACCATACCTCACCTTAACTCATTCAACACAATAAATAAACAACATGAACAACCATACCTCACCTTAACTCATTCAACACAATAAATAAACAACATGAACAACCATACCTCACCTTAACTCATTCAACACAATAAAAACACAACATGAACAACCATACCTCACCTTAACTCATTCAACACAATAAAAACACAACATGAACAACCATACCTCACCTTAACTCATTCAACACAATAAATAAACAACATGAACAACCATACCTCACCTTAACTCATTCAACACAATAAAATCACAACATGAACAACCGTACCTCACCTTAACTCATTCAACACAATAAAAACACAACATGAACAACCATACTTCACCTTAACTAATTCAACACAATAAATAAACAACATGAACAACCATACCCCACCTTAACTCATTCAACACAATAAAAACACAACATGAACAACCATACTTCACCTTAACTAATTCAACACAATAAATAAACAACATGAACAACCATACCTCACCTTAACTCATTCAACACAATAAAAACACAACATGAACAACCATACCTCACCTTAGCTCATTCAACACAATAAATAAACAACATAAACAACCATACCTCACCTTAACTCATTCAACACAATAAAAACACAACATGAACAACCATACCTCACCTTAGCTCATTCAACACAATAAATAAACAACATGAACAACTATACCTCACCTTAACTCATTCAACACAATAAAAACACAACATGAACAACCATACCTCACCTTAACTCATTCAACACAATAAATAAACAACATGAACAACTATACCTCACCTTAACTCATTCAACACAATAAAAACACAACATGAACAACCATACCTCACCTTAACTCATTCAACACAATAAAAACACAACATGAACAACCATACCTCACCTTAACTCATTCAACACAATAAAAACACAACATGAACAACTATACCTCACCTTAACTCATTCAACACAATAAAAACACAACATGAACAACCATACCTCACCTTAACTCATTCAACACAATAAAAACACAACATGAACAACTATACCTCACCTTAACTCATTCAACACAATAAAAACACAACATGAACAACCATACCTCACCTTAACTCATTCAACACAATAAAAACACAACATGAACAACTATACCTCACCTTAACTCATTCAACACAATAAATAAACAACATGAACAACCATACCTCACCTTAACTCATTCAACACAATAAATAAACAACATGAACAACTATACCTCACCTTAACTCATTCAACACAATAAAAACACAACATGAACAACCATACCTCACCTTAACTCATTCAACACAATAAAAACACAACATGAACAACCATACCTCACCTTAACTCATTCAACACAATAAAAACACAACATGAACAACTATACCTCACCTTAACTCATTCAACACAATAAAAACACAACATGAACAACCATACCTCACCTTAACTCATTCAACACAATAAAAACACAACATGAACAACTATACCTCACCTTAACACATTCAGCACAATAAAAACACAACATGAACAACCATACCTCACCTTAACTCATTCAACACAATAAAAACACAACATGAACAACTATATCTCACCTTAACTCATTCAACACAATAAAAACACAACATGAACAACCATACCTCACCTTAACTCATTCAACACAATAAAAACACAACATGAACAACCATACCTCACCTTAACTCATTCAACACAATAAATAAACAACATGAACAACTATACCTCACCTTAACTCATTCAACACAATAAAAACACAACATGAACAACTATACCTCACCTTAACTCATTCAACACAATAAAAACACAACTTGAACAACCATACCTCACCTTAACTCATTCAACACAATAAAAACACAACATGAACAACCATACCTCACCTTAACTCATTCAACACAATAAATAAACAACATGAACAACCATACCTCACCTTAACTCATTCAACACAATAAAAACACAAAATGAACAACCATACCTCACCTTAACTCATTCAACACAATAAATAAACAAAATAAACAACCATACCTCACCTTAACTCATTCAACACAATAAATAAACAACATGAACAACCATACCTCACCTTAACTCATTCAACACAATAAATAAACAACATGAACAACCATACCTCACCTTAACTCATTCAACACAATAAATAAAAACATGAACAACCATACCTCACCTTAACTCATTCAACACAATAAAAACACAACATGAACAACCATACTTGACCTTAACTCATTCAACACAATAAAAACACAACATGAACAACCATACTTCACCTTAACTCATTCAACACAATAAATAAACAACATGAACAACTATACCTCACCTTAACTCATTCAACACAATAAAAACACAACATAAACAACCATACCTCACCTTAACTCATTCAACACAATAAAAACACAACATGAACAACCATACCTCACCTTAACTCATTCAACACAATAAATAAACAACATGAACAACTATACCTCACCTTAACTCATTCAACACAATAAAAACACAACATGAACAACCATACCTCACCTTAGCTCATTCAACACAATAAATAAACAACATGAACAACCATACCTCACCTTAGCTCATTCAACACAATAAAAACACAACATGAACAACCATACCTCACCTTAACTCATTCAACACAATAAATAAACAACATGAACAACTATACCTCACCTTAACTCATTCAACACAATAAAAACACAACATGAACAACTATACCTCACCTTAACTCATTCAACACAATAAAAACACAACTTGAACAACTATACCTCACCTTAGCTCATTCAACACAATAAATAAACAACATGAACAACCATACCTCACCTTAGCTCATTCAACACAATAAATAAACAACATGAACAACTATACCTCACCTTAGCTCATTCAACACAATAAAAACACAACATGAACAACCATACCTCACCTTAGCTCATTCAACACAATAAATAAACAACATGAACAACCATACCTCACCTTAGCTCATTCAACACAATAAAAACACAACATGAACAACCATACCTCACCTTAGCTCATTCAACACAATAAATAAACAACATGAACAACTATACCTCACCTTAACTCATTCAACACAATAAAAACACAACATGAACAACCATACCTCACCTTAACTCATTCAACACAATAAATAAACAACATGAACAACTATACCTCACCTTAACTCATTCAACACAATAAATAAACAACATGAACAACCATACCTCACCTTAGCTCATTCAACACAATAAATAAACAACATGAACAACCATACCTCACCTTAACTCATTCAACACAATAAATAAACAACATGAACAACTATACCTCACCTTAACTCATTCAACACAATAAAAACACAACATAAACAACCATACCTCACCTTAACTCATTCAACACAATAAATAAACAACATGAACAACTATACCTCACCTTAACTCATTCAACACAATAAAAACACAACATGAACAACCATACCTCACCTTAACTCATTCAACACAATAAATAAACAACATGAACAACTATACCTCACCTTAACTCATTCAACACAATAAATAAACAACATGAACAACCATACCTCACCATAACTCATTCAACACAATAAAAACACAACATGAACAACCATACCTCACCTTAACTAATTCAACACAATAAATAAACAACATGAACAACCATACCTCACCTTAACTCATTCAACACAATAAATAAACAACATGAACAACCATACCTCACCATAACTCATTCAACACAATAAAAACACAACATGAACAACCATACCTCACCTTAACTAATTCAACACAATAAATAAACAACATGAACAACCATACCTCACCTTAACTCATTCAACACAATAAAAACACAACATGAACAACCATACCTCACCTTAACTCATTCAACACAATAAAAACACAACATGAACAACCATACCTCACCTTAACTCATTCAACACAATAAATAAACAACATGAACAACCATACCTCACCTTAGCTCATTCAACACAATAAATAAACAACATGAACAACCATACCTCACCTTAGCTCATTCAACACAATAAATAAACAAAATGAACAACCATACCTCACCTTAACTCATTCAACACAATAAAAACACAACATGAACAACCATACCTCACCTTAACTCATTCAACACAATAAATAAACAACATGAACAACTATACCTCACCTTAACTCATTCAACACAATAAAAACACAACATAAACAACCATACCTCACCTTAACTCATTCAACACAATAAATAAACAACATGAACAACTATACCTCACCTTAACTCATTCAACACAATAAAAACACAACATGAACAACCATACCTCACCTTAACTCATTCAACACAATAAATAAACAACATGAACAACCATACCTCACCTTAACTCATTCAACACAATAAAAACACAACATGAACAACCATACCTCACCTTAACTCATTCAACACAATAAAAACACAACATGAACAACCATACCTCACCTTAACTCATTCAACACAATAAATAAACAACATGAACAACCATACCTCACCTTAGCTCATTCAACACAATAAAAACACAACATGAACAACTATACCTCACCTTAACTCATTCAACACAATAAATAAACAACATGAACAACCATACCTCACCTTAACTCATTCAACACAATAAATAAACAACATGAACAACCATACCTCACCTTAACTCATTCAACACAATAAATAAACAACATGAACAACCATACCTCACCTTAACTCATTCAACACAATAAAATCACAACATGAACAACCATACCTCACCATAACTCATTCAACACAATAAAAACACAACATGAACAACCATACCTCACCTTAACTAATTCAACACAATAAATAAACAACATGAACAACCATACCTCACCTTAACTCATTCAACACAATAAAAACACAACATGAACAACCATACCTCACCTTAACTCATTCAACACAATAAAAACACAACATGAACAACCATACCTCACCTTAACTCATTCAACACAATAAATAAACAACATGAACAACCATACCTCACCTTAGCTCATTCAACACAATAAATAAACAACATGAACAACCATACCTCACCTTAACTCATTCAACACAATAAATAAACAACATGAACAACCATACCTCACCTTAGCTCATTCAACACAATAAATAAACAAAATGAACAACCATACCTCACCTTAACTCATTCAACACAATAAAAACACAACATGAACAACCATACCTCACCTTAACTCATTCAACACAATAAATAAACAACATGAACAACCATACCTCACCTTAACTCATTCAACACAATAAATAAACAACATGAACAACTATACCTCACCTTAACTCATTCAACACAATAAAAACACAACATAAACAACCATACCTCACCTTAACTCATTCAACACAATAAATAAACAACATGAACAACTATACCTCACCTTAACTCATTCAACACAATAAAAACACAACATGAACAACCATACCTCACCTTAACTCATTCAACACAATAAATAAACAACATGAACAACCATACCTCACCTTAACTCATTCAACACAATAAATAAACAACATGAACAACTATACCTCACCTTAACTCATTCAACACAATAAAAACACAACATAAACAACCATACCTCACCTTAACTCATTCAACACAATAAATAAACAACATGAACAACTATACCTCACCTTAACTCATTCAACACAATAAAAACACAACATGAACAACCATACCTCACCTTAACTCATTCAACACAATAAATAAACAACATGAACAACTATACCTCACCTTAACTCATTCAACACAATAAAAACACAACATGAACAACCATACCTCACTTTAACTCATTCAACACAATAAAAACACAACATGAACAACCATACCTCACCTTAACTCATTCAACACAATAAATAAACAACATGAACAACTATTCCTCACCTTAGCTCATTCAACACAATAAAAACACAACATGAACAACCATACCTCACCTTAACTCATTCAACACAATAAATAAACAACATGAACAACCATACCTCACCTTAACTCACTCAACACAATAAATAAACAACATGAACAACTATACCTCACCTTAACTCATTCAACACAATAAATAAACAACATGAACAACCATACCTCACCTTAACTCATTCAACACAATAAAAACACAACATGAACAACCATACCTCACCTTAACTCATTCAACACAATAAATAAACAACATGAACAACCATACCTCACCTTAGCTCATTCAACACAATAAAAACACAACATGAACAACTATACCTCACCTTAACTCATTCAACACAATAAATAAACAACATGAACAACCATACCTCACCTTAACTCACTCAACACAATAAATAAACAACATGAACAACTATACCTCACCTTAACTCATTCAACACAATAAATAAACAACATGAACAACTATACCTCACCTTAACTCATTCAACACAATAAATAAACAACATGAACAACCATACCTCACCTTAACTCATTCAACACAATAAATAAACAACATGAACAACTATACCTCACCTTAACTCATTCAACACAATAAAAACACAACATGAACAACCATACCTCACCTTAACTCATTCAACACAATAAAAACACAACATGAACAACCATACCTCACCTTAACTCATTCAACGCAATAAATAAACAACATGAACAACCATACCTCACCTTAGCTCATTCAACACAATAAAAACACAACATGAACAACTATACCTCACCTTAACTCATTCAACACAATAAATAAACAACATGAACAACCATACCTCACCTTAACTCACTCAACACAATAAATAAACAACATGAACAACTATACCTCACCTTAACTCATTCAACACAATAAATAAACAACATGAACAACTATACCTCACCTTAACTCATTCAACACAATAAAAACACAACATGAACAACCATACCTCACCTTAACTCATTCAACACAATAAATAAACAACATGAACAACTATACCTCACCTTAACTCATTCAACACAATAAAAACACAACATGAACAACCATACCTCACCTTAACTCATTCAACACAATAAATAAACAACATGAACAACCATACCTCACCTTAACTCATTCAACACAATAAAAACACAACATGAACAACCATACCTCACCTTAGCTCATTCAACACAATAAATAAACAACATGAACAACCATACCTCACCTTAACTCATTCAACACAATAAATAAACAAAATAAACAACCATACCTCACCTTAACTCATTCAACACAATAAAAACACAACATGAACAACCATACCTCACCTTAACTCATTCAACACAATAAATAAACAACATGAACAACCATACCTCACCTTAACTCATTCAACACAAGAAAATCACAACATGAACAACCATACCTCACCATAACTCATTCAACACAATAAAAACACAACATGAACAACCATACCTCACCTTAACTAATTCAACACAATAAATAAACAACATGAACAACCATACCTCACCTTAACTCATTCAACACAATAAAAACACAACATGAACAACCATACCTCACCTTAACTCATTCAACACAATAAAAACACAACATGAACAACCATACCTCACCTTAGCTCATTCAACACAATAAATAAACAACATGAACAACCATACCTCACCTTAACTCATTCAACACAATAAAAACACAACATGAACAACTATACCTCACCTTAACTCATTCAACACAATAAATAAACAACATGAACAACCATACCTCACCTTAACTCACTCAACACAATAAATAAACAACATGAACAACTATACCTCACCTTAACTCATTCAACACAATAAATAAACAACATGAACAACTATACCTCACCTTAACTCATTCAACACAATAAATAAACAACATGAACAACCATACCTCACCTTAACTCATTCAACACAATAAATAAACAACATGAACAACTATACCTCACCTTAACTCATTCAACACAATAAAAACACAACATGAACAACCATACCTCACCTTAACTCATTCAACACAATAAAAACACAACATGAACAACCATACCTCACCTTAACTCATTCAACACAATAAATAAACAACATGAACAACCATACCTCACCTTAGCTCATTCAACACAATAAAAACACAACATGAACAACTATACCTCACCTTAACTCATTCAACACAATAAATAAACAACATGAACAACCATACCTCACCTTAACTCACTCAACACAATAAATAAACAACATGAACAACTATACCTCACCTTAACTCATTCAACACAATAAATAAACAACATGAACAACTATACCTCACCTTAACTCATTCAACACAATAAAAACACAACATGAACAACCATACCTCACCTTAACTCATTCAACACAATAAATAAACAACATGAACAACTATACCTCACCTAAACTCATTCAACACAATAAAAACACAACATGAACAACCATACCTCACCTTAACTCATTCAACACAATAAATAAACAACATGAACAACCATACCTCACCTTAACTCATTCAACACAATAAAAACACAACATGAACAACCATACCTCACCTTAGCTCATTCAACACAATAAATAAACAACATGAACAACCATACCTCACCTTAACTCATTCAACACAATAAATAAACAAAATAAACAACCATACCTCACCTTAACTCATTCAACACAATAAAAACACAACATGAACAACCATACCTCACCTTAACTCATTCAACACAATAAATAAACAACATGAACAACCATACCTCACCTTAACTCATTCAACACAAGAAAATCACAACATGAACAACCATACCTCACCATAACTCATTCAACACAATAAAAACACAACATGAACAACCATACCTCACCTTAACTAATTCAACACAATAAATAAACAACATGAACAACCATACCTCACCTTAACTCATTCAACACAATAAAAACACAACATGAACAACCATACCTCACCTTAACTCATTCAACACAATAAAAACACAACATGAACAACCATATCTCACCTTAACTCATTCAACACAATACATAAACAACATGAACAACCATACCTCACCTTAACTCATTCAACACAATAAATAAACAACATGAACAACCATACCTCACCTTAACTCATTCAACACAATAAATAAACAACATGAACAACCATACCTCACCTTAACTCATTCAACACAATAAAAACACAATATGAACAACCATACCTCACCTTAACTCATTCAACACAATAAATAAACAACATGAACAACCATACCTCACCTTAGCTCATTCAACACAATAAAAACACAACATGAACAACTATACCTCACCTTAACTCATTCAACACAATAAATAAACAACATGAACAACCATACCTCACCTTAACTCATTCAACACAATAAATAAACAAAATGAACAACCATACCTCACCTTAACCCATTCAACACAATAAATAAACAACATGAACAACTATACCTCACCTTAACTCATTCAACACAATAAAAACACAACATGAACAACCATACCTCACCTTAACTCATTCAACACAATAAATAAACAACATGAACAACTATACCTCACCTTAACTCATTCAACACAATAAAAACACAACATGAACAACCATACCTCACCTTAACTCATTCAACACAATAAATAAACAACATGAACAACTATACCTCACCTTAACTCATTCAACACAATAAAAACACAACATGAACAACCATACCTCACCTTAACTCATTCAACACAATAAAAACACAACATGAACAACTATACCTCACCTTAACTCATTCAACACAATAAAAACACAACATGAACAACCATACCTCACCTTAACTCATTCAACACAATAAAAACACAACATGAACAACTATACCTCACCTTAACTCATTCAACACAATAAAAACACAACTTGAACAACCATACCTCACCTTAACTCATTCAACACAATAAAAACACAACATGAACAACTATACCTCACCTTAACTCATTCAACACAATAAATAAACAACATGAACAACCATACCTCACCTTAGCTCATTCAACACAATAAATAAACAACATGAACAACTATACCTCACCTTAACTCATTCAACACAATAAAAACACAACATGAACAACCATACCTCACCTTAACTCATTCAACACAATAAAAACACAACATGAATAACCATACCTCACCTTAACTCATTCAACACAATAAAAACACAACATTAACAACCATACCTCACCTTAACTCATTCAACACAATAAAAACACAATATGAACAACCATACCTCACCTTAACTCATTCAACACAATAAATAAACAACATGAACAACCATACCTCACCTTAACTCATTCAACACAATAAATAAACAACATGAACAACCATACCTCACCTTAACTCATTCAACACAATAAATAAACAACATGAACAACCATACCTCACCTTAACTCATTCAACACAATAAAAACACAACATGAACAACCATACCTCACCTTAACTCATTCAACACAATAAATAAACAACATGAACAACCATACCTCACCTTAGCTCATTCAACACAATAAATAAACAACATGAACAACAATACCTCACCTTAACTCATTCAACACAATAAAATCACAACATGAACAACCATACCTCACCTTAACTCATTCAACACAATAAATAAACAACATGAACAACAATACCTCACCTTAACTCATTCAACACAATAAAATCACAACATGAACAACCATACCTCACCTTAGCTCATTCAACACAATAAAAACACAACATGAACAACCATACTTCACCTTAACTAATTCAACACAATAAATAAACAGCATGAACAACCATACCTCACCTTAACTCATTCAACACATTAAAAACACAACATGAACAACCATACCTCACCTTAGCTCATTCAACACAATAAATAAACAACATGAACAACCATACCTCACCTTAGCTCATTCAATACAATAAATAAACAACATAAACAACCATACCTCACCTTAACTCATTCAACACAATAAATAAACAACATGAACAACCATACCTCACCTTAACTCATTGAACACAATAAAAACACAACATGAACAACCATACCTCACCTTAACTCATTCAACACAATAAAAACACAACATGAACAACCATACCTCATCTTAGCTCATTCAACACAATAAATAAACAACATGAACAACCATACCTCACCTTAACTCATTGAACACAATAAAAACACAACATGAACAACCATACCTCACCTTAACTCATTCAACACAATAAAAACACAACATGAACAACCATACCTCACCTTAGCTCATTCAACACAATAAATAAACAACATGAACAACCATACCTCACCTTAACTCATTCAACACAATAAATAAACAACATGAACAACCATACCTCACCTTAACTCATTCAACACAATAAAAACACAACATGAACAACCATACCTCACCTTAACTCATTCAACACAATAAATAAACAACATGAACAACCATACCTCACCTTAACGCATTCAACACAATAACAACACAACATGAACAACCATACCTCACCTTAACTCATTCAACACAATAAATAAACAACATGAACAACTATACCTCACCTTAACTCATTCAACACAATAAAAACACAACATGAACAACCATACCTCACCTTAACTCATTCAACACAATAAATAAATAACATGAACAACTATACCTCACCTTAACTCATTCAACACAATAAAAACACAACATGAACAACCATACCTCACCTTAACTCATTCAACACAATAAATAAACAACATGAACAACTATACCTCACCTTAACTCATTCAACACAATAAAAACACAACATGAACAACCATACCTCACCTTAGCTCATTCAACACAATAAAAACACAACATGAACAACCATACCTCACCTTAACTCATTCAACACAATAAAAACACAACATGAACAACTATACCTCACCTTAACTCATTCAACACAATAAAAACACAACATGAACAACCATACCTCACCTTAACTCATTCAACACAATAAAAACACAACATGAACAACTATACCTCACCTTAACTCATTCAACACAATAAAAACACAACTTGAACAACCATACCTCACCTTAACTCATTCAACACAATAAAAACACAACATGAACAACTATACCTCACCTTAACTCATTCAACACAATAAATAAACAACATGAACAACCATACCTCACCTTAGCTCATTCAACACAATAAATAAACAACATGAACAACTAAACCTCACCTTAACTCATTCAACACAATAAAAACACAACATGAACAACCATACCTCACCTTAACTCATTCAACACAATAAAAACACAACATGAACAACCATACCTCACCTTAACTCATTCAACACAATAAAAACACAACATGAACAACTATACCTCACCTTAACTCATTCAACACAATAAAAACACAACATGAACAACCATACCTCACCTTAACTCATTCAACACAATAAAAACACAACATGAACAACCATACCTCACCTTAGCTCATTCAACACAATAAATAAACAACATGAACAACCATACCTCACCTTAACTCATTGAACACAATAAAAACACAACATGAACAACCATACCTCACCTTAACTCATTCAACACAATAAAAACACAACATGAACAACCATACCTCACCTTAGCTCATTCAACACAATAAATAAACAACATGAACAACCATACCTCACCTTAACTCATTCAACACAATAAATAAACAACATGAACAACCATACCTCACCTTAACTCATTCAACACAATAAAAACACAACATGAACAACCATACCTCACCTTAACTCATTCAACACAATAAATAAACAACATGAACAACCATACCTCACCTTAACGCATTCAACACAATAACAACACAACATGAACAACCATACCTCACCTTAACTCATTCAACACAATAAATAAACAACATGAACAACTATACCTCACCTTAACTCATTCAACACAATAAAAACACAACATGAACAACCATACCTCACCTTAACTCATTCAACACAATAAATAAACAACATGAACAACTATACCTCACCTTAACTCATTCAACACAATAAAAACACAACATGAACAACCATACCTCACCTTAACTCATTCAACACAATAAATAAACAACATGAACAACTATACCTCACCTTAACTCATTCAACACAATAAAAACACAACATGAACAACCATACCTCACCTTAGCTCATTCAACACAATAAAAACACAACATGAACAACCATACCTCACCTTAACTCATTCAACACAATAAAAACACAACATGAACAACTATACCTCACCTTAACTCATTCAACACAATAAAAACACAACATGAACAACCATACCTCACCTTAACTCATTCAACACAATAAAAACACAACATGAACAACTATACCTCACCTTAACTCATTCAACACAATAAAAACACAACTTGAACAACCATACCTCACCTTAACTCATTCAACACAATAAAAACACAACATGAACAACTATACCTCACCTTAACTCATTCAACACAATAAATAAACAACATGAACAACCATACCTCACCTTAGCTCATTCAACACAATAAATAAACAACATGAACACCTAAACCTCACCTTAACTCATTCAACACAATAAAAACACAACATGAACAACCATACCTCACCTTAACTCATTCAACACAATAAAAACACAACATGAACAACCATACCTCACCTTAACTCATTCAACACAATAAAAACACAACATGAACAACTATACCTCACCTTAACTCATTCAACACAATAAAAACACAACATGAACAACCATACCTCACCTTAGCACATTCAGCACAATAAAAACCCAACATGAACAACCATACCTCACCTTAGCTCATTCAACACAATAAAAACACAACATGAACAACTATACCTCACCTTAACTCATTCAACACAATAAAAACACAACATGAACAACCATACCTCACCTTAGCTCATTCAACACAATAAATAAACAACATGAACAACTATACCTCACCTTAACTCATTCAACACAATAAATAAACAACATGAACAACCATACCTCACCTTAACTCATTCAACACAATAAATAAACAACATGAACAACCATACCTCACCTTAACTCATTCAACACAATAAATAAACAACATGAACAACCATACCTCACCTTAACTCATTCAACACAATAAAAACACAACATGAACAACTATACCTCACCTTAACTCATTCAACACAATAAATAAACAACATGAACAACCATACCTCACCTTAACTCATTCAACACAATAAAAACACAACATGAACAATTATACCTCACCTTATCTCATATAACACAACAAATAAACAACATGAACAACCATACCTCACCTTAACTCATTCAACACAATAAAAACACAACATGAACAACTATACCTCACCTTAACTCATTCAACACAATAAAAACACAACATGAACAACCATACCTCACCTTAACTCATTCAACACAATAAAAAAACAACATGAACAACCATACCTCACCTTAACTCATTCAACACAATAAAAACACAACATGAACAATCATACCTCACCTTAACTCATTCAACACAATAAATAAACAACATGAATAACCATGCCTCACCTTAACTCATTCAACACAATAAATAAACAACATGAACAACCATACCTCACCTTAACTCATTCAACACAATAAATAAACAACATGAACAACCATACCTCACCATAACTCATTCAACACAATAAATAAACAACATGAACAACTATACCTCACCTTAACTCATTCAACACAATAAAAACACAACATGAACAACTATACCTCACCTTAACTCATTCAACACAATAAATAAACAACATGAACAACCATACCTCACCTTAACTCATTCAACACAATAAAAACACAACATGAACAACTATACCTCACCGTAACTCATTCAACACAATAAAAACACATCATGAACAACCATACCTCACCTTAACTCATTCAACACAATAAAAACACAACATGAACAACCATACCTCACCTTAACTCATTCAACACAATAAATAAACAACATGAACAACCATACCTCACCTTAACTCATTCAACACAATAAATAAAAAACATGAACAACCATACCTCACCTTAACTCATTCAACACAATAAATAAACAACATGAACAACCATACCTCACCTTAGCTCATTCAACACAATAAAAACACAACATGAACAACCATACCTCACCTTAACTCATTCAACACAATAAAAACACAACATGAACAACCATACCTCACCTTAACTCATTCAACACAATAAAAACACAACATGAACAACCATACCTCACCTTAACTCATTCAACACAATAAATAAACAACATGAACAACTATACCTCACCTTAACTCATTCAACACAATAAAAACACAACATGAACAACTATACCTCACCTTAACTCATTCAACACAATAAAAACACAACATGAACAACCATACCTCACCTTAACTCATTCAACACAATAAATAAACAACATGAACAACTATACCTCACCTTAACTCATTCAACACAATAAAAACACAACATGAACAACTATACCTCACCTTAACTCATTCAACACAATAAATAAACAACATGAACAACCATACCTCACCTTAACTCATTCAACACAATAAAAACACAACATGAACAACCATACCTCACCTTAACTCATTCAACACAATAAAAACACAACATGAACAACTATACCTCACCTTAACTCATTCAACACAATAAATAAACAACATGAACAACCATACCTCACCTTAACTCATTCAACACAATAAAAACACAACATGAACAACTATACCTCACCTTAACTCATTCAACACAATAAATAAACAACATGAACAACCATACCTCACCTTAACTCATTCAGCACAATAAAAACACAACATGAACAACTATACCTCACCTTAACTCATTCAACACAATAAAAACACAACATGAACAACCATACCTCACCTTAACTCATTCAACACAATAAATAAACAACATGAACAACCATACCTCACCTTAACTCATTCAACACAATAAAAACACAACATGAACAACCATACCTCACCTTAACTCATTCAACACAATAAAAACACAACATGAACAACCATACCTCACCTTAGCTCATTCAACACAATAAATAAACAACATGAACAACTATACCTCACCTTAACTCATTCAACACAATAAATAAACAACATGAACAACCATACCTCACCTTAACTCATTCAACACAATAAATAAACAACATGAACAACCATACCTCACCTTAGCTCATTCAACACAATAAATAAACAACATGAACAACCATACCTCACCTTAACTCATTCAACACAATAAAAACACAACATGAACAACCATACCTCACCTTAACTCATTCAACACAATAAAAACACAACATGAACAACCATACCTCACCTTAACTCATTCAACACAATAAAAACACAACATGAACAACTATACCTCACCTTAGCTCATTCAACACAATAAATAAACAACATGAACAACTATACCTCACCTTAACTCATTCAACACAATAAAAACACAACATGAACAACTATACCTCACCTTAACTCATTCAACACAATAAATAAACAACATGAACAACCATACCTCACCTTAACTCATTCAACACAATAAATAAACAACATGAACAACCATACCTCACCTTAACTCATTCAACACAATAAAAACACAACATGAACAACCATACCTCACCTTAACTCATTCAACACAATAAAAACACAACATGAACAACTATACCTCACCTTAACTCATTCAACACAATAAATAAACAACATGAACAACCATACCTCACCTTAACTCATTCAACACAATAAAAACACAACATGAACAACTATACCTCACCTTAACTCATTCAACACAATAAATAAACAACATGAACAACCATACCTCACCTTAACTCATTCAACACAATAAAAACACAACATGAACAACTATACCTCACCTTAACTCATTCAACACAATAAAAACACAACTTGAACAACCATACCTCACCTTAACTCATTCAACACAATAAAAACACAACATGAACAACTATACCTCACCTTAACTCATTCAACACAATAAATAAACAACATGAACAACCATACCTCACCTTAGCTCATTCAACACAATAAATAAACAACATGAACACCTAAACCTCACCTTAACTCATTCAACACAATAAAAACACAACATGAACAACCATACCTCACCTTAACTCATTCAACACAATAAAAACACAACATGAACAACCATACCTCACCTTAACTCATTCAACACAATAAAAACACAACATGAACAACTATACCTCACCTTAACTCATTCAACACAATAAAAACACAACATGAACAACCATACCTCACCTTAACACATTCAGCACAATAAAAACACAACATGAACAACCATACCTCACCTTAGCTCATTCAACACAATAAAAACACAACATGAACAACTATACCTCACCTTAACTCATTCAACACAATAAAAACACAACATGAACAACCATACCTCACCTTAGCTCATTCAACACAATAAATAAACAACATGAACAACTATACCTCACCTTAACTCATTCAACACAATAAATAAACAACATGAACAACCATACCTCACCTTAACTCATTCAACACAATAAATAAACAACATGAACAACCATACCTCACCTTAACTCATTCAACACAATAAATAAACAACATGAACAACCATACCTCACCTTAACTCATTCAACACAATAAAAACACAACATGAACAACTATACCTCACCTTAACTCATTCAACACAATAAATAAACAACATGAACAACCATACCTCACCTTAACTCATTCAACACAATAAAAACACAACATGAACAATTATACCTCACCTTATCTCATATAACACAACAAATAAACAACATGAACAACTATACCTCACCTTAACTCATTCAACACAATAAAAACACAACATGAACAACTATACCTCACCTTAACTCATTCAACACAATAAAAACACAACATGAACAACCATACCTCACCTTAACTCATTCAACACAATAAAAAAACAACATGAACAACCATACCTCACCTTAACTCATTCAACACAATAAAAACACAACATGAACAATCATACCTCACCTTAACTCATTCAACACAATAAATAAACAACATGAATAACCATGCCTCACCTTAACTCATTCAACACAATAAATAAACAACATGAACAACCATACCTCACCTTAACTCATTCAACACAATAAATAAACAACATGAACAACCATACCTCACCATAACTCATTCAACACAATAAATAAACAACATGAACAACTATACCTCACCTTAACTCATTCAACACAATAAAAACACAACATGAACAACTATACCTCACCTTAACTCATTCAACACAATAAATAAACAACATGAACAACCATACCTCACCTTAACTCATTCAACACAATAAAAACACAACATGAACAACTATACCTCACCGTAACTCATTCAACACAATAAAAACACATCATGAACAACCATACCTCACCTTAACTCATTCAACACAATAAAAACACAACATGAACAACCATACCTCACCTTAACTCATTCAACACAATAAATAAACAACATGAACAACCATACCTCACCTTAACTCATTCAACACAATAAATAAAAAACATGAACAACCATACCTCACCTTAACTCATTCAACACAATAAATAAACAACATGAACAACCATACCTCACCTTAGCTCATTCAACACAATAAAAACACAACATGAACAACCATACCTCACCTTAACTCATTCAACACAATAAAAACACAACATGAACAACCATACCTCACCTTAACTCATTCAACACAATAAAAACACAACATGAACAACCATACCTCACCTTAACTCATTCAACACAATAAATAAACAACATGAACAACTATACCTCACCTTAACTCATTCAACACAATAAAAACACAACATGAACAACTATACCTCACCTTAACTCATTCAACACAATAAAAACACAACATGAACAACCATACCTCACCTTAACTCATTCAACACAATAAATAAACAACATGAACAACTATACCTCACCTTAACTCATTCAACACAATAAAAACACAACATGAACAACTATACCTCACCTTAACTCATTCAACACAATAAATAAACAACATGAACAACCATACCTCACCTTAACTCATTCAACACAATAAAAACACAACATGAACAACCATACCTCACCTTAACTCATTCAACACAATAAAAACACAACATGAACAACTATACCTCACCTTAACTCATTCAACACAATAAATAAACAACATGAACAACCATACCTCACCTTAACTCATTCAACACAATAAAAACACAACATGAACAACTATACCTCACCTTAACTCATTCAACACAATAAATAAACAACATGAACAACCATACCTCACCTTAACTCATTCAGCACAATAAAAACACAACATGAACAACTATACCTCACCTTAACTCATTCAACACAATAAAAACACAACATGAACAACCATACCTCACCTTAACTCATTCAACACAATAAATAAACAACATGAACAACCATACCTCACCTTAACTCATTCAACACAATAAAAACACAACATGAACAACCATACCTCACCTTAACTCATTCAACACAATAAAAACACAACATGAACAACCATACCTCACCTTAGCTCATTCAACACAATAAATAAACAACATGAACAACTATACCTCACCTTAACTCATTCAACACAATAAATAAACAACATGAACAACCATACCTCACCTTAACTCATTCAACACAATAAATAAACAACATGAACAACCATACCTCACCTTAGCTCATTCAACACAATAAATAAACAACATGAACAACCATACCTCACCTTAACTCATTCAACACAATAAAAACACAACATGAACAACCATACCTCACCTTAACTCATTCAACACAATAAAAACACAACATGAACAACCATACCTCACCTTAACTCATTCAACACAATAAAAACACAACATGAACAACTATACCTCACCTTAGCTCATTCAACACAATAAATAAACAACATGAACAACTATACCTCACCTTAACTCATTCAACACAATAAAAACACAACATGAACAACTATACCTCACCTTAACTCATTCAACACAATAAATAAACAACATGAACAACCATACCTCACCTTAACTCATTCAACACAATAAATAAACAACATGAACAACCATACCTCACCTTAACTCATTCAACACAATAAAAACACAACATGAACAACCATACCTCACCTTAACTCATTCAACACAATAAAAACACAACATGAACAACTATACCTCACCTTAACTCATTCAACACAATAAATAAACAACATGAACAACCATACCTCACCTTAACTCATTCAACACAATAAAAACACAACATGAACAACTATACCTCACCTTAACTCATTCAACACAATAAATAAACAACATGAACAACCATACCTCACCTTAACTCATTCAACACAATAAAAACACAACATGAACAACTATACCTCACCTTAACTCATTTAACACAATAAAAACACAACATGAACAACTATACCTCACCTTAACTCATTCAACACAATAAATAAACAACATGAACAACCATACCATACCTTAACTCATTCAACACAATAAAAACACAACATGAACAACCATACCTCACCTTAACTCATTCAACACAATAAAAACACAACATGAACAACCATACCTCACCTTAACTCATTCAACACAATAAAAACACAACATGAACAACCATACCTCACCTTAACTCATTCAACACAATAAAAATACAACATGAACAACCATACCTCACCTTAACTCATTCAACACAATAAATAAACAACATGAACAACCATACCTCACCTTAACTCATTCAACACAATAAATAAACAACATGAACAACCATACCTCACCTTAACTCATTCAACACAATCAATAAACAACATGAACAACTATACCTCACCTTAACTCATTCAACACAATAAATAAACAACATGAACAACTATACCTCACCTTAACTCATTCAACACAATAAATAAACAACATGAACAACCATACCTCACCTTAACTCATTCAACACAATAAATAAACAACATGAACAACTATACCTCACCTTAACTCATTCAACACAATAAATAAACAACATGAACAACTATACCTCACCTTAACTCATTCAACACAATAAATAAACAACATGAACAACCATACCTCACCTGAACTCATTCAACACAATAAATAAACAACATGAACAACCATACCTCACCTTAACTCATTCAACACAATAAAAACACAACATGAACAACCATACCTCACCTTAACTCATTCAACACAATAAATAAACAACATGAACAACTATACCTCACCTTAACTCATTCAACACAATAAAAACACAACATGAACAACCATACCTCACCTTAACTCATTCAACACAATAAATAAACAACATGAACAACCATACCTCACCTTAGCTCATTCAACACAATAAAAACACAACATGAACAACTATACCTGACCTTAACTCATTCAACACAATAAAAACACAACATGAACAACCATACCTCACCTTAGCTCATTCAACACAATAAAAACACAACATGAACAACCATACCTCACCTTAACTCATTCAACACAATAAATAAACAACATGAACAACCATACCTCACCTTAACTCATTCAACAAAATAAATAAACAACATGAACAACCATACCTCACCTTAACTCATTCAACACAATAAATAAACAACATGAACAACCATACCTCCCCTTAACTCATTCAACACAATAAATAAACAACATGAACAACCATACCTCACCTTAACTTATTCAACACAATAAAAACACAACATGAACAACCATACCTCACCTTAACTCATTCAACACAATAAAAACACAACATGAACAACCATACCTCACCTTAACTCATTCAACACAATAAAAACACAACATGAACAACCATACCTCACCTTAACTCATTCAACACAATAAAAACACAACATGAACAACCATACCTCACCTTAACTCATTCAACACAATAAATAAACAACATGAACAACCATACCTCACCTTAACTCATTCAACACAATAAATAAACAACATGAACAACCATACCTCACCTTAACTCATTCAACACAATAAATAAACAACATGAACAACCATACCTCACCTTAACTCACTCAACACAATAAATAAACAAAATGAACAACCATACCTCACCTTAACTCATTCAACACAATAAATAAACAACATGAACAACCATACCTCACCTTAACTCATTCAACACAATAAATAAACAACATGAACAACCATACCTCACTTTAACTCATTCAACACAATAAAAACACAACATGAACAACTATACCTCACCTTAACTCATTCAACACAATAAATAAACAACATGAACAACCATACCTCACCTTAACTCATTCAACACAATAAATAAACAACATGAACAACCATACCTCACCTTAACTCATTCAACACAATAAATAAACAACATGAACAACCATACCTCCCCTTAACTCATTCAACACAATAAATAAACAACATGAACAACCATACCTCACCTTAGCTCATTCAACACAATAAAAACACAACATGAACAACCATACCTCACCTTAGCTCATTCAACACAATAAAAACACAACATGAACAACCATACCTCACCTTAGCTCATTCAACACAATAAATAAACAACATGAACAACCATACCTCACCTTAACTCATTCAACACAATAAATAAACAACATGAACAACCATACCTCACCTTAACTCATTCAACACAATAAATAAACAACATGAACAACTATACTTCACCTTAACTCATTCAACACAATAAATAAACAACATGAACAACTATACCTCAACTTAACTCATTCAACACAATAAATAAACAACATGAACAACCATACCTCACCTTAACTCATTCAACACAATAAATAAACAACATGAACAACCATACCTCACCTTAGCTCATTCAACACAATAAATAAACAACATGAACAACCATACCTCACCTTAACTCATTCAACACAATAAAAACACAACATGAACAACCATACCTCACCTTAACTCATTCAGCACAATAAAAACACAACATGAACAACCATACCTCACCTTAACTCATTCAACACAATAAAAACACAACATGAACAACCATACCTCACCTTAACTCATTCAACACAATAAATAAACAACATGAACAACCATACCTCACCTTAACTCATTCAACACAATAAATAAACAACATGAACAACCATACCTCACCTTAACTCATTCAACACAATAAATAAACAACATGAACAACCATACCTCACCTTAACTCATTCAACACAATAAATAAACAACATGAACAACCATACCTCACCTTAACTCATTCAACACAATAAAAACACAACATGAACAACCATACCTCACCTTAACTCATTCAACACAATAAAAACACAACATGAACAACCATACCTCACCTTAACTCATTCAACACAATAAATAAACAACATGAACAACCATACCTCACCTTAACTCATTCAACACCATAAATAAACAACATGAACAACCATACCTCACCTTAACTCATTCAACACAATAAATAAACAACATGAACAACCATACCTCACCTTAACTCATTCAACACAATAAAAACACAACATGAACAACTATACCTCACCTTAACTCATTCAACACAATAAATAAACAACATGAACAACCATACCTCACCTTAACTCATTCAACACAATAAATAAACAACATGAACAACCATACCTCACCTTAGCTCTTTCAACACAATAAAAACACAACATGAACAACCATACTTCACCTTAACTCATTCAACACAATAAAAACACAACATGAACAACCCTATCTCACCTTAACTCATTCAACACAATAAAAACACAACATGAACAACCATACCTCACCTTAGCTCATTCAACACAATAAATAAACAAAATGAACAACCATACCTCACCTTAACTCATTCAACACAATAAAAACACAACATGAACAACCATACCTCACCTTAACTCATTCAACACAATAAATAAACAACATGAACAACCATACCTCACCTTAACTCATTCAACACAATAAATAAACAACATGAACAACCATACCTCACCTTAACTCATTCAACACAATAAAAACACAACATGAACAACCATACCTCACCTTAACTCATTCAACACAATAAATAAACAACATGAACAACCATACCTCACCTTAACTCATTCAACACAATAAATAAACAACATGAACAACTATACCTCACCTTAACTCATTCAACACAATAAATAAACAACATGAACAACTATACCTCACCTTAACTCATTCAACACAATAAATAAACAACATGAACAACCATACCTCACCTTAATTCATTCAACACAATAAATAAACAACATGAACAACCATACCTCACCTTAACTCATTCAACACAATAAATAAACAACATGAACAACTATACCTCACCTTAACTCATTCAACACAATAAATAAACAACATGAACAACCATACCTCACCTTAGCTCATTCAACACAATAAATAAACAACATGAACAACTATACCTCGCCTTAACTCATTCAACACAGTAAATAAACAACATGAACAACCATACCTCACCTTAACTCATTCAACACAATAAATAAACAACATGAACAACTATACCTCACCTTAACTCATTCAACACAATAAATAAACAACATGAACAACCATACCTCACCTTAACTCATTCAACACAATAAATAAACAACATGAACAACCATACCTCACCTTAACTCACTCAACACAATAAATAAACAACATGAACAACCATACCTCACCTTAACTCATTCAACACAATAAATAAACAACATGAACAACTATACCTCACCTTAACTCATTCAACACAATAAATAAACAACATGAACAACCATACCTCACCTTAACTCATTCAACACAATAAATAAACAACATGAACAACTATGCCTCACCTTAACTCATTCAACACAATAAATAAACAACATGAACAACTATACCTCACCTTATCTCATTCAACACAATAAATAAACAACATGAACAACTATTCCTCACCTTAACTCATTCAACACAATAAATAAACAACATGAACAACTATACCTCACCTTAACTCATTCAACACAATAAATAAACAACATGAACATCCATACCTCACCTTAACTCATTGAACACAATAAATAAACAACATGAACAACATACCTCACCTTAACTCATTCAACACAAAAAATAAACAACATGAACAACTATACCTCACCTTAACTCATTCAACACAATAAATAAACAACATGAACAACTATACCTCACCTTAACTCATTCAACACAATAAATAAACAACATGAACAACCATACCTCACCTTAACTCATTCAACACAATAAAAACACAACATGAACAACTATACCTCACCTTAACTCATTCAACACAATAAATAAACAACATGAACAACTATACCTCACCTTAACTCATTCAACACAATAAATAAACAACATGAACAACCATACCTCACCTTAACTCATTCAACACAATAAAAACACAACATGAACAACCATACCTCACCTTAACTCATTCAACACAATAAATAAACAACATGAACAACCATACCTCACCTTAACTCATTCAACACAATAAATAAACAACATGAACAACTATACCTCACCTTAACTCATTCAACACAATAAATAAACAACATGAACAACTATACCTCGCCTTAACTCATTCAACCCAATAAATAAACAAAATAAACAACTATACCTCACCTTAACTCATTCAACACAATAAAAACAGAACATGAACAACCATACCTCACCTTAACTCATTCAACACAATAAATAAACAACATGAACAACTATACCTCACCTTAACTCATTCAACACAATAAATAAACAACATGAACAACCATACCTCACCTTAACTCATTCAACACAATAAATAAACAACATGAACAACTATACCTCACCCTAGCTCATTCAACACAATAAATAAAAACATGAACAACTATACCTCACCTTAACTCATTCAACACAATAAATAAACAACATGAACAACTATACCTCGCCTTAACTCATTCAACACAATAAATAAACAAAATAAACAACTCTACCTCACCTTAACTCATTCAACACAATAAATAAACAACATGAACAACTATACCTCACCTTAACTCATTCAACACAATAAATAAACAACATGAACAGCCATACCTCACCTTAACTCATTCAACACAATAAAAACACAACATGAACAACTATACCTCATCTTAACTCATTCAACACAATAAATAAACAACATGAACAACTATACCTCACCTTAAGTCATTCAACACAATAAATAAACAACATGAACAACCATACCTCACCTTAACTCATTCAACACAATAAAAACACAACATGAACAACCATACCTCACCTTAACTCATTCAACACAATAAATAAACAACATGAACAACTATACCTCACCTTAACTCATTCAACACAATAAATAAACAACATGAACAACTATACCTCACCTTAACTCATTCAACACAATAAATAAACAACATGAACAACTATACCTCACCTTAACTCATTCAACACAATAAATAAACAACATAGACAACCATACCTCACCTTAACTCATTCAACACAATAAATAAACAACATGAACAACTATACCTCACCTTAACTCATTCAACACAATAAATAAACAAAATAAACAACTATACCTCACCTTAACTCATTCAACACAATAAATAAACAACATGAACAACTATACCTCACCTTAACTCATTCAACACAATAAATAAACAACATGAACAACTATACCTGACCTTAACTCATTCAACACAATAAATAAACAACATGAACAACTATACCTCACCTTAACTCATTCAACACAATAAATAAACAACATGAACAACTATTCCTCACCTTAACTCATTCAACACAATAAATAAACAACATGAACAACTATACCTCACCTTAACTCATTCAACACAATAAATAAACAACATTAACAACCATACCTCACCTTAACTCATTCAACACAATAAATAAACAACATGAACAACTATACCTCACCTTAACTCATTCAACACAATAAATAAACAACATGAACAACTATTCCTCACCTTAACTCATTCAACACAATAAATAAACAACATGAACAACCATACCTCACCTTAACTCATTCAACACAATAAATAAACAACATATAACATTTGAAATCGAGGTCCTGTCCTGGGAGAGACAATAAAAATGTGGTGTGGTTAAACCAGTTTATCGAATCATTAGAATGTTACTCGATCTTTAGTTTTATGTGTATGTTTTGTAGATCGTTGTTTGTTCTGTTGTACTTTTTCTTTTGGCCATTGTGTTGTCTGTTCTTCCTCGATATACGATTCTGATTACCCCTTTTGGCATCTTCAAACTCATCAGACATGTAACGTCATGAAAACCAGCCGTTTATTGTTTGTATAGAATTATTCACTATGATATTAATTCCAACATTTTATTTTATTTTTGTAGATTTTGCGGATCATTACAACATTCCAGCTTGTGATAACAGTACTATTTCTACTAACACATCTGTAAACATTACAACGACAGTGGCCAGTACTGTGGTCTGTGAGAGAGATGTTAGCCTATTGTACTTAGTCCTACTTTTAGGAACGCTATGGTTGGGAGTAACTTTATATAATTTTACTAAAACGTAAGTCGGCTTGTTCCTACTTTTAAAAACGCTATGGCTGGGAGTAACCTTATATAATTTCTACTAAGACGTAAGTTGGTTAGGTTTGCTACCTCACTCCAACACAGTCTTATGAAGGAGTGCGATCTTCAAATTAAAACATTGATTTGAAATACCCTTCATCTCGTCATTTCTCTCCGAACCATTTATGCAATCCTAAACATAACAGTCTTAAGCCATGGTACAATGCACACTGTATTTTATCACCCACCTAGTGAAACTTAGCAACTTATCATAGTCCCTTGTCTTCTGTGCGACCAATGTCAGGGAGAGGAGACGTAGTCCCTTGTCTTCTGTGCGACCGATGTCAGGGAGAGGAGAACGACCAGGATCACCATATCGTTATTACCTGTATTTAACCGTCATATATTTTCCAGTAATATAAATTTGATATCTACGTTTTTATTACTATCACTGGGTCGGTACATCTGCTGGCGGACTATTAGTCCCCGAGGGTACCATCTGCCCAGTAGTCAGTGCTTCGGCACTGACATGGTGCATTAGATATATGTATTACTGAAATTTACACTTCCCAAATTATATAATTATTAGTAAAACTAAGGTTCTCCTCCCTCAGGCATAGGTGACCTTAGCTGATTTTGGTTATCCTGTTTTGGTCATTTAAAATGTATTGCTCTCAAAACGTTGAATTATTTAGCTTTCCAATCTTTCGATATTGAGCGCACTTGAAGAAAGTTATTCCAGAAACGCGTCGTGTGCACTAAATTTGATTTCTACGTTTACATTGTGACTATCTCTGTTAATAATACCTAAAAGGTTTGTGTTGTAATGTTAGTAGGTCTTAGGTTATCTGTGTGTATACATACACCTACTGGTTTGCGTTGTAATGTTAGTAGGTCTTAGGTTATCTGTGTGTATACATATACCTACTAGTTTGTGTTGTAATGTTAGTAGGTCTTAGGTTATCTGTGTGTATACATACACCTACTAGTTTGTGTTGTAATGTTAGTAGGTCTTAGGTTATCTGTGTGTATACATACACCTACTAGTTTGTGTTGTAATGTTAGTAGGTCTTAGGTTATCTGTGTGTATACATACATCTACTAGTTTGTGTTGTAATGTTAGTAGGTCTTAGGTTATCTGTGTGTATACATACACCTACTAGTTTGTGTTGTAATGTTAGTAGGTCTTAGGTTATCTGTGTGTATACATACACCTACTAGTTTGTGTTGTAATGTTAGTAGGTCTTAGGTTATCTGTGTGTATACATACACCTACTAGTTTGTGTTGTAATGTTAGTAGGTCTTAGGTTATCTGTGTGTATACATACACCTACTAGTTTGTGTTGTAATGTTAGTAGGTCTTAGGTTATCTGTGTGTATACATACACCTACTAGTTTGTGTTGTAATGTTAGTAGGTCTTAGGTTATCTGTGTGTATACATACACCTACTAGTTTGTGTTGTAATGTTAGTAGGTATTAGGTTATCTGTGTGTATACATACACCTACTAGTTTGTGTTGTAATGTTAGTAGGTCTTAGATTATCTGTGTGTATACATACACCTACTAGTTTGTGTTGTAATGTTAGTAGGTCTTAGGTTATCTGTGTGTATACATACACCTACTAGTTTGTGTTGTAATGTTAGTAGGTCTTAGGTTATCTGTGTGTATACATACACCTACTAGTTTGTGTTGTAATGTTAGTAGGTCTTAGGTTATCTGTGTGTATACATACACCTACTAGTTTGTGTTGTAATGTTAGTAGGTCTTAGGTTATCTGTGTGTATACATACACCTACTAGTTTGTGTTGTAATGTTAGTAGGTCTTAGATTATCCGTGTGTATACATACACCTACTAACCATGTCCGTTGTATGATCCATACACAAAACATCAAACATGTGTACTTCCTCGCATCTATTACATGAGGTATTTTGTTAGATAATATATATGAGTTTCATTTGACAAATTACTCTCTCTAGATATGGTATATCTACGTTTATTGTGTAAGACATCACACGACTGTGAGCTGAATGATAAACATATATTGTACTTAATTGTTGCTTAAGTTTTGAAGAAAGTTGGATGGATGTGGCTCTTATGCTGATAGATGCTTTGGCAAATCATTTTTTTTAACATATTCTCGATAGATTTATACAAAATCTTTATTTCAAGAATATCTCAGTTAAAAACAAAACATGTGTGACATCGGAATACTTTTTAGTGTTTAAATCTTTGCTTTATATTGTTAATTTGTTATTGGAGTTGGAAGATGTGGACAATATATCATGGGCTCGAGCCCTGATCGGGTCAAACCAAAGACTATCACATTGGTATTTGTTGCTTCTCCACTAAGCACACTAATTAGGAGAAAGAGCAAAAAACTCGTTGGGTCGGAATCAGGATAATGTGTCGGCGTGGGGCGACATATCTATCCACCGACTGTTTTGTCAGTGAGCTACCACTACAAAAGAAACCACTAAGCGTGTTGGTCTAGTACAAAGCGGACCTCCTCATCATCTCATTTAAAATTCTTCTTTTTTTCTCGCCATGATATAGCTGAAAAGTTGCTGAGTTGACGTTAAACAAAAAGCACACACTCACAATATTAAGTAAAATATCCCAATTAGTTTTGCTTTCATAAGAAAAGACAACTGCGATTTTCTGTCTTTCGTTTATCTTCAACATATCTGTAAGTCCGTTCTTATTACATAAACTCTTTATAAATATAGGTACTATGAATAATTAAGAAAGACTGTCCAAAGGGAGATAATTGTCATTACGAATCAAATAGTGTAAGTTGTCTCTCTTGATATATACTAAAATAGAATGCACAATTTTATATATTTCAGTCCATATTTAAATGCAGGGAAGAGAGAATTGTTGGCAGATTATGCTCTCCCCGTGACAGTTATTATAATGAGTTTGTTTGGTGCTATCGCCTTTAAAGATGTTACAAGTAAGTACAAAGGTTCCGAAAATTGTAAATTAAAAAAACTTTCCGAACGTTTTTGTTAATTAAATTATTAATTAAAATAAGTAGCTAATACGCTTTAAGCTAAGAGATCAGTGAGTTATAAAATAGGAAATTGTTTTAATCTTTCTAATATAATGTAGTTCTTTTTCTCGTAGAGTCTAAATTAGTATTACATTATGATTCAGACCATAAAGCATTAGAAAGATTCGGTAAGCAATATGTGTTTGCCAAATAATTATTCTGAAAGCTTCGATTGATTGATTGATTTTTGGTGTTAAAAGCCACTTTCAACAATATTTCAGCTATATCATGGCGACCAGTTTTAGTGACGGAAGAAGCCAGAGTACCCGGAGAGAACCACCGACCATGGGCAAGCAACTGATAGACTTCATCACTTGCGGCTGCGAGTCGAGTGCACCCTTTTTGTAATTTACAAATTCGGGCGCGAACCCACGACGTATTGGTGATAGGCATGTATGAGTTGTTAGTAATCCAACTACCTAACTCATTGAGCCACTCGTGCCCTCTTGAAAACTTCGAAAGTATTGCAAACCTGAAATAGGGGAATACATCTTTCAAATAAGTTTCTCAAACGAAGAAATACAAAGATATTTACAGTGTAACACCATTTTGATATATAGATTTAAACTTGAAAAAATGAAGATCCAGGATGCATGGGGTCAGAGTCCTAGGATATCGAAATTTTATGATTGTCTGTAGAAATTGACATGCTTTTATTGTTGTTGCCTAATTGTCAAATAACTACATCCTTCAATTGTATTTCTTATTTTTCAGTGGGTAGAAGCTTTCAGCCCGAATCATTAACAACAGATGTATTTAAAATTGTATCTTTCTACAGTCTACCAGCTGGTGCTATATTTGGGGCCCTTGGATTAGGATTCTGTCTGTCTTTATTGTTTTTCATGGACCAGAACATATCCTCAGCACTGGTCAATGCTCCCCATAACAAGTGAGATTATTTTTGTTGGGGGGGGGGGGAGGGGGAGGGGCGGCCGGTCATGAGACAAAATTAAAACAATAACATTTCTAGCTTTCTAGATGTTTTTCATTTGAAACGATATAGTGAAATAAAGGCATGAATGTACACCACCATCTTGTTTTAGAAAGAACCCAAACCTTGATTTGTGAACAAAAATCACACTGATTCTAACAAACAATTCTTTGATACTGACATTATCAGATTATTCGAGTTTTTGCATTGAACAATTGTGCTCCTCTACTCTTCGATTTGTTCTTACCAAGCTTACTTCGTGTAGAAATTTTCACGTTTTTAAATGAAATACAATAAGAAGTCCATTTCAGGCAAAACATATAACTGATAGTATGTTCATCGAGGATTTGGTGAGATCAGGACAATGACGACGCTATAAGGTCATTTTATAAAACAGCGATATCATATTAATATCACGATATCATATTAATATCACGCTAGTAGCTCGATAATAGTAATCATCGCGTGTAAAGATCAAAGGAAAATGTACAAATCATCGATAACGTAGCATAGTAATTGATTTTTGCATAGGCATGCCATTCATTGTGATCTTGTCTGTAAACTTGTAGCATATCAGAGAAGATCAATTGTGTTTCGTCAATTGTAAAAGAGGAAGAAATCAAAAAATATTGCTTGTCGATGTAGTAACATGTGCTTTTCTCCTTCAGAATGAAGAAAGGAACGGCATATCACTGGGATTTGTTGGTAATTGGTGTAATCAATGTTATCCTTAGTTTACTAGGATTTCCATGGGTACATGCAGCGCTTCCTCATTCACCACTACATGTACACGCTCTGGCGGATGTGGAGGAAAGAGTGGATCAGGGACATATATATAAAATGTAATTAATTGATATATCAGTCGCATGAGTTGGTAAATAGTCATACTTAAGATTAGATTGAAACACCGTTCATGGTGGTGCAGGGATACAGAAATGATGAGAAGATATTGAAGATATCAAAGAAGTAATGAGAAGTCGTATATCGAAGAAAGACAAAGGAAACAGGCCAACTACAAAAACAATGGTCTACACATTTAGCAAAATTAACCCCACAAATAAACCAGGGTGAACATCGTAGGTGCTCTACAAGGGTAGGCAGTTCCTACTCCTCTAGTTACACCCGTCGTGCTACTGTTAAACGACGCAAACATCATGTGATATTGAAATCGTGTTGGACGCCAGTGTTCATCAATAAATACAAATAACATGACTAAAATATGAATTCCCTACAAAATAAAAATGGGTAAAGACAAAATCTTAGCGGACAGCATAACCCGATGTTAACACCACGAACACCACTATAACAACTAGATGAAATCAGGTTCTCTATAAAGTGAGGCAGGTCCTGTTCAATTAATGGTAACTGTCGTGTTACTATTTGAACAGACCCGGTGATACGTCAGGAATGTGGAAAAGACTGTATTGTAGTATCGACAAATAGAACAATAGTCATTTGTGAAACAGGTATTTGGTAACTGTTAACCAAGTGGCGACCACACAACTTTGGAAATGGTGACAATTTGCACATATAACAATTAGAAATATTTCTGTAGTATTAATACTAAACCCCATGTAGACTATCTAGTACTCTTTTATTTTTAGCGTGGTAAGAGTGAGAGAGACCAGGTTAACGGCAATATTTTCCCACATTTTAATTGGACTCTCCCTGTTGATAATCAGTGTGCTATCATACATCCCTACACCAGTATTATATGGACTCTTCCTTTATATAGGAATTACATCACTATATGGTAATCAACTATTTGAACGGATTATGTTACTCTTTACAGAACAGGTAAGCATTGCTTTGTGGTACAGAACTTACTAATTTCTGTTTTATGACAGGTAATGGCAGCAGTGTCCCTTTTAATCAATATCAAGGAATGTGGTATGGCTATGGTTTCGATTTGATATGATTTGATTTATTGTGCTTAACGTCACTTTCAGCAATATTTCAGCTATATCATGGCGACCAGATTTAGTGGTGGCAGAACCCAGAGTACCCGGAGAGAACCACCGACCATGGGCAAGCAACTGGTAAGCTTTATCACTTGCGGATGAGAGTCGAGTGCACCCTTTTTGTAATTTACAAAACCAGGCGCGAATCCACTCCATATTGGTGATAGGCTTATGTGAGTTGTTAGGTAATCCAACTACCTAACTCATTGAGCCCCCAGGGCCCTATTAAGGTCTCGAGATAAAAAAACATTTCATTCATGTGAATATGATAGGTGTACGAATAGATAGTCTATTGATATGACATAACTTTGTGTAATGTACTGTAAGACTAAGGTTAAAGTTATCGTGTTTAACGCCACTTTCAACAATGTAATTTACTGTATATTAAATGAAAACAATGTTGTACTATAATGAACTGCATCAACGTATCATTGGTCAATATCATTAGACAAGGCTTTGGCCAAGTATCTCTATAGGATAGACCTATAGTATATACACAATACCACTTGTTTGCTTATTGAAACTTCAAAATTATGTTACTAATAGCACAGGTGACACTTTATTGTTGGAATTAAGCCTTTGTTGTTGAATATTTTTATAGCAGTATTGTTAACAATACTTGTGGATGTTGTGAGAGGGTTATGACAAATAATATAGTTTCATTTGTTTTCTTTCAGAATGCTTATCCACCGAATCACTACATTAGACGTGTTCCGCAGCGAATGATGCACAGTTTTACCTTGTTACAGTTGCTGCAGTTATTAGTTGTGTGTGGATTAGGATTTGCTCCATACCCGTACCTCAAAATATTCTTCCCTGTATTAATATGTCTTCTGATTCCACTCAGGTAAATGTTTAATTTATAAGGGGTGTGTGGATTAGGCTTTGCTCCATACCCGTACCTCAAAATGTTCTTCCCTGTATTAATATGTCTTCTGATTCCACTCGGGTAAATGTTCAAGTTATAAGAGGTGTGTGGATTAGGCTTTGCTTTGCATCCGTGTCTGAACAAGTTTTACCCTGTACTAGTCTCCTTTCTGATTCCACTCGTGAAAAGGTTCAAAGTTGAAGTAGCGAGTGTATTATCATTTATCTACGTGTCTACCCGTAGGAATTGAGATTGTACCACCTTGAAGCACTTCTGTATAACCTGAGTCGAAGCTGTATAGTGGTGCTGAAGGCTGGTACAATCTCAATTCCCACGGGTAGACACGTAGATAGCGATTTTATCACCAGTTTGAAAACGAAAACAGATCTTAGTGCAAGTTATTGTTCTATGGATTCTGTGCTTGTGGACTAAAATGCCATAGCTCATGTGAAAACTTGAATGCATCTCGACAACTAGCAAATTTCCAACATTTGTTAGCCTTGTTTTGTTATGATTTAGTTTTTTGTATTTGGTGTGTATTGTCACATGGATAGCATTACAATATGCATGATGTTACCAATAATAGGGTCAACAATTCTATTGATGAAAAATGTGTCTTTGGTGGTAAAATAAAACAAATAAAGAAATCAGATAATAAAGAAAAAGGAAAAATGATTTTAAAATGTTTGTAGTCAACAACTTGACCATTTCTATTAAGACACCATTTGAAATGACATCAAAATAAAGTTTAATGTAGCACGAATCAACAGATGTAATACACACGATAGACATCGCCATCAATAGTCAATTTAAATCTTTCAATATTACTTACTGCATTTTTTTTTTTGGTATTTATAGGGACGTTTTTCATTTTTTCTCTCAAAAATGTCGTCCTCCCTTCTCCGTATGGGATGCAAAGTGCTTTGAGATTATTGTAGTTTGACATGCATAGTAACGTAAAGACCGCTGTGACGTTACGTAACTACAAGCCGGGTGCATGGGTTTTGCACGTACGGGTCATTTACCAATTAAAAGCCAACATTTTTATCAAGCCGGGGATAATAGGTTTGCTCCACACCCGTACAACAAAATTGTCTTTCCTGTAAAAGGTGTCAGTGTTCAACTATTTTATGAATAAGGATCTAAACATCATCGAAAAGATGTAATGGTGAATTCTGAATGTGTCGAATTTTATTAATATTCTCGTTAAAATTAACAAAACAAACAACATATCATCTGTTCTTTTTTTGGATTATTGCCTCTATTTGGTTCTCTACGCTAATTATGACGTCATGGCAATCCAAATTCAAATTTTGCTAACTCCATCAGAGTATGTGCTCTATATCACACTCTTGTTTAATGCTTTATGACAAAAAAGCTCTTGTACATAGTAGATCTAAATATTGTTCACATATTTCGCTGGTTTTGTAATATACTACGGTTAAATATTCAAAGGGAGATAAATGTGCGAAAATTTTACAACTTGTCATTAATGGAATGTCTTGCAGAGGCTGTAGATCCAACAGTGCTTGCTAAAAATGTGAAAATCAATTGGACGTTTGTTTGATCTTATATGAACACACAGTCATGGTTGATTTGTCCGTGTTTAACACCAATATTCCACTTATGCCATTGAAGTCAGCTTTATTGAAAAAAATAAAAGTTTAAAATACCAAAGGGGTTATCAGAAGCTGTCAATGGAAGACGAACAGACAACGTAATGACCAAAGGAAAAGGGACAGAAGAACAAACAATTATTTGCTAAACAATATGCAGAAAGCTAAAGATAGAGCAATACTAACTCCACTACAATCCGAAGTGAAATCAGGTGCTCCGGAAGGATAGCAGGTTCCTGCTTCACTAGTCGTCTACTCTGGTTGCAAACAGTAAGCTAAACCATGAATGTGGAAATTACCGTACTGTAATTACGACAAACATTTCGACCATCAAAGTGTCGAAAGTGATGACTTCAAATTTACCTTTACATTTATATATGTTACCACTTTACCTGGAGAAAATTATTGACTTGCAACAAGACAATGGTGAGGTTAACCACGTACAGTTGAATCGGGTACACATCGTGCAACACGAGTATTGAACCACAACCTTAGCACAGAGATGCACTGGTTATATTGTAGATACAAATATACAGGAATATCTTGCGAGGTATTCATAGTGTCGCTCCATATGCCCTTAAATACTACAAGTCGTCATGAAACTATTGTTACACGTTGGGCCTAAAATTAGCTGCTAAAAAAATGGGGGAAGGTATTTCTGAAAATACTGTCATCAACGTACCGAAGATTACATAAATAAACAAATATAGCATTACTAAAACCACACCAATGCCACGAGTATTTAGTAAATAAATCAGATGGTACTGAATTCGAAATTATTTATATACTATGTATGTGTATATAAATATGTAGACAACACAATGAGGAAAAGAAAAACGAAACGATCTACAAAACATTACACAGAAAACTTAATATCGAGTAACATGAACCCCACTAAAACCGGTGGTGAATTCAGGTTTTAAACTTAAATTTGCAAATATTTGCAATCCTTTTTATGAAATAAAAGCGTGAAAATAGTTTACGTACGTATTTTCCTCAACGATAATCTTGAATTAGTATGTAAATATTATTTATTTTTTTACTTTTCAGACATAAAGTGATCCCCCATTTTGTTGACCACAGATATTTGAAAGCCATGGATAGTCATTGATATATATATGTGTAACAAACACATATGTTTCCGTTGAATTGATGTTATGGTTCACATAGTAGTATATGATTATGTATATTATCGTGTGAGTGCTTTCAGAGTAATAGTACATATAATATTAGTGCTACTTCTAAGAATATGGGAAATCATGTCTTCAATAGGGTGTTGTAGAAAACGGTAGACTTAGTTGTAACACAACATTTCGCAGAAGGGCCCGCTTCGCTCAATGAGGTAGGTGGTTGGATTACCTAACAACTCATACAAGCCTATCACCAATACGGCGTGGGCTCGCGCCCGGCTTTGTATATTTCACAAAAGGGTGCACTCAACTCGCAGCCGCAAGTGATAAGGTTTACCAGTTGCTTGCCCATGGTCGGTGGTTTTCTCCGAGTACTCCGGCTTCTTCCACCACTAAAACTGGTCGCCATAATATAGCTGAAATATTGCTGAAAGTGGCGTTAAAACACGAAAAATCTAAATCAAAATCAATCACATTTCGCAGACTTTGATATTTGGTCTTGTTTACCCTATCTTGCCAGTTTGACATTCGGTCTTGTTGATCCTATCTTGCCAGTTTGACATTTGGTCTTGTTGATCCTATATTGCCAGTTTCTCTGGATTGTCTATTTTGATCGCCCCTTCGTACACAGATTTTCCAATGAAAAGTTTAGGGTTAAACTAGTCATACAATCCCAAGACCCCCCCCCCCTCATTCACTGATAAATAAAAATAGAATGGTTCGTTTAAACAGACTGTATTTAAACTAAATGAGCATTTGTATTTATGATTTGATTTATTGTGCTTAACGCCACTTTCAGCAAAATTTAAGCTACCGACCATGGGCAATCAACTGGTAAACTTTATCAATTGCAGCTGCGAGTCGAGTACACCTTTTTATAATTTACAAAGCTGGGCGCGAACCCACGCCGTATTGGCGATATGCTTGTATGAGTTGTTAGGTAATTCAACTACCTAACTCATTGAGCCACTCGGTTCCTTTAAGACTAAATGAGCATTTGTATTTGTGAAGAGGAAACGGTGTCAGTTGCTTTGGTTAATTTCTTCTTACTAGAGTTCAGAGTTCAATAACATGTATCTTCTAGTAACACGTGGCTGGCACTGTTTAATAGTCAAATTGTATGCTCATAATAATTGCTTATATTTGTTATATTATGTTTTAGTTAATGAATTGTAGCCAATAAAATGATGAGCGTCGAGTGCAATAAAATTAATTAATTATTGTAAATCAGAATTATTGAAAGTTTTTCAAGCACTGTGTGTTTATTGTTTTTATTGTACAAATGTTCATATATAGACCTGTTAGAATAAAAATACTTGCAAATCATGTTGTTTGTTCCTTTTCCTCCTGTCTTAATACAGATAAACATGATCTTCATGGCTTTGTACGTTCATTTCAATAAAATAATTGCTGAGTTACCTTCGTTGATGAGCCTAAGCGTCTTCCCTTACTGAAGTGTTGCGGTCATGCAAGTAATTTCCTCGTGTGAGAAAAGTACTTACCCTCAGATATAATTAGATGAGCAGCATAGTTCAAAGTTCAGAGTTAGGAAAATATGATCATTTGTACTGGTAATAAAACATACACTCACCATTAAAAAAAAGGAGATAAGTCTGAAAAAGCGTCTATCACATTTGTTAGATGTGAACCACGTAGAGAATGATTTGGTGTCTGAAGCTGAGCATGCCACTCAGGCATTGTAATATTTTACTTACTATGATGTCCATTATGGAGCATGGAACAGATCGGTAATACTATTTCTTCCTTAACAAGGGGTAGTTGTGGCCGCATAATAGTTGAACTGACATCTACCTATGTAATCAGTGTGTATCATTGCTATTGTTTGCGAGTTCGATTCCCGCTTATAGCGTGGTGTACTCGATGCAACCTCTTTGGTGACAGATAGGTGGTTTTCTTAGGTTCAAAATAATATAATTGAAATATTGTTGAAATTGGCGCTAAATACCGAAAATGATATCCCTGTTCTCTGTTAGGAAGCCATTTCCGTCATGTTCATGTACATCGCCACCCGTTCATTAAAATGCTTCTGCTTTTTTTGTAAATGCATGATGTAATAGTGACAAAATAATTTTGTTAATTATTTATCGACAAGTGACAATAATTATATACCTCCTTGTATTTATACTTAAGAAAACTTTGGAGATACGAAAGAGGTATTTATCGGGTTCCATAATTCGGAGGACAGACAATACCATGCTTGATAAAAAAAAGTCAGAGAGGCAAGCAATGTTTCACAGAACATTATAAAGAAAACTACAGATTGATAAAACGAGTAAAGACAAACAATGACCATGAAAACTACAAATTTAACTACACGAATCACATTTCCTTCTCCATTAGTGACACCCATCGTAAACTTGGCGTTAATAATTTAAAGCATTTGTGTTTCATAATGAATTATTTATACAAAATAAATACTGATAAAGTTCACAATATTAAATCTACCAAACGGTGCTAGTGAATAGATTTGATCATATGTTTTTTTTTGTGAAAAGCAATGGTCTACTATTCCATTTACACCAACAAAGAACCTTTTCACCTTAATTCATTGATCATAAACAAAGCACGAGATATGGCCATGAATATGCAGATCCTTTGAACAACACACACATATGGTGGAGTTAAACCTGAAAACAGTATCCCGACCGTATCACTCTTGATAATCAGATACCCAAACGACAACGCAGATGTAAACAAACAATCAATATCAAGTTGGTCGCCTCCACTCACAATGATATCACATTCAATCACAAAAATAAACAGCAATATACACATAGAGAGGACCATATCACAGTCAGCGAATGCTGGTAGATAACAAACTGTCCACTACCTACGAAGGTAGAGTATATTACTCGTAGAACGAACAACTCTAACGGATTGAATACATAAATAAAGAAATCAATCGTCTTATTTGTTAAGTAATCCGTTGCATGTGTTTATGTACAATAGTATATTTTGTTAATAAGATAGCATGAGATTTATTTTACGAAAAGTTTGAAGATGTCAAAGGGGTAATAAGAAACCGGACATCGAAGAAGAGCAGACTATCTATGGGCAAAAAAATGACAAACAATGATCTACAAAACACTACATAGAAAATTTAAGATTGAGTAACACAAACCCCACTAAAATATTTCTTTTTCTGCAACTGCATTTGTTTGACACACAAAAGTGTAATATACAAATAAAGAATTATTATAAGCACTCTAGTGATATGAAGAAATGATGTAGATATTAAAGAGTTAATCAGAACCCATATATTGAAGAAGGACAGACAATACTATTCCCAAAAGACAAAGCACAAACGGACATGATCCACAAAACACTACACAGAACACTAAGAATAGAGTCATTTAGTCTGACCTAGGTAACATCTTGTTCATCGTTTTATCACATAGCATGTGATACGTTATACGTCGTAAATATTTAATATGGTACATTCCAATGTCTTCTGACGTTACACACTCAATCTGAAAACTGCCTAGTAATGCTGTCATCCTGTAAAAAGACAGAAACAAATAGTGTTACCTCATACCAACATACACTTTATTACTTAACCACATATGTATCATGTAATCATGTAATGGGTTCCCATTAAGTGTTTTAACCCGGCCATGTTTTAGTGTCTCTTCAAAAGTTTAACCTGGCCATGTTTTAGTGTCTCTCCAAAGTTTAACTCGACATTGTTTTAGTGTCTCTCCCAAGTTTAACCCGGCCATGTTTTAGTGTTTCTCCAAAGTTTTTCCCGGCCGTGTTTTAGTGTCTCTCCAAAGTTTAATCCGACATTGTGTTAGTGTCTCTCCCAAAATAGATATATATATAAGTTTGTAATTATAATTAAAAAAAATGGTGGAGCGAATCACACGATTATGCAAAAATTTATTCGTACAGCAGTCATAGCTTTCAAAACTCATGTGCAATTTACAAAAAAAATATGTTTTGACTAACTGTTCTCTAACAGACATAGATAAATGATATGACAATCGCAGTTGGAACTACTTATAGCATACTTCACAATTAATTCATAATGACTTCACCATTTTTCCTGAAGCTGTGATTCAAAATAGAACGTTTATAGATACCAATGAGGTAGCAAAGCAGACAATTATTAGTCCATAAACACTACAGGAAAAACAAATGACCGAGTCAACGAACCCAATTAAAATCTCGGAATAAACTCAGTTGCTGTTCCACTAGTTGAACCCGTCGTAAAACTTTGCCATAATATATGTTTCTTGATAGCATGGATTTTAGTCTTACTCATCCTCAATCATGAGGTGGCTAATGACATCACTTCCCTATACCTACTGGTATAGCATTTTAAAACAATACAATATATATGATGACATATGTGTAATTATTGTCTTCATAATCAGCTAGATCAGTATCGACATGATTTTGACCCAAATTTGAATAGGTCAAGATATTTTCAGTAAATTTTCGATATTCCTCTTTCTCACCCTGGAGGTGATACTTATGTAATGACAATTTTCCTTTACTTTTGACTTTTGAGCGATATTATTTTAATCTAAATAAAATACATTACCATTTTTAGGTTACTGCCATTTAATACAAACTGCGACTGATCGTGCTCAATTTCTGTTCTAATTTCATCTCTTAATGTAACAATTCGTTGTATAGCTTCTTTCTGAATGGGGTGTAATACACTTAGGAACACTTTTGTAAATACTCTTTCTCTCGCTTTTACTTCGTATAATCTCTTTTCACTTTGTTTTTTCATCTCTTCCTCCATTTTCTGTAGTCGTCTTTCGACCTCTGCAGAAATTTCTTCTTCGCGTCTAATAAGTAACTGTTCTGTTGCTCTGAAGTTTTCATCTTCAAAATTTGTACGACTTAGTTTTTCAATCATGCTATACAGAACTTTCAGCTGAGTCTCTCTTGCTACTCCAGTGGATTTGTTGTTTAGTGATATATATCTGTTTCCACATGATTTTAGCAATTCTTGGAGTTGTTTTGGTGATGCTGATAAATGTTCCTCTAAGGTCTTTCCACTTGTTTGGAGTGCATCTTCATGGGTAAATACAACTATTACATAGCTAAGCATACTTTTTCCGAAGAATTTAAGAAATTCGCGAAAAGCACAATTGTCTTCATGCTTAAATCTATCTGAAAGAGTCATTACAAAGAGTATGCCATGCGGTCCAGGTGCTCCCATTCCTATGCATTTCCGTATTTCATTTTCAACATAGTTACTCTCATGCTCTGTGTCAAATATTCCAGGGGTATCGATAATCAACACGGGCCTATTCCTAAATATTGTTTTTCCGTGCTTGCAATACTGGGTAACAGATCTAGCCCCGTATTCGGAATGAAATTCTTCTTTTCCACAGATGAAATTTCCTAAAGCACTTTTTCCTACCCCAGTTTTGCCTATCATTATCAATCTCAATTCATTTTCTGCAATGGAAACCAATAAAAAGAACATCAGTTACATTTTACGTGTTTCATGACCATATACTTTATATAATAAAATATTAACTCTTGGATCAGAATTCTATCGTTCCATTTAATATTCAAACTTTCAAATTAAAGCTGTAAATTGAAAACATAATATATCACATTGTCAGGGTTATGAAAAGTTACAAAAGTTACAAAAGTTTCAATGAGCTAGCACTATAAAAATCCAAATAAGTGGTTTGATCAAATAGAAGGCGGACATCATCATTATGTTATCGATCACTCGGTCTTTATCTGTACTGTTTTCTAAATCATTGTTTGTCTTTTTGTTCTTTTTCTAATGGCCATTATATTTTCGCAATATATCTCTTCACCATGGTTCCGTCTTTATTCTCATCAATAAAACCACGATTCTACCACATAAGTATTTTTTTGTATTAATCTATGTATACTCTTCTGCTTTCCAACGATTTAACGATATTGTACCTTTCAATGCGTTTGACTTTTTCTCACCCCTTTCTACCGTGTCAATGTTTGTTTCCTTTGACCAAAAAATAGAGTGCTCTCCCTTGTTAATAACTAACGTAAAGAAAGAAATTACCTCTTTTTGACCAAAGTCAAATATTTTTTACAGGTATTTATCGCTGTTGTAGTAGCATATATAATATATTTATTAAATACATTGTATTTTATTATGAAATACAATTAAATACTGTCAACACACGGATGTATATCGATAAATCGACAATTAACTTCACCAACGGAAAACAATCTTGCGGGAAAACGCTCGATGGAATGTAAGCAAATCAAAGATGCTTAGTGAGAAATAAAATCAAACACCGGAAAAGTAAAAGATAGGGAAATTAGTGAGAAAAAGAATCAAACACCGGTAAGAGGGCAAGACAGAAAAATCTCGGAGCCTCGTTGCAGACCAGAAATCTTTCCCTTGAGTGTCTGAGATTTCTCCGTCTTGCCCTCTTACCGGTGTTAGATCCTTTATGTCTGTCCTTCGATTTACGAATACTCATCACACATGATGTCTTCAAAGTCTTTTTCCTACATGGCTTTGCGGCATGTCAATCTCTTAAAGTGGATTTATACTCCGGGTGCGACAGCGATGCGACGAGCAATGCAATTGTTGCGATGGAGAAGCAATACTTTTGCGAAATCATTGCTTTTGTGTCGCGTCGCTACTATCGTTTTTAGTTCGTGTTGCTTAGTGATTTTAATAACATTTTTTTATGATTTCAGATGGCAATTACTCAGCGACGGTAGCGATATCGCTAAAATGTTAAAATAATTTCAACTCTGCTGCGACAGCTTGCGAAGATCCTTGTTACGAAATTTTCGCTAGCGATGGTCAGCGATAACGTGCGTTGTCGCTGCGATGGGATAGCGATGTTGAAAGCGACATCGAAAATCCGTGGCATCGCTGTCACATCTGGAGAATAAACCCACCTTTAGACTCAACTATCGGTCTTAGCAATCCAATACACGTCTATCTACGTCTAAACTATTACAATATTCTTAGTTGATCCATTGATAATGTAGATCCATAAGCTCAAATTCTAAATGTTTATCTAGGTTTATTTATATTACACTTTTGTTATTCTTTTTTTTCTTTTTTTTTCAGATTGGGTTCATGGATTTGTTCGCATGACAAGGTTTAATAGGGAGCATGCTGACCGTTGAAAATGTCTAAAACGTTAGTGGCATGTATCAATTGAACCACGTGACGAGATGTACGTGTCCATAGATGATGATACGCAATATAATTAGAAGTAGATGTTTGTTAGATTCAGCCTATGATACATTTACATTTAAGAACATCCCAAATAGGATCAATTCATAAGGCATTTCTTTGAACAAATGCAAGACTGTTCCATATATTGACCAATTGGAGGACAGCTGCATGTGGTCGGATTTTAATATTTTAGGATGTGGTAAGCTCGTCATTGATTGATTGACTTAGAATACATGTATGACCGTTATCTTTAGCTGCTAGTGCAAATCCATGATATGTTCCAATACACATCTGATGTTGAATGGATGTTACGCTGCATTATTTATTCCTTTAAAGATGTGTTATCTAGAAAACAAATGTCTATTGAGAATGTACTTACCAATATTTTTGGAATTCTGTTTTGTGGCTTCATTAAGCAATAGAGCTTCTATTTCCTGGGGCTTTAGTGGATTGGCAGGCATTGTGAAAGTCATTTGTTCAAAACTGTAATCAGTTGATTCATGTATATAAAGACGTTACTTTCATATTATCCTTTTGTTTTGGCAAACGAGATGCTAACATAGCTTTATATGGAAAATTGATCTTTTCGAAATTTTTATCCTTTGTATTTGTTTTATCTTTGTACTTGTACTGTGACATTTATTATTAACATCTTTACATTGGTACTACACGGAGTCGTCGTGCCCAATTTCACGTGGTAATAGGACTTATATTTATCTACGAAATAAATGTGCATAACAACCAAAGCTATGAAAGTCGTGAAGGCGATTCCGATATGTCACACAATAATAATTTAAAAAAAAATACCACTGTCGAAGCAATTCTAAAATTCATTCTGAAAATCGATACCCCTAACACATATACATATCCGCTGACATTCCTGGCTTGGTCAATGTAATCGATATAACATTAGGTGATACTGTTTTGCAGTCAGATACAGCAAATCGGTGGTTTTCCACCTGCTGCCAAGCTATAATTGAAAGATGACTGTCGTTGGGTAATCTGTCAGGTTGTAACCGGCAGATTTTTTTTTTTTAATTTTGGAATTTGAGACAATATTCTCAAATCAGAGTAAAATTCAAACGAAGACAACACCAAGTAGTATTCATGTTAGAACAATAAACTACGTTATATTTTCACACATTAAATGTATCATCTTAGCTCATACAAATAAACTGCTATCAAAAGACATTCCTATACCTATAATTGTTTGTGTATAATTAACAATCAAACTACATGTAGGTGATAAGATTGATGTTGACTAAGTGAATGGTGTTACATGTAGGTGATAAGATTGATCTTGACTAAGTGAATGGTGTTACATGTAGGTGATAAGACTGATGTTGACTAAGCGAATGCTGTTACATGTAAGAGATAAGATTGATGTTGACTAAGTGAATGCTGTTACATGTAAGAGATAAGATTGATGTTGACTAAGTGAATGGTGTTACATGTAGGTGATAAGATTGATGTTGACTAAGTGAATGATGCTACATGTAGGTGATAAGATTGATGTTGACTAAGTGAATGCTGTTACAGGCAGGTGATACGATTGATGTTTACTAAGTGAATGATGTTACATGTAGGTGATAAGATTGATGTTGACTAAGTGAATGATGTTACATGTAGGTGATAAGATTGATGTTGACTAAGTGAATGATGCTACATGTAGGTGATAAGGTTGATGTTGACTAAGTGAATGCTGTTACATGTAGGTGATAAGATTGATGTTGAATAAGTGAATGCTGTTACAGGCAGGTGATACGATTGATGTTCACTAAGTGAATGATGTTACATGTAGGTGATAAGGTTGATGTTGACTAAGTGAATGGTGTTACATGTAGGTGACAAGATTGATGTTGACCAAGTGAATGACGTTACATGTAGGTGATAAGGTTGATGTTGACTAAGTGAATGATGCTACATGTAAGTGATAAGATTGATGTTGACTAAGCGAATGATGTTACATGTAGATGATAAGATTGATGTTGACTAAGTGAATGAAGTTTCATGGTGATATGATTGATGCTGACTAAATGAATGTTGTTACATGTAGGTGATAAGATTGATGTTGACTAAGTGAATGCTGTTACATGCAGGTGAACGATTGATGTTGACTAAGTGAATGATGTTACATGTAGGTGATAAGATTGATGTTGACTAAGTGAATGGTGTTACATGTAAGAGATAAGATTGATGTTGACTAAGTGAATGGTGTTACATGTAGGTGATAGGATTTATGTTGACTAAGTGAATGATGTTACATGTAGGTGATAAGATTGATGTTGACTAAGTAAATGGTGTTACATGTAGGTGATAAAATTGATGTTGACTAAATGAATGATGTTACATGTAGGTGATAATATTGATGTTGACTAAGTGAATGATGTTACATGTAAGATATAAGATTGATGTTGACTAAGTGAATGGTGTTACATGTAGGTGATAAGATTGATGTTGACTAAGTGAATGGTGTTTCATGTAGGTGATAGGATTGATGTTGACTAAGTGAATGATGTTACATGTAGGTGACAAGATTGATGTTGACTAAGTGAATGGTGTTACATGTAGGTGATAGGATTGATGTTGACTGAGTGAATGATGTTACATGTAAGAGATACGATTGATGTTGACTAAGTGAATGATGTTACATGTAGGTGATAATATTGATGTTGACTAAGTGAATGATGTTACATGTAAGAGATAAGATTGATGTTGACTAAGTGAATGGTTTTACATGTAGGTGATAAGATTGATGTTGACTATGTGAATGGTGTTTCATGTAGGTGATAGGATTGATGTTGACTAAGTGAATGATGTTACATGTAGGTGATAAGATTGATGTTGACTAAGTGAATGGTGTTACATGTAGGTGATAGGATTGATGTTGACTGAGTGAATGATGTTACATGTAAGAGATACGATTGATGTTGACTAAGTGAAAGATGTTACATGTATGTGATACGATTGATGTTGACTAAGTGAAGGATGTTACATGTAGGTGATAACATTGATGTTGACTAAGTGAATGGTGCTACATGTAGGTGATACGATTGATATTGACTAAGTGAATGCTGTTACATGTAGGTGATAATATTGATGTTGACTAAGTTAATGATGTTACATGTAGGTGATAAGATTGATGTTGACTAAGTGAATGATGTTACATGCAGGTGATAAGATTGATATTGACTAAGTGAATGCTGTTACATGCAGGTGATAAGATTGCTGTTGACTAGGTGAATGATGTTTCATGACGAGAGCATATTGTTTTATTGATATGATAATGCAGTCTGTTATGTACTGGACCAACAATATAAGTTAAATATTAAAGTGCCAGCTTCCTGAAACAATAGTATTCAGACAGATACATGTTGTGTATGTTGTTCCAATCAGAAACATTATCCTGATGTTAAGTCTAATAGTATTTTTCCTCTTTTACTTCTTCAAGGTACGTGCTTAGGTAAGAAGTATATTCAAAAATGGGGTTTGACACCAGCAGAAATCCACCTCACATATATAACACTCAAGGTGAGCATGCTAATCATTACAGAACTGAGAGGAGTCAGAATTTATGCAAATTGACAGAGTACTAATAGCTTACCGACATAACGTGAGATACGTGAACTCCTCTGCATATTTGCATTTATTCACAATATAGTAAATGCATTAAGTTGACATTACCTTGGCCGTTTCGTATATTCGACACAAAGGGATAATGCAGTTATAGCACTTTGTCCAGGTGAAAACACTGTAATGGAGTATGGTCTAATGAACAGTATTTCCAAAGCGGTAAAACAAGTCTGTCAAACAAACTGTTTGTAGGGGAACACCAATAACATAAATACATTTCTCAGATGATTTCATTAATTCACTGACAATTACAGGAACTTCATTGATTAGACTGCTCACAGATACGTCCGCTGTCTATCCATATTAGAACCTTGTCTCCTATGACCAACATGTGTACTAAATACATAATTGTTTTTATTATTTCACGACGGGTTCAAAGCATGGAGCAGATGGAGCAGCTAGTCTCACTTCAGGTGTTTGTGTGACTTGTTGCTTATTTTATCAATTGTAATATTGTTTAGATATAATTTTTCTTTTTTACGCTTCGCTGATTATGCCTTTACTTTGCGAATTGTGCATTGTTAATACTGATTCCAATATAAAGCATTTCATATTCTAATGCGACTCCTTTTTAACGTCGGATTTAATTGGTTACTATTCTACGTAAAATTGTCAATCTAACAGTCGTAACTACGAATTATAGCTGAAAGGATCCACCATCTTGAAAACGTGAAATCCTACATGTCACATTTACAACAATACAGAAAAATAATTACAAAAACATTTCGTGGCATTTCAATTTGTGTGATTTTTAAACCCAGTGATATGCAAGAATACATCTTCAGTATTGCATATCACCTAATTTATTATATGACAGTACCACTTAATAAAGCACTGGTTAGACGATAACACTGATCAAAATAATACATATTAGAAAGAATTATAGCAAACTTTGGCTATCAAGATAGTATATTTAATATTCACCTGTTACACAGCAGATCATTGTTCATGCATTTCCTTTCATCTAAAATGAAAATTATAGTAAGTTTTTCTATCCTCGTTAACATATTGCAGAAAAACATAAATGTAATGACAAGAATATGACTTGTATATGATAATAAATCTAAGTCACAAAGATGAGCGAATAAATGTTATTGAAAACCGAATGGATAATCAAGAATGGACAATCCAGAGAGGCAATATTGGGCACACCAGACAGACGGAAGCCGAAGAAAGCAAACATGAATACAACACAGACGATTGAAACGATGATGAGCAACATGGACTCCACCAGAAAATCCGGGAGTGGACATGGGTGCTTTGGAAGGGTAAGAAGTTTATGCTTCTTGTAGGACACCCACCGTGTTACTCATAATCAATTCTGATAAGACTATTGTCGGTGATTGTGGAAAGAAAGCATTTTAATATAAATATGATTTGACTGTGCAACTACTACTAAGATATCTCCACGATATAATTCGTCAGGTACACTTGGCTTCGTATTAAGTATGGCGTTGGTATTGTCCTTGTACACACTAGGCATGTGGAGCATGCACTACCTCTAACTATTGTAATGTGCTATGTCATGCATTTTTATATCCATCAGCCCCTCACCCCAACATTACTTTCTATTGGTATCTGTACCAAGCCAGGAACATGAGCGGTCGTGTTTATGTGTGCAAGGGGTAGCGATTTTGTCTCTTTCCGTCATTATAAGATTTGATTTTGACAGTTTCTCTAGCTCTTGAGTTTTGGTAACGCTATATATTTGTGAATTTAAAGAACAATTATTTTGTGCTGTTCAAATGGAAAATTAAAAACATTCGAACAATTGTGGGATTAGTGCATAGACATTGCAAATACAATGTGCAAAAAGATCCACATTAGCTATTTACATTTCTATTATTACATAATAAGAACACAATGATATCAGGTAGAGCATCAGTGGAGTTTAAATACCTCCCTACTAGCTACGTAAATCTACAAGTAAGGAACACATGGACTCATTTCATTGTAGGAAGAGTTTGAAGATGCCAAAGGAGTTGTCAGAATCCGTATATTGAAGAAGGACAGACAACACAATGGCCAAAAGGAAAGGTACAAACAACGATCTACAAAACATACATATAAAACTAAAGATCGAGAAACACGAAGCCCGCTAAAAACCGGCGGGGGGGACTCAGTCTGTTTCTTTTATTTATAGTCATATTTCGTGTTGTCTGTATTTTGTATTGTTTCAGGATTAATATTCTGTTGACTTAACCAATCCTGTACATTTGTCATTGAACGTTTTATTCGTGTAGCATTACAATATTGTGACTTCGATAATATAACATTTAATTCTGAAAAAAAAAATTAAAGTTTAATTTTGGTGTAAACAAATGATTTTCTTACCAGTCGTTCCTGCTGTAGCATCGTCTTCACTGTAATAAAACTCGTTATATATCTCATGACAAGCTGTAAAGATTAACATACATAGACATATATATCACTAACTTGTAAAGTTAACAGACACACACGTGAGTTAGACATAAGGTAGTGGTCTATTTTGCCCATCATTGCAATAAATGTTGGATGCAGTATATCTAGAGAGAAAAGACGATACAAACCTACATAACGGACACGGTACATGTAGAAAGCCAATCGTCACACAACTATAAAACAAATACAAATGCTGAAGCATAACAACATACAAGTAGAGAGCGATGCCTTTCGTTACACAGCTATTAAACGGACCCAGTATGTGTAGAGACAAATACTGACACAGAACAATATAACTTGCACAGTACATGTAGATAGTCATCCCGACACACGACATACAATACTAAAATATCAATGCATAGTTACATATATTATATAGTACAGGTGTAGACAGTGATTTTGACATATTTGATCTTCTTTACACTTCAGAGGTAACTGAGTACACCTGTTGTTTTGAGATTTGTATTGCTTAATATTTATTATTATGTGTAGCATTAAGTTTGTATTTTTTGTCATTAGACTTCCTTTGTCCAATGTTTCGTCTGTTCTTTCCCAAATTACGGCTTTTGATTACCCATTTGGTATCTGCAAACTCTTCCTAATGTTAAGTGTCTAACAAGCTTAATAGTTTCTAACAAATGCATTTTAAGAGAATACTATTCTGAACTTACAGTAATCAATTAGTGGATCAGAGATAACAATTATCGTTTCCACGTGCATTGGTGCTGAGAATGAGATATCTACTCTAGTAATCAGACCAAGTAGAAACGTGTCAAAGTCTTTTAGAAATTTGTCTTTGCCTTGAATATTTTTTCCGGGAACAGTAAGATACAGTACGAGACTTCCTACACCTACGTTGTCCAATATTATTTCATAATTCATTTGCACTATTTCCATTATCATAGAGGTTAACATCTTTGCAACAATGGCAGGGTCGATCACCCCTGGTAAATACACTTTAAGTTTCGTATCTCCATCTGAATCTGCCGAAATAGATGAAGAGATTATTTCGTTTATTTATCAAACGATACAATTCTCTAATAAATGAAGGGCCCGGTTGGCTCAATGAGGTAGGTAGTTGGATTACCTAGCAACTCATACAAGCCTATCACCAATACGGCATGGGCTCGCACCCGGCTTTGTAAATTACAAAAAAAGGTGCACTCGATTCGTAGCCGCAAGTGATAAAGCTTACCAGTTGCATGCTCATGGTCGGTGGTTCTCTTCGGGTACTCCAGCTTCTTCCACCACTAAGACTGTCGTTATGATATAGCTGAAATATTGCTGAAAGTGGCGTTAAACACAATAAAATCAAATCAATATAATTAATGAACTTGAAAATATCCAAGCTTGTATAAATGAAATTGAAAATATCCAAGCTTGTATAAATGAAATTGAAAATATCAAAACTTGTATAAATGAAATTGAAAATATCAAAACTTGTATAAATGAAATTGAAAATATCAAAATTGTATAAATGAAATTGAAAATATCAAAACTTGTATAAGTGAAATTGAAAATATCAACACGTGTATAAATGAAATAGAAAATATCAAAACGTGTATAAATGAAATAGAAAATATCAAAACGTGTATAAATGAAATAGAAAATATCAAAACTTGTCTAAATGAAATTGGAAATATAAAAACTTGTATATCTGACAAAAGACACCCTAATTACATTTCCGGTAAAAGCAATGGTCCGAAAAGTTCTTTTCAAATCATCCATCTATGATACCTGAATCAAACCCGTACAATAATCGATTCAACTGAAGGATATGTCATTGTGGAATTTAAGTTTCAAGACAAAATACTAAACAGTTTTCATTCCCAATGGCTGTAATAGACTTTGTGTTACCCTGGTTTACTGCCTGGGATCCTTCTGGCGTAAACATATCTTCTACATCTCTTCCAAAATAAATGTTGATGTTTCTGTTTTGATTGAGAGAGGAGTATTTTTCTGAAATTAAGGAAATAATGTTTCTATTATATTCTGTACTTATAATGACAAACATATTTTTTGTGCTAATATTGTTAGTGTAAATTTTATTTGACTTCTTACAATATGTTCTATTATATGAATTTGTAAGATACAACCTGACAGCGAGCATATTTTGCCATGGTCGGTGGTTCTCTCCGGGTGCTCCGACTTCTTCCACCACTAAAACTGGTCGCCATAATTTAGCTGAAATATTGCTGAAAATGTCGTTCAGCACAATTAATCAAATCAAATCGAGTATCGTTTGTCCTGCAATTGTGGTATTTTGAGTTTTAATAAAGAGTATCAAATAAACTTCAGCGTTATTTAATCATGGGCCTAATAACACTTTGCTGGTACCTGGTTCATGTAGAGCAACAGTAAGTATAAGCGCTGACTTCAAAGAGGACACCATTGAAAACGATTATATCGACGCTTGTTTCCTCTATTTAGACAATATGGGACTTGGTTTGGACTTTTGACACTGCAGGATAGGATAAGCACAATATACGTATACAAAATCAATTTGCAGAAAATAAAAATTAAAACAATCTTAGAATGACTGTGCAAATAAATAAAGGACATTGATGCATTGTGACCTTTTTGTGTTAGAACAAACAAACTAAACTAGATACTTTCAATTTTGTAGATTTCTTCTCGGTATTTCCTTTCTGATTCTGGGTCAATTGGATCAGCTCGGTATTCTTCAACTGCTCTTTGGTATCCTTTTGTTCCATCTTTGTTCAAATGTGCATCAAAACGATGACTTACGTCCTTAAAGTCTGCGAACATGGAATCTAATTGAAGTTCTGTGAGAACTGGATTTGGTCTATGCATCAAGCTATTCCTGACAATTCTAATTCTTTCTATATCATCTGAAACTGTTATATCTCCAGTTGTCGGTGCATATCCCCAACCTCGTGATGGAGCCTGAATAAATGTGAAATGTCTGATGATTTTATAGATTAATCCTATATCGAATTCCTTCACGTAACTCCGCCTAAGTGTTCCTATCATTGCCTGTTCATGTTTTTGCAATAACCTTAGAAACGCCCTTTGTGATGTCATTATATCCAAATTACTAGGTGATACCATTGTTTTCAACAGGTCTCTCATCATTCCCGTAAATACATCCGTAACGACTAAAGTCGCCCTAGTGTATCTAATGGTATCAACTGTTGCCATCTGAAATATAAGGCAATGCAAGCATTTTAAAATGAACAATGAATGGTATATTTGGTCGGAAAAAATTCAAAACAAAAGTTAATCACTTCTGTCATCTCCATGACAAATATATTGTTGTACCCTGCAGACAAGGCCCTTAACAATATCGTTTTATCATCGGTCAAATTCAGACTTCATGGTATGTATATGTAATACATTTGATGTATTATTGTGTTCATGGGGAATATTTTGTGTTGACAAAGAAAAAGATAATATTGCATCATCAGTGCAAATAGGTTGCAAAAAATAGAAAATGTTGCTTACACATTTTTGTATTTGACCTTGCGTTTTATCACATGTCTGAACGTTCTAGATGTTTCTACATACCTATATAATGGAGGTCGAAATAGAGAGTAGTTCTTCAAATATTTGGAATTTAGAAATCAGCTGCAATTGATAGCATTGTATTTGAATATATATACTTCAATGAAGTCACGTGACTTGAACAATAGACAATTCCAACATCCAATAAGGAGACTGTGGATTGGAAACAAAGGATATCATAATTTAACATCAATTCAATTTCATATGCAAGGAATCGAACTAATCTGGAAAGGAAATGGACATTTATTCGAAGGGATTTAACTATGAACAGTCAGGTCAGCTGTTGATTTCGTAATTTGTAATTTTTTTGGTTAGTTTATTAAAGTAGAAAAGCTTCATTGATTGTAGGTTGTTTCTTTCTGTTTTTAGAATATTCTAAAAATAAACTTTACGTAAGCGTATATAGAATCAAAGCCCCTCTCCTCGTGCAATAGCATTAATTTGACCTCGCTACCCTCTACACAACAACTCCCTACTCAAAAGTAAAAGAAAAATTAAACGAATTACTCCAACTGTGTTTCATAAAAAATAATGACCAACGCACATGCACGTGCCTTGTCTTAGGAAGGGACAAATTATATCTTACAAACAAAATATTTGATTCTACCAAAATGTTATCTAAAACAAATATTATTAAAATAAGGGTAATAACAAAATTACCGAACTCCGAACAATCTTACAAAGGGAAAGTCAAAACTCATAAGTATATAAACAGACAAAATCAGTCAACAACCTGAAAACTGTGAAAACCGTAATGACCCTGACTTGGTACAGGCATTTCTAAAGAAATGGTGGGTTGAATCAGATTTTAAAGCGCCAAACCACCTCCCCCTTTCATTACGGCTCAAAGTTTCTGGCTGTCACTATAACAGTATTTATAACAATACTTGAACAAAACAGGTAAAACAGTTGTCATTTGTTATGTTTGGAGGGTGTGTTTTTCAACAGACAGTCGGCATTCCTATGAGCACAAACTGCATTCATCCTCTGGCCGAATTGTTCTTTTATTCGTACGACGCATATTTCTTACAGGGGCTTCTCAAGAAAAACGAAAAGAAACTAGTCCGATCCTGTAATTTCACGTTCCGGGATATTGATGATGTACTTTCACTAAATAATTCTAGGTTAGGTGATTTTGTTGATCGCATCTATCCCATTGAGCTTGAATAAAAACGTAGATATAAATCTAGTGCTCACGATGCGTTTCTGTAATAATCTTTATCAGGTACGTTCAAAGTCAAAAGGTTGGAAAGCCAAATAATATTAACAGTTTTAGGAGCAAGTAAACAAAAGAACCTAAGCAGCATCTCCAAATTCGGCTGACAAAGGATACCACAGATAAAGCTAGGTCATTCATATCTAGACTTACACCTTGAAATGGACAGTGAGCACCGGTTAAGAACAAAACTCTACAACAAAAGAGAGCACCTGAGTTCACAGCCGATTGTTAGTGGGCTTCTTATTACTCGATCTTTGGTTTTCTCTGTGATGCGTTGTAGATCGCTGTATGTCCCTTTGTTCAATTGACCATTGAGTTGGCTGTACTTTTTCGATTTACGGATTCTGATTACCCCTATGGTATCTTCACACCTTTCTTAATCAGTCAACAATTTAACCAACATTATTATATTAGAGAATATAAGAGGATCTACGTGCATTCTTTGCAAATATGTAATTATATAATAAAATCAAATAAAAATGAAATATATAATTGATATATAGCAATTATAACCCTTTAATATGTCAATACATGTTTCTATCGACCCTATGAAATCATACTAAAATAGATTATAAAAGCCAGCAAATTTCATATGAATTGTAATTAAATCCTCAAAAGAACAGGATTTAATTGTGAATAGAAGTCGTATCTGTTTACTAATAAATGTCTTTTGATCGCAATCATCTACAATTATGTTGATTTTCTTTTTGTAACTGTAATAAAACGTCATAGTTGAGTGACTTCACCTATGAATACTATTATTAACCAATGACTTAAAGGGACATTAGCTACGATTTTAACCAAAAACATTATATGTTTTGGAAATTGATAAATAGTTTTAAAATGATGAAATAAAGGTAAATATTTCACATTAAACACCTTATCGAACCACTTTTCGCCTTTTGAGAACGAAAATTACCATCGATTAATTATTTCATTGCAAGCAAATAATTTGACTTCGCTTTTTCCGTATGCAACTGACCTTACTAGTGACAGGTAAAAACGAATAATTTGTATTTTGTCGCTTATTAACTGCAAACTTGCATGGTTCTTTGTCCGTAATTAAGACCGACTAAAAGCAAATTCACAAAAAATAAGAAATGTCTGCATTGTTGTACTGATTTAAAGACGATTCGACAAACTCCGTAAACAATGTCGATAATTAATAAGATGGCGTCCATTTCTTGATCGATCTCAAAACACGAGCAGTTGCACGTTTTTTCTCCGATGGGCGTACATTTCATAACATTTATAAGTTACAGAAACACGTTGTATTAAGGCATCAATCATATCTGATAGTTTTTATGGGTAACAAAAATTTACGATTATGGCAGATAATGCCCCTTTAAAATATAATAGAAATTGACCATTTAATATGACAGCACGTTCTTTAACCTGACATTTATACACAACCAATACAGATTTATACAGGGCAGATGCCCTGTATAAATTTGCATTGTAAACTTCCGGCTCCTGAAATAGACTATATGCAAACTTGACTGAATTTGTGAAATTTAAAAAAAAAATTCCATATTTTCAAAAAATTTCAAAATTCTAAAATTAAAAAAAAAAAAAAATTTAGGTTAAAAATTTCATAATTTTCATAAGATTTCAAAATTTCAAAAAATTAAAAAATTAAAAAAAATAAAAAACAATTCAAAATGTTCATAAGATTTCAATTTTTTTTTTAAATTTCAAATATTTCAGCTTTCATAAAATTTCAAAATTTTAATATTTAAATAATAATATTGAAAAACATATGTAATATAAAAATCAAGGACTTTTTACTCTGTCAATATGTTATAAATGGACTTGTTAGGATTAATAAAACCTGTATTAAGTCATCATGCAGTCGTATCAGGTCTTGATCAGCTGTATAGTTAGGACCACAACGAAAAAATAAGAAAACAACTGTAATGTTAAGTCATTGGTTAATAAAGGTGTCATAAAATGGGTATTTTCATATAAAGCCTGCATTATGTCCTTGTAGAGTCGTATTGGGCCTCGATCAGCTGTATAGGCCCTCGGCGTTGCCTCGACTTCGACCCAATACGACTGCCTCGGACATAATACAGGCTTTATATGAAAATACCCATTTAATAACAATATAGTAGATATTAGGTTATGGTACCTTCTAACTAATATTGGCGGTGTTTTCATCAGGGATATTAAATAATATACACCAAGTATCATCGAAACGATACAAGATACTCAGATGTAACGTTCATGGTCAGAAGCGAAGAGTACTCCTCAACAGCAAGTTAAATACATTGTCACTCATATTAGGGTAAGAGATTTGCTCATTGGTGAGGACCGTACTGTGACTGTGAAATGCAGAACAGCAATACAAGCGATGTGTGTCAAAGTGTAAAATAATGTTACTTCATCACACCACGATATATCTGAAATACTGCTAATGTTGGCGTTAAGCACAAATCAATCAATTAATTTCTGTAGCTCTTTGTAGCCCCAAAATTATTCAAAGTTAGAGCCGATGATGCATATGACAGATGTTATCTTAGAGTTTGACAATATATCAAACAACGCCTTCCGGAGCACCTGAGTTCACCCCCAGTTTTTAGTTGGGGTTCGTGTTACTCGATCTGTAGTTTTATGTGAATGTGTTGTAGATCCTTGTTTGCCCTTTTGTACTTTTTCATGTTGCCATTGTGATGTCTGTTCCTCTTCGATTTACGGATTCTAATTACCCCTTTGGTATCTTCAAGCTCTTCTTGCATTAAAGATATAATTCGTATCAAATGAATACATGATCATCTACATTTACAATACCCCCCCCCCCTCCCCGACACACCCCACGAACGAGAGATCAGTTGAGTTCTAATGAATTAATGAATTCAAGATTTTTTAAAAGCACCATGTTTGTGTATTCCTAATAGTTCCCCCTGAGAAATGAGATAGGGAAAGAATGAGACGGAAGGTTAATTAATAATACAGGTAATAGCTCATATATGGCTGTCTCGCAGCCGCAAGTGAAAAAAGTTTACCAATTGCTTGCCCATGGTCGGTGGTTCTCTCCGGGTACTCCGGCTTCTTCCACCACTAAAATTGGTCGCCATGATATAGCTGAAATATTGCTGAAAGTGGCGTTAAACACCAAAAATCAATGAATCAATCAATCATATATGGCTGTCTGGAATTGTATCGCTTTCCATGTTTGCGTTCGATTTCCCCCACTGTTGTACATAAGGCGTTATCAGTCAGTCAGTCACTATTACTATTCTGGTCGTTTTGTTATTCTGTATGCCTAGGTACTTCAAAGTACCTTTTTTTTTAAATATGGCTAGCTACCGCATACCTACCTAGACTTTCTGTATATACTGCTACAGTTTAATAGTTTTTAAATTCCACATAGACCAAGCTCCTTATTATGTTGTTATCTATTAAAAAACATGATTTGAATTACATAATAATAATAATAATATATTTTATTATAAAGATGTGTATATATTATAGATATATAATTATAAGTGAATCTGCCCTGAACAAAGGTTTGATTAATAATTTGAAGAATAACTACAGTTACATGAATTCGAACTTACTGGAAACATGTCAACTAAACTTCACTCCAAATTTACTTGCTGGATGATAGATCATGTCGGCACTGAATTTAAAGGGATTACTTGCAACTTCCGATGTGATGCAATCTCGATACTTTCATGCACAAAACTTTAGGTGAAAGAATGTAATTTTATATAAAATGTCATTTTATTTTGATGGAGAAATAAATGTTATTCCAACTTTTTATATTATCAGCTTAATTTTGTTTTTATCTGCAATGAATTATAATACATTTTATTTTATGCAAAATGTACGAGAAATATATACGGGTAGATGAATATAAATATTGATTAAAAATATATTTTATGTATATGAATAAACATTTAAATGCAGGCATACGGTTTGATTATTTGCTTTTCTTTACGTTGGGGGATTTTGTACGTTTGCGCTTGCTGACATAAAACACACAATATAAAGGAATTTATGATATCAATAGCTGATGTGGCTAGACTACGACACAGAGCAGATAAATATACTAAAAGAAAAGATACAATGGGTTGATGCTCAATATCTTTTACATAGAGGAAAAAATCGACAAAATTCGTATAATTTATATTCATATGGGCAATATTAACACAATTTCTCCACATCATTATCAGAACAAATCATGGTCAGACAGAAAATATCATGCAGTATGGAGGTTTTCAGAGTTCAGTATCGTGTGTGACCACCTCTTGCAGCAACGACAACTTCGCATCTCCGACGCATAGAATCAATCCATTGTTGGATAAAGGTTTGTGGGATGTTGTTTCACTCGTGCACAAGTGCGTCATGCAGCTCCTGTAGTATTTTCGGTGGATTTGACGGTGGCGAACACGTCTACCGAGTTCATCCCATAAATGTTCAATTGGTGACAGATCCGGTGATAATGCCGCCCCAAGAAGACCACGGATGTGATTCTGGTTCAGAAAGTCTTGACAAGCACAAGCCGCGTGACATCTTCCATTGTCATGTTGGAAGACGTGATCAAAGTTTCACTGTTGCAGAAAGGACAGAACGATAGGACCAAGACTATCCTCTCTGTATTTTACGGTATTCAATGTTCCTTTAACAATTTTGAGCTGAGTGCGACCATCATGACAAATTCCAGCCCAGACCTTAACCCTCCCGCCTCCAAAACGGTCGGACTTGTACACACACTGGTCCGTAAAACGTTCCCCATCCCTGTAGTACATACGATAACATCCATCGCTAAAACGAAGTGAAAATCGGGATTCATCCCTACAAAGGATGTGTTGTCAGGTGTGAAGCCTCCAACGACAGTGTGCACGAGCACTATGGTGTTGTCTAAGGATTGGTCCTACCATCGGACGCCTAGCTCGGAATCCAGATTCACGTCATCTTCTGCGAAAAATCTGACCCGAAATTCGAACGTTTGCTACACCAGGTGTTCTACGGATGGTGTCCTCGGCCGTTATCATACACTTCCGGACGCGTAAATGTATGTCTTAACGTTATAACGTCACACGCGGCCTGTCGTTACGGGATCTGCCATTCGTCCTACCTGTTTGTCGAAGACGAATCATTATCCTTGAGATGGTTATTCTAGACACATTTAAGTGGGCTGCAACGGCCTGGTGAGTCATTCCAGCCTGAACCATACCCACCTCTCGCTCACGGTCATTTTGACGGAGCTGTGGCATCGACGTTCTTGTGAAAATTCAACTTTTTCAGAATAGCAAATTGTTTACTTTTGTTGACAGCACAATTAATGATCGCAGATGATTTAGATGCCTAATTCGATCATCGCAAACTCGATCATGGGACGGACAATTGACTTTCTGGATTTTTTCAGTAACGGAACAAGATGCTATTGTCTGTTTTGTGAGGATAAACGCGTTTCACGTAAACATTGACGCAAATGATAATAAAAAGAGTTTGAAGATGCCAAATGGGTAATCAGAATCCGTATATCGAAGAAGAACAGACAACACAATGACCAAAAGAACAAGTACAAAAGGACAAACAACGATCTAAAAACACACATATAAAACTAAAGATCGAGTAACACGAACCCCACTAAAAACCGGGGGTAAACTCAGGTGCTCCGGAAGGGTGAGCAGTTCCTGCTCCACTAGTGGCACCCGTCGTGTAATCTAGTTACAAACCCGGTAATAAGTCGTGAATGAGTGAAGGAACGGGGGATGTTTACGATAAATGGAATAAATCCGTGGTCATTTGTGACAGAGATATTCCATAGCAGTCAACCAATTCATAGTGGCGACCGTAAAATTTTCAACACTTTACCAAATGGAACCCTTGGTTCAGTAACTTCCTTATTAGCGGCAACCCTCTATCAAGGATATCCTGATATGAACCACAAACTCAGGAATAGCGTATCATCGGAGAGATATATACTCCATATGCAGGTGCTACTGGAATGTTACTACATATACATTGTTTTGGTTTTAACATAAACATTTTTTTTTTAAATCTTTGTATCGTTTCTTCTGTTTATCTAATATACAGCAGCCAGATTCTTCATTTACAAATTGATCGATACTTATTTCATTCCACATCTGGGAGCAATTTGTATTTTTTAAATAAAAACTAAGGTTCTGCTCCCTCAATCATATGTGACCTTAGCAGATATTGGCTATCCTGTTCATGTCCTTTGGTTGTATTGCTCCAAAAACTTTCAAAAATTATTTTAATTTCCAATATTTTGATTAATAACGTGCCTGATGCACTTTTCGTAATACTAGAGTATTCTGAGATAATAAATTAAAATCAATGAATTGTTTTGAATTTTCATCCCATATATCTTGCATAGTTTTTATATTACATTGTCAAAATGAAGAAACTATTAAGGGTTTGCTTTGAAATGCTATGTTACAATTATCAAATAATCATGTAAGATATCTGTTCTGGTCTCCACCTGTTGAATACATTGTGAACCATTTGTCTTGTTTGGATTGATTTTTGATAAAATAATGGATACCTGTTTAAATTTAAAGATGAAATATTTGAGCAATATAAACAAAACAAATTCCATTAAATTCCAAATCAAGTCTACTCAACCAATGTTTACCTATAGCATTACAACTGTCAATTGGTTCATTAACAATACGATAAAAAAAATATTCTTCCACTGTCAATGTAGGAATCTAGATTAACCATACTCATGCCACCATTTTCTATGTCTACACAACATACATTTCTTTCACTCTGATTAACTTTCCCATCACATAAAAATTTCCAAATTAATGTTTTAATTTCTTTCTTATATTTACATCTATTCACTTAAAATGAATATATGAATTTATTGAAGAAATATCGGTCTTTGTTCGAGTTGTCGTTCTTTATATAGGTTATTGAATTATATTGGCTGGAAGCCTGACGAATTGTCTCCCGTATTGTATATAAATCTTATCGTCGCAAAAAACTTCCCATTTTACGTTCAAAACATCTGAAAGGTTAGGTCATGCAAAACATGTATTTCTACATGGCGTACAATCAATCTGTAGACAAAAACTTGCAAAATCAACTTAATTTTAGTTTATTTGAAAATTCCAAATGATTAATTATTTAGAAAATATGAAATTTGAACGGAATGACATGGATTTAGAAATTGTTAGCGCTTTGTCTTTGAGATCGTCCATGTGACGTGACGTGACATGTTACACTCGACGAACACATGTTTCCAAGTCGCATCGAAGGTTTCTTACAGTTACCAAATATGTGAATGATTTTCAAAATACGAAATATGAATGACTTTGACATGCATTAAGATAATTTAAATAAATCGATGATTTTCATTGAGATGCCGACCATGTGGAGAGCACATGGTACCAGTAAGCATTGCTTATTGAAGCAAATTCGATTGAGTTTGTAATATTATAATCGTCCACAATTAATATGTCTTTAATACAAATACATAGTTGCACAAGAGTTTCGACGAATTTCAAGCTACCGTAGGCCAAACCGGACAGGTTTATGAAAAGGGGCTCGCCAAAAAGGATCGAAACCCCACGTTCAAACAAATTAAAGGAGGGATGAACTCCCTTTTTCACAAATTTTCCTGTTTGCATTTGATATTTTCTGAAATGGTAAATTATACCCCTTTAAATAAAAGAGTAGGTACATAGGTAGGTAGACGTCGGGAGGGGGAGGGGCATACATTTAATAATAACTGTAATTGTGAATGAATCACTAATATTAATTTTTGTTTTTTATCTGGTGTTGACTCGCCCACACTGCCAAATCCAGTACCTAGTATACATGGAACATTAGGTGAACATAAAAATAAATCATAAATGGAGAATATATCGATTTGGCACTTCTCCTTGAAAACACGACAATTTCTGAGAAACGAGAAAAAAGAGAGAAAGGTCAGGTCATGCAAAATGTCTCAATATTATGTTTTAAGGTGTTTATTTAGTCTTGTGCTTTGTAATATTATGTTTTAAGGTGCTTATGTAGTCTTGTGTTTTGTAATATTATGTTTTAAGGTGTTTATGTAGTCTTGTGTTTTGTAATATTATGTTTTAAGGTGTTTATGTAGTTTGTGTTTTGTAATATTATGTTTTAAGGTGTTTATGTAGTCTTGTGTTTTGTAATATCATGTTTTAAGGTGTTTATGTAGTCTTGTGTTTTGTAATATTATGTTTTAAGGTGTTTGTGTAGTCTTGTGTTTTGTAATATTATGTTTTAAGGTGTTTATGTAGTCTTGTGTTTTGTAATATCATGTTTTAAGGTGTTTATGTAGTCTTGTGTTTTGTAATATCATGCTTTAAGGTGTTTATGTAGTCTTGTGTTTTGTAATATTATGTTTTAAGGTGTTTATGTAGTCTTGTGTTTTGTAATATTATGTTTTAAGGTGTTTGTGTAGTCTTGTGTTTTGTAATATTATGTTTTAAGGTATTTATGTAGTCTTGTGTTTTGTAATATCATGTTTTAAGGTGTTTATGTAGTCTTGTGTTTTGTAATATTATGTTTTAAGGTGTTTGTGTAGTCTTGTGTTTTGTAATATTATGTTTTAAGGTGTTTATGTAGTCTTGTGTTTTGTAATATTATGTTTTAAGGTGTTTGTGTAGTCTTGTGTTTTGTAATATTATGTTTTAAGGTGTTTATGTAGTCTTGTGTTTTGTAATATCATGTTTTAAGGTGTTTATGTAGTCTTGTGTTTTGTAATATCATGTTTTAAGGTGTTTATGTAGTCTTGTGTTTTGTATTATTATGTTTTAAGGTGTTTATGTGGTCTTGTGTTTTAAGGTGTTTATGTAGTCTTATGTTTTGTAATTATATTTAAACAGAACTGAGACCTGGTTTTTAGTTCTTATGATGGGTCTGCCTTTCAAATGTGTAAAATCTATTACAATTGAAAGCGTTTACTGACTAAACACTAATACAGAAATTATGCAATATGTGCTTAATAGTTAATCATATACTGACACTGTTGATCTCAATTTACTCAGAGCAAACTGATATTCTAATAATTAATACTCTAACAAATCTTATAATAAAGCCTTTACGAAGTGTTTAGTGTTTAAACACTAGAATTTCAAGTCTCTTACATTATCTATTTAAATGTATGTTTTGAATTTCTAAAGAATTGAATATGTTGCATAGTTTAACAAGACAGGTGCTAACAACCTTGCCAGTAATGTATGGCTTGAATTATTGCAAATTTATAACTACATTTGTATTTAAAACTGGGACAAGACGGGTACTTACAACCTCGCTAGTAATGTATGTCTTGAATTTCTAAAAAAATATGTCTATTTAAATTTGGATAAGACAAGTAATAACACCTCGCTAGTAATGTATGTCTTGAATTTCTAAAGAAATTGTAATTTACATAGTTAAACAAGACGGGTACTAACAACATCGGTGGTAATGGATGTCTTGAATTTCTAAAGAATTGGTATTGTACATATATATATTTTAGCAAGACAGGTACTAATAACCTCGCTAGTAGTGTGTGTCTTGAATTTCTAAAGATTTGGTATTTTACATAGTGTAATATTTTAACGTTTTGTAAATATTTGATATTTTCTTTGTTTACAAAATCTGTGTATTCCAAAGGTTAACGACGCAAGACTAGTCTGGGAATAATTGTTATTACCTTCTAAAGTTAAGTACAGCTGACAGATGTAATTAAGATAAGGTCATTGGGGTAATACATTTAGTTACGCCTTTTTTGTTTTGTCTGCTGTAGCAGTGAGATAGATTGTTATCTATGATAAGGTCAGATGGACTTGTCAAATAGTTTGAGAGTCTTGTATCAGCTTTGATACTTTAGGTGTCAAACCAGTAATTCAACCAATCAGAGCTAAGAACATATACAAAAGTAGTCCCTTTTAAAAAAAAAATTCCTTTCACTTTGTTGTATTGTGACAAATACTGAATGGAATGGAATAATTAAATTGAAAATTGAAGTTAAATGTATAAGGATTATTTTGAGCCCAAATTTGATTGATTTAATTGTATTTTAATATGGATATGGAGGATTTGATGCATGACCTATAAATAGGGAATTTCTGGGGGATGACAGAGCTATTTTTAGAGTAGGTATTTTCCATAGCCTGGCATTTCACTGCACGACTTTAAACATGGCCTGATATTTTGACAGAACGTAGAGGAATCATGGACGTTTCAGAAAATGTATGGTCTTCGAAAGGTTAAACTTAAGATAAAATGGCCAGGTAGGCTCGAAAAAACACAAATTTAGTAGAAAACCTTAAAGAAATTAATTATAGGTTTCACACCTGTAAGGACGTTTTTCTTTTAAGTCTTGAATCGGTAAATAGATTTTGGAGGACTTATGTTATTTAAAGTTTATAAAGTAAACTTGCATATCGTTTGATTATTGCTCGGACAATCTGAAGTATTGTACATTTGTGAATAAACATGTAAATACGTAACTATGATCTGATTATTGATTTCAATAAATGGAATTAATACATAATGCAATGGACATGTATGTCTGGCATTGTAGCCCACCCCCGGTCACGTTACAATTGTTGGTGGCAGCGGTGGGATTTATTAACATTGGGATTTATCAATTTATTAATTAAATGAGCTATTATAATTAAAAATCAGACTTTATAAGAAACTTAAGTTTCTTTGGGATTATATAAAGTGAAGCCATTGGATATATGCATTTTTCTGGAAGTTAATTATTTCATTTGGAATATAATTCTTAAATCAATGGAATAATTTGTATAGTGTTGAATTATAAAATGTACGGAAGAGATTCTTCAGATAATGAAATATACTTCGGAGGTGCAAGACCGAAAGTATCAATGGATACTGGACTGGGATTGAGTACAACCGTTCTTTCAGCATAAAGACCTAAAATGGTTGAAACACAACGAGAAATACGCCGTTTAACTAAGGAGTATGATACCCTTAAATCGGAAATTATAAATTCTGTCAGTAATCCTGTTCCGACAAGTTCAGCGTCAGAACATGATTCAGGTCCGTCACATGGTGTACAAAGAAAAAAATTGAAACCGGAAAGCCAGTTGTCCGACCCTCTAAATATAATGGCATTGTTTCTTGGGAGGATTACGAAATTCAGCTTGAATTCATCTCGGAGTTAAATAATTGGAATGGTGGAAAGATACAATTCAACAGTGGAAGCCATGTTAGCAGCTTGTGTTACAAAGGACAAAAATAACTGGGACGTTTTGTTACCATTACAAATGATGGCGTATCGAAGTGCAGAACATGACACTACAAAATATTCACCGAATATGATGATGTTCGGGCGTGATGTGAGACAATCCGTGGACTTATTATATGGAACTGTGAGTAACACTGAAAACTTTGATAATTTATCGGATTATGTGCATAACATCAGAACTTACTTAGATACTGTACATGAATTTGCGCGTGAAAACATTAACAATGCTAGTGACAAGCAGAAATGGTATTATGATTATAAAATTAACCTTAAACCATATTCCGTTGGTGATGCTGTATGGTTGCATGATCCAAAACGTAAAGTAGGAATTAGTCCAAAATTACAATGTAGCTGGGATGGACCTGATGTTATAACTCATTGCATTAGTGACTTAGTGTATCGCATTCAGAAAACCGAATCAGCTAAGCCAAGAGTTGTACATTACAACAGACTTAAACCATATCATGGAGGTTATGATAATTGGTTAGATAAAAATGCAGTAATAAATGACACTGATGTTCAGACTTCTGATAATGAACAAATTACTGTTTCTGACAATAAACTTGCAGAAAGTGAACATTTTTCTGAGATTGAAGAAACCGCACCTACAGAGTACGGTCGCGGGCATCGCGTGAAACGCCCACTGAATAGATATTCATCAGATTTACATTAATACTGGTTTTAATTGTATTGTGGTTTTGACATTTTTTTTGTTTGTTTTATACATATCTTGAAAGGTGTTTATTACTTTTCATTCATATTTTGAGTTAATCTATTTTGGATATTTTGAGAAAATATTTTTTTTGCTATATATTGTTGTTATTTTTGTCATGATATGTCTTCCACATTTTAATAAGTTGAAGCTTACAAAATGTGGCACACATTTTTTTAAAGAGGGAGACAGTGTAATATTTTAACGTTTTGTAAATATGTGATCTTTTCTTTTTAACAAATTCTGTGTATTCCAAAAGTTAACGACGCAAGACTAGTCTGGGAATAATTGTTATTACTTTCTAAAGTTAAGTACAGCTGACAGATGTAATTAAGATAAGGTTATATCTTGGTCATTGGGGTAATACATTTAGTTACGCCTTTTTTGTTTTGTCTGCTGTAGCAGTGAGATAGATTGGTATCTATGATAAGCTCAGATGGACATGTTAAAGAGTTTGAGAGTCTTGTATCAGCTTTGATACTGTAAGGACGTTTTTATGCTAAGTCTTGAATCGGTAAGTAGATTTTGGAGGACTTATGTTGTTTAAAGTTTATAAAGTAAACTTACATATTGTTTGATTATTGCTCGGACAGTCTGAAGTATTGTGCATTTGTGAATAAACATGTAAATATGTAACTATGATTTGATTATTGATTCTAATCAATGGAATTAATAGCTAATGTTATGGATTTGTCATTGTCGCCCACCCCCGGTCACGTTACAATAGTTTAAAAAGACAGGTACTAACTACCTCGCTAGTAATGTATGTCTTGAATTTCTAAAGAATTGGTATTTTAAATTTGAATTGAATGAAAATTAAAGTGAAGTTCATATTTTTGTATAACTGGAGATCAGGGACAAAAGTAATGTAGGCATAACCAATATAATTCCAATACCTCATACAGACAAAATTCGTACAACAATGTTAACTTAAAGCACTTGTTAACTGAATTGGTTCGTCAATGAAAAAAAAAAAAAAAAAAAGTCTGAATTTTTCACTAAAAAGAATTAGTAATGAATTCAGTTTCACCGGTATTACGTCGCTATCTATAGTTGCACTAAAATTCCTGTGCAGTGCACCGAAAATATGGTGCAGCCTTGCGCATTGTCAAAGCCTAATTCAATAATCAATAAGAAATAACGTATCTAATAATCTCGAACCAATCAGAAAAACGATATAGCTTATTATTTAGCAAATAATCAAAAGTTAATTGTAACAATATATCATCAATTATAATAAAACAAATAATTATGTCAATTTTACATAAATATACAATTCTTCAAAGCAAAGTTCAGCAATTACGTAACCTCTGAGTTCAAATGTCAATAATGACCGACTACGAGAAAGTGGAAGTGTTAGCCAACACAGAGATCGAAAAATTAACACGTATAACTAAATACTATCGACTTCAGAATATGATTCTAGGAACAAATATGACCTAAAGAAATAGGAGATATTTGTAAGTTAATATGCCATGCCGTAAGAAATGCAAATTTTATGAAAAGTGTCGATCTCGGTATCGCTACAAGAAGTAGGGAACATCTCAACAACAAAATAACCATAATATTGTCAACACAGTGTGATAATAATTATCAACGGTGTTCGAGTGAAACCTATTTCTGATCACTATTCAGAAATGAATATAAACCCTTGTGTTTTCTGAAGCATAACTATACAAAATAAAAAATCTACCTCCCCACATTGGACTCAAATGGCAGATCTCAAATGGCAGATCTCACAATATTGTAGAATGATAAAATACTGGTTTAAACTGTTGACTTCTGAAAATTGTATATGGTATAATTGTTATCAAGATATGTATGAGAAATGTTGTTTAAGATATAATGATAAATTTAATTGGGCATGTAATATAAGAGATATATTTGTATGGATTCCAAGATGTTTGGTTAAAACCAATGTGTAAATAATGTAACTGTATTTTCATGTCAATTTAGAGAAAGGGTTGAAGCTAGATTTATAAGTGAAATGGTAACATTTTATGATGAAGCACCAACAGGTGGCTTATATAGATTTGTGTATGACCCATATGGGTAAGTAAAAAGTAAGTTACGTAAGTAATCTTTTTATATACATTAACAAATAACATCAGGAGCTTTTATACCGACTACACATGCATATGCATATATCATACACAAACATGCAAGTTACTACACATAGCATAAGATAATACAATACATAAGACAGTTTTACCTAGATCGCCCTGTTAAATATATTTATAAAACAGTCATTAGCAAATATCATCTGTCCTCACACAGTTTAAGTATTGAAATTGGAAGATTATATAACATAGAAAGAAATGTGGACTTCTAATGTTTGTCATGATAATCTCATTGAAGATGAATATCACTTTATTTTAGCTTGCTAAAAATATGACAATATTAGAAAGGCTTACATTACACCATATTACTGGAGAAGACCATCTTCAATTAAACTTGTGCAACTATTGTCTGCTCATAATGTCAAAGAGTTAAATAACCTTGGAAAATATTTGTGCTTGGCAGAAAAAGTTAGAAATAATGCATAAGTAATATCACACTTTCTCTGCCGTTTATCTTCTGTATGTTTTATAATGTATACTGTATTGTTTATTTCATTAATTTATGTATTTCACTGATGTTTTATACATGCATGTTCATGTGTATCCTAGCTTTCGTGGCGTTCAAGAGAAACTTGACAGAGCGATTTCCCCATAAGGAAAAGAGGTATTTTTGAAGCAGTTACACTGGTTGGGGGATATGTTAAATATCCAGACTTAAAATGATTATGTTCTCAACCTGGCAGAAGATGGTATCCATCTTTCCCCATTAGGTAAACATATATTCTTGAACACCTTACAGGGTGCCTTGGAAACATTTAAATTGTCAGGTGCAAAAGTGTAACCAAATTGAAGTATTAGTTAGACTGGTTTGGTCCGACTGTTATTATTGGAGCCGCTCCCCTACTAGCAATGCGTTTGCCATGCCATATCCATTGGCATAAACGCGGCATCCATTTTTGTAAATTTACTTTCATTATTGAACTTTAATATTGAACTCCATGCCACACAAGTTGTGTGCTTTTGTTGATGGAACTTTAATATTGAACTACATGCCACGAGTTGTGTGCTTTTGTTGATTGAACCTTAATATTGAACTACATGCCACGAATTGTGTGCTTTTGTTGATTGAACTTTAATATTGAACTACATGCCACAAGTTGTGTGCTTTTGACGGGACTGCAGCGTAGAAGTATTTGTTGGCAGTCCCAAATAATTTTGAAATAATTGTATGCAGCCGTGACCAAACAATTTCGCCAGTCTAAATAATAAATCATAAGTATAATGCTTTTCTCTTTTATTTTGCCTTTTTGCATAAGATGTTTTCAGCAATAATTATCTGAAATTCCCTTCATTTTCTTGGCATGTCATATGTCATAGAAGGTTTGATTTATGCCATTATTGCCAGTTGTATGCTGTACGATTCCAATCTGACCCATTGAGCTAGATTTTATAACTAATAATTTTCTAATTGTGTGTGTGTGTGGGGGGGGGGGGGGGGGGGGGAGGGTTTATCACCTATTTTAAGTATCTTTATGTACAGTGTCTTCCAACTTGTTCTTTCAAATTTTTGCTTGGTAGTGTTAAATAATTGGCTATAAATATTACATCATATGTGCGCATTAATGACTTTGAATCAATGAGGTTTTTAAGCTTTCACTAATGTTTTCGAGGGATGTGAATTGTGCACGTGAGCATGTATTGATGTTTATTCTCACTGTTAAGATTCGTCTCAATGATAAACCAGGACTTGGAATTCCATCCACATATCTCGTGTTTTAATTCTTTTGTGTTCAATAATAGAGGCGAGATGTATTTGTTCATTTTGTTGTTATTGGTGGAATTGTTGACCATTACTGCTTAAGTGACTTTTCAAAGGAATGTAAAACAAACACATACATGTATGGCACAGCCTATTATTAGTGATATGTTAAAATACACAATAGAAACAAAAAGAGACAATTACCTTCGCTTTAGAAATAACAATTTACGGAAAAAGAAAAACTGGAAACATTACATAAAATAACATAAATACAAAATCATACCTTCATTTCAGCGGTACTTTGCTTTCATTCAAAATACAGTTTGATCTCCAATTTTCTAAATAAAAACATAATACCATAACTTGTCTGTGCATATACGATTTTACCCGGGTTTGGCAACATATCAATCAATATGTGTTTTGTGTGTACAAAATAAAAAACCACCCCTATGTTGTACAGGTAAAGGGAACATTCCTAACAGGTACATATAATTGTATCTATTAAACAGGGTAGGTTTATTTTTACTTATTTGGCTATAAATGTATGATGATGACATAATTACTTTTTACCATTTGTTTTATATAGATTTATTATTGAAGACTTAAATTTTGCTTTTTCCTATGTTCTGGAAAAATTAATGTTTCTTCGAATACTTTCGTAATGTTGGAATTTGTTCATACTTTTTGACGTTTTGTGTAATGAAACAGAAAATATGTTTATTTGACTTATACATAACCTGTAATTTAGACAATCTTTCTTACTGGCTTACATAGTACGAGAAAGATACAATAATGACGCCATCATATGTTGTCATTAACTGACTGTTCGTTATCTCTTTGCTCTTATTATAGCTCAACGTTGTTTAATTGTGATCACGACACATCTACATCAAAGACAAGAAGGAACTTGTTTTTATTAGTGATATTAATAAAAACTAAGATTATCATCCCTCAGGCATATATGCCTATGTATTCCAATGGTTTATTGATAAATAAAGATATATATATATATATGTATTTTTATACGTCTGAAAATTAAACCAAACAGTGTTAGAATTGGATTTTAGAGCTGTCAATTTTTTGTTCTTCCCTCGACGGGATTTGAACCCACACCATTGATACACTGTAGCACCATTCGCTTAGCCTTACGTCCAGCGCCCTAGACCACTCGACCACATCCACTCCCTAAAAAAGGAGCTTCAATAATCCTAGTGTTACCTATTCTCGTAAGGCAAATCTAGGGATAGACGTAAGACATGTGTATAAGCGTGTGTAGATGGTACATATATACTTAATATTATAATTTGACAGCAATCTAACTCAGCAATTTTTAATATATTGTATAGGATAATGAAGAATTCATTATACAGTCACAGGAAATAAAGTATATTATACAAACGTATATGTATATATATATATATACGTCTGAAAATTAAACCAAACAGTGTTAGAATTAGATTTTAGAGCTCTCAAATATATATATATATATAGATTGGTTATTCTATTAGGATTCTTTGTGATTTTCATGGTCCCAAACACTTTAAATTATTTCGCTTTCCCATCTTTCAACTTTGAGCGTACTTGATGAGGGTTATTCACGAAACGCGCAGTGCGCACTAAATACGACATCTACGTTTTTAATTGTAGAGATATGTATCATTCTACATGTACATAAGGATTGTATACTATCGTCCTGTTTAATGGTTCAGATAGAGTTGAACATGAATATTATCTAAATTTGCAAGATATATGTATTCGTGTAAAATGAAAATTTGAAAATAAAGAATTCTACTTGGTATAGTAATGCCTAACCTTTTTCAAAAGGTTAAAAATGAGCACTAAATGGAAACCATGACTACTTGTAAACCGCTTCTACTTCTACCATATACATGTACTGCCAGCCTTCAACAAGTTGAAGATTATATCGGAGGATTCACATGAAAATTTGACCAGCTGATATACTAAAATTCTCGTATGAAGTGTATCTGTCTCATAATAAAAACGTAAATATGTAGTCAAACCTGCTTTAGTGACCACCTCTACTAAACAATAAATTGTATTATGTGATCTTAATTTTTATTTCCCTTCACAGTGCATTTCATATCAATAGAACCTGTATTTAGCGAACGCCTGTCTTATGTGACCATATTTCACTGTTGCCTTAGAAGGTCACATTAGACAGGTGTGACTCTATATTGAGTACTGTGTATTCGTATAATAGGTCAATAGGTTGTTATACTATTAAAGGGCAAGGATACACATCAATTAGCGGTGCGAATGTTTCCTATGTCATCAAATTATGTTTCCTGTGTCTTGTAGTTAGATGTGATAATATTTGCTGTGTCTTGTAGTTAGATGTGATAATGTTTCCTGTGTCTTGTAGTTAGATGTGATAATGTTTCCTGTGTCTTGTAGTTAGATGTGATAATGTTTCCTGTGTCTTGTAGTTAGATGTGATAATGTTTCCTGTGTCTTGTAGTTAGATGTGATAATATTTCCTGTGTCTTGTAGTTAGATGTGATAATGTTTCCTGTGTCTTGTAGTTAGATGTGAGAGTGCTTCCTATATTTTCCATTCTCAAGTTCTAAATTGCATGAAATCGGAACTCGTTGCACGTTTTGATTTGGGTGAGGGTGTACCACACCACATGGTACACGTTTATGGTCATGCGAACTACAATGCTTTGGGTGTTTGTAACTAGTTACGTGAAGTGATTTGCAAATGTAATTGTAAAATATTGACAACAATATATTTTGAATGAAAGTGATTTGATTACAATCGTGTTTATCTATCACAGCGATTCAGCCATTAAAGGCAGATAACAAACAGTTATCATGCAAAATAAGCTAATTATTGACCTACGATCACTGTTTCTGCGTTTATTAGTACCGAGATAATTAGAGATTACTCCACTCTCAACGATAGTTCCGTTATGTTAAAATAGCCATGTATTTGTGGAGAAAGTTGATTACTCTGCGAATATCGTCAACATTCAAGAATTAACTGGAACTTTTATCACATTATGCTCTCAAGTTCGCTTAGCTATGGGCAGGTAGTGAATTCGCTTGATGATATTAGGGGCTAATAAAACGGAAAAAAAAATAAAACTATACCACACTGCGGATATGACGATTCAATATCAGTATTAGTTCCTATAAGGAATACGAAACAATATAATTCAAACTATATGCTTGCTGTATCTTTTAGTGTTATTTGTTTTCCGTTTTCTTTTCTTTTTCTCTGCTGATACACTAAAATGTAACAACATATCCTTTGTGGTCAGGTCAGGTAACATTACATTAATTGTTTTACCATCGAATCATATGCAACACAGTTGAATATTAAAACCAATCGGACTACAGCTCTTTGTGTGTACTCCAGTATTAAAACGTAGGTTAAAAATAGGAACACTGACATGATCTAAAAACGAGATGTCAGATGTTAGTGTATCGCCAGACCAAAAACAGCAAATATATAATTGTAATTAGATTGTATGTGGCACAATCTATATATAATCTTCTTTGTTGTAAAGCATAAATAGAATATTTAGATACACAATTAACATGCTGACCCACAATATCTTGTCTATGATGAAATAAAACCTTTCTGTAGATTTCCAGCATGGTATAATATATAGATATTGAATAATACTATATTAATCTTTATTGTAGTTTCACAAATAAAAACTCTCTTGGAAGACTGAGACCTTTTTCCGCCATTTGACCACTTGTTTCCCTTTTAAATGCATTCAATGTACAATGTACTTACATGTATGATTTCTACTCTTGATTATCTTTTTATAAATATATAATTTTTATTTACTATAATTGTGAACCCTATCACGGTTTTCGAAAACGGTGATTTGGTCTATAAGGGTAATAACAAAATTATCGAACTCCGAACATCTTACAAAGGGAAAGTCAAAACTCATAATTATATAAACAGACAAAATCAGTCAACAACCGGAAAACTGTGAAAACCGTAATGACCCTGACTTGGTACAGGCATTTCTAAAGAAATGGTGGGTTGAATCAGATTTTAAGGCGCCAAACCTCCCGCTCTCATTACGATTCAAAGGTTCCGGCTGTCACTATAACAGTATTTAAATACAGGAACAAAATAGGTAAAATAGTTGTCAAGGCAGTACCATATTCGGTGACGTAAATATCAAAAATAATTTTACGTCACACATTGACAAAAAAAATATCCTTGACATTTTTTGACTTCTTTATCTTTATACATTTTCACTATATGAAAATACATCGCTTATAATTTTTTCTGCAGAGACGGAATATATTTCGACAAGATCTTGGTATCGGAATATAAACTTTTTAAGAGATCGAATAAGGCGAATCTTTTTATAGCCCTGGTCCAGTAGCCTGTTTGTCAGATGAAGATGACGTTTCAGGAAATCAGAATAATTGCTACTGGCCCTTGCATAGCGAATCGATTGCCAGATGTAAACACCATATGCAAGAGAAGCTGGTATATTGCTGCACATGTTTGGAACATTTATGATTTTAAAATTGAAGTCGTCCCGCTTATCATAAATTTTAGTACTTAGTTGACCACTGTCGTCAAATTCGAGGTATAAGTCCAAAAATGATACGGACGAAGCTGTATCGGTGGTCTCATTAACTTCCAGCTCTGGAGGATATATCAATGGAAGAAATTCTGCAAATCTAGAATTATTGATAGATAAAACGTCATCAATATACCTGTATGTGAAATTAAAGGCTCTAGCCTCATGAATCTTCTTATCTTTTCCAAGCTTTTGAAGAAACTCCGACTCATATGAGTATAAAAATAAATCGGCTAGAAGAGGGGCACAATTCGTACCCATTGGTATGCCGACGACCTGCTGAAACAGTGTCCCTCCAAAGGAGACAAATATGTTATCGATGAGGAACTCCAGCACACTTATCACTTGTTCCTCGGAGTAGCATGTTTTACCTTTTTGAATTTTGTTTGAAAAATATGTGGAATAGTAGCCTAACACAACAAATTTTGAGCCATAGTTTCTATGATTAAAAGCTTTATGAATTGTTTCTTATAAGCGGGTTTTTAATTTGTCATGCGGTAGGGTGGTATATAGAGTTGAAAAATCAAACGTTTTGATGGCGTATACCTGAGAGAAAGATCTTGATTTCAGGTTATCCAAAAGATCTTTAGAGTTTTTCAAAATCCACATGTGATTTATGCCACTACTCGAGTAAACAGTTTCACAATATTTCTGTTGTCCCTCTTTTACTGCAGACAGAATCTTTGTCAGGTGAATAGACAATTCTTTCGTCGAACAAGTTGATGATCCCGCTATGTACCTTTCTTTGTATGGTGTCTTATGGAGTTTAGGTATCCAATATAAATAGGGTAAATCCTCAGACTCTTTACCAGAGGGAATGCTTAAAGAGGTCATGAATGATCTGTGGTTAGCTAGGATTTCATCTTTGTCGAACGAAGTTGGTTTGTATGTGGTATTACTAGAGGTGTTGCTATTTATGCCTAATTCCTTGATTAGGCATTCGAAGTAATATGATTTACATCCAAACACGATATTGTTGGAAGCCTTGTCCGCAGGAACGATAACATATGTGTCATGAAGAGAGGAAAGACACGTAACAGCTTCTTGGTCTTTAAATACAGACTTAGGTCGACTATTAACACAATTTTTGAGTTTGTGAATCCGACCTTGTACTAGAGACCTATATGAATGTGTGTCTGCATGCATACATACGGTATTGCTATATCTAGAAAACCTTCTTCTAGAAAAACTACTGCCTTGATTCATAGTATTGTATATGGTACACATAACAAATATTTTTTTGCAAAGGAAGATTAAATATTTGGTGAATCTAAAAAAAACGTCCATGAATTTTGGGGGTCGAATGAGACTGAAGACATCAAAATGCCAAGATATCAGTGTAAGCCTATTCAAAAGGAACATAACTCTTACACAGCTTACATTAAGCAACGGTGTGGTGCAAAGGGAGAACACATTAAACAAACCTTCAAGAATTCTCATTTTCAAATAAGGAAACTGACTTTTTGTAGATTTTTATGAATTTTGGTGTTTATCGTAGCTTTCAATATTTCTCCGTTATATCATGACTACCTGATATTTAGGCGGGGAAAAATAAAGCTGTAATGGATTTTAATCGTGTTCTTTTTAACCAGTTAAAACTGGTAAGCATAATGATTTTTGGACCTTGCATGAAAAAATATATATTTTCATTTCGTTTCAGTTGTTTCACCGAGCTGAAGTGGATGTAACGGGATGAAATTCTGATCTACTACTTTAATGTAAACAATAAAAGATTCTGAGATATGGCTTGTCTGCCAATTGATGATTCAGAGGGGTCTCCGTGCAATGAGGTAAGCATCAAGAGAGGAGGATTCTATTAGTGACTGATTTTAACTATGCATTAGTTCTTTGATAGCACATGATATAAACTAGTAAAATGAAGGACAAAGAATAACACACTGTCATAACAGTTCCAAAGTGCAATCGACAAATCATAGAAACAGAGGTAAAATCGATACCCATTACAGCGACTTACCATGTCATGCTAAAATGAGACAGCTATGCTTCTAGAATTATATACTTCTTATATGGATCAACTGTATATTTGGTCATCTTTAAATATTGCATTTCCCCCGCTTTTGATAAAAACAAACAAAACAAACAAAACAAATGCACACAATTTGAATGTGGGCAACGAGAGAACTTTTAGAGTCTGTAATTATCGATAATCAGATTTACATTTTACATCATTTTGTCTATGAAACCTGGTTCGTATGCTAAAAACGGTAGTTGGTCATTTCAAATGAAATATTTATCGAGGAAGCAGTTATATCTTTTCATTTAATTGTTCATCTGAAGACGAACTGAAAAGTCAAAATCAGTTCTATTTGAAAAATACATTTGTCCCTAGGAATTTTTACTCGTGTATGAAATGAGAGATGCATACTCCATATGTAGGTGCTGCTGGAATGTTGCTACATATAAATGGAAAATTCACAATTAGAAAATTAAAATCAAAACAGGAAAAGCATCATTTATTTCATTTCAACTTTTGCTATTGTTTTTTTTTATATGTAACTACGCTACATATTGAATCAAATGTCTTCCTAAGCTTAATTTGGTTAAATACATTTTGGACGTGTCGAGCTAAAATACCTTAAATACTATTGTCAGGATTATTAGTCATCGATGTTCCCATCCAATTATGAATGAATAGTACATTAAATTTATAACTGGACATGTATTGTATAAAATCGTTTTTGACTTAGTTCTGCTTACACTGTATATGGTCATGATTTTTTCAATTAATGTGTTATTTTACAAGCTATTGTTTGCTATCAGGATTTTCATACTCAAGGCTACTCTTGTCTAGCAAATTTCCAACCTAATTTTATAAGAGCCAGAAATTAGGTCACTGTTTCTTCTGCAATTGTGTGGTGTCCATCACGACTGATAGTGATATGACTTGATTGATTGATTGATTGATTGATTGATTGATTGATTGATTGATTGATTGATTGATTGATGCTTAGCGCCAACGTTAGCAGGATATGACTTGGTAATCATAGTATATGTAACGGATTTAAAAAAGGAGCTAATAGGCTCGATATTCTATAGTCTGTGTCACATGAATCATTTTTCAAAATTGAGTTATATATTTCATCACGAAGTAAATGGTCCATGATTGTTCCAAAAACATTTAATTGTTTGGTTTTCCAATCTTTCGTTTTTGAGCGTACCTGATGAAGGTTATTCCAGACACGCGTCATGCGCACTAAATTTGATATCTACGTTTTTATTATGGTCTCTATTAACAGTGATGGATATCAATTTTACCAATATCAACAAAACGAACATTCATCTCTCACTTTAACTGAACTCCCTGAATACAAAAATGACCACTACTTATTAATGAATGGATACGTCCTTCATTTTCTCTGTGGAGATTTAACATTACATGGACGCTATCTTTGCGTCTAATGTGACACTGAGTTGTTTTCGTCACTTAACAAATGTTATATTTACTTCTACATTTCCATCGACAATTTCCTGTTTATCTGAAGGTTGTGTATTGCACTATTATCTTACATTGTCTGCACATATTGCGGCTTCCATTTAAATACCGATTGAGATTAAGAAGAATTCCGAGTAGATCCGACCTGTACACCTCCGGTCTAGACAATGACCAAAAAGTATATGTTAAATCATCTATGACACCCGAATAAACCAGAAATGTCAAACCATTCAAATAAGGGTAATAACAAAATTACCGAACTCCGAACAATCTTATAAAGGAAAAGTCAAAACTCATAAGTATATAAACAGACAAAATCAGTCAACAACCGTAAAACTGTGAAAACCGTAATGACCCTGACTTGGTACATGCATTTCTAAAGAAATGGTGGGTATGTCATTGTGGTAACCATAATAATCTATCAATATTCTTCAGTTTAACCCAACACGTTAATTAGATTTCACTTGAGACCTTTTCAACAGATTTGAAACTCGGTGATGACGAATATAAGCGGATATGTGTTGCAAACTGCGTTGTTTAAAACCTTCTGATGGTACAACATTATCAGGGGCGGATCCAGAGGGGGGCGCACCCGGCGCCCACCCCCCCCCCCCCTTAAAATTGGAAAAAATATTTTTTGCGTAAAATCGTGATTTTTCACACGTAATACCCCAACAATTTTCGCGCCTCCCTTCGCAATTGGAAAAAATATGATTTTTTGGCGTAAAATCGTGATTTTTCACACGAAATATCCCAAAAAATTTCGCGCCTACCTCCGCTCGACGCAATTTTTTTAAGTGCGCCCCCCCCTAAATTGAAATCTTGGATCCGCCCCTGATTATTAACAAGAAATTGTCGCCAAACAAATCTAACTATAACATTGTCTGTTCAGAATGTCATTCTGAGATCAAGCGGGATGATATTTCGTACAGTTGTCACTTGCCTGTCACGATTATACATTTACAGCATAGATGATCTCTTTCTTTCGAACATCAACGTTAATCACGAGTAACCAAGTAACGCAGTAGTTATCATCATTGTCGGATTACGATTGACTCATTTTTTTTTATTCAGTATGCAAAAGCAGTTATACTGTTTAAAACATACATTTTAATCTTTGTTTTAACGCCATTATGACGTTTCATAAAGGAACTTGTTTTACATTGTCGGACTCTCCATGATAGTTTTGATGGTGACGATGTTGGTACAGGGCGATTGGTCATGCAAGGAAATAAATACACATTTATATCACTTGATGAAATAACGGTATTTCATGAACACAGATATTTTGTGAGAATAAGGCCTTTCAAAAAGGAATTTGCTTTTCATTGTCGGACGTTGAAAGATATTTCCGATTGCAAAATTGGATATGTGACATTACGGAGAGAAAAAAACGTTGAAGTCATCACTCAATTATGCGATCTCCACCATGATTTGGTTAATCGTTCGGAATGTCGGTCACAAATGACCATTGATATGTTCCGTCTGTGGTGATCAGACTCCGGTCCTTTCCTCTTTGATGATTTATCACCGGGTTAGTAACAAGAATAGCACGACCGGTGCCTCTAGTGTAGTGGGAAGTGTTAACTCCTGAGTTCACTCCTGGTTTTAAGTAGGGTTCGTTTTGCTTTAGTTTTCAGTGTAGTGTATTACATTTTGCTGTTTGTTCTTTTTCTTTTCTCCATTGTATTGTCTTGTCCTGTCCTTCGAGAATAGCACAACCTGTGCCACTAGTGGAGCAGGAACTCATAAGCCTTCCGGAGTACATGAATACACTACCGTTTTTAGATGGATTCGCATTGCTCGATCTCTTGTTTTCTATCAATGTTTGTCCTTTTGTTCTTTTTCTTTTCTCCATTGTATTGTCTGTCCTTCATCGATTTACAGCTTCTGATTACTTCTGATTACTTCTGATTACATCTGATTACCTCGTTGGTGTCTTCAACCTTTCTTATTTCAGAGGGTGAAACAATGATTTGTATTTCACTTGAAAATCACCGTATTTTCAGGGCATTTATCTAACAAAAACATATATATGACAGAAATGTATTTATTGTCCAAATAATCGGAGGTATCAGTGACTTCGAGATCCAACTACGTATGTATTGTACTGCGGCCAAGTGATCATATAAACAAACCTAACATGAATTATATTTAATATTTAATAGGATGGTAGCTCACTAAGGCGATCAATAGATGACAAATCATATCTGAATGAGGCACAAGTAGTTCTAAGTGAAGAAGATGTGACGAAGTTTTTAAAAGCAAGGAAATTAAATATACAATATCTTGGTATGTAATTTTTGCTTGCCCAACCTTGTTAGACTCCATTAATCTCCTAGTCAGGTTGGTTCATATTCATAATACAATGCTAATTTAAAAGATATGTTGTATATTCAGTTTTATTCGCATTGGCATTTTGCACATGAAATGACTAGAAAGATATTCAAATTATTATAGCATTAAAAAGGTCACATTTTTCTCATGCGACATCAGTTTATAAAGAGTATTCTTGTGCAAATATGCATTTCAATGATAGTATGTTGTTCATCGCTTTACTTTTTTGAGCTTAAACAAAATTAAGTCCTATTATGTGTCTTTACGTTCTGAGTTCGGTGTTGTGTTGTCCGTTGCGATTTCCGCTTGCAAGCGATGTTCGGTTCGTTTTTACCCCCACTTGTATGTAGGAGGGTGCGTGTCTTATTTAAGGTATTTGTGATTGCTTGCTTAATGTGGTGTTTTTGTTTTATTTTTCTTCGTTTTGTCTGCCACGTGTTACCAGTTTCTCTGAAAATGATCCATTTGTGATTGACCCTGCGGTTTTCTCTAACGTTTATTTATTACGGATTTGTCAAGGAGAAGTCAGTACCTTCAATATAGCATACTCAGCGCTAACAACGCTAACATATTCCTATCAAGCGAGTAGATTAATAATAGATTTACACAGGTTATGGATAAATAATGTTCTGCACATGACACGTTTCTGGAATAGCCTTCACGAGGTACGCTCAAATGTAAAAGAGTGAAAAGTGGTATAAATTTAAAGTTTTTCCGAGCAAGTAAACCAAAGGGTTTAAACGTGAAATTATCCAACTACATAGTATTCAATAAAGGTAATAACAAAATTACCGAACTCCGAACAATCTTATAAAGGGAAAGTCAAAACTCATAATTATATAAACAGACAAAATCAGTCAACAACCGGAAAACTGTGAAAACCGTAATGACCCTGACTTGGTACAGGCAATGATATTAAGGAGCCGTCACGGTCGTAACCGTATGGTAGATGGATTTAGAACTACCTATGTAATCAGTGCATATCACCACTAGAGTTGTGAGTTCGAAACCCGTTCATGGCGAGGTGCACTCGATACAACTTTATGTGATAAGGTTTCGCAGTGACTTGTGGCAGGTCGGTGGTTTTCTCCGCGAGTATTCCGGTTTCCTCCATCAATAAAACCGAAGGCCATGTTAAAACTGAAATATCGTTGAAAGTGCCGTTAAACGCCATAACAATAACCCTAATAGCTTTATGCTATCAAGACGACAACATAAACTCATAAAAAACATATTAGTATTATGTGTATTCAATGTATGTGCCCATGTATGATTGTCATAGATTAAAAGCCAACTTTTTAAAAAATAGTTCAGGATTAAATGTATGCATATTACGGTGTACTCATAATTCTATATGAATTTTACACAATAAATGCGGTTTGAAGTTCTTTCTCTAAAGGTTTTAAGGAAGCATGGGTAGCATAATTGTAGAGATTCTCAACTTCTGACCATCACCCTTTACGAAACATAAGAACAGCTACGAAAGGAAACGTCTACATTTGTATACCACAAACAATATTTAATAAATTCCACAACTTCAAAATTATATGACATAGAAATGAAAACGAAGACATATTGAAACTATAAATTATTATCTATTCTTAATTTTAGCTGGTGAGATACGTGTTGTCTTGATAGGCAAATCTGGGGTTGGAAAGAGCGCAACGGGAAATACGATAATTGGACAAAATTATTTTAAGTCTGAATTCGGACCGGCAACAGTTACAAAAGAGTGTAACAAAATACATACACATATTCGTGGGCGAAATATCCTAGTGGTAGACACACCGGGGATTTTCGATACACAAACGGACACAGATATTGTAAAAGAGGAGATACGAAAATGTATTAAGATAGCCGCACCTGGTCCTCATGCGATTCTATTTGTAATGAATTTAGCAGATCGGTATAAAAGGGAAGACTATGAAGCTCTAACAACATTTTGTTCATACTTTGGCGAGAAACTGTTAGATCATGTAATAACTGTTTTCACTCACGCTGATACAATACAAGGCCATAACATTACTTTTGATGCACACATTGACAAGTCTCCACCACAGCTTAAAGAACTGTTACAGTATTTTGGAAACAGAAAAATAGCATTTAATAATGAATGTGACTTCATGCAAAGAGAGCTACAGGTTGAACGCTTACTTACCATGATTGATGCTTTGACAAATGGGAACATAACAGCAGCTTATTATTTTGATAAAAATTTTGAAATAGCGGAAAAAGAGATACAACAAAAGGAAAAGCAGATTGAATACTCTCTAAAGAAGGAATACTCCGAAATGACCAAGAAATTTCGCAGGGATTGTGAGGCGGAGTTTGAAAAGAAATTGCAAAGCTTTCAAATTAAATGTGGAATAACGATATCGGAACTTCGAAAAAACGTACGTGAGCACGAGACCACGAAACCGAGTCATGCAATGGAAGTTAAGGGATTAAAGTTGACTCTGGTAAGTACCACAATCACTATGTAAAGCCAATATTTTCATGACTAACTATCCTTACCAGCATGAGTCTTAAACGTAGACTTGCACATATATGACCGGGTTTTCTTTTTTTAAGTGAACTGATCAATATAATAGAAACATTGACATCCATCTACCATAAATAGCTAATAATATAGAGACGATAAATTACAATAGAGATCATGCCTCTCTAGTGCTACATGCGGTGTGCAAATCGTGAAAGCACAATACGTATATTGTACTACTCTCTTTCAGTTTGTTTCATTCATTGTTATTATTTGTACTGTGCTTTTAAACGCCACGATATAGTAGCTGAAATACTGCTAAAGATTTCGCTAAAATATCAATCAATCAATCAATCAATCAATCAATCAATCAATTAATTTACATTTCAATACACTAGTTCTTTTGTCGGTGATCAATTGCTTCATACCTCGATAGAGAACAAGAATATAGAAGCAAGTTCTAAAATACGACACCCACAATTTGATGACTATGTTCACCCCCGGTTTTTAATGGGGTTCGTGTTACTCGATCTTTAATTTTATATGTATGTTTTGTAGAACGTTGTTTGTCCTTTTGTATTTTTTTTTTCTTTTTGGTCATTGTGTTGTCTGTTCTTCTTCGATATACGGATTCTGATTACCCCTTTGGTATCTTCAAACTCTTCTTCAGACTACACTCGTGTCTCCTCATTCATCCATAGCTCAGTCCGTAACTACACATGTAAACCGTATATATAAATAGCGGATGTGGTCGAGTGGTCTAGGGCGCTGGACATAAGGCTAACCGATTGGTGCTGCATTGTCACAATAGTGTGAGTTCAAATCCCGTCAAGGGAAGAACAAAAAAGATCTAATTTATATACCTAAAATATCTGAATGGCTGATTAAAAAAGTTAAATCATATTGTTAACCCACGGGTGATCACGTTTGATTCTCTCCTATCATCACCCGCGAGTCAATTAAGAAGGAATACCATAGTGTTGGTCATCAATGTGAACATTTTTTATATACATCAATAGAACAAGAGAAATGTTATTGTAACAGCAGATGCCACTGATACTTCACGAATAACTTCAGATCATGTCGGTTTTTTTAAATTGCTTTGTAGTAAAATATATACAATAAACCTGTTTAAATTGAACCCTGAATAAACAAGAATCCTGTATAAACCGAACTTTAACTAAAATATAAGTGTAAGAAAACTTTGATAATTTGATCTGTATATACCGAACACTTGTCTTTTCGGAATATACAAGCTCGTCCCTATGAGGTTTGGCTTAGACCGTTTGCGATTCTACTCGAAGTAATTATAAATTATCATATTTTTTAAATCTTCTTATTTCTAGCATCATAATACCATTGAGAAGATACCCAAGCCAGTCAACTTTGGGCACAGAAAGGCCAAAGTTATTGAAAAGACAGAACCATAGAAAGAGACAAGATGTTGTGAAATCGATGCTGACTAGCTGTGACAATAAAACTCGATAAACAATTACTATATTTTGAATAACTAACAAAATGCTTTAAAAGTAGCAATGATAAAGCTTTGGGTGCGATATCCTAGGATTTAAATTCAAAATTCAGGTACAAAGGTCATATGAAAGAAGGGTGGGGCTTATTGGTGTTTATTTCATTCAAACTATAACTGGATAGTTCTATTCACAAAATCGGTATGGATTATATTTACCAATTTAAGACCCATCAATAAGCACACTACGTTATTTCAACGTTGAAATGACATAAACAAAGTTCATTCAATGTTGACTTAACATTCAGATCATTATTTGTACTCAAAGACTTTTAAATTATTTAACTTTCAAATATATGGACTATGAGCGTACATGTAAAGGGTTATTTCAGAAATGCATGGTGCATTCTAAATCAGATATCTACGTTTTCATTGAGTGCATGCGCTGTGTACTAGTGTGTAAATATCAACGTTTTCGTTGAGTGCATGCGCCGGATATATAGGGTCTAACACCGGGAGAGGTTCAAGATAGTAAAATCTGTGACACCATTGGACGATGTTTGTCCGAGTCTGATACGATTTAAATCTTACCCGAGGGTGTCACAGATTTTACTATCTTGCACCTTTTACGGTGTTTGACTCTTTTTCTCACCTCTTTCTACCGTGTCAATGTTTGTTTACTTTTTGTGTAGTTTGGCGCATTAATTTGCGAACCGTATCACAGGACCAAAATGCCACGTATTAAAATAAAACAAGATTTTCATTTTACAACTTTAAAGAGGTTCAAAATAATAAAGCTAACATACATGTGATAGATTCTACAATTACAAACTCTTGCACCTTTAACGATGTTTGCCTCTTTTTCTCATCTCTTTCTATCGTGTCAATATTTGTTTACGTTGAGAAAATATAGAGTGCTTTCCCTTGTTAGGTAACTAACGTAAATAAATTGTTTTTATCTCCCTTTGACCAACGTCAAATAACTTTTTGCATGCATTTAAATATAGCTGTAGTAGCATTTATAATATATTTATCAAATACATTGTATTTTATTATGAAATACATTTAAAATACTGCCAAGACACTATAAATCAACAATTTAATTCAACAATGGAAAACAATTTTGCGGAAAAACGGCGTGTAGCTTTGTCTTACCCTGAAGCTGGGGTAAGATAGAAAAATCTTGTTCACCTAAATTAACGGACTACTTTATCCAAGGGGTGAGAAACTAGTATGTAAATATCTACGTTTTCGTTGAGTGCATGCGTTGTGTACTAGTATGTAAATAACTACGTTTTCGTTGAGTGCATGCGCTGTGTACTAGTATGTAAATATCTACGTTTTCGTTGAGTGCATGCGCTGTGTACTAGTTTGTAAATATCTACGTTTTCGTTGAGTGCATGCGCTGTGTACTAGTATGTAAATAGCTACGTTTTCGTTGAGTGAATGCACTGTGTACTAGTGTGTAAATATCTACGTTTTCGTTGAGTGCATGCACCGAGTACAAGTATGTAATTATCTACGTTTTCGTTGAGTGCATGCGCCGAGTACTAGTATGTAAATATCTACGTTTTCATTAAGTGCATGCGGTGTGTACTAGTATGCAAATATCTACGTTTCCGTTGAGTGCAGGCGCTGTGTACTAATGTGTAAATATCTACGTTTTACGTTGAGTGCATGCGCTGTGTACTAGTGTGTAAATATCTACGTTTTCGTTAAGTGCCTGCGTTGTGTACTAGTGTGTAAATATCTACGTTTTCATTGAGTGCAGGCGCTGTGTACTAGTGTGTAAATATCTACGTTTTCATTGAGTGCAGGCGCTGTGTACTAGTGTGTAATTATCTACGTTTTCGTTGAGTGCAGGCGCTGGTACTAGTGTGTAAATATATACGTTTTCATTAAGTGCAGGCGCTGTGTAGCTTTGTCTTACCCTGAAGCTGGGGTAAGATAGAAAAATCTTGTTCACCTGAATTAACGGACTACTTTATCCAAGGGGTGAGAAACTAGTATGTAAATATCTACGTTTTCGTTGAGTGCATGCGCTGTGTACTAGTTTGTAAATATCTACGTTTTCGTTGAGTGCATGCGCTGTGTACTAGTATGTAAATAGCTACGTTTTCGTTGAGTGAATGCACTGTGTACTAGTGTGTAAATATCTACGTTTTCGTTGAGTGCATGCACCGAGTACAAGTATGTAATTATCTACGTTTTCGTTGAGAGCATGCGCCGAGTACTAGTATGTAAATATTTACGTTTTCATTAAGTGCATGCGCTGTGTACTAGTATGTAAATATCTACGTTTCCGTTGAGTGCATGCGCTGTGTACTAGTGTATAAATATCTACGTTTTCGTTGAGTGCCTGCGTTGTGTACTAGTGTGTAAATATCTACGTTTTCATTGAGTGCAGGCGCTGTGTACTAGTGTGTAAATATCTACGTTTTCGTTGAGTGCAGGCGCTGTGTACCAGTGTGTAAATATCTATGTTTTCATTGAGTGCAGGCGCTGTGTACTAGTGTCTAAATATATACGTTTTCATTGAGTGCAGGCGCTGTGTACTAGTATATAACTATCTACGTTTTCGTTGAGTGCATGCGCTGTGTACTAGTTTGTAAATATCTACGTTTTCGTTGAGTGCATGCGCTGTGTACTAGTATGTAAATAGCTACGTTTTCGTTGAGTGCATGCGCTGTGTACTAGTTTGTAAATATCTACGTTTTCGTTGAGTGCATGCGCTGTGTACTAGTATGTAAATAGCTCCCTTTTCGTTGAGTGAATGCACTGTGTACTAGTGTGTAAATATCTACGTTTTCGTTGAGTGCATGCACCGAGTACAAGTATGTAATTATCTACGTTTTCGTTGAGTGCATGCGCCGAGTACTAGTATGTAAATATCTACGTTTTCATTAAGTGCATGCGGTGTGTACTAGTATGTAAATATCTACGTTTCCGTTGAGTGCAGGCGCTGTGTACTAGTGTGTAAATATCTACGTTTTACGTTGAGTGCATGCGCTGTGTACTAGTGTGTAAATATCTACGTTTTCATTGAGTGCAGGCGCTGTGTACTAGTGTGTAAATATCTACGTTTTCATTGAGTGCAGGCGCTGTGTACTAGTGTGTAATTATCTACGTTTTCGTTGAGTGCAGGCGCTGGTACTAGTGTGTAAATATATACGTTTTCATTAAGTGCAGGCGCTGTGTAGCTTTGTCTTACCCTGAACCTGGGGTAAGATAGAAAAATCTTGTTCACCTGAATTAACGGACTACTTTATCCAAGGGGTGAGAAACTAGTATGTAAATATCTACGTTTTCGTTGAGTGCATGCGCTGTGTACTAGTGTGTAAATATCTACGTTTTCGTTGAGTGCACGCGCTGTGCACTAGTGTGTAAATATCTACGTTTTCGTTAAGTGCCTGCGTTGTGTACTAGTGTGTAAATATCTACGTTTTCATTGAGTGCAGGCGCTGTGTACTAGTGTGTAAATATCTACGTTTTCGTTGAGTGCAGGCGCTGTGTACCAGTGTGTAAATATCTATGTTTTCATTGAGTGCAGGCGCTGTGTACTAGTGTCTAAATATATACGTTTTCATTGAGTGCTTGCGCTGTGTACTAGTATATAACTATCTACGTTTTCGTTGAGTGCATGCGCTGTGTACTAGTTTGTAAATATCTACGTTTTCGTTGAGTGCATGCGCTGTGTACTAGTATGTAAATAGCTACGTTTTCGTTGAGTGAATGCACTGTGTACTAGTGTGTACATATCTACGTTTTCGTTGAGTGCATGCACCGAGTACAAGTATGTAATTATCTACGTTTTCGTTGAGTGCATGCGCCGAGTACTACTATGTAAATATCTACGTTTTCATTAAGTGCATGCGCTGTGTACTAGTATGTAAATATCGAATGAATCTTACGGGAGTGTCAACAGTCATGGGCTTTTGGCATGCGCCAACATTTTAACACCCAAAACCGGCACGGACCAAACCCGGAATGCAATTGCGTTATTCTGGTATTCGTGACTCCTCGGATGAGTACCAGACTAGTAAAAAGTATGAAATAGCGGCAAAAATAAATTTCTGAATTAAAAAAAGATACTGAAAATAAAATCTGATGTTAAAAATGAGCGGCAAAAATAAATTTGTGCGGATCCAAAAGTTCTTACTTAAAAGGAGGATTTCCAGGAGGTTAAAAAGGGGGATTCCGGAACAGGGTTAATTGGTTTAATAATTTTATGTCTTCATGCAGTAAAAAATGTGTGTTACAATACATATACCCGTTTTAATTGCTATTTACATGTACATTTCTAACAAATTGTTTATATTTGTAAAATTTAGTTGGATTAAATTGGCAAAATTTATGATCAAACAATATCATAAATGTAATTGTTCAAAGCTGATCGTAAATTCACTAACCAACTTGTGTGAATCACCTTGACGGTACTTATGCTGGGATATGGCTACCTTGACTGTCTCTCCTGCTTGAGTCTAGGTTTCCTTGTGGGAGTAACTCTAATGTTATTATTCTTGTCATTATTATTGAGTATTCATTATTATTCATGTCAATTATTAATGATTTCTGTTAAATAATGATTTCAATCATTGCAATTGATTATGCAGCTCGAAAGAGCGCCTTGATTGGCAATACAGTTATTTGTATTTGCATTGTATTTGTATTTGGCTAGAATAATTATTATATTTAATTCTTAAGATGACTAATAAGAAGACAATTTTGAATTTTCACACATGTCAATACATCGCATTTTATGGAAAACGTTTCTCCAAATAGACCAGTATTATAAGTATTAAAATGGCGAAAAACGGCCATGCCCTTATTTTTGTTGCACTATAAGGTGCAAACTTTACCGAAGTTGAGACTATTTTCGATGGTATGTTGAACTTTACAAGTTAAAATGCCACCGTCCGGTGAATGGCAGAAATGTTTATGGAAAAAATGCATACATTTGGGAATTTGCTTCAAGACGAGTGGCAGGTTTTTACAACACCAGAAACACACTTACCCAAAATACCCTTAGAAAGGATAACGTTATTCCTATTTTTTGGGGTGTTTTCCGCGTGGACAAAATTTATGATCAAACAATATTATAAATCAATCGGAGTAAAAAAACGTAAACAAGACGTCATTGCATTTGTAAACACGGTGACGCAGTTTATTCATCGTGGCAGTTATGCACATATCGTCACGGTCGTAAGGAAGTTTTCGTGAATTTGTTTGTTAGGAAAATAATTTGTGAGTGCATGTATCCCGTAGATCTTGAAAATAATGAGAGATCGTGTGAATATTCATCTATAGTAGTTCCAACTTCCAAGGATATTGTGACACAACCTCGCAAATAAAATAGTACTGTTTACAAAACATCCTAGACCTACAAGAATAAATAAAATATATCATCCTAGCGAGTACTTATCGATTAACTTGAAGAAAAGTAATCTAAATCTCGTATATTTTGTTGTCTGACTATCCTTATAAGAAAGGGAAATCAAAATAAGTATGTTTCCCCTAAGCGACTGGCAGGTATTGTACAAAAACCAGCTTTGTAATGTTAATGCTTTAAAGTTGGCATTATGTTAGACTTCTGCATGGTTTTATAGTTTATCATATTTATATCACATTAAACATGCAATTTGTAAATTATCATATTATGGAGCATCAAATAAAACTTTTTAAAAGGCCCAACTTAAAACTGGTATGCCCCTTTTGTTAGAGAATGTATAAAGTCTGTGTGTGTAAGACACTTTTGATGTTCTAACTTAAAAATGACTTAGTTCAACTAAATATCATTTTGTGATTTTTTAGAAGTCAAAATCCTGTAGGAATGCACACCTTTAGTATTTGTACATTAAACACACTACAAAATATTACAAAAAGGGAGGGACAGACAGGGGTTAAATAGTATGCCCTGATACAGGGCTATACATTAACAGTCATGTTCCATTCTTACATGTATGTCAAGCACATTATTATGGTGTGGTTTCTGTTCATGAGGCACTCCATCCTTTCTTGTTTATGCCAATGTCAGGAGACCAATAATAACATATAAGGATTAGTATGGATTAAATTCAGGAACAAGTCAGTCTTGGTTGGGCAAGATATGTACATGCACATGTACTTTGTAAATGATTCAGCTGATAACTTTTGTAAATTATAGAGCACAAAAATTAAACAAAAAGGTGACCGCATGGGCAGATTTGACTTAAGAGAACTACATGTATTCATTAACAAGAAAATATTTATTGCAAAAACAAAACATTATTAAAAGGTCAGCTATACATGTATAATAACAATGTTGTAAAATAACAAAACTATGAACTGGAACATTGAAGAATGGGTAATAAAACACATTCCCATCATCCTGGTGAAGTCTTAAGTTAATGATTGAATACAAATTATATTGCTTTTAACATCAAAAAGTTAATATTAGGGGACACTATACAATTTGTTTAGTTACTGAATTGAGAAGTTAACAATCTGACACAAGTTCCACCCCCCCGCCCCCCAAAAAAAACATACTACATGTAATAAGGTTAAAAAAAACTCCTTTAATTTCAAAATATTTGTCAAAGACTTTTCAGGTAAATGAACAAAGCCCAAAATATTCAATAATTTTACATGAAAAACAACACTCATATGGGGGATAAAAACATTCTATTCATAGAATTTTTAAACAATAAACAACAAGAAATATAAACTATAACATGTGATGTGTAAACTATTCAAGCATGAGCAACAGGAAACACATTTAGATACAAAAAATGAAAAGACCAACACCCTTAGTTGGATTTTTAGAGTGCTAGTTCATTGAAACAACAGTCTGTGGGTAGATATGTCGTTCCACTCTGAAACATTATTCTGATTCTGACCCGACCATTCTTTGTTCTTACTCCTTAATGCTGCATTCTTACCAATTTTATAATCTTTGGTTTGACTAGACAGGGGCTAGAACCCATGGATCTACCACATTCAAGGTGAGCATGCTAACCATTACACAACATTTTTGTGTTTGTATAAAAATCACACTGAAAAAGGAGTAGTTCTTCAAAACTTTCATTAAGCTAGGGACTTGTGTCCAAGTTAGTTAATGCAGTCAACATGATCAAGCATATATTAAAATAAACCCATAGATTAGCTTCCAGTCAGATTTGAACTGACATCTTTTCAACATTATTGAAATGTACTACCTTGTACTATAGAAGCTATATGTATTGTAATTGTTAGTAGTTGATAAACCTAATATGTACTCAGATCATTAGTTTCCAGAGAGATTTGAACTGACATCTCTCAAATATTATTGAAATGTACTGATTCATTGACGCCATAGTAACTACAACATTTTGTCATGAATTTGTTAGGAACATTTCAGCCATCAATCATGTTCATCAAGCCTATCAGAATACATTTGAATGGGGTCTGAAATTCCAGTCACTCAAAATTTTGTCGTAGCACCTCTTGTTATCTTGTAAAACATAATCTTGTGATGACACCATTTCTTGGTTTTTAATCTTTGCTATGTTTGTGTTTTAATTTTGTCCTTGTTTTTAAAATGTTTTTTTTTAATCAAACTGGAAGTTAATCATTTTATTAAATATTAATATAGATAGCATGATTTCAATACTAATCACTCTTGCAATAGGGGCATAAAAATACATCTCTTTTCCTGATCACACGTTTTTCAGTTGAGTAGACCAAATGAACCCAGTGTTTGTATTGGTCACATTGTAGCCATTTCGTGAATATTAAACATGGGCTCTCTCTGATTTCTTTTGGGGTGAATAATTTGCATACACAGCACTTTTCATCATCTCTTATTCGATTTTCATCCTCAGAATCAGATTCAGAAATGCTATTGGTATTTGTAAGTGGTTTGACAGATGGACAGTCATGTCAAGCAATAGATTCTTTCTTGAGAGGGGTATATATAAATGTAGGAGAAATACTTAATTCTGATTGGTTAAAAAGTTACATTTATTTTCCATACACACCTACCCAGCCTATCAGTAAAAATGTAAAAAAGCAGGAAATTTTGTGATACGAACTGATATACAACTACATTCCCTTTCTTCTCAAAACATCAAAAGGTACCAGAAACTTCATTAGGTCAGTGACTTTATATGTCTCAATGTTATTCTACCCCCTTTATGAGGTTGCAAAAAGGTGTGATTGCAAGATAAAATTCTTTCATGATCCAACAGTCTTACTTCTTTGACATCCAATACAGCCTCCTCCAAAACAACATTTTCAAGCTGGAAATAAAATTATATTTATTAAGTACTGGTACTATAGATCATGATGAGCTATTTTTAAGACATTTACTTAGCGAGCAAGTGTATGTTTTTTTCCTTCTCATTACATTTTCAAGTTTTACAAATCCGTATTTGTGGTCAAGTCATATAAATCTTCAATGATTTACTTACTAACAGCACCATTGAACTGCAAAATGACTTGTCAATTTCTGAATACAACAGACTGGTTGTCTTTTTAGTGTGTTATTCCCTCGTTTCAAATTACAGAGTTATCTCCTTTTTTACAAGAGTTGTCTTTCTTGTTAGCAAGTAATTATATAAAATCATTCTGCTCAGTAGAAGCTGTGAAATTTTTGACAAAAATTTTTTGGATGGACATTGGTAAAACTTAATGACACCGACTGCCTTTTACTTAAGTTTTCGTTCAACAATATTTTCATAGACCCAAAGTCTTTAAATTGAGAATGGAATTTTCGGTTTTTCACACTGCATTAACAGACGATCCTTTCATATTAATATGATCCCTCTTATGTTTTTTGTATTGAGGGGATATTGTTATAAAATGTGTAAATTCAATCTTTTTTTAACATACCTGTACAGGTAACTGTTGTGTGTCTTTCATCAATTCATTGGTCATGTTGTTAGGAGTAGGTTGGGATTCATCAACCAAATGGGCTATAGGCTGGTCAATTTCCATAGGGTGTATATCCTAATAGAATAATATACTTTAGGCATGTAAATAATTGATGATCTATACTTTATCAGTGAATGCCCTTGAAATTTTAATAACCATTATTTCGGGCCGAAAATAAAATTCTTTGTTCCCCTATGTCTTAATTTTGATATAATTTTGACTGCGCCCTTGAATATTCAAGAAAAAATTGGTTCCAAAAGTTTTGTGCCAGAAAAAATAATCCATTGTAAAGGAATCAAATTAATTATAATATTTTCATCACAACTAAGGTATTTATTTAGATCATGTCTGTACACTCAAATTTTCAAAACAAACATTAATCTTTGGTCATCCACTTTTCAGGCATTTTTTTCCAGAAGATATTTATCAATAATATTATTGTATTTGTACAATATAATGCCAAATATAACATATATTTCCTGTTCTGTTTGGTTGTTTTGTAATACTATTGCAATACACTTACTGAAAAAGAAAAATAGCTGTGATCATATATCCTTGCATACATACAAGAGCCTGTTAAGAACAGGTTCAATGAGTAGACCTAAAAATAAAAAATAAATATATATACATGTATAAACAAAAAATATTTTGCAACTAATTATGTAAGTTGTTCAATCAATTGATGCATTTTAGTTCACATAAATTCAATAAAACAATAGCCCAGGTTCCTATTAATAATTTTACACTATTCAGCACAGGCACTTGTTTCAATACCAAAAATTTAAAGGAGACTTAATAGTGAATAAAATGTTTGATATTGAAACAAGTGCCTGTGCTATTCAGTGATGGAAATTCACAGGAGCCCAGTCAGTAACCCCTAAAACTTAAGCAGGGTTACTATTTTTTCAACATTCTTGCTTGATCATACATGCATAACACTGGGCCACCAAAATATTAAATTTCCATCCCTGAGCAACACAAATGTGTGTATGGTATTCACAACAATCATGACCACATAGATGAGGGGAAAAGGGTGAAGGGAGACAGGGGGTGGAAGAATGGAGAGGTGGGAGAAAATGAGGGAGACAGGAGATAAAGGAAAAAAGGGGGAGAAAGGAGAAGAGTGGGAGAAGACTACCCCATGTCCTCCCCCTCATAGATTCAGGGACATTTTTTGTCTTTTTGGAATCACAAATGCACATCACACCCCTGTCATTTGAAAATTAACAAAGTACAGTCCCCCCTCCCATCCTTTACGATGTTGCCAATAAAGCAAAAGACCAAGACTTCTTTTGCAAAAAAAGGACCCATCACAAGACCTTTCTAAGAGTAAATATGTATTGGTAAAGACAAACGATTACATGATTTTTTTGCGGATAAAGTGTTGTACTCTGTTGAATGGCGTATTTTTTGTGTTTTTCAACATATTATTTAGATTTCAGTTTCGTGATTGTGAAGGAAATACATTGCAACTATATTGTGTACCAAACTCAGAGAAGTTACACTCATATATGTCTATAGAACGAGTCTTACGAGGATAATTTGAAGTACTGAGGAGACATTCATTCTGGCCATTGCTGGTATTTTCAGTATCTTTTTTTAATTCAGAAATTTATTTTTGTCGCTATTTCATACTTTTTACTAGTCTGGTACTCATCCGAGGAGTCACGAATACCAGAATAACGCAATTGTATTCCGGGTTTGGTGCGTGCCGGTTTTGGGTGTTAAAATGTTGGCGCATGCCCAAAGCCCATGACTGTTGACACTCCCGTAAGATTCATTCATTTAATCTACGTTTCCGTTGAGTGCATGCGCTGTGTGCTAGTGTGTAAATATCTACCTTTTCGTTGAGTGCATGCGCTGTGCACTAGTGTGTAAATATCTACGTTTTTATTAAGTGCCTGCGTTGTGTACTAGTGTGTAAATATCTACGTTTTCATTGAGTGCAGGCGCTGTATACTAGTGTGTAAATATCTATGTTTTCGTTGAGTGCAGGCGCTGTGTACTAGTGTGTAAATATCTACGTTTTCATTGAGTGCAGGCGCTGTGTACTAGTGTCTAAATATATACGTTTTCATTGAGTGCAGGCGCTGTGTACTAGTATATAAATATCTACGTTTTCATTGAGTGCATGCGCTGTGTACTAGTTTGTAAATATCTACGTTTTCGTTGAGTGCATGCGCTGCGTACTAGTGTGTAAATATCTACGTTTTCGTTGAGTGCATGTGCTGTGTACTAGTTTGTAAATATCTACGTTTTCGTTGAGTGCATGCGCTGTGTACTAGTATGTAAATAGCTACGTTTTCGTTGAGTGAATGTACTGTGTACTAGTGTGTAAATATCTACGTTTTCGTTGAGTGCATGCGCCGAGTACTACTATGTAAATATCTACGTTTTCATTAAGTGCATGCGCTGTGTACTAGTGTGTAAATATCTACGTTTCCGTTGAGTGCATGCGCTGTGTACTAGTGTGTAAATATCTATGTTTTCGTTGAGTGCATGCGCTGTGCACTAGTGTGTAAATATCTACGTTTTTGTTAAGTGCCTGCGTTGTGTACTAGTGTGTAAATATCTACGTTTTCATTGAGTGCAGGCACTGTGTACTAGTGTGTAAATATCTACGTTTTCATTGAGTGCAGGCGCTGTGTACTAGTGTCTAAATATATACGTTTTCATTGAGTGCAGGCGCTGTGTACTAGTATATAAATATCTATGTTTTCGTTGAGTGCATGCGCTGTGTACTAGTGTGTAAATATCTACGTTTTCGTTGAGTGCATGCGCTGTGTACTAGTGTGTAAATATCTACGTTTTCATTGAGTGCAGGCGCTGTGTACTAGTGTGTCAATATCTACGTTTTCATTGAGTGCAGGCGCTGTGTACTAGTGTGTATTTATCTACGTTTTCATTGAGTGCAGGCGCTGTGTACTAGTGTGTAAATATCTACGTTTTCATTGAGTGCAGGCGCTGTGTACTAGTGTGTAATTATCTACGTTTTCGTTGAGTGCAGGCGCTGTGTACTAGTGTGTAAATATCTATGTTTTCATTGAGTGCAGGCGCTGTGTACTAGTGTGTAAATATCTAATTTTCATTGAGTGCAGGCGCTGTGTACTAGTGTGTAATTATCTACGTTTTCGTTGAGTGCAGGCGCTGTGTACTAGTGTGTAAATATCTATGTTTTCGTTGAGTGCAGGCGCTATGTACTAGTGTGTCAATATCTATGTTTTCATTGAGTGCAGGCGCTGTGTACTAGTGTGTAAATATCTATGTTTTCATTGAGTGCAGGCGCTGTGTACTAGTGTGTAATTATCTACGTTTTCGTTGAGTGCAGGCGCTGTGTACTAGTGTGTAAATATCTACGTTTTCGTTGAGTGCAGGCGCTGTGTACTAGTGTGTAAATATCTATGTTTTCGTTGTGTGCAGGCGCTGTGTACTAGTGTGTAAATATCTACGTTTTCGTTGAGTGCAGGCGCTGTGTACTAGTGCGTAAATATCTATGTTTTTGTTGAGTTCAGGCGCTGTGTACTAGTGTGTAAATATCTACGTTTTCGTTGAGTGCAGGCGCTGTGTACTAGTGTGTAAATATCTACGTTTTCATTGAGTGCAGGAGCTGTGTATTAGTGTGTAAATATCTATGTTTTCGTTGAGTGCAGGCGCTGTGTACTAGTGTGTAAATATCTATGTTTTCGTTGAGTGCAGGCGCTGTGTACTAGTGTGTAAATATCTACGTTTTCATTGAGTGCAGGAGCTGTGTATTAGTCTGTAAATATCTATGTTTTCATTGAGTGCATGTGCTGTGTACTAGTGTGTAAATATCTACGTTTTCCCTGAGTGCATGTGCTGTGTACTAGTGTGTAAATATCTATGTTTTCATTGAGTGCATGTGCTGTGTACTAGTGTGTAAATATCTATGTTTTCGTTGAGTGCATGTGCTGTGTACTAGTGTGTAAATATCTATGTTTTCGTTGAGTGCAGGCGCTGTGTACTAGTGTGTAAATATCTACGTTTTCGTTGAGTGCATGCGCCGAGTACTACTATGTAAATATCTACGTTTTCATTAAGTGCATGCGCTGTGTACTAGTGTCTAAATATATACGTTTTCATTGAGTGCAGGCGCTGTGTACTAGTATATAAATATCCACGTTTTCGTTGAGTGCATGCGCTGTGTACTAGTGTGTACATATCTACGTTTTCGTTGAGTGCATGCGCTGCGTACTAGTGTGTAAATATCTACGTTTTCATTGAGTGCAGGCGCTGTGTACTAGTGTGTAAATATCTACGTTTTTATTGAGTGCAGGCGCTGTATACTAGTGTGTAAATATCTATGTTTTCGTTGAGTGCAGGCGCTGTGTACTAGTGTGTAAATATATACGTTTTCATTGAGTGCAGGCGCTGTGTACTAGTGTCTAAATATATACGTTTTCATTGAGTGCAGGCGCTGTGTACTAGTATATAAATATCTACGTTTTCATTGAGTGCATGCGCTGTGTACTAGTTTGTAAATATCTACGTTTTCGTTGAGTGCATGCGCTGCGTACTAGTGTGTAAATATCTACGTTTTCGTTGAGTGCATGTGCTGTGTACTAGTTTGTAAATATCTACGTTTTCGTTGAGTGCATGCGCTGTGTACTAGTATGTAAATAGCTACGTTTTCGTTGAGTGAATGTACTGTGTACTAGTGTGTAAATATCTACGTTTTCGTTGAGTGCATGCGCCGAGTACTACTATGTAAATATCTACGTTTTCATTAAGTGCATGCGCTGTGTACTAGTGTGTAAATATCTACGTTTCCGTTGAGTGCATGCGCTGTGTACTAGTGTGTAAATATCTATGTTTTCGTTGAGTGCATGCGCTGTGCACTAGTGTGTAAATATCTACGTTTTTGTTAAGTGCCTGCGTTGTGTACTAGTGTGTAAATATCTACGTTTTCATTGAGTGCAGGCACTGTGTACTAGTGTGTAAATATCTACGTTTTCATTGAGTGCAGGCGCTGTGTACTAGTGTCTAAATATATACGTTTTCATTGAGTGCAGGCGCTGTGTACTAGTATATAAATATCTATGTTTTCGTTGAGTGCATGCGCTGTGTACTAGTGTGTAAATATCTACGTTTTCGTTGAGTGCATGCGCTGTGTACTAGTGTGTAAATATCTACGTTTTCATTGAGTGCAGGCGCTGTGTACTAGTGTGTCAATATCTACGTTTTCATTGAGTGCAGGCGCTGTGTACTAGTGTGTAATTATCTACGTTTTCATTGAGTGCAGGCGCTGTGTACTAGTGTGTAAATATCTACGTTTTCATTGAGTGCAGGCGCTGTGTACTAGTGTGTAATTATCTACGTTTTCGTTGAGTGCAGGCGCTGTGTACTAGTGTGTAAATATCTATGTTTTCATTGAGTGCAGGCGCTGTGTACTAGTGTGTAAATATCTAATTTTCATTGAGTGCAGGCGCTGTGTACTAGTGTGTAATTATCTACGTTTTCGTTGAGTGCAGGCGCTGTGTACTAGTGTGTAAATATCTATGTTTTCGTTGAGTGCAGGCGCTATGTACTAGTGTGTCAATATCTATGTTTTCATTGAGTGCAGGCGCTGTGTACTAGTGTGTAAATATCTATGTTTTCATTGAGTGCAGGCGCTGTGTACTAGTGTGTAATTATCTACGTTTTCGTTGAGTGCAGGCGCTGTGTACTAGTGTGTAAATATCTACGTTTTCGTTGAGTGCAGGCGCTGTGTACTAGTGTGTAAATATCTATGTTTTCGTTGTGTGCAGGCGCTGTGTACTAGTGTGTAAATATCTACGTTTTCGTTGAGTGCAGGCGCTGTGTACTAGTGCGTAAATATCTATGTTTTTGTTGAGTTCAGGCGCTGTGTACTAGTGTGTAAATATCTACGTTTTCGTTGAGTGCAGGCGCTGTGTACTAGTGTGTAAATATCTACGTTTTCATTGAGTGCAGGAGCTGTGTATTAGTGTGTAAATATCTATGTTTTCGTTGAGTGCAGGCGCTGTGTACTAGTGTGTAAATATCTATGTTTTCGTTGAGTGCAGGCGCTGTGTACTAGTGTGTAAATATCTACGTTTTCATTGAGTGCAGGAGCTGTGTATTAGTCTGTAAATATCTATGTTTTCATTGAGTGCATGTGCTGTGTACTAGTGTGTAAATATCTACGTTTTCCCTGAGTGCATGTGCTGTGTACTAGTGTGTAAATATCTATGTTTTCATTGAGTGCATGTGCTGTGTACTAGTGTGTAAATATCTATGTTTTCGTTGAGTGCATGTGCTGTGTACTAGTGTGTAAATATCTATGTTTTCGTTGAGTGCAGGCGCTGTGTACTAGTGTGTAAATATCTACGTTTTCGTTGAGTGCATGCGCCGAGTACTACTATGTAAATATCTACGTTTTCATTAAGTGCATGCGCTGTGTACTAGTGTCTAAATATATACGTTTTCATTGAGTGCAGGCGCTGTGTACTAGTATATAAATATCCACGTTTTCGTTGAGTGCATGCGCTGTGTACTAGTGTGTACATATCTACGTTTTCGTTGAGTGCATGCGCTGCGTACTAGTGTGTAAATATCTACGTTTTCATTGAGTGCAGGCGCTGTGTACTAGTGTGTAAATATCTACGTTTTCATTGAGTGCAGGCGCTGTGTACTAGTGTGTAAATATATACGTTTTCGTTGAGTGCATGTGCTGTGTACTAGTTTGTAAATATCTACGTTTTCGTTGAGTGCATGCGCTGTGTACTAGTATGTAAATAGCTACGTTTTCGTTGAGTGAATGTACTGTGTACTAGTGTGTAAATATCTACGTTTTCGTTGAGTGCATGCGCCGAGTACTACTATGTAAATATCTACGTTTTCATTAAGTGCATGCGCTGTGTACTAGTGTGTAAATATCTACGTTTCCGTTGAGTGCATGCGCTGTGTACTAGTGTGTAAATATCTATGTTTTCGTTGAGTGCATGCGCTGTGCACTAGAGTGTAAATATCTACGTTTTTGTTAAGTGCCTGCGCTGTGTACTAGTGTGTAAATATCTACGTTTTCATTGAGTGCAGGCACTGTGTACTAGTGTGTAAATATCTACGTTTTCATTGAGTGCAGGCGCTGTGTACTAGTGTCTAAATATATACGTTTTCATTGAGTGCAGGCGCTGTGTACTAGTATATAAATATCTATGTTTTCGTTGAGTGCAGGCGCTGTGTACTAGTTTGTAAATATCTACGTTTTCGTTGAGTGCATGCGCTGTGTACTAGTGTGTAAATATCTACGTTTTCATTGAGTGCAGGCGCTGTGTACTAGTGTGTCAATATCTACGTTTTCATTGAGTGCAGGCGCTGTGTACTAGTGTGTAAATATCTACGTTTTCATTGAGTGCATGCGCTGTGTACTAGTGTGTAATTATCTACGTTTTCGTTGAGTGCAGGCGCTGTGTACTAGTGTGTAAATATCTATGTTTTCATTGAGTGCAGGCGCTGTGTACTAGTGTGTAAATATCTAATTTTTCATTGAGTGCAGGCGCTGTGTACTAGTGTGTAATTATCTACGTTTTCATTGAGTGCAGGCGCTGTGTACTAGTGTGTAAATATCTATGTTTTCGTTGAGTGCAGGCGCTATGTACTAGTGTGTCAATATCTATGTTTTCATTGAGTGCAGGCGCTGTGTACTAGTGTGTAAATATCTATGTTTTCATTGAGTGCAGGCGCTGTGTACTAGTGTGTAATTATCTACGTTTTCGTTGAGTGCAGGCGCTGTGTACTAGTGTGTAAATATCTACGTTTTCGTTGAGTGCAGGCGCTGTGTACTAGTGTGTAAATATCTATGTTTTCGTTGTGTGCAGGCGCTGTGTACTAGTGTGTAAATATCTACGTTTTCGTTGAGTGCAGGTGCTGTGTACTAGTGCGTAAATATCTATGTTTTCGTTGAGTTCAGGCGCTGTGTACTAGTGTGTAAATATCTACGTTTTCGTTGAGTGCAGGCGCTGTGTACTAGTGTGTAAATATCTACGTTTTCATTGAGTGCAGGAGCTGTGTATTAGTGTGTAAATATCTATGTTTTCGTTGAGTGCAGGCGCTGTGTACTAGTGTGTAAATATCTATGTTTTCGTTGAGTGCAGGCGCTTTGTACTAGTGTGTAAATATCTACGTTTTCATTGAGTGCAGGAGCTGTGTATTAGTCTGTAAATATCTATGTTTTCATTGAGTGCATGTGCTGTGTACTAGTGTGTAAATATCTACGTTTTCCCTGAGTGCATGTGCTGTGTACTAGTGTGTAAATATCTATGTTTTCATTGAGTGCATGTGCTGTGTACTAGTGTGTAAATATCTATGTTTTCGTTGAGTGCATGTGCTGTGTACTAGTGTGTAAATATCTATGTTTTCGTTGAGTGCAGGCGCTGTGTACTAGTGTGTAAATATCTACGTTTTCGTTGAGTGCATGCGCCGAGTACTACTATGTAAATATCTACGTTTTCATTAAGTGCATGCGCTGTGTACTAGTGTCTAAATATATAAGTTTTCATTGAGTGCAGGCGCTGTGTACTAGTATATAAATATCTACGTTTTCGTTGAGTGCATGCGCTGTGTACTAGTGTGTAAATATCTACGTTTTCGTTGAGTGCATGCGCTGCGTACTAGTGTGTAAATATCTACGTTTTCATTGAGTGCAGGCGCTGTGTACTAGTGTGTAAATATCTACGTTTTCATTGAGTGCAGGCGCTGTGTACTAGTGTGTAAATATCTACGTTTTCATTGAGTGCAGGCGCTGTGTACTAGTGTGTAAATATCTACGTTTTCATTGAGTGCAGGCGCTGTGTACTAGTGTGTAATTATCTACGTTTTCGTTGAGTGCAGGCGCTGTGTACTAGTGTGTAGATATCTATGTTTTCATTGAGTGCAGGCGCTGTGTACTAGTGTGTAAATATCTACGTTTTCGTTGAGTGCAGGCGCTGTGTACTAGTGTGTAAATATCTATGTTTTCATTGAGTGCAGGCGCTGTGTACTAGTGTGTAAATATCTATGTTTTCATTGAGTGCAGGCGCTGTGTACTAGTGTGTAATTATCTACGTTTTCGTTGAGTGCAGGCGCTGTGTACTAGTGTGTAAATATCTACGTTTTCGTTGAGTGCAGGCGCTGTGTACTAGTGTGTAAATATCTATGCTTTCGTTGAGAGCAGGCGCTCTGTACTAGTGTGTAAATATCTACGTTTTCGTTGAGTGCAGGCGGTGTGTACTAGTGTGTAAATATCTATGTTTTCGTTGAGTGCAGGCGCTGTGTATTAGTGTGTAAATATCTATGTTTTCGTTGAGTGCATGCGCTGTGCACTAGAGTGTAAATATCTACGTTTTTGTTAAGTGCCTGCGTTGTGTACTAGTGTGTAAATATCTACGTTTTCATTGAGTGCAGGCACTGTGTACTAGTGTGTAAATATCTACGTTTTCATTGAGTGCAGGCGCTGTGTACTAGTGTCTAAATATATACGTTTTCATTGAGTGCAGGCGCTGTGTACTAGTATATAAATATCTATGTTTTCGTTGAGTGCAGGCGCTGTGTACTAGTTTGTAAATATCTACGTTTTCGTTGAGTGCATGCGCTGTGTACTAGTGTGTAAATATCTACGTTTTCATTGAGTGCAGGCGCTGTGTACTAGTGTGTCAATATCTACGTTTTCATTGAGTGCAGGCGCTGTGTACTAGTGTGTAAATATCTACGTTTTCATTGAGTGCAGGCGCTGGGTACTAGTGTGTAATTATCTACGTTTTCGTTGAGTGCAGGCGCTGTGTACTAGTGTGTAAATATCTATGTTTTCATTGAGTGCAGGCGCTGTGTACTAGTGTGTAAATATCTAATTTTTCATTGAGTGCAGGCGCTGTGTACTAGTGTGTAATTATCTACGTTTTCGTTGAGTGCAGGCGCTGTGTACTAGTGTGTAAATATCTATGTTTTCGTTGAGTGCAGGCGCTATGTACTAGTGTGTCAATATCTATGTTTTCATTGAGTGCAGGCGCTGTGTACTAGTGTGTAAATATCTATGTTTTCATTGAGTGCAGGCGCTGTGTACTAGTGTGTAATTATCTACGTTTTCGTTGAGTGCAGGCGCTGTGTACTAGTGTGTAAATATCTACGTTTTCGTTGAGTGCAGGCGCTGTGTACTAGTGTGTAAATATCTATGTTTTCGTTGTGTGCAGGCGCTGTGTACTAGTGTGTAAATATCTACGTTTTCGTTGAGTGCAGGCGCTGTGTACTAGTGCGTAAATATCTATGTTTTCGTTGAGTTCAGGCGCTGTGTACTAGTGTGTAAATATCTACGTTTTCGTTGAGTGCAGGCGCTGTGTACTAGTGTGTAAATATCTACGTTTTCATTGAGTGCAGGAGCTGTGTATTAGTGTGTAAATATCTATGTTTTCGTTGAGTGCAGGCGCTGTGTACTAGTGTGTAAATATCTATGTTTTCGTTGAGTGCAGGCGCTGTGTACTAGTGTGTAAATATCTACGTTTTCATTGAGTGCAGGAGCTGTGTATTAGTCTGTAAATATCTATGTTTTCATTGAGTGCATGTGCTGTGTACTAGTGTGTAAATATCTACGTTTTCCCTGAGTGCATGTGCTGTGTACTAGTGTGTAAATATCTATGTTTTCATTGAGTGCATGTGCTGTGTACTAGTGTGTAAATATCTATGTTTTCGTTGAGTGCATGTGCTGTGTACTAGTGTGTAAATATCTATGTTTTCGTTGAGTGCAGGCGCTGTGTACTAGTGTGTAAATATCTACGTTTTCGTTGAGTGCATGCGCCGAGTACTACTATGTAAATATCTACGTTTTCATTAAGTGCATGCGCTGTGTACTAGTGTCTAAATATATAAGTTTTCATTGAGTGCAGGCGCTGTGTACTAGTATATAAATATCTACGTTTTCGTTGAGTGCATGCGCTGTGTACTAGTGTGTAAATATCTACGTTTTCGTTGAGTGCATGCGCTGCGTACTAGTGTGTAAATATCTACGTTTTCATTGAGTGCAGGCGCTGTGTACTAGTGTGTAAATATCTACGTTTTCATTGAGTGCAGGCGCTGTGTACTAGTGTGTAAATATCTACGTTTTCATTGAGTGCAGGCGCTGTGTACTAGTGTGTAAATATCTACGTTTTCATTGAGTGCAGGCGCTGTGTACTAGTGTGTAATTATCTACGTTTTCGTTGAGTGCAGGCGCTGTGTACTAGTGTGTAGATATCTATGTTTTCATTGAGTGCAGGCGCTGTGTACTAGTGTGTAAATATCTACGTTTTCGTTGAGTGCAGGCGCTGTGTACTAGTGTGTAAATATCTATGTTTTCATTGAGTGCAGGCGCTGTGTACTAGTGTGTAAATATCTATGTTTTCATTGAGTGCAGGCGCTGTGTACTAGTGTGTAATTATCTACGTTTTCGTTGAGTGCAGGCGCTGTGTACTAGTGTGTAAATATCTACGTTTTCGTTGAGTGCAGGCGCTGTGTACTAGTGTGTAAATATCTATGTTTTCGTTGAGAGCAGGCGCTCTGTACTAGTGTGTAAATATCTACGTTTTCGTTGAGTGCAGGCGGTGTGTACTAGTGTTTAAATATCTATGTTTTCGTTGAGTGCAGGCGCTGTGTATTAGTGTGTAAATATCTACGTTTTCGTTGAGTGCAGGCGGTGTGTACTAGTGTGTAAATATCTATGTTTTCGTTGAGTGCAGGCGCTGTGTATTAGTGTGTAAATATCTATGTTTTCGTTGAGTGCAGGCGCTGTGTACTAGTGTGTAAATATCTATGTTTTCGTTGAGTGCAGGCGCTGTGTACTAGTGTGTAAATATCTACGTTTTCATTGAGTGCAGGACCTGTGTATTAGTCTGTAAATATCTACGTTTTCATTGAGTGCAGGCGCTGTGTACTAGTGTGTAAATATCTATGTTTTCGTTGAGTGCAGGCGCTGTGTACTAGTGTGTAAATATCTACGTTTTCGTTGAGTGCAGGCGCTGTGTACTAGTGTGTAAATATCTATGTTTTCGTTGAGTGCAGGCGCTGTGTATTAGTGTGTAAATATCTACGTTTTCGTTGAGTGCAGGCGCTGTGTACTAGTGTGTAAATATCTACGTTTTCATTGAGTGCAGGAGCTGTGTATTAGTGTGTAAATATCTATGTTTTCGTTGAGTGCAGGCGCTGTGTACTAGTGTGTAAATATCTACGTTTTCGTTGAGTGCAGGCGCTGTGTACTAGTGTGTAAATATCTACGTTTTCATTGAGTGCAGGAGCTGTGTACTAGTGTGTAAATATCTACGTTTTCATTGAGTGCAGGAGCTGTGTATTAGTCTGTAAATATCTATGTTTTCATTGAGTGCATGTGCTGTGTACTAGTGTGTAAATATCTACGTTTTCGTTGAGTGCAGGCGCTGTGTACTAGTGTGTAAATATCTATGTTTTCATTGAGTGCAGGCGCTGTGTACTAGTGTGTAAATATCTAATTTTTCATTGAGTGCAGGCGCTGTGTACTAGTGTGTAATTATCTACGTTTTCGTTGAGTGCAGGCGCTGTGTACTAGTGTGTAAATATCTACGTTTTCGTTGAGTGCAGGCGCTATGTACTAGTGTGTAAATATCTATGTTTTCATTGAGTGCAGGCGCTGTGTACTAGTGTGTAAATATCTATGTTTTCATTGAGTGCAGGAGCTGTGTACTAGTGTGTAAATATCTACGTTTTCATTGAGTGCAGGCGCTGTGTACTAGTATGTAATTATCTACGTTTTCGTTGAGTGCAGGCGCTGTGTATTAGTCTGTAAATATCTACGTTTTTATTGAGTGCAGGCGCTGTGTACTAGTGTGTAATTATCTACGTTTTCGTTGAGTGCAGGCGCTGTGTACTAGTGTGTAAATATCTACGTTTTCGTTGAGTGCAGGCGCTGTGTACTAGTGTGTAAATATCTACGTTTTCATTGAGTGCAGGAGCTGTGTATTAGTCTGTAAATATCTACGTTTTCGTTGAATGCAGGCGCTGTGTACTAGTGTGTAAATATCTACGTTTTCATTGAGTGCAGGAGCTGTGTATTAGTCTGTAAATATCTACGTTTTCATTGAGTGCATGTGCTGTGTACTAGTGTATAAATATCTACGTTTTCGTTGAGTGCAGGCGCTGTGTACTAGTGTGTAAATATCTACGTTTTCATTGAGTGCAGGAGCTGTGTATTAGTCTGTAAATATCTACGTTTTCATTGAGTGCAGGCGCTGTGTACTAGTGTGTAAATATCTACGTTTTCGTTGAGTGCAGGCGCTGTGTACTAGTGTTTAATGCAACTATCAAATAGGTCAGTTATTGTTGTGTTGAAGTCGTGAAAACCAATGATTTTAGTTTGAATTGTCTGTCTGTTCGATTTATCGGAGCAAATTTAACTAACGATTATTATGATCCAACCATATTTCTATTTCGAGTTATCCAGGGTAATGACTTATCAAAGTTTGAGATAACAAGGTTTAAAGGTTATAATGAGTATTCCGTAAGTACAATATTGACAATATAATTTAAAATACTTTACGATTTGACAATGTGAAAATAAGGGAATGGAAAGAAATTTTCGAAATACGAAATAATTTGACGAATAAAAAGACTATAAATTGAAAACACAATACAACAGTGGTCATGATTTATATGCTTAATGTAAAACAAATATGAAGACGCAACCATCCCCAGAGATATGACAGGTAAATAATAAATATTGGATCATTAACTAAGAAATGTATGTCTAGTATTTTGTAGATCGTTGTTTGTTTCTTTGTCCCTTTAATTTAGGCCATTATATTGTATGTCCTTCTTTGATTTACTGCTTCTGATCACCTTTTGGTATCTTCAATCTTTTTTTGTTTGGTACATATTATCAAAGAATTATTTGTTTTTAATAATTTTTTTATTATTATTATTTATACTGTAATTTATTGACTAGTTTTATTATCAAAAATATGTCAGGAATGACCCAATGGTCCAATAACACAGTAACTCACGATTACTCACAGCGCATGAGTGGATTAAAACATTATTTAGACATGAGTGGCTTATTTTTGAAAATGAATTTCATCTATTAGTTAAAGCATTTATTATATAGATAAGAAACATCCGATTCGAATTTTAATATAAAATGAGTTTAATTGCACTATGTTACCCGTCAAACGTAGGGATATACTTCACGGTGACTTAAGGGTTCCAGACAATGTTGATATTTTTAAATCTAAATTGAAAACTCATTTATTTGGGCTAGCTTATCATTACTTTTTATGAACTTTTCATATCATTTTGGTTTTATAGATGTTTCAGTGATATTTTAGCATACAGTATATTTTTTTCAGATACCGTCTTTTGTAATGTAACTTTCTTTCTTTTTCTTATTGAGTTTGGTTCTAATTGCTATGAATTTTTTTTTTATTATTTCATTGAGGTTTTATTGAATGTTTCAGTGTTTTGTGGTACTTTTCACACAGTATAATTTTATTAGATATATTTATATGGTTAACGTGTTAAATTGTTTTATGCTTTAGATTGCAAAGCACTTATTAGAGTAATTTTTAATTAGATAATGCGCTATATAAATACTGTAAATAATAATAATGTAGATCGCTTAAAAAAACAACTAAACGGTGAAAGGGATGTAACTGTAAAACATACAGAAAAGTAGCTCCGACAACGAAATAGCGCGAAAAACAGTGAGAGTGGAAATAAAAACGACATTTTCACTGTGAAATTATCGTCTTTATTTAACACGAAGAATTCCGTTGTTCACAGCTATTTATATAATAAAATTTATTATTATACCTCACATAATAAAGAATCAATTATATTGGTTAAAAGATAATCACATGACATCAAATAATCTGGATATGTTTGCTTCTAATCGCCGCCAACGGTGAATAACCTCAAGAATTACACACGTCCATTGAATAACCCTAATGAAATAATACTTTAACAATTCAAATATTAAACAGTATATTTCAACTGTTTGCTTGGTATAATAGAACAGCTAAGGCCCTCTGAATCGGTGAATATTCAAAATTGTCAACGCCACTAAGGTTATTTCCCTCGGGCTAAAGCCCTCGGGGAAATAGCCCTAGTGGGGTTGACCATTTTGGATATTCACCTTTTCCGAGGGTCATAATTGTATATTAATATACTAGTCAAAAAAAGAAACGTTACATCAGTTTTGCATATTTTTTGTTCAGCAAGTGCTCCATACATATGTTTTTAATTAATTAATTGCAATTGTAAACAAAAGGCCACTTCAACAAACAATTTTTCTACACGTAGGTCTATATACCCCGCTTACTCCAAAATGAGAGGGAACGTGCCGTTGGGATGTTTCAAACCGGAATGACGCCAACAGAGATAGCAAACCATTTTAGTTGCTCAAGAATGACAATTTACAGATTGCTGGTTCAGGTTAGAGCAACCGGCACAACATCTGATCGTCGACGTAGTGGTAGACCACGAGCTTACGGAATCGCTTTGCTACTGCTGTGGACACAGCAAGGCGAACCCCTGGTATACGTAGCAACAGAATTTCTGAACAAACAGTTTGTAATCGGTTGCGTCAGTCTGGTCTCTGTTCACGTCGCCCACTCCAAGGTATGGAGTTAAAACGTCGACACAGGATTGCTAGGCATCAATGAGCACGTGTACGTCTTCGGTGGAGGCGAAATACTTGGCGGAACATTTTGTTTTCTGATGAATCCAAGTTTAATTTTAAATTTATCTACAGAAGAGTGCCTATTTATCGGCGTCGTAGGGAACGTTTCGCTGATGGTTGTGTAAAGGAAACAGACCGATTTGGAGGCGCTATTGTAATGGTATTGGGTGGAATTAGTCATGTTGGAAAGACTAACCTTAAAAACTTAAATGGCATTCGTTATCGTGACGAAACTTTGGCTCCAATTGTACTCCCGTTTATTCGAACACATCACTTCAATCATGTTTTTCAGCAAGATAACGCTAGATGCCATATTTCACGTGTTGCCATGAACTTCCTTAATGATAACCACATTCACACTCTACCTTGGCCGGCATTATCACCAGACTTAAATCCCATCGAACATTTGTGGCATGAGCTTGGAAGACGCGTCCGTAGACGAGTTAATCCCCCTGAATCTATTGATCAGCTTCAAAGGGTTCTCACAGATGAGTGGAACAACATTCCACAGGCATCTGTCATGCATCTGATAGGATTTATGCGTCGTAGGTGTATAGCTGTCATCAATGCAAGAGGAGGACACACACGTTAGTAAACTGTTATTTACGTTTTTTGGGTGTTCCGTTTTGTTGCGCTCCCTTACAGTTAAAGTTGAACTGAAATGAATTGTGTGCACATGTCTATGTTCATAACGACATAAAGACTTGAAAACAATAATTTATCATAAAATATTGTTTGTATTAAAAATGTTATAAAAATAGAAAGAGGTGTACGTTTCTTTTTTTGGCTAGTATATATAATATAGTGCAGAGAGTATATATTTTTTTTTGTCATTTGTCTATTATCAACCACATTTTATTTTGATCTATATTCGATGATATTTTTTTTGACACAGTGTCTTTTATGTTTTAAAACATGTATGGATTTTCATGTTAAATGTTAATTTCATTTTTTGTGATATTTTCGAAGAATTTATCACAAAAAAAGTGTCTTTATATGGGTCATTTAAATAAAAATGGAGGCGTCTTAAATTACAAATTAATAAATAGTTTGATTTTTCAGATGTTTTGCCTAGTGAATACAAAATACTTGTATAAACTCATACACCGTAGTTAAATCTGAAAAATATGCGATCTGAAACCCAGTTAGTTTTTTTTCTATCAATTCAAGATGGAATAGGATCATTAATCAGTTTATGTCATAGAAGTCTTGAAAATAGACAGACAAAAATAAACAAATCACTTGAAAAAAAACTCTGTGGAACGAATAAATAAACGTTAGAGAAAACCGAAAGGACAATCAAGAATGGACAATCCATAGAAACTGGCAACATTGGGTATACCAGACATGAAGACAAACAAAGCAACACAGAAAAATAAAAAGATGAGCGACACAGACCCCACCATAAACCGGGAGTGAATTCAGGTGCTCGCGAAGGTCAAGTTCCTGTTTCTTATAAGACATACGTTGTATTATACATATATACAGTCACAGTAAGTACAACTCAGTATTAGAGAAAAGAAATAATCTATGTAAAAAGTAAAAGATCTATTGTCATTAGAGATATGGATAGTTCGTAACAGTCAGCCAGATCGTGATAACGAGCGTAGCATTTTTGCAGCGATGACTTCGACCTAGGAACAACGTAGCCTTGTTTTAGTAGCTTTTGTGTGAGCATCTGAACTCTCATCAGTATCTCTATATGGAGTACATATCTCTCAATTAATGCGATATTTAAGAGCTTGTGGTTCCTATCAGGATTCCCCTTATAGAGTGTTACTGCTAAGAGGGGAGCTATTCATCCAAAGGTGGGGTCGTCACTTCGAAAGTTGTTTTCCGTTGTCACTGTGACTTGGTTAACTGTTGGTTACGGAATATATATGTCGCACGATGATTGTTTTTCTATTATCAAAGGATTGTGTATTTATTATCAAAATCTAAACGAAAATACACAACAGAGATAAAAACAAATACATTTGCGACTACAGAGGAGGCTCTAAATATATAAAATCAGGTTCCATGTGAGCGCCATCGTGTATGATTTGCTCTCAGGTTTTGTTTGGATTATTTCCAAGGAAGATACAATGAATGTTATCGGTTCTTATAATATTTATGAGTGTCATAAAACTACAATCTTTAGACTGAGGACAGGACGACACAACAGACTCAACCAACATCTGAACAGAGTCATGAAAGTCATACCATTTCCGATGTGGTCACGTGGAGAGGCAGAGCAAGATACCACCCACAGACTCAACCAACATCTGAACAGAGTCATGAAAGTCATACCATTCCCGATGTGCTCACGTGGAGAGACAGAGCAAGATACCGCCCACATTTTACAGACATGCAGGAACCATCAGACATTGAGAGAAGAGATATGGCCATTACCAACAACACTCCAGGAGAAGCTTTATGGACCCGTGGATGCCCTACAGAAGACCACCAGATTCGTAGCGGAAACTGAACTCCAAGTGTAATGGTGAACAAAAAGAAGAAAATAATATTTATCATAGTTCATATTAGTATTAAAATTCAATATTATAAACACCTAAACTCTTACATACAGATGTCGTTCTTGAATTGCCTCCGCCACTGTATTTGCTGAGCAAATGAAATATCTACCTCATATCTGCAAAAGCTTGTTTTAGGAGAAAGACAACTTGCCGCAGCTTGTAATAAGCAATATCATTCAACCCTACCCATTATATTTCTTTTTTTCGTGACAATGTTAATTTTTACATGTAAGCATATATCAGTGCCAACGAGTAACCTCCATCATGTATTGTTTGTTTAACCTCAGTTCGGAATGGATATTAGAATAGATGAGTATGATACACCAGCATAAGTTTTTCTTATTAAGACGTGTAGTGTTCAACTAGTTGTCTAAGGGACATAACTCTGACGTGAAAGTGAGAAAAACAGATAATAAACTATGTTCAATTTAGTTTAGACAATTTATAATTTATATTTGAAATATATCTTAGTAGTGTAGCAGGAAGTAGGTCCCCAATACACGGCTATTGGTAAACGGGATTACTTTCCTGGGCCGTGTAGTGGCGTACCCGTTCCTGTTCGTATCTGGGATGTTTTAGGCTAAACATGACAACAAATCTACAGGTACAACATTTATTATTCAAGGTAAGTCACATTTGAACAAAATTTATGCACAAGGTATTTTTAATCTATACTTTTTAGGAGTAGTGTGACCGTTTATATATTTAACGTACCATACGTACATGTGTGTATCTTAAACCCAAAGAAAAACTTATTTTAATTTCACAGGCATTTGACCGATGGACCTTGATTTCCCTGTGTTTGCCACGGGAGTACGTATTTTCAGAGCTAGTAACGATATAGGGCCTCTATTTCTGGGTCATGGGTCCACACGAATACCAGAAATAAACACAAGGTAAGTAACAAAATGGCGGGGTACTGCTAAATTTCTTATTATTATCGATTTCCCTGATTTCTGAAAAATAAACGGATGGAATGCACTAACCTTGTGGACCTCATCAGTTGTTGTGCCCCTGGTTTACTGTTGTATTCGTACTATTTTGCATATATACCCCCGACAACCTGTTCCCAAGACCGATTGTCAACTTAGTAGGAGATCTATTTTGGATTCTCTCGGACTCCAACGTGTCTTTAGAAGAATAAAACTGGCTTACCGAATGCATTTATTTATTCAAACTTAGAAACAAAAAGAAAAAACAGAATGAAATGTCTTTTTTAATCACATGGTAGGTATAAAAACAACAGGTGAACAAATATCAATCCTTTGCCGCAATGGAACCATATTTGACAAAACCCGGGAAAAAACTGGACTTGCCATCAAAAGACACGTTGGAGTCCGAGAAAATCCAAAATAGACCTCCGACTAAGTTGACAATCGGTCTTGGGAACAGATTGTCGGGGGTATATATCCAAAATAGTACGAATACGACAGTAAACCAGGGGCATAACAGCTGATGGGTGTCCACAAGGTTAGTGCATTCCATCCGTTTATTTTTCAGAAATCAGGGAAATCGACAATAATAAGAAATTTAGCAGTACCCCGCCATTTTCTTTCTTACCTTGTGTTTATTTCTAGTATTCGTGTGGACCCAGGACCCAGAAATAGAGGCCCTTCATCGTTACTAATCCTGAAATACGTACCCCCGTGGCAAACACGGGGAAATTAAGGTCAATCGGTCAAGTGCCTGTGTTTAATTTAACCTACCGTACCATAACTTAAACCCACGGAAAGGGGGAACAAACTAACACAAAAATTAATCAGTATAAATACCAAAGGTGGAATTGAAGACAATTCCCTCATTATCAAACTGAATTCGAACTCAACTGGAATTGAATACAATTCCTTCGGGTAAACATACCTGTCGTCTTAGGTGAAGTCTTCCCCGAAATAGTAAAATTACATGTCTTACATAGTAGAGTAAATCTGACCTAGTGAACTAGAGTGAAGTTTTCACGGTTCATTAATTTTACATTCGAGATGTTTTGAAAGCTCATTATCTATCATAGCGGAAATTCCTGAAGGCTACCGAAATACTGTGGGAAAAACGATTCTGATTGATCAAGAATTTTAATACTTTAACCAATGAAACAAGGAAACAAGGAATATTCACGCCTCTGCACGAGCCAACAATTACTTCCGGTAAAGCAGGGTTGACATCGGTGAACCAAAATAATATGGAAAACCTTTAATTAAAGCTATTATGGATTTAAAACCCCTAAATTAATGGATAAATATGTAGTTAAATAAAGATAGGAACTTTGGACGTAATTATACCTCACGAAATAGTTAAAATATTGTTAAACTTAGTAAAATTAATGTGTGGCCCAACCCGTCCTGTCACAGTAGAAAAACTCGAGATAATTTCAATTTTAAATTAGACTTGCATAATCTGAAAAGTCAATGAAAACATCACTTGTAAATGTTATGAATGAAAATCATTAAATTATAAGGAAATATTTCACTAAGGGCATTTCTTAGACCTAGAACATGTTTGCCATTTTTAGAGGGCGGTGCCTTCTGAGAGTTATTGTTGTTTAATGCCAACTCAGCATTTATTCAGCTAAATCATGGCGAAAACAAGTTAATTTTCAATGAAATTATTATGAGGTCCGCTTTGTACTTGACCAACACGCTGAGTTGGAGTTTTATAGTGCAAGTTCACTGAAACAACAGTAGGCGGATAGACATGTCGCTCCACTCGGACACATTGCTAGTATCCTGATTTCGAGCCAAAGACTCTTTCTCCTTTATGCTGCGTGCTTAGCGGAGTAGCAACAAATACCAATTTTATAATCTTTGGTTTGACCCGACCGGGGCTCGAACCCTCGATCTACCGCACTCGAGTCGAGCACGCCAACCATTACACCACCGGTGTTTTCTGAGTGGTAGTTGTAAATTCCCTTCGTAGATATCATCCCGCCAACAACAATATGTATAGTAGTGGTTCACTTGTTGTCTGTAGTAGACCTTGTATCTTGTAGAGTAGTTCCAGTTACTGATGTCATAATGGCGTCTACAGTAGTTGTTTCTGATTCAATTATGTTAATTACTGTAGTTGGGTTAGGGTTATGGTTATGGTGTTTAACGCCACTTTCAACAATATTTCAACTATATCGTGGTGGTCAGTTTTATTTGTAGAGGATACCGAGTACCTGGAGAAAACCAAAGACATTCCGTATGTCACTGACAAGCTGTATAATATAATATTGTATCGTGCATACCTCGCCATGAGCGGCATTCGAACTCACAACGTTAGTGGTGATAGACACGGATTGTATATGTAGTTGTAAATCTAAATACCATGCGATCATGACCACGACGGCCCCTTAGTGTGGTGGAGTTACAGTTGACTCTGTTGGGATGTGCTGCTTTGCAACTATAGCATGTTCTAAGGAACAAGAACAAAGACTGGTTTGATTAAAATAATGTGTCCCAGTAAAACGACATATTTACTCGCGAACTCTTGTTTCAGTGAACTAGTACAATAAAGATTCAACTAAGCGTGCTGGTCTAGTACAAAGCATACACTTAGGTTTAGAACGGACCGATTAATATGTATCCGACGCATTAGCTGGATAGTCTTTTAGAATGTACGATTAATCTGTATCCGGCTCATTAGCTGATAGTCTTTTAGAATGGACCGATTAATATGTATCCGACTCATTAGCTGGATAGACTTTTAGAATGTACCGATTAATCTGTATCCAATTCATTAGCTGATAGACTTTTAGAATGGACCGATTAATCTGTATCCGACTCATTAGCTGATAGAATTTTAGAATGTACCGATTAATCTGTATCCGACTCATTAGCTGATAGACTTTTAGAATGGACCGATTAATCTGTATCCGACTTATTAGCTGATAGACTTTTAGAATGGACCGACTAATCTGTATCCGACTTATTAGCTGATAGACTTTTAGAATGTACCGATTAATCTGTATCCGACTCATTAGCTGATAGACTTTTAGAATGGACCGATTAATCTGTATCCGACTCATTAGCTGATAGACTTTTAGAATGTACCGATTAATCTGTATCCGACTCATTAGCTGATAGACTTTTAGAATGTACCGATTAATCTGTATCCGACTCATTAGCTGATAGACTTTTAGAATGGACCGAATAATCTGTATCCGACTCATTAGCTGATAGACTTTTAGAATGTACCGATTAATCTGTATCCGACTCATTAGCTGATAGAATTTTACCGGCTTGAAAACATATATAATATGGGGTTTAGAGGGGTCATGGTGTTTAACGCCACTTCATATATAATATGTATATATTGATAAACTATTTTATCTAGATCTAAAGTAAATCTTTTTTTAGTTCAAATTAAATAAATTAGATTTGTTTAACCATTAATAAACATTTAAAAAAAGGTATGATTGAACATGATTTTAAATTAATTATAAAAAATAAGAGGCAATTGTTTAATTTGTCCCACATATTATGGAAAGAACGTTTAAACAGTAATGGTCATCAATTCCCCCAATATCAACACAATTAATATGTAAGTATAGAAACAATAGGTGCGCAAAACTTGTGTCTACATATTACACAGACATTTCTCTACATAACAATAAAGTTTAAGATATAATTTACCTTTCTATGTGAAAAACACAATTAAATGTTTAAGAAAAGAAACTACTCGTTAGTCTATGCATGTATTGTATATATATGTAGTGGACGGCTGATCTTAAATAAAAGGGTCATATTCGCTTTTATCCGTAGAGGTTTTAAAATGTACTGTTTAAAATCTTAATCTCTCAATTGAGCATTTAGTAATTACAATGGATTAACTAGTTATAATATTGTTGTATATGGTTGCCTGCATAAAATTATCGATTATTGATAATATTTTTTTTGTGTATTGCGAGTCTGTTTAAAAATTAATAGTTTTAATTGAAATCTGAACAGTAATTGTTTGATTCGTGTATAATTTGGGAATAAACATGATGTCGTGAAGTAGGAATAACAATGGACCGAGGAAACAGATTCTGACAGATAAAAAAACCCCAATAGAATCATTATTTCTGGAGATAATACGAAAGAAATGAAAAGTAACAAGACAGTGATAGATCTTATACTAATCTTCATCTTATTCATTCCTGCCATTGGTAAGTTTTGACTTTTACGTGAATGTTTTGTAGATCGTTATTTGTCCTTTTGCTCTTTTTCTTTTGGCCATTGTGTTGTTTGTTCTTCTTTGATTTACGAATTATGATTGGTCCGTTGGTATCTTCTAACTCTTCTGTTGTTTGTTCTTCTTTGATTTACGGATCATGATTGGTCCGTTGGTATCTTCTAACTCTTCTGTTGTTTGTTCTTCTTTGATTTACGGATTATGATTGCTCGTTGGTATCTTCTAACTCTTCTGTTGTTTGTTCTTCTTTGATTTACGGATTATGATTGGTCCGTTGGTATCTTCTAACTCTTCTGTTGTTTGTTCTTCTTTGATTTACGGATTATGATTGCTCCGTTGGTATCTTCTAACTCTTCTGTTGTTTGTTCTTCTTTGATTTACGAATTATGATTGCTCCGTTGGTATCTTCTAACTCTTCTGTTGTTTGTTCTTCTTTGATTTACGGATTATGATTGCTCCGTTGGTATCTTCTAACTCTTCTGTTGTTTGTTCTTCTTTGATTTACGGATTATGATTGGTCCGTTGGTATCTTCTAACTCTTCTGTTGTTTGTTCTTCTTTGATTTACGGATTATGATTGGTCCGTTGGTATCTTCTAACTCCTCTGTTGTTTGTTCTTCTTTGATTTACGGATTATGATTGGTCCGTTGGTATCTTCTAACTCTTCCTTTATCCATTTTTATACGTTTTTTTTTTCTTTTTCTATCTTTCTTTTTTCTTTTTTCTTTTTTTTTCTTTTTCTACATTTCTTTTTTTTTCTGTTTTATTCTGTTTTTTATTCATTTTTTTTTTGTATAGATTTAAGATTTAATTGTTTTACAAATAATTACACTCAATGTTTGTGGTTTTATGAAAACTATGTTGTATTTGAAAGTAAAATAAATGAGATTGGAATAAATTATAATAACAGTATTTATAATGTCCTCTGTTTTTATGAGGCAATCTGTGTGAAAAATGGAGTTTAAAACCGTGTTTAGCCCTGTACATGGAAATACAGTCAAACCTGTTTTGAGAGGTCACCTTTGGGACAAAGAAAAAGTGGCCTTATAAGACAGGCGACCTCTTAAAAGAGGTTCAATTCACATGAAATTTTCTATGACAGGACAAGATAAAGGTGACCTTTTAATACAAGTGACTGCTTAATAGAGGTGACCGCTTGGGCAGGTTTGACTGTATATACTAATATGGTGTATACCTGCAGTTTTAATATTTTATACTATTGTATTGTTTTAGTGTTTTCATGAAAAACGAATGGATTACATTTTTTTTTTTAATTATTATTTTCGTTTAAATGAAAATATTTGCTAGTTAATATATACTCTTTCGGGGTGCTACCTTATCCTACAAAGGTGTTCAGGGGGTATATAATATGGTGTCTTCCTATTTATCCAACTTTTGAAAATCAGATTTCCCATTTATCCAAAATTGATTTTTTAACTGTAGCATTGTTTATTTAACATTAATTAGGTGTAATTTGACCAAAATAAGTGCACATCCAATCAGTGCCTATCACCACGACGTTTTCGCATGATAGTTGCATTTAAATCTGCCAATGCAATGTAAACATTATCAATGGATTTAAATATGTCAATGAAATCCAAACATTATACTTATCAGAACTAACGTTCAATTCCCGTCCATGGCAATGTATGGGTAAAGACAGGTCTTACTTTGTTAAAACCACTATGATTCCAACTAAACATACTCTGACACTGACATTTTTGACATGTTAGATATTTTTATCAACAACCAATTTGTTGTGTTTGTTGGCTGTGTTTTCCAACACACATATGACATTGGTTATTAATTGTGGCATCCTTCTATCCGACTTCTTCCTATAATCATCAGTGATTGAGTGAAGGACTTCATGCAGTGTCTAATCTAGAGAAAATAAAGGAAATTCTTTAATCATGTTAATATAATGCGCGGTATTTCCGATCTCTGGATCGTATCTACCCTACATGCTATTATAGACACGGAATGCCACTTCATAGTTTGACCTTTACCTGGACGATGAAACCCGACTGAGATCCAAATTGTACGACAAACGATATGACTTCAACTTTCCAACTGTAAACTTCCCATTCATTTGCAGCAACATTCGAGCAGCACAGTCATAACGGCATATACACGGGTTCTAGTCTGTCTGAATAGAGAATTGCTGTTGATGAGCAAACTGAACTGTGTACACATGGATTATTACTGTTAGATTGAAGTCTTCACTTCTGAAATAGTGTGTAATGTCTGTCTCATAGTTGACTTACATCTATTACCACTATTGTAATCTCTTCTCGTCACCTCTACTTCGTTCAGCCATAGCATTGAGTAGTACGACGTGTTCCACATGTAAAGTAGGAACTACATATGTTTCAAGAGCTCCTGATTCCCCCTTGTTTCTTGATGGGACCACGGTATTGTTCGTATTTAAAATTTTGTGTGGTTTTTCACAGTGAATATTGTTTGTGTTTGTATATGTTTGTTATTTATTTTCATGTATTGTATTTTGTCCCGTGTTTGTCTTTTGATGTGTTCTGATCACGTGATGGTAACTTCTGTCTTGTATATTCGATGCAACCTTGTAGGATTCTAGCAGGACACGAGGTACGTCGGTGGATATCTTGGTGCTATGATCCACTCACCAATAAATATTACCACAATGATAGAGAAGATATACTGTTGAAGGTGACGTTAAACCCATAACTCAACACATTTCAATATCGTGTACTCGATGTAACTTTAAATGAGAGAGATTGTTCATTTACGAATGGTTGGACGTTTTCTTCGCTAAAATTCTCTATTTGAATTAGGAAAAGAAACTTTAAACAGCAATGGTAAACAATTATACCAATACAAAAAATATCCAATGACCTCTCCCCCTCAATGCCAGATTGAACATAAACAGGACCATGGCATATAAGGTATGAAATCCAGGTCCTGACTTGGGACAGGCACAAAAACCACCAATTGTAAATCCTTGGATTAAGTAATTGGACATCAAAGAACATATTATATAATTTTCAGTAAATTGATCATTTTTACTCCGGTACCACTTCCTGTATATGCCTATACAGAAGTGTCGCTGGGCTGATAGGCATGTTTTTTTCAGCTTTCAAGTATATATGATTGTGTCGCAAATTTTTCCACTTCAACTTAAATATAAAATGGGTTGGTACTTTTAAGGTATGATATATTCTTATATTTCAACTTCTGTGTTACTTAAACAATATTATTCACAGAGAAATGTCCGTTATAATCTAACATGATAACGTGCATATGATTATGAGGGAGAGGTAATGTCGTGTTTTCTCCTTTTAATTTAAATAAAACGAAATGGCCACTGTAGACTTCCATATAAAGTTGATACAAGACGGCTAATTTTGGATTTTATTGTACGAATGGGTCTGTAATAACTGCACAACAAATGAACAGATAGAGGACTCTTGTTGAGGAGATATATAAATGGGGGTGTTTATCAAACCACATTTCCAACTAGTATCCAATCTTATAAAAAGTAACTCGTACCTGTGATTAAATCTAATTGTAATCAATTTCCAATTCTTCTTCAGAAATAAATTCAATGGCATAATAGTCTAAAAAATTGAGTGAGTGATTGTTGCTTAACGCCAACTTTGCAATTTTTCACCTATATCATGGAGAGAATAAGTTAATTTTCAACGAAATGATGATGAGGTCCGCCTTGTACTATACACACTGAAAATTCAGTCCGCGGATGGACATGTTGCCTCACTCGAACACATTATACTGATTCCGAGCCAGACAGTCTTTGTTCATTCAGCAATAAAACCAAAATGGGCTAAACAGGATAGCCAAAATCGGTTAAAGTCACCTATGTTTGAGGGAGGAGAACCTTAGGCTAAAGTCACCTATGTTTGAGGGAGGAGAACCTTAGGCTAAAGTCACCTATGTTTGAGGGAGGAGAACCTTAGGCTAAAGTCACCTATGTTTGAGGGAGGAGAACCTTAGGCTAAAGTCACCTATGTTTGAGGGAGGAGAACCTCAGGCTAAAGTCACCTATGTTTGAGGGAGGAGAACCTTAGGCTAAAGTCACCTATGTTTGAGGGAGGAGAACCTTAGGCTAAAGTCACCTATGTTTGAGGGAGAAGAACCTCAGGCTAAAGTCACCTATGTTTGAGGGAGGAGAACCTTAGGCTAAAGTCACCTATGTTTGAGGGAGGAGAACCTTAGGCTAAAGTCACCTATGTTTGAGGGAGGAGAACCTCAGGCTAAAGTCACCTATGTTTGAGGGAGGAGAACCTTAGGCTAAAGTCACCTATGTTTGAGGGAGGAGAACCTTAGGCTAAAGTCACCTATGTTTGAGGGAGGAGAACCTTAGTCTAAAGTCACCTATGTTTGAGGGAGGAGAACCTTAGGCTAAAGTCACCTATGTTTTAGGGAGAAGAGCCTTAGGCTAAAGTCACCTATGTTTGAGGGAGGAGAACCTTAGGCTAAAGTCACCTATGTTTGAGGGAGGAGAACCTTAGACTAAAGTCACCTATGTTTGAGGGAGGAGAACCTTAGGCTAAAGTCACCTATGTTTGAGGGAGGAGAACCTTAGGCTAAAGTCACCTATGTTTGAGGGAGGAGAACCTTAGGCTAAAGTCACCTATGTTTGAGGGAGGAGAACCTTAGGCTAAAGTCACCTATGTTTGAGGGAGGAGAACCTTAGGCTAATGTCACCTATGTTTGAGGGAGGAAAACCTTAGGCTAAAGTCACCTATGTTTGAGGGAGGAGAACCTTAGGCTAAAGTCACCTATGTTTGAGGGAGGAGAACCTTAGGCTAAAGTCACCTATGTTTTAGGGAGAAGAACCTTAGGCTAAAGTCACCTATGCTTGAGGGAGGAGAACCTTAGGCTAAGGTCACCTATGCTTGAGGGAGGAGAACCTTAGGCTAATGTCACCTATGCTTGAGGGAGGAGAACCTTAGGCTAAGGTCACCTATGCTTGAGGGGGGAGAACCTTAGGCTAAGGTCACCTATGTTTGAGGGAGGAGAACCTTAGGCTAAAGTGGCCTATGCCTGAGGGAGGAGAACCTTAGGCTAAAGTCACCTATGCTTGAGGGAGGAGAACCTTAATTTTATAAATAATTACATTATTTGGGAACTGTAAATTTCTGTAATAAATATATTTCTAATAAACTATGTCAGTTATAGAAACACTGATTTCTCGGTGGATGATACCCTCGGGGACTAATAGTCCACCAGCAGAGGTATCGACCCAGTTATAGAAACGCTGACTACTGGGCGGATGATACCCTCGGGGACTAATAGTCCACCAGCAGAGGTATCGACCCAGTGATAGAAATACTGACTACTGGGCGGATGATACCCTCGGGGACTAATAGTCCACCAGCAGAGGTATCGACCCAGTGATAATAATAAACCTAGATATTAATTTAGTGTACACGGCGACATTCATCATATACATTTCTACAACCGGTATTTCAAGATCGCAATATCTTCAAAAGAGATAGATTTAACATATTTTATATTTGATCCTCTGTTCCGTGACAAAATTAACAAAATTGTCCTTACTCGAAGGGCCCGGGTGGTTCAATGAGTTAGGTAGTTGCATTACCTAACAAGTCATACAAACCTATCACCAATACGGCGTGGGTTCGCGCCCGGCTTTGTAAATTACAAAAAAAGGTACACTCGACTCGCAGCGCAAAAGATAAAGTTTACCAGTTGCTTGCCCATGGTCAGTGGTTCTCTCCGGGTACTCCGGCTTCTTCCACCACTAAAACTGGTTACCATGATATAGCTGAAATATTGCTAAAAGTGGCGTTAAGCACAGTAAATCAAATCAAATCAAATCCTTACTCGTAGAATTAAAATATTCCTGATGTTCTCATGCAAAATAATACGTATTATTGTGTTACAAACAAACAAAAAACAAACAAAACCTGTATACCTTTGTTTTAACAGCAAGGAGTGTTTGTTTCCATAATTGAAATATAAATAGTATTTAAATAATTTGTAAGCATGATGAGAAGATAACAATAGAAATCGTACGAGTATTATGACTACTAAACAAAACAAAAGAAAGTTTAAGTGTCGGGTCAGTTATAATGCGTGACGTCTTGTTGATAATACACAGTGTAACCAGTGCACAAAGTAATGATCATGTTAATAGACAATCTAAAGCTCGAGACATTAATAATATATATGGATGGGTGGGTGGGTTATTGCGTGCGTGCGTGCGTGCGTGCGTGTTGTTCTTGGGGCGGTGGGGAGGGGGGGGGGGGGGTAAAAATACACCTAATGGTTTCAACGGCTTGGCTGAAAATAAAATTTCTGTTCCGAAATCTTTTCTTATTTTCATGATCTAATAATCTCATTATAAACGGTAGACTAACTAACTGTACGTATTATAATCTCTTCATCGATGTACATAATCTGGAATTTTGATCTTTGTACAAAACAAATATGTATTTAACATACCATTTAAAGTACAATGTAGATTGAAGGATTTAAACACCTCCGCTGGGCCTTATTACTTGTGGGGTGAATATTAAAAAGTGGGTGTAGGGGTGGAAAGGTAGATATTCATCGCAAACATTTGTATGACAAATTTAAACATATACCCATATATTAATTTGTCGGGACACTCTCGTTATATTTAGTCTTTTAAACCCATGAAAAACATTCTTTTGATAATTGTTGAAAGTGGATTGTGATATTTCTCCACTCTAGATTCTCCTTCTGCTACCAGTGGATTATGATATTTCTCCACTCTAGATTCTCCTTCTGCTACCAGTGGATTGTGATATTTCTTCACTCCAGATTTTAATTCTCCTTCTACTACAAGTGGATTATGATATTTCTCCACTCTAGATTCTCCTTCTGCTACCAGTGGATTGTGATATTTCTTCACTCCAGATTTTAATTCTCCTTCTACTACAAGTGGATTATGATATTTCTCCACTCTAGATTCTCCTTCTGCTACCAGTGGATTGTGATATTTCTCCACTCCAGATTTTAATTCTGCTACCAGTGGATTGTGATGTTTCTTCACTCCAGATTTTAATTCTCCTTCTGCTACCAGTGGATTGTGATATTTCTCCACTCTAGATTCTCCTTCTGCTACAAGTGGATAGTGATATTTCTCCACTCCAGATTGTAATTCTCCTTCTGCTACCAGTAGATTATAATATTTCTCCACTATAGATTCTCCTTCTGCTACCAGTGGATTACGATATTTCTCCACTCCAGATTGTAATTCTCCTTCTGCTACCAGTAGATTATGATATTTCTCCACTATAGATTCTCCTTCTGCTACCAGTGGATTACGATATTTCTCCACTCCAGATTGTAATTCTCCTTCTGCTACCAGTGGATAGTGATATTTCTCCACTCTAGATTCTCCTTCTGCTACCAGTAGATTACGATATTTCTCCACTCCAGATTTTAATTCTCCTTCTACTACCAGTGGATTATGATATTTCTCCACTCTAGATTCTCCTTCTGCTACCAGTGGATTGTGATGTTTCTTCACTCCAGATTTTAATTCTCCTTCTGCTACCAGTGGATTGTGATATTTCTCCACTCTAGATTCTCCTTCTGCTACCAGTGTATTGTGATATTTCTCCACTCTAGATTCTCCTTCTGCTACCAGTGGATTGTGATATTTCTCCACTTTAGATTCTCCTTCTACTACCAGTGGATTATGATATTTCTCCACTCCATATTTTAATTCTCCTTCTGCTACCAGTGTATTGTGATATTTCTCCACTCTAGATTCTCCTTCTGCTACCAGTGGATTGTGATATTTCTCCACTCTAGATTCTCCTTCTACTACCAGTGGATTACGATATTTCTCCACTCCAGATTTTAATTCTCCTTCTGCTACCAGTGGATTATGATATTTCTCCACTCTAGATTCTCCTTCTGCTACCAGTGGATTGTGATGTTTCTTCACTCCAGATTTTAATTCTCCTTTTGCTACCAGTGGATTGTGATATTTCTCCACTCTAGATTCTCCTTCTGCTACCAGTGGATAGTGATATTTCTCTACTCTAGATTTTAATTCTCCTTCTGCTACCAGTGGATTATGATATTTCTCCACTCTAGATTCTCCTTCTGCTACCAGTGGATTGTGATGTTTCTTCACTCCAGATTTTAATTCTCCTTCTGCTACCAGTGGATTGTGATATTTCTCCACTCTAGATTCCACTTCTGCTACCAGTGGATTGTGATATTTCTCCACTCTAGATTCTCCTTCTGCTACCAGTGGATAGTGATATTTCTCCACTCTAGATTTTAATTCTCCTTCTGCTACCAGTGGATTATGATATTTCTAGACTCTAGATTCTCCTTCTGCTACCAGCGGATTACGATATTTCTCCACTCCAGATTTTAATTCTCCTTCTGCCACCAGTGGATTATGATATTTCTCCACTCTAGATTCTCCTTCTGTTACCAGTGGATTATGATATTTCTCCACTCCAGATTTTAATTCTCCTTCTACTACCAGTGGATTACGATATTTCTCCACTCTAGATTATCCTTCTGCTACCAGTGGATAGTGATATTTCTCCACTCCAGATTGTAATTCTCCTTCTGCTACCAGTAGATTACGATATTTCTCCACTCCAGATTTTAATTCTCCTTCTGCTACCAGTGGATTATGATATTTCTCCACTCTAGATTCTCCTTCTGCTACCAGTGGAGTGTGATGTTTCTTCACTCCAGATTTTAATTCTCCTTCTGCTGCCAGTGGATTGTGATATTTCTCCACTCTAGATTCTCCTTCTGCTACCAGTGGATTGTGATGTTTCTTCACTCCAGATTTTAATTCTCCTTCTGCTACCAGTGGATTGTGATATTTCTCCACTCTAGATTCTCCTTCTGCTACTAGTGGATTATGATATTTCTCCACTCCAGATTTTAATTCTCCTTCTACTACCAGTGGATTATGATATTTCTCCACTCTAGATTCTCCTTCTGCTACCAGTGGATTGTGATGTTTCTTCACTTCCAGATTTTAATTCTCCTTCTGCTACCAGTGGATTGTGATATTTCTCCACTCTAGATTCTCCTTCTGCTACCAGTGGATTGTGATATTTCTCCACTCCAGATTTTAATTCTCCTTCTGCTACCAGTGGATTATGATATTTCTCCACTCTAGATTCTCCTTCTGCTACCAGTGGATTGTGATGTTTCTTCACTCCAGATTTTAATTCTCCTTCTGCTACCAGTGGATTGTGATATTTCTCCACTCTAGATTCTCCATCTGCTACCAGTGGATTGTGATATTTCTCCACTCTAGATTCTCCTTCTGCTACCAGTGGATTGTGATATTTCCCCACTCTAGATTCCCCTTCTGCTACCAGTGGATTGTGATGTTTCTTCACTCCAGATTTTAATTCTCCTTCTGCTACCAGTGGATTGTGATATTTCTCTACTCTAGATTTTCCTTCTGCTACCAGTGGATTGTGATATTTCTCCACTCTAGATTCTCCTTCTGCAACCAGTGGATTGTGATATTTCTCCACTCTAGATTCTCCTTCTGCTACCAGTAGATTACGATATTTCTCCACTCCAGATTGTAATTCTCCTTCTGCTACCAGTAGATTATGATATTTCTCCACTATAGATTCTCCTTCTGCTACCAGTGGATTACGATATTTCTCCACTCCAGATTTTAATTCTCCTTCTGCTACCAGTGGATTGTGATATTTCTCCACTATAGATTCTTCTGCTACCAGTGGATAGTGATATTTCTCTACTCTAGATTTTCCTTCTGCTACCAGTGGATAGTGATATTTCTCCACTCTAGGTTTTAATTCTCCTTCTGCTACCAGTGGATTATGATATTTCTCCACTCTAGATTCTCCTTCTGCTACCAGCGGATTACGATATTTCTCCACTCCAGATTTTAATTCTCCTTCTGCCACCAGTGGATTATGATATTTCTCCACTCTAGATTCTCCTTCTGTTACCAGTGGATTACGATATTTCTCCACTCCAGATTTTAATTCTCCTTCTGCCACCAGTGGATTATGATATTTCTCCACTCTAGATTCTCCTTCTGCCACCAGTGGATTACGATATTTCTCCACTCTAGATTCTCCTTCTGCTACCAGTGGATAGTGATATTTCTCCACTCCAGATTTTAATTCTCCTTCTGCTACCAGTGGATTATGATATTTCTCCACTCTAGATTCTCCTTCTGCTACCAGTGGAGTGTGATGTTTCTTCACTCCAGATTTTAATTCTCCTTCTGCTACCAGTGGATTGTGATATTTCTCCACTCTAGATTCTCCTTCTGCTACCAGTGGATTATGATATTTCTCCACTCCAGATTTTAATTCTCCTTCTTCTACCAGTGGATTATGATATTTCTCCACTCTAGATTCTCCTTCTGCTACCAGTGGATTGTGATGTTTCTTCACTCCAGATTTTAATTCTCCTTCTGCTACCAGTGGATTGTGATATTTCTCCACTCTAGATTCTCCTTCTGCTACCAGTGGATTGTGATGTTTCTTCACTCCAGATTTTAATTCTCCTTCTGCTACCAGTGGATTGTGATATTTCTCCACTCTAGATTCTCCTTCTGCTACCAGTGGATTGTGATATTTCTCCACTCTAGATTCTCCTTCTGCTACCAGTGGATTGTGATATTTCTCCACTCTAGATTCCCCTTCTGCTACCAGTGGATTGTGATGTTTCTTCACTCCAGATTTTAATTCTCCTTCTGCTACCAGTGGATTGTGATATTTCTCTACTCTAGATTTTCCTTCTGCTACCAGTGGATTGTGATATTTCTCCACTCTAGATTCTCCTTCTGCAACCAGTGGATTGTGATATTTCTCCACTCTAGATTCTCCTTCTGCTACCAGTAGATTACGATATTTCTCCACTCCAGATTGTAATTCTCCTTCTGCTACCAGTAGATTATGATATTTCTCCACTATAGATTCTCCTTCTGCTACCAGTGGATTACGATATTTCTCCACTATAGATTCTTCTGCTACCAGTGGATAGTGATATTTCTCTACTCTAGATTTTCCTTCTGCTACCAGTGGAAAGTGATATTTCTCTACTCTAGATTCTCCTTCTGCTACCAGTGGATAGTGATATTTCTCTACTCTAGATTCTCCTTCTGATACCAGTGGTTGGTGACATTTCTTCATTCGCGGTAGTTTAATTTACCATTAAAATCAGTGAAACTGTCAATATTAATAAACACGTAGATATCAAATTAAGTGCCGCACGACACGTTTCTGTAATCACCTTCATCAGGTACGTTTCTGGAATAACCTTCATCAGGTACGTTTCTGTAATAACCTTCATCAGGTACGTTTCTGTAATCACCTTCATGAGGTGCGTTTCTGGAATAACCTTCATCAGGTACGTTTCTGGAATAACCTTCATCAGGTATGTTTCTGGAATAACCTTCATCAGGTACGTTTCTGGAATAACCTTCATCAGGTACGTTTCTGGAATAACCTTCATCAGGTACGTTTCTGGAATAACCTTCATCAGGTACGTTTCTGTAATCACCTTCATCAGGTACGTTTCTGTAATCACCTTCATCAGGTACGTTTCTGGAATAACCTTCATCAGGTACGTTTCTGTAATCACCTTCATCAGGTACGGTTCTGTAATCACCTTCATCAGGTGCGTTTCTGGAATAACCTTCATCAGGTACGTTTCTGGAATAACCTTCATCAGGTACGTTTCTGTAATCACCTTCATCAGGTACGTTTCTGTAATCACCTTCATCAGGTACGTTTCTGGAATAACCTTCATCAGGTACGTTTCTGTAATCACCTTCATCAGGTACGGTTCTGTAATCACCTTCATCAGGTGCGTTTCTGGAATAACCTTCATCATGTACGTTTCTGGAATAACCTTCATCAGGTACGTTTCTGGAATAACCTTCATCAGGTACGTTTCTGGAATAACCTTCATCAGGGACGTTTTTGGAATAACCTTCATCAGGTACGTTTCTGGAATAACCTTCATCAGGTACGTTTCTGGAATAACCTTCATCAGGTACGTTTCTGTAATAACCTTCATCAGGTACGTTTCTGGAATAACCTTCATCATGTACGTTTCTGGATTAACCTTCATCAGGTACGTTTCTGGAATAACCTTCATCAGGTACGTTTCTGTAATAACCTTCATCAGGTGCGTTTCTGGACTACCCTTCATCAGGTACGTTTCTGGAATAACCTTCATCAGGTACGTTTCTGTAATAACCTTCATCAGGTACGTTTCTGTAATAACCTTCATCAGGTACGTTTCTGGAATAACCTTCATCAGGTACGTTTCTGTAATAACCTCCATCAGGTGCGTTTCTGGAATAACCTTCATCAGGTACGTTTCTGGAATAACCTTCATCAGGTACGTTTCTGGAATAACCTTCATCAGGTACGTTTCTGGAATAACCTTCATCAGGTACGTTTCTGGAATAACCTTCATCAGGTACGTTTCTGTAATAACCTTCATCAGGTACGTTTCTGGAATAACCTTCATCAGGTACGTTTCTGGAATAGCCTTCATCAGGTGCGTTTCTGTGATAACCTTCATCAGGTACGTTTCTGGAATAACCTTCATCAGGTACGTTTCTGTAATAACCTTCATCAGGTGCGTTTCTGGAATAACCTTCATCAGGTACGTTTCTGGAATAACCTTCATCAGGTACGTTTCTTTAATAGCCTTCATCAGGTACGTTTCTATAATAACCTTCATCAGGTACGTTTCTGGAATAACCTTCATCAGGTGCGTTTCTGGAATAACCTTCATCAGGTACGTTTCTGGAATAACCTTCATCAGGTACGTTTCTGGAATAACTTTCATCAGGTACGTTTCTGTAATAAGCTTCATCAGGTATGTTTCTGGAATAACCTTCATCAGGTACGTTTCTGGAATAACCTTCATCAGGTACGTTTCTGTAATAACCTTCATCAGGTACGTTTCTGTAATAACCTTCATCAGGTACGTTTCTGTAATAACCTTCATCAGGTACGTTTCTGTAATAACCTTCATCAGGTACGCTTCTGTAATAACCTTCATCAGGTACGTTTCTGTAATAACCTTCATCAGGTGCGTTTCTAAATTACTAGAGATGAAGGTCATTAGAGGGGGATCGTTAGGATAAAGAGGTGATAGTCTTGATTTCTGGTGTTTGAATGCACAAGCCAGAGGAGTGCAGCCTGAATTAAGAATTCATATGTCTGTTTGTAGTTCTGATTGGTTCTAACATAAGGACTGAGCTGTCAAACTATTAAGCTGTGCACCAACGAAGGATTCGAGGATCCAACTGCCAAAATGTAGGCTATGAATAGATTCTGGCTAAGTCAAGGAGCCCATACAGTTTGGGATTCAAGTGCTGAAACCCCCCATACAAATTTGGAAATTTTACTAAGTACAGGGACATTTTGAGGCCATATGAAATTGGAATTGGAGCATATTCTAAGGTCAATATTAGGTACTTTAACCCATTGACTTATGATTCTATTACTAAAATAGCCTTATTTTAATAACAAAGACTTAAAAAAAATCCATTAATTTTGTTGAGAAGTTAGTTCATTAAAAAAGTTGTTTCCAGGATATAAGGGGCCCTGAAGCGTAAGCTTCATAGTAAGATCTACCAGTGTACACATCCCAATCCTGAAAAAGCTGTAACCCCAAAATATTCTTGTTAATTGTATATAAAAATATAACAAAGAACAATAATCTTTTAAGCTTAGCAATTCAAAATAAAAATATAAAAACCAATATATCACATCCCCTACACAGTACAGAGAAAAAAATATAACCCTAATTTTTCTTTCTTTCTTAAAGAAATAAAAGAACTGCCTAGCGCATAAATGCACGACGTATCCCCCGCACTTGCATAATATTTAGTTTTATATATTTATGGAAAGCAGCTTTGCAGTCTTAATGTATAACATACTTTATTGAAGGATGGAGTAAATTGCAGCATGACCTGAATAATATACAGGAAGTACTCCACTTTGAACACTGTGTAAACCTCTGATGTAAATATATATTTTCTCCCAAAACCCTTGCTTCAAATATTTCCATGTAAGAACCCATCCAAGATAATGATAATTACAAGCCACATGCAAAAAATTATTCAAATCTATCCATGTTTACTAAAGTTATCGCATAAACAAGACACAATTCTCAAAATTGGTGATTTTTCAACCAAAAACTATGATTTCCCCCCAAAACCCTTGCTTCAAATATTACCATGTAAGAACCCATCCAAGATAATGATAATTACAAGCCACATGCAAAAAATTATTCAAATCCATCCATGTTTACTAAGTTATCGCATAAACAAGAAAGTGTGACGGCGGACAGACGGACGGTGGCTATTTCTATATCCCCCACCGCTATCGCGGGGAGATAAAAATATATATTATTAAATATGGGGGCAGTCGTGATTGTATGGTTGTGGGATTTATAACTACCTATGCAATCAGTGCACATCACCACTAATGTTGTGAGTTCGAATCCGCTTAGACGAGGTGTACTTGATACAACATTATGTGATAAAGTTTGTCAGTGACTTACGGCAGGTCAGTGATTTTCTCTGGGTACTCCGATTTTTCAACCAATAAAACTGACCGCCATGATATAAATTAAATATCGTCGAAAGTGGTGTTAAACACCATATGCCATAACCCTAACTCTATCTATTAATTATCCGTTTAACATGATAAATCCAATAAGAAAATAATGAAACTTGTATAAATACACACAATCATATAAATCTGAAAACAAATCAAATACATTTGTACTTTAAATGTTAGATTTCAATTTATATACTGGCATACAAATCATGATTCTCATTCAACCAATCAATTTTCATTCACCATTATATTATATCATACTATCCTGGGTACTCCGGTTTCCTCTACCTGTCTACCATTATAAACATAACCTTATAATTAACTCTAACCCACATTATCTCAACCATACTGATACTGATATAAATCACAAAACTTGCATACAAAAAAAAACCACATACAAATTCTAACATTTGGTCAGCAAAAAAATGTAAGATATAAAAAACAATAAAGTTAAATGAACAATGAAAGGTTTCCTTAAACTATAAAGTTTTTTTTTTCCATCAAGCATCTGGAAAGCTCCCCTCATTGGTGGATTGGTTCTGAAAAAAATAATATGATATTAATATTTTCAGCTAAATCGAACAACTTTAGGGGTGAAAATATTTTTAGTAACTATTTTGATCATGATCAGAAGCTTGAAATTATTATATTTAGGAGATCATAACTGTATTGTATTTTAAGCTTTGTGGATGTAAATCGTCGGTTTTACGGTCGCAAAATGTGTTTACCTAGCGACGCATAGCGTAATTAGGTAAACAGATATTTGCGACTGTAAGTGAAGACACATTGTAAAACCTATAATTAATTGATTTTTACTCGGAAATATATTGCATGGATATATATTACAGAGCTAAAGAAAGAAATCCAAAAACAGTGACCAAACATATAGTTATGTTAAATTTTATTGATAGGACAAATCTAGAAAAGATACATCTCCATTTATGTAAACAAAACACCATGGGAACAGAGGAGAATTAGAAGAGAAATACAAATGTAGTACAAAAAAAGTGCAGTTCAAACATTTAGATCTATTGCAAGACTACAATATTATCAAAATTAAAACCTAATTTTATAAGAAGCATTACAGTATATAAAACATTAGACTCGGAAAGGAACTTACACTTAATATGCAACAAACTAAATATCTCTATATTAAAAATTGATTTAAGACAGCACTTATCTTGCAGTTTTTGATATTTGTTGTTGATATAAACATATCATGTAAAATGTTTTTCATGGTCTCATTTCATTAACGAGAAATTACGAAAATTACAAAGCACATATAAGCAATCAGTGGGGAGGAAATTTATATTGATCAATCAGTGGTGTGATCTAATTAAATAGCAATTAAGCTGCATAATCACCCATGCCCAGTACTTCTCTACTGACCAATATTACAAAAAAAATGTATCTTCATTTATTATACTTTTATTATTTCTAAGCTTAATATAGAAAATTTTAAAAGGAAAAGAAGAAATGAACCAAAAAAATAAGTCCATGTTACAAAGCTCTGACAAAGGATCATATTTAATATAATTATTTACTCTTGGGAATGTTAGGCATTTTTTCTGCAGTTTTTTTTACGTAACTATATTTCTTATTAATAGATTTCTCAAAATTTCATTACAGGTACTGTAGTTAATTTGTTTTTGAGGTGGGATCTCTATCAGATACATTTTTTGTAGGTTGCCCTTTTTAAAATTTGTTTATTTTGATATTTTAGTCAACTGTAACTCATGATATCTAACATACATGTAAATCTCTTCTTAAGAAATGTTCTGTATTTGAAGTAGATTGTGTACATGTAATTAAATGTAACGTTACAAGTTCATCTAAAGAACCCTTTGTTTCTATAATAGCCACACACTGTAAATATGGGAGGAGCTCTATTGGTATAAGTGTATGCATGTACAAATAATGTATCATTAACTTACTTTCATTAGTTTTATATATATCAATATGTCCTTTGTGCATGAAATCTAATTTCTGGTTCATCATGGTAGCTTTCGTGATCCAATAGAGTTTAATCCCTATAAAATTGCCTCAGGACTAGATTATTTGATAGTAAAATATAATGTTGATGTCTGGCTAGAAGAACATGAAATTGATTACCTCTGATTACATGATGGAGAAATTTGCTGTTGTCTAGCTATAGCTATGTGTTGATCGGTCTGACATTACAGGACATGAAGCAGGTGACATCTGTGGTTTCCAATATTACATGGGGACAGGAATTATTTCGACTGGGTTGCTATGTTGAAAAGTCACATGGTCATGATCAGTTACATTTGTACATGTATGTGCCTATAACAGCTTATAACCTCAAATCCAATTGTACTTGTTTACCACTTTTACAGAAATGAACCAGCTCTGAAATTATAAAGAAGAAATTTAAGTTATTTTATTCAGTCTCATTTATATATATCATCATACTGTCTTAACAATAAAAAAAAAAGGAGGCTACTGCCCCCTGCCTCCTAATACAAATGTAGTATAGCCAGAAATGAGGTGCCATTTGATAATTTGCATATCTAAGATGGGGACATCATAAGGAAGTCTGCAATTTTCATATGATCTACATTAAAGATATAATTTCTAATTGCATGCATGTTATTTTCTGAACTTGAAAATGATACCTTTGGCTTAAAATACAAATTTAAGTTAAATCAAGCTGAATTAATAAAATAAATGAAATACAAATTAAATGTTCGAGGTTCCTGGACAAAATGAAAATCGGATGCCTCTAACCTTCATCTGATCTTAAGAGTCTATGTAAAAATGTCTGTAATACATGCAATTGAGGCCAATGAGGCAGACTTGGGGTCAATTACTTTCAAATGTAATCGATTACATTACAATTACTTTGCAATTTTCATGATTACATTACATTACGATTACATCAATTTTCAAATGTAATCGATTAAATTACAATCACTTTGTAAATGTAATCGATTACATTACTGATTACATTTAATGTTATGACAACCAATATATTAGTGTTTTATGTTATTTTGTCTCGTGTGCATCTGTACAATATCTCTTCTTTTTTTTAATGTATTTCTTAATCAGAACTATGAATTACAATTCAGTTGTAATGTGATCATTACATGCAATAACAAACAGTACATTGTAAATTAATAACAGCAATTCTCATTTTCCTATTTTTCGTAAAATATGTCTTCTCTTATTACTATATATGACCAATATTGATTCCATCTTATACTATTAGTAAATATTATAACATACATTTGCACATTTTAATAGTATATATCAAATAATTTCAAACATCCTGTGAAAGTCTATTGGGGATAATAAACTAGCAGTTAATTACCTGATAAAATTTGTAATTAAGGTATTATTTATGACACCAAATTATGTAGGAATCACCATTACTAAATTTCACACCATTTGAATGTTTGTCCTTGATATATAATTCAGAAGATAATAAAACAAAAATCATTCTGATTCTAAAAACTTGTTTAAAAATATACATAATTTCTCAGTCTCTGCAGAAAAAATTATAAGCGATGCATTTTCATATAGTGAAAATGTATAAAGATAAAGAAGTCGCAAATGTCAATAATTTTTTTGTCAATGTGTGACGTAAAAGTATTTTTGACATTTACGTCACCGAATATGGTACTGCTTTGACAACTATTTTACCTATTTTGTTCCTGTATTTAAATACTGTTACAGTGACAGCCGGAACCTTTGAACCGTAATGAGAGCGGGAGGTTTGGCGCCTTAAAATCTGATTCAACCCACCATTTCTTTAGAAATGCCTGTACCAAGTCAGGGTCATTACGGTTTTCACAGTTTTCCGGTTGTTGACTGATTTTGTCTGTTTATATAATTATGAGTTTTGACTTTCCCTTTGTAAGATTGTTCGGTAATTTTGTTATTACCTTTATTATCTAGTAAATATGAAAACTAAATCCTTAATTTATGTAAATAGGTTTAATAAAATATCCATTACAAGTTGCATAGTAACCCACAAGTAATGAACAAATTATCATATAATCCAATATTAAAAGGAAAATCAGCACCAAAATAAAATGCAGAGATATCACATATATTATCACATATATCTGAATATTCTTTAAAAAAAAATCAAAAATTTTACAAATATTACAACTTGTTATTTATCAGTTAATTTGTAATATACATGTATGTACGAGCATCATAAATAAATGTTTCTGAAAATTATAATTTACATTTTTATATAATATCTTTATTGAAATTTAAATCTCTTTTTAAACTAAGAAATATGAAAACTAAATCCTTAATTTATAACTTGTAATGGATATTTTATTAAACATATTTACATAAATTAAGGATTTAGTTTTCATATTTAGACTGATATATATATATTTATTATGAAACTACCCCTTTACATCGGGGGCGCCAACCGCCGGGGTGTCGGTGGCGCGTCTAACTACAGTTATTAAAATGTACATTTATTATGATAAAAGCACATGCAACAAAAATATGATAAGACATCTGCCATATATACACACACGTTATAAACTGTCCATAAACTCTCCATAAAACATCATTTATAATTATACTTAACATATTTTAAACAGTAACACTTAATACTTCACTTCGTAATCTAAAACATGTTTCAATATACATTTTACCGATAAAATCATAAAATATTCCAATATCATTATTAAAAGCATATCCAATATCACCAACAATAAACTGTAATTTGGCACTAGGTGACTGTTCCATAAAGTCTACACCAATATAATAATCACTAGACTGATTAGAAACAATATTAAAATATTCATCGCGAACACTAGACAGGACAGGGCAATTTAACAACAAATGTGCGAGATCTTCATCTTCATCGTTATTGCATAAAAGGCATTTACTGTGTGCACTTAGGTGCATCCTGAACAGATATTTCTGAAGGGGTATGGTTTTGGTTCTTGACAGTAGTTTCAGACGGGAGGCATACAAATCATTATGGTTATTTAAGTAGTTTTGTTTGCCTAAACTAACAAAACACTGTTGATAGAAATCAAGGCTACTTTTAGAGGAGACTTCCATTAGTAACTTGTCTCTGGCCTGAGATCCATATAACTTGTTAAATTCCTTAATGTTTATACCAAAATTTACGTCAGGCTGGTTTATTAAACTAGAAACATGTTCCTTGTAATTCCAAAAGCTGTCACCTTTTCTAACCATTTCATTAAATACGGATTTGCATAGTCTATTATCGGGAAGTTCTAAGAGCCTTTTATAATATGAGACCTTCTGTCTATTAATAAAGTCGAGAATAGGCTCCCACCCCAGTTCTAGTAACAGGGCAGCTTTTGGTATATTCATTCTAGTTTTTATAACGATTTTAGCTGCCCGATATTGCCAGGATTCTAGCGCTTGTTTACACGTTTCGGAAAGAGGCATCCATACAGCACAAGCATGGGTTAAAGATGGCCTCATAACCGAATTCCAAAGTGATTCACCAAAATTTATGCGATTGAAATCACTATGTTCACCAAGTAGACGGATAAGACAATTCAGCTGCTTATCTGCTTTTTCCTTAAGAAAACTATTCACGTGGAAGTTAGATTTTAAGGATCTATTAATGAATTAACCCAGATATTTGTACTCGCCCGTTTCTTCGATTGGTTCATTTCCTAATTTCCAGGTACCTTCCTTGTTAATTTTTTTACTTGTTATTAAAATTTTAGACTTTTTAGGGTTGAATTTTAGGTTCCATTTGTTGGCAAAAGCGTTCGAAATATTTAAAAGCTCCTGTAAATCTTCGGGTGATTCGGCTATGAGGACAACATCGTCCGCAAATAAAAGACAATTGATCAATTTTGACGAAATATTTGCACCAATACTGCTATTTTCTAGCATGTTTGCTAAATCCGTCATTAAGATAAAAAAAAAGGGTAGGGGACAAAACGCAGCCCTGTTTTAACCCAAACTCTTGGTCGAACCAGTCGGATTCAAAATCACCAAATATTACCTTATTTTCAACCTTTTCATACATTTTTCTTAGTAGTCTCCAACATTTCCCTTTTATACCATTTTCCCACAGCAATGCAAAAAGGCCATCTCGCCAGACTCTATCAAAGGCCTTTGATAGATCCAAAAAAGCCAAATAAAGAGGTTTTCTTGAAGATTTATATAGGGATGCAATACCCTGTAAAGAAAATATTTGGTCTTCAATTCTTCTATCCTTTCGGAAGGCACCTTGAGTTTCACCGAGTATATTGTTTGATTCTAAAAAATCTAAAATTAATGTTTCCAGGATTTTGGAAAAAACCTTGTTAACATTCGAAGTTAGAGTAATATCTCTATAGTTGTCCAAATCATATATGGATCCAGATTTATGTAATGGTTTAATAATACCTTTACACCAATCATCTGGTATCATTTCGAAATCTGAAATACATGTAAAAAGACCCGACAATGATTTTATCATTATATCCCCTCCATTGTTTAGGAACTCAGTTGGTATATCATCGATACCGGGAGCCTTACCAATTTTGAGATTATTTAAGGCTTTCGTTATTGACTCTTTTGTGAAAACCATTGAAAACATATTATCTCCATGACTCAAATCGTTTTCCATTTCTCTAACAAATGTAGACATATGCTCCATACGCCCTAGAGCAATATTTATGTCTGTACCAATTTTACTAAAATGTTCACTGAGACAGGTTTCAATTTCTGAGAAATTATGTACATTTTTAAACTAAGAAATCTTCATGAGATACCTGTTTTGGTTTATATAAAACATGTCAATTACTTTGCAATTTTCATGATTACATTACATTACGATTACATCAATTTTCAAATGTAATCGATTAAATTACAATCACTTTGTAAATGTAATCGATTACATTACTGATTACATTTAATGTCATGACAACCAATATATTAGTGTTTTATGTTATTTTGTCTCGTGTGCATCTGTCCAATATCTCTTCTTTTTTTTAATGTATTTCTTAATCAGAACTATGAATTACAATTCAGTTGTAATGTGATCATTACATGCAATAACAAACAGTACATTGTAAATTAATAACAGCAATTCTCATTTTCCTATTTTTCGTAAAATATGTCTTCTCTTATTACTATATATGACCAATATTGATTCCATCTTATACTATTAGTAAATATTATAACATACATTTGCACATTTTAATAGTATATATCAAATAATTTCAAACATCCTGTGAAAGTCTATTGGGGATAATAAACTAGCAGTTAATTACCTGATAAAATTTGTAATTAAGGTATTATTTATGACACCAAATTATGTAGCAATCACCATTACTAAATTTCACACCATTTGAATGTTTGTCTTTGATATATAATTCAGAAGATAATAAAACAAAAATCATTCTGATTCTAAAAACTTGTTTAAAAATATACATAATTTCTCAGTCTAGTAAATATGAAAACTAAATCCTTAATTTATGTAAATAGGTTTAATAAAATATCCATTACAAGTTGCATAGTAACCCACAAGTAATGAACAAATTATCATATAATCCAATATTAAAAGGAAAATCAGCACCAAAATAAAATGCAGAGATATCACATATATTATCACATATATCTGAATATTCTTTAAAAAAAAAAATCAAAAATTTTACAAATATTACAACTTGTTATTTATCAGTTAATTTGTAATATACATGTATGTACGAGCATCATAAATAAATGTTTCTGAAAATTATAATTTACATTTTTATATAATATCTTTATTGAAATTTAAATCTCTTTTTAAACTAAGAAATATGAAAACTAAATCCTTAATTTATAACTTGTAATGGATATTTTATTAAACATATTTACATAAATTAAGGATTTAGTTTTCATATTTAGACTGATATATATATATTTATTATGAAACTACCCCTTTACATCGGGGGCGCCAACCGCCGGGGTGTCGGTGGCGCGTCTAACTACAGTTATTAAAATGTACATTTATTATGATAAAAGCACATGCAACAAAAATATGATAAGACATCTGCCATATATACACACACGTTATAAACTGTCCATAAACTCTCCATAAAACATCATTTATAATTATACTTAAAATATTTTAAACAGTAACACTCAATACTTCACTTCGTAATCTAAAACATGTTTCAATATACATTTTACCGATAAAATCATAAAATATTCCAATATCATTATTAAAAGCATATCCAATATCACCAACAATAAACTGTAATTTGGCACTAGGTGACTGTTCCATAAAGTCTACACCAATATAATAATCACTAGACTGTTTAGAAACAATATTAAAATATTCATCGCGAACACTAGACAGGACAGGGCAATTTAACAACAAATGTGCGAGATCTTCATCTTCACCGTTATTGCATAAAAGGCATTTACTGTGTGCACTTAGGTGCATCCTGAACAGATATTTCTGAAGGGGTATGGTTTTGGTTCTTGACAGTAGTTTCAGACGGGAGGCATAACAATCATTATGGTTATTTAAGTAGTTTTGTTTGCCTAAACTAACAAAACACTGTTGATAGAAATCAAGGCTACTTTTAGAGGAGACTTCCATTAGTAACTTGTCTCTGGCCTGAGATCCATATAACTTGTTAAATTCCTTAATGTTTATACCAAAATTTACGTCAGGCTGGTTTATTAAACTAGAAACATGTTCCTTGTAATTCCAAAAGCTGTCACCTTTTCTAACCATTTCATTAAATACGGATTTGCATAGTCTATTATCGGGAAGTTCTAAGAGCCTTTTATAATATGAGACCTTCTGTCTATTAATAAAGTCGAGAATATGTTCCCACCCCAGTTCTAGTAACAGGGCAGCTTTTGGTATATTCATTCTAGTTTTTATAACGATTTTAGCTGCCCGATATTGCCAGGATTCTAGCGCTTGTTTACACGTTTCGGAAAGAGGCATCCATACAGCACAAGCATGGGTTAAAGATGGCCTCATAACCGAATTCCAAAGTGATTCACCAAAATTTATGCGATTGAAATCACTATGTTCACCAAGTAGACGGATAAGACAATTCAGCTGCTTATCTGCTTTTTCCTTAAGAAAACTATTCACGTGGAAGTTAGATTTTAAGGATCTATTAATGAAATAACCCAGATATTTGTACTCGCCCGTTTCTTCGATTGGTTCATTTCCTAATTTCCAGGTACCTTCCTTGTTAATTTTTTTACTTGTTATTAAAATTTTAGACTTTTTAGGGTTGAATTTTAGGTTCCATTTGTTGGCAAAAGCGTTCGAAATATTTAAAAGCTCCTGTAACTCTTCGGGTGATTCGGCTATGAGGACAACATCGTCGCAAATAAAAGACAATTGATCAATTTTGACGAAATATTTGCACCAATACTGCTATTTTCTAGCATGTTTGCTAAATCCGTCATTAAGATAAAAAAAAAGGGTAGGGGACAAAACGCAGCCCTGTTTTAACCCAAACTCTTGGTCGAACCAGTCGGATTCAAAATCACCAAATATTACCTTATTTTCAACCTTTTCATACATTTTTCTTAGTAGTCTCCAACATTTCCCTTTTATACCATTTTCCCACAGCAATGCAAAAAGGCCATCTCGCCAGACTCTATCAAAGGCCTTTGATAGATCCAAAAAAGCCAAATAAAGAGGTTTTCTTGAAGATTTATATAGGGATGCAATACCCTGTAAAGAAAATATTTGGTCTTCAATTCTTCTATCTTTCCGGAAGGCACCTTGAGTTTCACCGAGTATATTGTTTGATTCTAAAATATCTAAAATTAATGTTTCCAGGATTTTGGAAAAAACCTTGTTAACATTCGAAGTTAGAGTAATATCTCTATAGTTGTCCAAATCATATATGGATCCAGATTTCTGTAATGGTTTAATAATACCTTTACACCAATCATCTGGTATCATTTCGAAATCTGAAATACATGTAAAAAGACCCGACAATGATTTTATCATTATATCCCCTCCATATTTTAGGAACTCAGTTGGTATATCATCGATACCGGGAGCCTTACCAATTTTGAGATTATTTAAGGCTTTCGTTATTGACTCTTTTGTGAAAACCATTGAAAACATATTATCTCCATGACTCAAATCGTTTTCCATTTCTCTAACAAATGTAGACATATGCTCCATACGCCCTAAAGCAATATTTATGTCTGTACCAATTTTACTAAAATGTTCACTGAGACAGGTTTCAATTTCTGAGAAATTATGTACATTTTTAAACTAAGAAATCTTCATGAGATACCTGTTTTGGTTTATATAAAACATGTCTTTGTCTTATGCGAATCATGAGGACATGGTGATAGTCTTTCATAGAAGCAATTTCATATATGAAATCTTGAAAGTTGAATCAGATAATTTAAATTTTTAGAGCTTGTTGTGTTTTACACAAGCCGACAAACTGTTTTCACTGAATTTTTGAAACCCTAAAGAAATTGAAATTGAGATATTATTTGTTTGGATATAAAGTTTTAATCAAGTCATAACTTATACTTAATATTTGTTGTAGCTGTGATAGTTTTGATTGCAATTAAGCATATAATAATATCTACATTATTTGTTTAATAAATTTCATGAATAAAATTAATTTACATAAATCATACATTAAATATCTAAAGACATACAAATGTATATGTTTCAGTTAAGACAAAATAAGTCAAAATGATGAAAAGTAATCTAAATGTAATCAGAAAGTAACCATGATTACAGGGTCAAAATGAATGTAATCAATTACATTACGATTACATGTAATCTAAAAAATGTCCGATTACAGATTACATTCGATTACATGAAAAATGTAATCGATTACAACCGATTACGATTACAAATTACGATTACCCCATGTCTGCAATGAGGCTCGACACAAAATTTAACAATGATTGAAATTCTGAATGACATTTGGCGTCAACACAGTATTTTCTTAAATCAATTTGGATTGCTCATTCATAGATGTAATTCTATTGACTAACCTTATATTTTTAGCTTCTAAACTCGAGGCTGTTGTATGTTCGGGACATCAAAGAAATTGTTAAAATTGTCACAAAACATCAAAATGATTTGAATTTTGGTAGCAAATTCAAACTCCGGAAATCTTTGAATGTAGCTAAATAACAACACAACTTAGTCACATTTTTACTAATGAACCGGGAAATGCAAATAGTCCCTATCAACCATGCATTTTTGGAATCAGGAGATCAACTACTATCAAATTCAAAGTCATATCTAGGGAATACCTTCCAATTTGAACAATTCACTTTTTAATTAAGATCCTTTCCCTTTTCCAGTGAAATACCTTAATGATTTATCTTTATATTAAAATACGGTTGTCTGACAACGACTTGCATATAAAATATATCCTGAAATACGTTATAAGGACGTAAAAATTACGTTTGAGCTTTTACGTTCACATCAAGACCATATCCGTACGTAACAAAAACGTTCAAACTACAGTGTCACAACGACTTGCATATAACGTATTCAGTTAGCATCCAAACCATATCCGTACGTAACAAAAACGTTGGAAAGTACGTTGTCACAACGTCTTGCATATAACGTATTCTGAATACGTTACCAGGACGTAAACAAATACGTTTGAGCTTTTACGTTAGCATCAAGACCATATCCGTACGTAACAAAAACGTTCACACTACAGTGTCACAACGACTTGCATATAACGTATTCTGAATACGTTACCAGGACGTAATAATTACGTTTGAGTTTTGACGTTAGCATCAAGACCATATCCGTACGTAACAAAAACGTTGGAAAGTACGATGTCACAACGACTTGCATATCACGTATCTAAAATACGTTGTGGCAACGTAATTTTCACGTAAGAAAGGGACCTGACCAAACAGCAACCAAACTGCAACGTTGTGAATACGTAGTGTACTAGCTGGATAAACACCAAAATTCTTCAAAATTCAATATACAATATAGATATTTACCTCTCCTCCATATTATTGGACACTACCCGAAGCGGGACGTTGTTAAGAAAAAACAGAAGACACAACAAACATGTAATGTTCATTAGATTGTGAAACAGTCTGTCGATTTCTATTGTTGAAACAATTAAACACAAAGTGATTATATGTTCATGGCCATTGTTTTCTGGGCTCAGACCCAGAGTTTACAATGAAAACAAGATGTTTATAAAAGATATAATAGACAAAGTTTGAATTTGAAGAAAATGACTCAAAACTACGCGTTAAATAAAACATAAACAGTAAGATATAGTTGGTAAATGTATTTAGCGATGTGAAATTATGTTGTACATTTTTATATTTTGTAATATGTATTCAGAGAGTTGACAATTGTTCATTTGTATTTTCCCTTGACAAATGATGTGTATTAAAACAAGGGACCCTAAGTCGGCTTCCCTGAATACATTATAGTTATATAAAACATAGTGGGTGTTCAACAAACATGGTGATGAATAAAAAAAAATATAGTTATATAATACATAGTGGGTACTCAACAAACATGGTGATGAATAAAAAAAAATGAGTCTTCTGGCACCTCACTGTTTCTGCTAAGAAAAAACAATGTTCCCAAATGTATCAGAATTGCAAAATACGTGTGTTTTCGATTTTCATAACTTTTGAGCATGATGATACTTTAGTTTGAATGTTGGTGCATGACTACAAGAAACTAGGTTTAAAACAAGATGGCCACAGTTTTGAGCATTGGTATTACCGTGATTTAACATGTGCTTCCCTTCAAGATGTTGACACAATAATACGTGTAGATACACTATGAACTACTGCTTTGTACCAAGGGTCACTAGAGGGTTAACATGTTTCATCAAAACCACTGTTATCATATACACGGAACTCGTATTTAAATGTAAAAAAAATAATGGTTATATTTGATAGGGTTATATGCGTATAATCCTCGTATGTTTTCATTTTATTTTAATGTAGACATATTACAAAGGTATTTTTTCATGTTACACAATATATAACCTATATAAATACGATTAATTCAATTTGTTGAACTGGAGTTTAAACAAATAACTGCTCTTAATTCCCCCTTTTAACCATTACACTTTTTAAGCATATATTGATTTAAATATTTTATCGCGAGATTTATCTGTGCAATGTGGGTGGGAAAAGGAGGTGGGTTTCTTCCCGATTTACTGATAATTAAATAATCAAATCCCTAATTCTGGGGAAATAATTGATCCATCCCCAATGTCCGTGAAATTGAAAGGAAAATTATATAATGGGTATAATTCTTCAATTGTTTTGGATTCGAGCGATATACTTATCAAGTCAGGGATTCACAATAATAATAATAATAATAATAACAGAAACAGCTGTCTAATACTGCAAAATTAATATCATTGGTATAATTAATCTTGATAATAAATTTTCCCACTGGAAATTTAAGATAAAAATATTTCCCGACTTCCGGTAAAATAAAGTGTTGTATATTTCTTTTTAAACCCAAATTCCCGAATCTTTAATTCTCAAATCCCAAAATACCGAATCTTTGATCGTCAAATCCCAAAATACCGAATCTTTTATTATCAAAAATCAAAATACCGAATATTTAATTATCAAATCCCGAAATCCCGTAAAAAAGGCTTAGCTGGTCACATTCCGATACTCTCCACTCAGGGGTCAATAGTGGAAACCTTTGTTTCAGGTTTGTTCCGTAACTAATTTATGTATTGTTGTTATTGATTAAAAAAACAACATCCGAGTGGACTGGAAATATGATAGATTTTAACATAAGCGTTCATTAAAACATTCGAATGGAATACATTTCAAACGTTTTAGTCATGGTTTTTATTTTCTGAACTATGTAAAAGGAACAAAATAAGAAATGAAAATGTAAAATAATTATAAAGGATATGCATTGTTTAATGTTTTTTAATAGGGTTCATTATGAGAGGTTAAATAAGAAAAATATTATTTTAATATACTGTTAACCAAGTTAAGCTGTTAAAGTTGATTTATTTTGTATTTTAAACCATTTAAGAGAGCGGATTAGACGTCACACCAGCACATTAATAAACTGAATTGTCATGTAGAAAATCAAAAGTAAAACAACCCAAGGAGAGAACAACAGACCAAACATGTCTTGTTAAAAGTCTGTGTGAACTTTTCACCGCAGAGAACTCAACGCACTTAATGACTTGATTTTTTTATGATTTATATTTCGTCAAGTGTTTAAAAGGTAATACAACATGTATGTCCACTGAATAATTATAAAAATACAGTTAGTTTTGAATATTAATAACTCTATATATTGACACTTCTCTACCAAGAGACATTCACCGGTATATATCACAGTAACACTGTATATCACAGTAACACTATATATCACAGTAACACTATATATCACAGTAACACTATATATCACAACTACCTATGCAATCAGTACATATCACCACTAACGTTGTGAGTTTGAATCCCACTCAGGCGATGTGATAAAGTTTGTCAGTGACTTGCGACAGGTCGGTGGTTTTCTCCGGGTACGCCGATTTCGTACACCAATAAAACTGACCGCCATGATATAACTGAAATATTGTTGACAGTGGCGTCAAGCACCATGAACCTAAACCTATCAAGCCTACTAGTACCTACCAGTATGTATTAGTAGTAGTAGTATAGACAAGAATCTTTATTCTGATATAAACCATCAATTACAATGGTGCATAGAGGTTACAACAGGAAAATACAACTAGAGGTTACAACAGGAAAATACAACTAGAGGTTACAACAGGAAAATACAACTAGAGGTTACAACAGGAAAATACAACTAGAGGTTACAACAGAAAAATACAACTAGAGGTTACAACAGAAAAATACAACTAGAGGTTATAACAGAAAAATACAACTAGAGGTTACAACAGAAAAATACAACTAGAGGTTACAACAGAAAAATACAACTAGAGGTTACAACAGAAAAATACAACTAGAGGTTACAACAGAAAAATACAACTAGAGGTTACAACAGAAAAATACAACTAGAGGTTACAACAGAAAAATACAACTAGAGGTTTCAACAGAAAAATACAACTCGTACATGACAAACACAAAACTGATATACAATAGGGATCATTCACCAAATTTCTTTCGACAGACGTCGCTGTTGTTCCATAAGTGGTTAGCGGAATGTTTTAATCTCGATGACGCTTGAATTGTTAACGTTGGGTACAAGAACACGTCAATATATAATGCCCTTATAACATGAATAGGAAAATTCTGTACATTTCGTTCACAAACAAAACTGTTCTCACGAGTTTTTTTTATTTTATAAATTATAACATTATTGTACAAGTTAGATAAACTACTATGATACAAAAGAAGTTACCCCTATTGCGGGATATTCAATACGGGTCGCTTCTTTTTTTTTTAATAGTACTGTATCTTATACTTACAACCATTGCGCTGGAACAGTTGATTACAGTACGACAGGGATATTAGGTTATTAATTAAATTCCTAACGGTGTATGCGTGTATCACATTTCATTTCTTTGCATTAGCATTAGGGGGAAAGGGTGTATTTTACTCTGATAAAAAGATTTCGATGCTACATTTTTGTACCTGAAAAAAAAATGCACTCTGAAACAGAATTTTTGTTCTGGGAAAAAATTGTCCCTTTATGACTAATAATAAAAATCTGGGTAAAAGGATACAAAATCAAAACCATACATGTACAATTCTTCATCTATATACCTTTAGGCAGTAATATACAATTTTCAACAAACACTGTATGATATATCCAGTTCACAGAAAGGCAAAACTTAATTTACCTTCCACACCTAGATCAAGGATTTATATAGTAGTTCTACTACACAAATCCTTGCCTAGATGATCATAGTTTTTATTTTTGAAACATATTTTCCTTTTCTCATTTTTGTTTCAATTTTTAGTTTAAGCCACACCAAAAAAAAACTTTTTAGATTCTCATCCCCTCCCTTCCCACTTTTTACCATTAAATTCACGATTTTCTATTTTCAATCAATTCATTTTCAAAATTTAATAAATTCTTCATTAGGGTATCAGTATACCTAATAAAGTATATATTTTTGTCTTATGTAATGTTCTATCACGATAGTTACCATATATGTATCTAGTTCTACAATACTTATATTTCAGTAGTCCATAAGGGGCTTTCGTGGTGATCGTTTGGTAGCTGGATTTACAACTACCTATACAATCAGTACCTATCACCACTAATGTTACGAGTTCGAATCTCGCCCAGGCGATACAACATTATGTGATCAAGTTTGCCAGTGACTTGTGGCAGGTCCGTGGTTTTCTCTGTGCTCTCCGTTTTACTCCACCAATAAAACTGACCCCCACTGAAATTTGGTGAAAGTGGTGTTAGACACCAAATCCAGTAGTCCGTACGTTTCCAATCGTATACGTTTACATTTTTTTATGTTTTTTTTTTTTTATTGTATAGAACGCTGGGTTTTATGCAAATTCCCGATTTTTTTCGTAGCATTACTGAAATTGTAATTTAAATCGTTTGACTGTTCATTTCAATAACAAGTATCTAACTAAAGTTATCAATAACGTTTTTACCTGCATTAGAATGGAATAAACCTACAAAAATGATGTGCTTTGCCTTTATTCCTTTACCATTAAAAAGTTCATTATGCCAAATAATTGTAATCTTCAATATATTTTTACATATATATTACAATGAAATAAATTTGATAATTGGGATAGCATAGCGGTGCGTGTATAGGTCAACAGATAAGAAAAGTTTGTAGATGCCAAAAGGGTTATCGGAAGTCACAAATCGAAGAAGGGCAGGCAATGCAATTGCCAAACGAAAAAGGACAAAATGATAAACAGTGGTCTACAAAAAACTATACAGAAAACTGAAGATTGAGCAGCACAAATCCCGCTTGTTGTCGAATCTTTAACAGTTAATAACACTACACGAAGAAGGAATATATTATGTGTATAATTTTGTCCCAAATAATTTTAAAGAGTGTGATTTAGATTTGAAGATTGCCTAAATATAGATAGACCTAGATATATTCATTCAAAATTTGGTATGTGGAGACAGGGACTTTATTATTCTATTTTGTTCACTTGGAGGTAGTATTTTCCGAAATTCAGGTATACTTTAAAATGTTAGAATGAAGTTCATCAGTATTGCAGTGTGAGTAACCAAACATCATGTACGCCTTTTATGAACATGCATAGGCTACACCAAGGTACATGCCGATATGGCTTGTAAACATCCGTTGTATTTCTTAATATGGTCATAATAAAACTCTTTTCTTGCTACTTAAAGATAATACTTTTATTTTACATATACTCGTCAACTAAATCTATACTTCTAACAGGTAATATCACCCGCGCTGTACTAGCTAAGCTTCAATGTTTGCATCATCCAAGTTTTATAATTCAGTGCCGTCATTAGGTTAACGTTAAGATACAATCGTCTTTGTGATTCAAACGCACAATTAACCACTTATGGAACAGTAACGTCACCAAACGGGAGAAGCGGTGAATGATCCCTATTACACTAGTATATATTATTACACACTCTTATATTAAGAACCAATGACAAATTAGAATTGATACCACATGATTTAGTTTTATTTTAAACTAATGCACTCATTTGAATGAAATCCATGCCTTACAGTGCACTAGTCCTGGAACTAGTGCATGTCTTCGAAACTAGTGCAAGGACGTCATCAATGACGTCATATAACGCCGCATTCCAAAAATTGTTTTTTTTTTAATATAAAAAAACATTGAAAAATAGACAAGATTACGGTAAACTTTAATACACGAAAATACATTATCACAATGTTATAAATACATTATAGAAACATTGTTTGATTGGTTTTATCCCCAAAAAAAAACAACAACAAAAAAACAACAAAAAAACAACAAAAAACAACAAAAAACACGGATGCGATTTTGTAACTTATATCTCTCGGAACTCGGAACAAAACTAATTGATGACAAAAGAGAAGAAAAAAAAGTAAATGTATACGAGATAAAATTCCAATCTATAATAATATACAGGGAATCAAATAGCAAGGAAATAGCACTTTCATTGTTGTTCTTCATCCTGATGCTTACGGCATACAAAAGAGAAGAAATAATATAAAATGACAAATATAAAATACAACATAGTAACGGAATTACAGTAAATGGTTTACCCTCTCCCCTGTTTAAGTCGGTGTAATAAAGTACTTAATAACTGCACGCTTGATCAATAGTAAGGTCTACTGTCCCTCGGGGTAGACCATTGACCGGGACGGATAAACTAGTGACCTCCGCTTCGCGTCGGTCACTAGTTCATTCCTCCCGGTCAATAGTCTACCCCTTGGGAATAGATCTCGCTATTGACCTCGCGTGCAGTTATTAAGTACATACTAGAACATACTGGTGTACACTAACATATACCAGTACACACTAGAACATACCAGCGTACACTAACACATACCAGTACACACTAGAACATACCATTGTATACTAGCATATACCAGTACACACTAGAACATACCGGTGTACACTGCACTGTTTATGAAGACACAAATACAAGCAAAGTACACAATGTAATCTGTTTCAGAGACATTTGAAAGACTATATAGATCTACGATTATTATAAACATAAAAATGGAAACAAAATTAATATGTAGATGCATTGTAAATATTTATTATAAAACATTTCAAGTATCATTGTGTTATTGAAATCATTGTGTAATGGATTACATGCACGTATGAAGTTGTAGGTGACTGACTTATAAAACGTTGATTTCAAAATGAAAATATTTCTGTAAACTTGAGTTTAACTTTTTGATCGAATAACTATAGCACGTATCACACCTCTCTCTCTCTCTCTCTCTCTCTCTCAGTTTTATAAGCCATTAGCCATTTTCTAAATGGCTATTTTCTAATAGCTATTAATTGATTTAACGTATGAAATATTAATTTATAATTACTTCTGGACAGTCAGATTCGTTTTAGGGTAACACCAATAAACCAGAAGTGAGTAAATAGTCGACTATTTAACTTACAAGGGAGAGGAGCTATGTTTTCCCTGTAGCCAGAATATTTTTCACATGTACTTTTTTCTTTTTTCTTTTTTTTTGACATGCAACATCAGTATTTTTTTCTTCAGATTCTACCACCGTGTCTTGTTGATAACTACAGAGTGACATTATTCATTTATTGAATCTCTCGTATCTAGATAAAATATGACAACTGAATATTTAAGAAGAAACATAGCCCTCCTTTTTTCCTACTAAAATTTAAGTGGTCGTTCACTAAGTGTAATTTTTTGTAATAATTATTATTCCTATTTTCAATTTCAGATACACTTTGTTCATTTCCTTCTGAAATCTACGACGTATGGTATAGTGCACATAAAGGAGCATTAACATTCAATAGTACCCATGTTACAGGCTATCCTATATATATGTCTGTGTCTGTACAGTCATTAGATTTTCAGTGTGAAGAAAACAGTGGAGACTATTATTTATTAAAGTAAGTATCACAAAAAACAATTCGTTGAAGGGTTTTGAAACGTCATCGAAGTAGGCATCACTAACAAAGATCCATGTTATGTTTGAAACGCCACAACCGTCGTCGAAGTAGGCATCACTAACAAAGATCCATGTTATGTTCGAAACCGTCATGAACGCGGTCGAAGTAAGTATCAACAACAAAGATCCAGGTTGTGTTCGAAACCGTCATGAACGCGGTCGAAGTAAGTATCACCAACAAAGATTCATGTTGTGTTCGAAACCGTCATGAACGCGGTCGAAGTAAGTATCACCAACAAAGATTCATGTTGTGTTCGAAACCGTCATGAACGCGGTCGATATAAATATCACTAATAAAGATCCATGTAGTGCTCCTGATCGTCATGAACGCGGTCGAAGTAAGTATCACCAACGAAGATCAATGTTGTGTTCGAGAACGTCATGAACGAGGTCGAATATTTAGGTCATATTTACTCCACTATAGACCCGCCATATTAGAAATTAGAAACCTTTATGTTTTCACTTTGCATTAAAATATAATTGAATGAATCTCATTGGAAATACTTTAACCTGATTCAAGAATCACTAGGAAAGAAATAGCATGGTGTAGAATATACAATTTATTTTCTGTGAAACAGTCATGATCAAGACGTATTTATTAAAAGAATTAGTATTTAGAAAGTTTGACAGAATAGTGTTAACATACTTTAAAATCAGCACGTCGATATGACACTATATATAACATAACTCTATTACATTGTATATATATAGGGGCCGTCGTGGTCGTGTGGTTGTTAGATTTACAACTACCTATTCAATCGGTGCCTATCACCACTGATGTTGTGGGGTTCGACTCCCGCATAGGGCGAGGTATACAACATTATGTGATAACATTTGTCAGTGACTTGATGCAGGTCCGTGGTTTTCATTGGGTCCTCCGGTTTCCTCCACCAATAAAACTGACCTCCATGATATAACTGAAATATTGTTGAAAGTGGCGTTAAGCAATCATCAAACAAACAAACAAATAAATTACATTGTATGAGTTAACATTTGTTGTAAGTATGCTAGTGATTGGTCAATTCACATTTAACACAGACGCTTTAATCACGTGTAATGCAAATTACTACAACAAATATTATATTATTGTTTTTCTTACTTTCATTTTCAGAGCTACAGAGACTGCGTTTATTTTTGGAAATGATATTAGAGCCTATCTATGTATAGAATTACATAGAATTTCTGAGCATAAATATTATTATTTTATGGGAACAAGTAAGTATATAATCTGATTGTTAATTTCAATAAATATCAGTATACCTAACATCATTTTTACTATATAAAAGAAGTAAGACAATTCTGATGTTCTATGGAAAATTTGCTGACGAGGGAGACAACCCGGTGAACAATCCAAGCATATCTAATATAGAGGGAGACAATCCCCTGACAACCGGAAATGTGTTTAAACGTCCGGTTCCGTAGCAGTATGTTATCTACCGGAAATTATTTTGTTGTCTTCTGTGAAAACAAAACATTCAAGTAATAAACATCTTTGATTAGTTTCGGTATAATAACACAGTTATTGCCATCAAGTTGTCAACCCTAGGCATGGAGAAGTTGTTTTCCATCGGGCTAAGCTCTCGGGAAAACAATCACGATCCGGTTTGATTACTCCGATGTTTACTTCATATGCATGCAATAATTGTATATTATTTTTAATTGGGGTTGTTTACCATTTGGATATTTTACCAAATTTTTAAAGAAAAATAACAGAAGATATGTTTAAAAGATTTTATGTTTGTCTAATTATTTATCATCTAATGGTGCATTTTACAAAGACATATTTTGCTTGAGAGGAGAATGCGCGAAAAATACCAATCGACTAGATGTTAAATTCTAGTTTGAAGACTGATATTTGTTTAAACCTGCCAAGCATGACATTTCTGCTCTACTACACCAGAGCCACATATGTCTCTGACTATGTATAACATTTATTTAGACTGTAGCTATGTTTCCTATTCATGTTTTTATCTTGATAAGTCTTGATTACCGGATCCCCATCAAACTGCCGTCTATTAATACACTGAATTTATCAACATCTGCAAAGCGTCTCTGTGAAGAGCAAGAAAAGGCTAATAGGTTTCTGGACAATGCCATTACTAAAAGTGAAATTCTATACAAAAAACCACTAGGCTACATGGGATGAAGACAGCGAAAGCAAAGAAAAAGATATGGTGTATTTAAAATACCCCGGATGTTAACTAATCAGAATCAGACTAGCATGAGTGAGTGAGTGAGTGAGTGCGTGCGTGCGTGCGTGCGTGCGTGCGTGAGGGAGGGAGGGAGGGAGTGAGTGAGTGAGTGAGTGAGTGAGTGAGTGAGTGAGTGAGTGGTTTTACCCGACCGGGACTTGAACCGACGATCTACCGCACTCGAGGCGAGCGCGCTAGCCAAGACGCCACCGATGCGGTTCTTATCTAATATGTAATCTTTTTTAATGACACAAATGATGCGATCTGACACAACTGTATTCACAATCTTTACAATATTCTACATTTTAGCTGTTGATCCTACAAACAACGACAATATTAAAGGCGTGGTAGATGGTATGACAGTAACAATGGCCTCTGCCTGTAACAGAGCTACACCTTACGAGGCCAGTACTTATATAGTATTGGTTAGCTATGGTAAGGACAAGGCGTGTAGACAGATTTGTAATAATGAATAGAAAATGTATGTGTGTATTTTGAATTGCAGATGTGTTTGTAATTATATATGGTAGATGTGTTTGTTATATGAATATAATGGAAACACAATACCACGCTGTCGGAACAATTCCAAAATCAAATATCAAAATTGTAGACAAGGGAAATCGATACCCCTAACACACAAATACAGTTACCAAAAAACTCACTTCACTGTCTTGGTACAGGGTCTTAAATAAACAGTGGCGGGGTTAAGCTTGTTTTATGGACCCAAATGGCAGTCGTATATGTTGCTTTAAATGATTGCTTCGTTTGTATTTTGAATGGCAGACGTGTTGAGAACTTTAGACGTTACATATGTCAGCAATTTAAATGACAGACATGATTGTTTTTTTAACAACATAATACTTGTATTTATTCTAAATTCTTGCTTGTTATAATTCTAATCAAGTGTCTAAGCATCTCTTGATGTATCCTGTTACACTCCACTGATTATCCAGGGAAATAATTAGCTGGTACAAATTAAAATACAGTTTATCATAATATCTAAGAACTATTTATGATATTTTTCATAGCATGCAGAAAACTATTATTTTTTCTATGATCTTTTATATCATCAATTCTTTTATTGAATTCATATATATAGATTTTATAGACATTTACATTTGTTGGCAGACTTGATTGTTACCTTAAGTGGTACATTACAATTTGATTGGCTCGTGTGAATATAGCCTTGATAGTTTGGGGTTTATATATTTTGTGGAAGGCTGACGTGCTAATAATCCTGAATTGCATGTTCCCAAAGACTTATTTGACAATAAAATTGGTATTTGTTATTTCTCCGCTAAACACACATTATTAAGGAGAAAGAGCAAAGACTAGTTGGCTCAGAATCAGTATAATGTGTATGAATGGAGCAACATATCTACTCACAAACTGTTGTTTCAGTGAGCTAGCACTATGAAAAAGCATGTTGGTCTAGTACAAAACCTTTTCACTTGTACTTCCTACTTTCTTCCAGTGTCCAAATTTAAAATGTCTATTGTCTGTGGTTTGTTTTGCTGTCATTAATTCGTGTGTATATTTTGTAAGGAGAGGACTTCATATAAGTTGGTATAACTTGCTGTCCAATCCTATTGTTTGTGTACAATAAAATATTATTAAACAAAGTGGACATTATTATCTTCTCTCCATACATACACTGCTGAACAATCATGCCCATGTTTCAGTTGTCCCATCGGTGATGATTGAATATCATCGGGGCATTTTAAGTCGTTCAGTGTATGTCACCGACAATGAGTTCATACTTATCACCGTAGTAATAAAGCTGTTACAGCTTAGTCGACAAACATATAATGTGAACAATTTAATTTTCTGTGTATGGTATATAAAAATAATTCCATGGAGATCGCATTACTATCGCTTGGTGTCTACAGAAATTTAAGATATAATCAAGAAAATATTAATAAATTAAATTAATTCGTATAACGAAAATACGTTTTATTTCTTAATGTTTGCAATCGTAATCAAATATAGTATAAGTTATAGGGTTAAAATGAAATGACAAAAACAAAACAAACAAACAAAATAGCCATTAAAAACGTGTACATATATTCATGCTAGTAACTTGCAAACATTTACCTTTCAGCGGCCCCCTCTGCCGGATTAGCAGAAGCTACATGTTCTAATCCATTGTTGGCCAAATATAGTTCTGTTACAATCACATCTGCAGCTGGAGCGACCTGTTCAGGAACTACTTTAGATGGCTGTACAGAACGGACAGGACAAGACTATAATTATGATGCCAGTTGTAGTATGCAGTTTTCAAGTAAGGATCACAATGGCTATATTTCTCTTTATCATATTTGTCTCATCGTCACATTCAGCCATTGTGTTTGCTTTGTTTTGACCACAGGAATGATAGGGGTGACCAAATCGAGCATATTAAACGAAATGACCGGGCAAATTTGCAGTAATGTGTATGTGTTTGTAAATCTTAAACCGTTAGGTGAGTATATGAGCGTGAACCCGTGTTATTGGTGTTAAACCTGTTGTCATGGTTTACTTTACCAACGCAATCAACCAGACCACGACATGATGGGTATATGGCTATAGAAACATATGATCTCAGTAGGTACAAATTATTTTACATCCGTATTCTTATCGTAAATTAACACTTCCCTGCGTAAGGCGACAACCATTTGCTTGGGGTGAGGAAAGGTTTTTTTTCCATACAAGACCTTTGTAAATTTGTAACTTTTGAAAACAAAATCACGTCGACTGAGAAATGAAATATACACAGTCCCTAATGCGACATGAATATGGTTCGTCACTCAGAAGATTAAAATCGAGGTAATAAGTGGAAGTCACACCAGATACATATTTTGATATCACGGACCAGGGAGCAGATAATTCAGAAAGTCAACAATATGTGTTACTTCATATAAATCAAACGTTTGCTAGAAGAAGGGTCTGGAGATAGCAAAGGGGTAGTCAGAATCCGTATATCGAGGAACAGACAACACAATGGCCAAAAGAAAATGGACAAACAACGATCTACAAAGCATACACATAAATCTAAAGATCGAGTAGCACGAACCCCACTAAAAAGCGGGGGTGAACTCAGGTGATCCGGAAGGGTTAGCAGTTCCTGCTAACCTAGTGACACCTGTCATGCTACTCTAGTTACAAACCGGTAATAAGTCATGAATGAGGAAAGGATCGGGAAATGTTTTCGACAAGTGGAACATATCCGTGGTCAATTGTGACACAGATATTCCATAATGGACAATCACATTACCGTTGATAATTAGATTGATGCATCACACGAGAAACTTGACATCTTTAATTTTTGTCCAATCTGATTAAAATCATATGTCTCACTTGTTCCCCTTTACTGACATGTCGCTGTGTGAGAGATCTGAAGAAACCCAATTACAGGTCAAATGTGAGTGACCCTATATCATGAATATTTAATGATATGATAAATATTCAGTGCCGGATTTCTCTATAGACCCGATAGGCTGAAGTCTAGGGCCTCAAAATTTAGGGGGCCTCCGGCCAAGGTGTATAATCTTTTAACACTGTTATTGGACTTCCACACTAATGCTGTCATAACGCACTGTACTTTCTAAACAACCCTTCAGTAATTTTCCTTCCACAGTTGCACTCCATTTCAGAATATTGCAGAATTTTAAACATCCGTCATCATCTTCGCCTTTATTGAAATTGGTTCAACACACTTCTATCTTCCTCCAGTCGTGAAGGTGGGGAATTCGGATGGGCCTCACAAGTGGATTAGCCTAGGGCCTCTCTTTATCTAAATCCGGCACTAAATATTGTATGATCTTTTCACCCAATCGGATTGCTCGTAATTAACAATGCCGTATAATTTGAAATTATGATGCTTTCATAGTCACCTATTTGCCATTGTCATTTGACAGTAACATGGGATCACCCGCATGCGACCCGTGTGACCCCTCATCAGAGCAAACCATGTTTTAACATTCTACATGTATTTACAGAATTGAATGACAATGTTATTTATTATATTACTTCTACATTGACATATATAATAACGACAGTTTCTAAGGTCGAGACAGACATTACCGCTATTTTTTCAACGAGACCGAACGAACGAGATGTGATATTAGTGGTAATGTATGTAGAGACCTTCAACACTTATGTCATTGTTTTTATCGGTGTTAAAGATCATAATGTGACGTCAAACTGACAGATATGTTTCAGTATCAGAGTTGGTTCGTTGATACAGACAATATCACTCGTAGAGATCAAAGGGAAAGTGTCCAATTTACCGATAAAAATAATAACGATGTTCTAACTACTTTGTATTTTTGTATATACCTAGATTAAACTGGGATTTAAATAAAAATTATCAGAACCATGAAAACATTAGTACACCGTGAGTATGCTCGCTGCTTGACGCTTCCTAAAATTTAAATCTGTGGAAAAGAATGAAAATAAACAGGATAAATACGGAGACAAAAGATGGATGTTACTCCTTGCTGTAGCTATGGAATCTTCTAATTTATCAAATCATTGATCACAATAACAACTCTATCAATGATTTCATGAATTTCAGGCAGTGGTAGCTTTATATGCATGAAATCCGTATATAGTGGAGGAAAATATTACTTGTCTGCTTGGAACAATGATTCAATGATAGCCAATGGTGACTACCAGTTCACTTGTCTGGTGAGTACAGATAGAGCTCCGATAGGTAAAACAATGAGTCAATGATAGGCAATGGTGACCACCAGTTCATCTGTCTGGTGAGTACGGATAGCGCTCCCATAGGTATAACAATGATTTAATGATAGGCAATGGTAACTACCAGTTTACCTGTCTGGTGAGTACAGATGGAGCTCCGATAGGTAAAACAATGATTCATTGATAGGCAATGATGACTACCAGTTCACCTGTCTGGTGAGTACAGATAGAGCTCCGATAAGTAACACAATGATTCCCTGATAGGCAATGGTGACCACCAGTTCACCATTCTGGTGAGTACAGATAGAGCTCCGATAGGTAAAACGATGATTCAATGATAGGCACTGGTGACTACCAGTTCACCTGTCTGGTGAGTACAGATAGAGCTCCGATAGGCATATCAATGATTCAATGATAGGCAATGGTGACTACCAGTTCACCTGTTTGGTGAGTACAGATAGAGCTCCGATAGGTATAGCAATGATTCAATGATATCCAATGGTGACTACCAGTTTATCTGTTTGGTAAGTACAGATAGAGCTCCGATAAGTAAAACAACGTTTTAATGATAGCCAATAGTAGCTACCTGTTCATCTGTCTTATGAGTACAGATATAGTTCCGATAGGTAAAACAATGATTCAATGATAGGCAATGGTGACTACCAGTTTATATGTTTGGTGAGTACAGACAGAGCTCCGATAAGTGAAACAATGATTCAATGATAGGCAATGGTGACTACCAATTTACCAGTCTGGAGAGTACAGTTGGAACATTGTGTTGCACCTTTGTGGTAAATGGCTACTATGAAATATTTGTTTTTCTTGAAATTCTGTGTCGCCAACATGGTCCCATTGTATTAATAACTACTTGATTTGAGTCGTCTTTTGAACACGTGGGTTTCACGACGGTTCCCATACGTGGAGTAGAAACATATTACTCTCTCCATTTTTCGTTTTACTGGAATTTTATTCTGTCCTGTTTATGATTTGTGTAACCACCCCCCTTTTTATCTGGTGCTTTAACTTTATCGACGTGTTTCTGAAATAAATTTCTTCATGTACTCTAGTACTTTAGTCAAAAGATAGCAGACAAGTAATTAAAAAAGGGAAAAGTAAACAAAATGGCCTTAACAGGGTGGAACATAGGCTATGGTCAGCTATGTCCGAGGGAGGACAACTGTTGTTTCATTAAAAATTACATTATTTGATGTAAATATAAATTTCAATAATAAATATATCTAATGCACCATATCAGTGCCGAAACATTGACTACTGGTCGAATGATACCCTCAGGGACCAATAGATTACCATCAGAGAGGATAACGAGTAATAACATATAATACATAAATGGCTGAGGGGAAAATGCATAGTTACATATTTATGTTTTAGGTTGTAACTTTATCTGGTGAAACTGCTTACGCTACAGAAGTTCCCAATTATTGTGCCGACACAACACAGACGTCATCAGCTCTCCCGTCAGGGGCCACCGAGGGAAATATATATGTGTATGGAAGCCAAACAGGTTTGTCTAACATTTAGATAACTAATATCTCACGAGAAATATTTGATTGTTTGACTAACAAATTAAATAGAACAATCTACAACCAAATTGTTTTTAAATGTAGTTAGAATGTCATTCTCTTAACACGCTGTACTCGTTTATCTTGACCTTTTCATGACTATTTGTGTATTTAAGGTATCATAAAACATATACAGTGAAACCCGTCTAAACCGAATGTCCTTGTGACAATCGTTTGTGTTCGGAATAGACAGGTGTTTGGTTTATACAGGTTCAATTAACAAGGATTTCCTTAACTTTGGGTCTTTATATAATGTTCGGTTTATACAGTATTCTGGTTTATTAAGGGTTCGGTTTATACAGGTATACTATTATTGATTTGTTTTTGTCAGAATACATTGCTCAGACCAATATCTCGTCGAAGACGAAGTCTGAGATGTGAGATGCGACGAGAAGTTCATGTCGAGCAAAACATATCTATCGAGGATTTGGTGATATGGTGTCAGTGACGTCATTATAGCGTTACACTAAAACACTAAAACAGCGACAACATGTTCATATTACGATAGGTGCTTGATAATATATATTATTATACTTTATGCAAATTTCTTGGCTATTCCATTAAATTCGTTGGTCTAGAGCCATGTGGTATTTTTCAAAAATATGTTTTGCAAACTCCGCCTTTTTTTTAGTTACGGGTGGTATTTTACGCATAGTAACGACAATGATAGCACGTGTGCAGTACTTAAGGTATATTCATGACATAACATTTTTTTTTACAAAATTTACATTAATGTAAGTTATAGAGTAAAACTGTGTATTTGGATTGGTCTTCGGATGAATATTTTCATAGTCACTTGTAAAACATAAAGTTTTACCTCTATTAGAGACTATTGAAATGTGTATTAGATTGAAAGAACGCAACACAATAACAAACACAACAACATAAGTAATATAAAAAGGTAGAACAAGAAAAAAACGAACACAATTTATAGTTACATTTAGATATAAAACTCGTTTAATATGTCCTCTATAGCATATAAGGCTGGTATTATAATATTACTTTATTTTTTATTTTTCAGAGAGTTGTGGTATGTATACATTGTAAAGATCACCTAATAGACAATACGAGTTATCTCCCTTTTACATATTTCAGTTCTATCTAATTCTTCATATGAATGAGAGTGAAGCAATTGTATATATAGTATTTTAAAAATAATAATATCAATACATTTTATGAAACCTTTATCAGCTGATACAATTTAGTCTTCCTTCCTGGTAAACTTTAACATTTGAGGCCCACTCGATACTCATAACACATACGTAGAAGAGCGCTCACCTGACTTGGTATAGACACTTCTATCAAATGTAGCGTGGTTAAGGAATGTTTGAAGATAGCAAAGGAGTAACCAGAAGCCGTAAGTCGCAGAAGGACAGACAATACAATGATCAAGTAAACAAACAAAAACAAAAACAACAACAAAAAGATAAACAACGATCTACAAAGCATTACATAGAAAACTAAATATCGAGCACCACAAACCCCACAAAACATCGGGCCATGAACCAGGTCCTTCACAGGGTAAGCATTTCCTGTACTACCTGTGCCAACCGTCAAGCTTCAAACTAGCTTTATGTTCCAAGCACCCACTCTAAATAAAATGATACAGTAATGTTATTCATGTGCCTTTTATATGACAACCGTACATTCATGCGGTGGAGAATATGTTTTGTTGATGAAATAAATTATGATTTAATCAACGAAGCTTCACTAAATGACAATAAAATCACTTTTAAAAGAATATCTTCCCAATATACACATTGAGTGTGTATACATATGTCATTCCTTATTTTAAATATCCATACAGATGGGTAAATATTGGAGAAAAGGGGTAAATATTGGAGAAAAAGGGTAAATATTGGAGAGAGAAAAAAACGTACATATCTAGTTTAGTGCGCACGACACGTTTCAGGCACGCTCAGAGTCGAAAGATTGCAAAGCGAAATAATTTTGAAATTGTTGGTAGCAAACAACCAATAGACTTAAACAGTCTACTTAGGTCACCTGTGTCTGAATGAGGAGAACCTGAGGTTTAATCATAATTACATCATTTAGAAATAAAGCATAATTTAAGCGAAAAGTTAAACTCTAACTGTTTAATGTTTAATTTTCAGTAATCACCGTAGAAGGACAATCTAATGTTGTTTTCTATTTTTTATTTTCAGTAATCACCGTAGAAGGACAATCTAATGCTGTTTTCTATTTTTTATTTTCAGTGATCACCGTAGAAGGACAATATAATGCTGTTTTCTATTTTTTATTTTCAGTAATCACCGTAGAAGGACAATCTAATGCTGTTTTCTATTTTTTATTTTCAGTGATCACCGTCGAAGGACAATATAATGTTGTTTTCTATTTTTTATTTTCAGTGATCACCGTAGAAGGACAATATAATGCTGTTTTCTATTTTTTATTTTCAGTGATCACCGTCGAAGGACAATCTAATGCTGTTTTCTATTTTTTATTTTCAGTAATCACCGTAGAAGGACAATATAATGCTGTTTTCTATTTGTTATTTTCAGTAATCACCGTAGAAGGACAATCTAATGCTGTTTTCTATTTTTTATTTTCAGTGATCACCGTAGAAGGACAATATAATGCTGTTTTCTATTTTTTATTTTCAGTGATCACCGTAGAAGGACAATCTAATGCTGTTTTCTATTTTTTATTTTCAGTAATCACCGTAGAAGGACAATATAATGCTGTTTTCTATTTTTTATTTTCAGTAATCACCGTAGAAGGACAATCTAATGTTGTTTTCTATTTTTTTATTTTCAGTGATCACCGTAGAAGGACAATATAATGTTGTTTTCTATTTTTTATTTTCAGTAATCACCGTAGAAGGACAATCTAATGTTGTTTTCTATTTTTATTTTCAGTGATCACCGTAGAAGGACAATCTAATGTTGTTTTCTATTTTTTTATTTTCAGTAATCACCGTAGAAGGACAATATAATGTTGTTTTCTATTTTTTATTTTCAGTAATCACCGTAGAAGGACAATCTAATGCTGTTTTCTATTTTTTATTTTCAGTAATCACCGTAGAAGGACAATCTAATGCTGTTTTCTATTTTTTAATTTTCAGTAATCACCGTAGAAGGACAATCTAATGTTGTTTTCTATTTTTTATTTTCAGTAATCACCGTAGAAGGACAATCTAATGCTGTTTTCTATGCTACAATCGTCATAGGTAGTCTTGCTCTAATTGCATTGACAGTCCTGTTAGTTTTCCTATTGAAAACAAAAGGTTGCCCAAAATGTTGCCGGGAGCCATGTTCATGCTGCCCAAAATGGTGTTGTCCTCCATGCCCATGTATCAAGTGGTCCGCGTTGTTTTCGTGTTGTCAGTGTAAAGCATGTAAACGGACAAATAAGGTTAGTGATAGGACGGACAGAGATCCCGAGAGTTACATGCAGGAAGAAGCTAAAGCTGATGAAGTGGCCAATATCATATTTAGATTACCACCAATGGATGCCTTTAAACCAAAGAGACCAATTCCTATTGGACCAGTTGTGGAAGCCAATATGATGCCACTGCCCAAAGTAGAGCCACTATATGCAAAGCTACCTGACAAGAAATTAAAAAGATCTACGTCAATTGGAAGCATTTTCAGTTTTAAGATGAAATTTTAACTGAAAACAGATATAATTGGTGCACTTCAGATAGAATGAACAACTGCATTTAAAACTCAAACAACTTTATATAGCTATACTAAGAAGTACAGTGGAATTACCAGAAATGTATTTAAAAAGCATTTATTTACATGGTAAACTCAAATCTTTATTTGCGGAGTTCAGTATACAATTTTGCTAAATTGAATACGAATACGGTTTTCGCTGTATCTATATACATGTATATTGAGATCTGCATTTGCAAATTTACGAATCTCTTGCTTCCGTTTCGACACCATGTTAGCTATTCTATGTAACTAATTCACAGATTAGGAGCAAGGGCCTTCTATGAAATTTATGCACAATAATGACGTCAGTGATATAAACGCTGTAAACATCCAGACACTCACCACCGGTATATATACGATCGATTACGATTTTGATAAATGAAAGTACCACAATTTCCCATGATGCATTACATTTTGAAATTAAAGATAATAAATTAGCGTTTCTCGTGATACAGTTATAACATTTTAACAGTATTGATAGAAAGCATATATTAAGTAAAGGTGTCATTTTATGATGTAAATATGTCTGTGGATTCACTGATGGTGGATAAATTAAAATCTTGTTTTGACTTAAATCCGCTTTATTGTTAAATTTTAAATAAAATGTTATCTTATTAGTCTCGCCAGAGTCATTTTTAACATACTGGAAATGTTCTGATGGTGTGTATGTTTTCCCATTGTCATAACAGAAGTGTTTATGGCTTAATGACTAATCCTCGACATCAATAACAATAACCAACAACTCCTCCACGACATACTTTAAAAGTAACCATATAGATATCCTTTATTTTTGTTTTACAAAACGACACGTGACTTCAAAGGGGACACGTCAAAGACGTTTCATATGTGTACATGTAAAATATTGTCTTTACAAAGTCCTTCAAATAAAAACAAAATATATCTACTAGAGGCGCTTGTAATTCATGTAATTTATCACGTGTTTTTTTTATTACAAATTAACCGTGTGCAGAATAACACGACAGACAAACGTCTATCTAAGGAGTATGTTACACCACATATGTATTTGTACAGAACAAGTGAGATCACATTCTCTTGTATGTCCTTGATCCCAAAAAATATATTTTGTAAAGTTAAAACAAATAAGAAGACGAACTGATGGACATCAAATACCTGCATATGGGTGCTTTATTGTTGTTGATGCTTAGCGCCACTTTCGTCACTTTGTTTTGTTTTGTTTTTTTAACAACAATATATTTTTATTCAAAATGCTTGTTACATTCTTACTTCAAAAGCCCAAGCTACTTATGAAGTATTTCATATTAATATTTTCTTATATAATTAAAATACTTTCAAATAATATAATATAACTGATGAGTATCAGACTTTAATTAAATATACCTATACATACGCACCTACATCTACACACATACATCTATGCATATACACACATACATATGCATGCATACATATACATATACATATATACAATGCATACATATTTACATTTCAATATTTTCCCTTATTTTTGCTAACAGTTTACTATTTTGGAGTTTTTGCACCTGGCTTATTCTCGTAATATATTCCCTCACAAATAAAGAATATATGTTTACTTGTTTGGTCTTTTGTTCAGATACATAATATGCTTTGTATATAGAAAATCCTAAAATTGTTAAAAAAATAGTTGAAATCAAAATAATCTTTATCAAATATCTTATACCCAAAAACAATATGTTTTAATGTGACAAAATTTTCTATATTAGATTTTTTCAATATTTGTTGTATTTTCACCCAAAATTCTTTCTGATACGGACAATACATAAAGTAATGTAGATAGTCTTCATCTTGACCACATAAATTACATTGGCTATTAATAGCAATTCTCCATTTCATTAATAGTTTCTTTGTAGGAATTATATATTGCAATAGTTTCCATCTGAATATTTTTATCATATTTTCTTCTAAATAATGAAAAATGAAAGAGTAAAGCTGACTCATGTTTGGTTTTTCATTTATAGACAAGTACCTTAACCATGTATTTATACCTATTGGTTTCAAAAAGTTTACATTAATATATTCGTTATAAAAATATTTGTTGGACAGTTGTGACGGATCTTTACATTTTCCATTTACTATAAACTTATCTTTTTGAAAATTTACAACACTTTTAATAGAGTTTTGAGCCTGTAATGTATGATACCATTTTTTTAGTTTATAATTATTTTATTTGATCAATGATTCAAAGAGGATCAGACACAAGTTTTACCAACTTATGGAGTCTTCTCCTATATATACAATCATTATTACATTATATTGAGAATGCACAAGAAAACAAGAAAAATACAATTTTATCATATAATATAGCTGAAAATAGTAAACGAGTAAAAAGAAATGAAGAAAAAGTATGTGTGTGTGTGTGTATGGATGCTGGATGATGTTTGGTTAGTACATTAAACGATTAGAAATCGTTTAGACCTTTTTATGAATCGGAAAACTGAATAAAAAATAAAGCAATTATCTGCATAGCTTAAGGTTTCACTTCCTGAAGTGAGAAGTGAAGTATTGATCGATTGAGACAAATCGCTTATGCTGAGAAACAGTTCATTTCTTATTAAAGAATATTTGGTACAAACAAAAAAGAAGTGGTTCGCATCTTCTTGGGGGGCACCGCAGCTACACGCTGGGCTAGATAAAATATGAACCTTATGTAGATCGTGGTTGAGGAAAGAAGCTGTACATCTAATTTGTGTTAGGATCACGTTTAACTTTCTAGGGCCATAGTAATAAAGTTTGGGAACTGAGATCTTATTTGGTTGGCTGTTAAGACGAATAGCGTTTTTGAATTTGGATAATGAATCTAATTTTCTGATTGCAATGTCAAGTTTATTCCATTCTTTAACTGTGGAAGGAATAAATGACGAATTGGTTATAGAGAGTCTACAGAAAGGAACTATTAAATTATCACCATTTCGCAAAGGGTATATAGTAGTACTCTGAATAGTTGGGGGAACTAGATAACGCAAGTATTCAGGTGCCATTCCACATTTTATATTAAAAAATAATTGGAGTTTACTGCGGTATCTCCGCTCTGATAGTGTTTCCCAACCTGTCTCAGCATATAAATACTCCGATTTTGTAAAAATGGGTAAACCTGTTACAATTCTGGCAGCGTCTAATTGAAGTTTTTCTAATTTGTCTGAATAGCCAATTCCGCAATTATCCCAGACTTCACAAGCGTATTCAAAAAGGGGGCGAATGTAGACTAAATACATTTTTTCTAAGTTGGATCTATTTAGACTGAATTTTAATTTCCGTAATATACCTAAATGTTTGGTTATATTTGTTATCATATTTTCTAAATGTTCATTCCATTTTGCATTTTGAGAGAGGGTAACTCCCAGATGCTTATGGCTAGTAGATAAAGGGATACTTTTGCCATTAAAAGAAAATTCGATGTTGTCTATGTTACCGGTATTGGAGAAAAACAAGATTTCTGTTTTTTCGGGATTGAATGACATTAGCCATTTACTAGACCAGGCATTTAGTTCGAGTAGATCATGATTGATTACAGTTTTTATTTGATCAACACTTTGACTAGAATATCCGAGTGATGTGTCGTCAGCAAATAATCTACTCAACGATATAAGTTTTTCTCCTATATCATTTATGTATATTAGAAACATGAGGGGACCCAATACCGACCCTTGGGGTACACCAGCTGAGACAGGTTCGAAACTTGACCAAGAGTTTTTATTAATTACTTTTTGTCTTCTTTTGAACAGATAGTTTTCGAACCATTTTATTAACTTTCCTTGAATTCCGTATGAATTCATTTTGTGAATAAGACCTTTATGCCAAACCTTGTCGAAAGCTTTAGAAAAATCGCAAAAGACGAAGCAGCTAAATTCTTTTTTTTCTAGAGAGTTTAGGATCGAATTGTATAGTTCTAATAGTTGATGGACAGTGGAATGTTTTGGCAAAAACCCCGATTGGTATTTATATATGAGATTGTTATTAACAAGATGATTGTAAACATGCTTATAAACTATTCGTTCCATTAATTTACCTACACAACTTATTAAAGATATCGGGCGATAATTGGAGGGTAGGGATGTGTCACCCTTTTTGAAAATTGCAACAACATGAGCACTCTTCCAATAGGAAGGATATTTGCTCTGTTGTAAAGATTTATTAAATATTATTAGAAGGGGCTTTGCAATTTTCTCAGGAGAAATTTTAAGCATTTTATTACTTATTTTGTCTGGTCCTGTTGCTTTGTTTGGGTCAAGAATTTGAATAACATCAATAATTTCGTTCTCTGTTATATGTATTTCGTGAATAATATTATTTGTTTTTGAGTCAAACTGTGGGAGAGTAACATTTTCTTCGTCCAGTTTTGATATTGAGCTAAAATATTTATTCAATAACTCGCATTTGTCCGAATCGTCATAAGCAATATCATCAATATTTTGATCATTGATTGAATTTCGGAGTGGGGGTATACAATAATTTCCTTTGTTAGATTTGATTAACATCTTCATTATTTTCCAATACATTTTGGGGTTTGAAGAGTTATTTAATAAAAAGTTGTCTAAATTATTTTCAAATTTCTCCTTTGCTATTTTTTTCATATTATTTACCTTATTTCTTTGTTTTTTATATTTAATAATGTTGTTTTCGTTTTGAGATTTTAATAATTTTTTCCTAATCCGGTCACGTATGCGGATTTCTTTTCGTATTTCGTTACTGAACCATGGTTTGTCTTTTTCGCGTATCAATATTGTTTTTGAAGGGATACATGCACTTGAGATTTGAAGGAAAGTTTTTGAAAATTCTTCACACATATCATCTACATCATCAAAATTGCAAAGTTTTTCATTCCAATTTATATCAGTTAGCATATGATTAAATCTAACGAAATCAGTTTGGTCATACAACCAGATTTCTCTTGTAAATGATTTCGATGTAGCTTTTGGGCATTTAATGAATGCAATTGCTGCATCGTGGTCGCTTATATGTCTTGGTATTTTAAGTACATCAGAATAATTACAGTTCAAGGTATCGCTTAGAATAATGGGGTCTAATAAAGTACTAGTATTACCACTTATCCTGGTAGGTTTGTCAATCACATTCTTAAGATTAAAAATATTCACAAGGTCAATAAGTTTGTTGTTATTTGAACACAATAGATTTGAATTCAGATCGCCCGTGATAATGATGTTTTCATTTACCTGAAGGGCCAACTCTATTGCGTATGTTAATCGTGTCCAGTAATCAATATCTGTACACGGAGATCTATATGTGTTGCATAGTAAAAAAGATTGACCTTTGGATCGTATTTCAACCCAGATAGTTTCGTCAAGATTGTTTTCTAATTCGGATTTCCTACTTATAGAGATATCATTTTTCGAATAAATGAGGAGCCCACCACCACTATTTGAACGGTCTTTTCGATGGATAATATTCGGAAACGAATCGAGAGTTATGTCACTATCATTTATTTGGTTATCAAGGTGTGTTTCAGTTACAACTAATATATCGAAATCATTCAAAGAGGTTTCAAGGAACTCCATTTTATTTCTAATACTGCGGATATTAATATTACACAACGAAATACATCTATCAGTATGATTGTTTTCCAAAATTGACTGTGATAATTCGTGTGGACCAGGATTAGATTCGATATTTCCGACAAGTAGTATAAAATGGAGTGTAAAAAGTAAAAACAATGCATTTACATTTGGATTTAGACCCTGGAGCAAGAGAAGGCAGACAAAAAAGAGAGAGCATCGGAGGTTAGTTCTAAATATGTTCAAATAAGTATCAGTCCGAATAACAAAAGGTCCACACAGTCTGCAAGTGTGAGAATGGAATATGCCTATAGCCGCTCTGTATTCTTCCAAACTATTACCCATTGGGCTTTAGGTTTGAAGACAGCAAAGAGCAGAGATAAGCCCGTCCCACTCCCACATCAAAACACACACCGCAGCATCCACACACAAAATTAAATGGGAGAAATAGCAACAATGATGAAAAAGTAAAGAAAGTTAACAAAACATAAATACATGTATATATACAAGCAAAGAAAATGAAAAGTAAGTTCATTTGAAATGTTGAGATATAGCGGGGTTTCAAATGGGAAATTAGTGGTTATATTAAACTTCATTGGGAAAAAAGAACCATATGTCATTAATTTACAGATATGTTGTATCATTCCTGTCACAATTCATCACTCCACATATCTACGACTTAAATGTTCCTCCTACATTATATGTATAATAGATAATTTTATACATTTGTATATCGTAAACACTACATATTGGTAATACAGTTTTAGACACACAAAAGAAAATCACTTTACACACATATACACATTATCACCAATCAATTAAAAAAAAGGTAATCATAAAAAATAAATAAATAAAAAAATAATAATAACTTCATATATGGTATACACAATTATCATTTATTTTGCTCGCGTATTTATTATTATCGATATCTCGAATACAATGAACATATTTGGATACATGACCATGATAGGTATTAATTTCCAGGGTATTTTCATCATTTTACCATTTTATTTTTGATATTTCGTACACTGAGAAAAAGAAAAACAAAAAACAAGTTGTTATTAATCGGTCGAATATAATATGTACATTTTTGTATATAGATTTGAAGATATGGAAATTAATTCCGATATACTGAGGTTTAGTATATATCAAAATATGATACCATTCATTAGGTATCGCTTTTTTTAGGCAGATAAATTCAGATATCCAATTATTCTTGTATTTTAATTTATCTAAAATTAAATTCTGACTTATTTCCCCGTTTTCATTTAAAATATCATTAATATAAATTAAATCACTATTTATCGTTACTTTGTTAGCCCTATTGTAACTGCAAGAAGAGTTTGAAGATACCAATTGGTTAATCAGGATCCGTAAATAAAGGACAGACAATACAATGGCCAAATGAAAAAGGACAAACGACGATCTATAAAACACTACACAGAAAGCTAAAAGTAACTATCAAGAAACATGAACCCCACTAACAAAGGGATGAACTCAGATGCTTCGGAAGGGTAAGCATGTGCGGCTCCACTAGTGGCACCCGTCGTGTAGCTGCAGTTACAGACCTGGTAACAAGATGTGATAGATGTGATCTACAAAATCACACAAACTTATAATTATTTAGTGACATATAACGAACCGAGGTGTGGAAACCACGACTATTAGTATGTATCTATAAACCATGATGCTTAACACGGCGGATCTACATCAATTACCGTAGGCTTCGGTGAGAGGCTATAGAAGCTAGCAACTTTCACCATTCCGATTGGGATATACACAATAACGTCACATGTCATATCTAGATATCTTGTGGCTAAATGAATACAAACATTCGACATAACCTGCACATAGGGTCTTCGGCATACTATCACAGTACAGACAAACAATTAAACTCAGAATAGTGGCTACGCACAACACGCAAAATTATGTATATACGAGAAACTCATCAGATAAGTGTCGACATAAAATTGCCGAGAGGGAAAATTACTTACGGTTCTCATCCCTCATGCATAGGTAACCATGGCTATCATGTGTAGGCCCTTTGGTTCTCCTCCTTCATGCATAGGTAACCATGGCTATCATGTGTAGGCCCTTTGGTTCTCCTCCCTCATGTATAGGTAACCATGGCTATCATGTGTAGGCCATTTGGTTCTCCTCCCTCATGTATAGGTAACCATGGCTATCATGTGTAGGCCCTTTGGTTCTCCTCCCTCATATATAGGTAACCATGGCTATCATGTGTAGGCCCTTTGGTTCTCCTCCCTCATGTACAGGTAACCATGGCTATCATGTGTAGGACCTTTGGTTCTCCTCACTCTTGTATAGGTAACCGTGGCTACCATGTGTAGGCCCTTTGGTTCTCCTCCCTCTTGTATAGGTAACCGTGGCTATCATGTGTAGGCCCTTTGGTTCTCCTCCCTCTTGTATAGGTAACCGTGGCTACCATGTGTAGGCCCTTTGGTTCTCCTCCCTCTTGTATAGGTAACGTGGCTATCATGTGTAGGCCCTTTGGTTCTCCTCCCTCATGTATAGGTAACCGTGGCTACCATGTGTAGGCCCTTTGGTTCTCCTCCCTCTTGTATAGGTAACCGTGGCTATCATGTGTGCGCCCTTTGGTTCTCCTCCCTCATGCATAGGTAACCGTGGCTATCATGTGTAGGCCCTTTGGTTATCCTCCATCATGTATAGGTTACCGTGGCTATCATGTGTACGCCCATTGGTTCTCCTCCCTGATGAATAGGTAACTGTGGATATCATGTGTAGGCCCTTTGGTTTTCCTCCATCATGTATAGGTAACCGTGGCTATCATGCTTAGACCCTTTGGTTCTCCTCCCTCATGTATAGGTAACCGTGGCTATCATGTTTAGGCCCTTTGGTTCTCCTACCTCATGTATAGGTAACCGTGGCTATCATGTGTAGGCCCTTTGGTTCTCCTCCATCATGTATAGGTTACCGTGGCTATCATGTGTACGCCCATTGGTTCTCCTCCCTCATGTATAGGTAACCGTGCCTATCATGTTTATGCCCTTTTGTTCTCCTCCCTCATGTATAGGCTACCGTGGCTATCATGTGTAGGCCCTTTGGTTCTCCTCCCTCATGTATAGGTAACTGTGGCTATCATGTTTAAACCCTTTGGTTCTCCTCCCTCATGTATAGGTAACTGTGGCTATCATGTGTAGGCCCTTTGGTTCTCCTCCCTCATGTATAGGTAACCGTGGCTATCATGTGTAGGCCCATTGGTTCTCCTCCCTCATGTATAGGTAACGTGCCTATCATGTTTATGCCCTTTGGTTCTCCTCCCTCATGTATAGGTAACCGTGGCTATCATGTGTAGGCCCTTTGGTTCTCCTCCATCATGTATAGGTTACCGTGGCTATCATGTGTACGCCCATTGGTTCTCCTCCCTCATGAATAGGTAACTGTGGATATCATGTGTAGGCCCTTTGGTTCTCCTCCCTCATGTATAGGTAACCGTGGCTATCATGTTTAGACCCTTTGGTTCTCCTCCCTCATGTATAGGTAACCGTGGCTATCATGTGTAGGCCCTTTGGTTCTCCTCCCTCATGTATAGGTAACTGTGGCTATCATGTGTAGGCCCTTTGGTTCTCCTCCCTCATGTTTAGGTAACCGTGGCTATCATGTGTAGGCCCTTTGGTTCTCCTCCATCATGTATAGGTTACCGTGGCTATCATGTGTACGCCCATTGGTTCTCCTCCCTCATGAATAGGTAACTGTGGATATCATGTGTAGGCCCTTTGGTTCTCCTCCCTCATGTATAGGTAACCGTGGCTATCATGTTTAGACCTTTTGGTTCTCCTCCCTCATGTATAGGTAACCGTGGCTATCAAATGTAGGCCCTTTGGTTCTCCTCCCTCATGTATAGGTAACTGTGGCTATCATGTGTAGGCCCTTTGGTTCTTCTCCCTCATGTATAGGTAACCGTGGTTATCATGTGTAGGCCCTTTGGTTCTCCTCCCTCATGTATAGGTAACCGTGGCTATCATGTGTAGGCCCTTTGGTTCTCCTCCATCATGTATAGGTAACCGTGGCTATCATGTGTACGCCCATTGGTTCTCCTCCCTCATGAATAGGTAACTGTGGATATCATGTGTAGGCCCTTTGGTTCTCCTCCCTCATGTATAGGTAACCGTGGCTATCATGTTTAGACCCTTTGGTTCTCCTCCCTCATGTATAGGTAACTGTGGCTATCATGTTTAGACCCTTTGGTTCTCCTCACTCATGTATAGGTAACTGTGGCTATCATGTTTAGATCCTTTGGTTCTCCTCCCTCATGAATAGGTAACTGTGGATATCATGTGTAGGCCCTTTGGTTCTCCTCCCTCATGTGTAGGTAACCGTGGCTATCATGTGTATGCCCTTTGGTTCTCCTCCCTCATGTATAGGTAACCGTGGCTATCATGTGTATGCCCTTTGGTTCTCCTCCCTCATGTATAGGTAACCGTGGCTATCATGTGTAGGCCCTTTGGTTCTCCTCTCTCATGTATAGGTAACTATGGCTATCATGTTTAGACCCTTTGGTTCTCCTCCCTCATGTATAGGTAACTGTGGCTATCATGTTTAGACCCTTTGGTTCTCCTCCCTCATGTATAGGTAACCGTGGCTACCATGTGTAGGCCCTTTGGTTCTCCTCCATCATGTATAGGTAACTGTGGCTATCATGTGTAGGCCCTTTGGTTCTCCTCCCTCATGTATAGGTAACCGTGGCTATCATGTGTAGACCCTTTGGTTCTCCTCCCTCATATATAGGTAACGTGGCTATCATGTTTAGGCCCTTTGGTTCTCCGCCATCATGTATAGGTTACCGTGGCTATCATGTGTAGGCCCTTTGGTTCTCCTCCATCATGTATAGGTAACGTGGCTATCATGTGTAGGCCCTTTGGTTCTCCTCCCTCATGTATAGGTAACTGTGGCTATCATGTTTAGACCCTTTGGTTCTCCTCGCTCATGTATAAATAACTGTGGCTATCATGTTTAGACCCTTTGGTTCTCCTCCCTCATGTATAGGTAACCGTGGCTATCATGTGTAGGCCCTTTGGTTCTCCTCCCTCATGTATAGGTAACTGTGACTATAATGTGTAGGCCCTTTGGTTCTCCTCCCTCAAGTATAGGTAACCGTGGCTATCATGTGTAGGCCCTTTGGTTCTCCTGCCTCATGTATAGGTAACCGTTGCTATCATGTGTAGGCCCTTTGGTTCTCCTCCCTCATGTATAGGTAACTGTGGCTATCATGTTTAGACCCTTTGGTTCTCCTCCATCATGTATAGGTAACCGTGGCTACTATGTGTAGGCCCTTTGGTTCTCCTCCCTCATGTATAGGTAACCGGGGCTACCATGTGTAGGCCCTTTGGTTCTCCTCCCTTATGTATAGGTAACCGTGACTATCATGTGTAGACCCTTTGGTTTTCTCCCCTCATGTATAAGTAACCGTGGCTATCATGGGTATGCCCTTTGGTTCTCCTCCCTCATGTATAGGTAACCGTGGCTACCATGTGTAGGCCCTTTGGTTCTCCCCCCTCATGTATAGGTAACCGTGGCTATCATGTGTAGGCCCTTTGGTTCTCCTCCCTCCTGTATAGGTAACCGTGGCTATCATGTGTAGGTCCTTTGGTTCTCCTCCATCATGTATAGGCTACCGTGGCTATCATGTGTAGGCCTTTTGGTTCTCATCCCTCTTGTATAGGTAACTGTGGTTATCATGTGTAGGCCCTTTGGTTCTCCTCCCTGATGTATAAGTAACCGTGGCTATCATGTTTAGACCCTTTGGTTCTCCTGCCTCATGCATAGGTAACTGTGGCTATCATGTGTACGCCCATTGGTTCTCCTCCCTCATGAATAGGTAACTGTGGATATCATGTGTAGGCCCTTTGGTTCTCCTCCCTCATGTATAGGTAACCGTGGCTATCATGTTTAGACCTTTTGGTTCTCCTCCCTCATGTATAGGTAACCGTGGCTATCAAATGTAGGCCCTTTGGTTCTCCTCCCTCATGGATAGGTAACTCTGCCAATCATGTGTAGGCCCTTTGGTTCTTCTCCCTCATGTATAGGTAACCGTGGTTATCATGTGTAGGCCCTTTGGTTCTCCTCCCTCATGTATAGGTAACCGTGGCTATCATGTGTAGGCCCTTTGGTTCTCCTCCATCATGTATAGGTAACAGTGGCTATCATGTGTACGCCCATTGGTTCTCCTCCCTCATGAATAGGTAACTGTGGATATCATGTGTAGGCCCTTTGGTTCTCCTCCCTCTTGTATAGGTAACCGTGGCTATCATGTTTAGACCCTTTGGTTCTCCTCCCTCATGTATAGGTAACTGTGGCTATCATGTTTAGACCCTTTGGTTCTCCTCCATCATGTATAGGTAACCGTGGCTACTATGTGTAGGCCCTTTGGTTCTCCTCCCTCATTTATAGGTAACCGGGGCTACCATGTGTAGGCCCTTTGGTTCTCCTCCCTTATGTATAGGTAACCGTGACTATCATGTGTAGACCCTTTGGTTTTCTCCCCTCATGTATAAGTAACCGTGGCTATCATGTGTATGCCCTTTGGTTCTCCTCCATCATGTATAGGTAACCGTGGCTACCATGTGTAGGCCCTTTGGTTCTCCCCCCTCATGTATAGGTAACCGTGGCTATCATGTGTAGGCCCTTTGGTTCTCCTCCCTCCTGTATAGGTAACCGTGGCTATCATGTGTAGGTCCTTTGGTTCTCCTCCATCATGTATAGGCTACCGTGGCTATCATGTGTAGGCCTTTTGGTTCTCATCCCTCTTGTATAGGTAACTGTGGTTATCATGTGTAGGCCCTTTGGTTCTCCTCCCTGATGTATAAGTAACCGTGGCTATCATGTTTAGACCCTTTGTTTCTCCTGCCTCATGCATAGGTAACTGTGGCTATCATGTGTACGCCCATTGGTTCTCCTCCCTCATGAATAGGTAACTGTGGATATCATGTGTAGGCCCTTTGGTTCTCCTCCCTCATGTATAGGTAACCGTGGCTATCATGTTTAGACCTTTTGGTTCTCCTCCCTCATGTATAGGTAACCGTGGCTATCAAATGTAGGCCCTTTGGTTCTCCTCCCTCATGGATAGGTAACTCTGCCAATCATGTGTAGGCCCTTTGGTTCTTCTCCCTCATGTATAGGTAACCGTGGTTATCATGTGTAGGCCCTTTGGTTCTCCTCCCTCATGTATAGGTAACCGTGGCTATCATGTGTAGGCCCTTTGGTTCTCCTCCATCATGTATAGGTAACAGTGGCTATCATGTGTACGCCCATTGGTTCTCCTCCCTCATGAATAGGTAACTGTGGATATCATGTGTAGGCCCTTTGGTTCTCCTCCCTCTTGTATAGGTAACCGTGGCTATCATGTTTAGACCCTTTGGTTCTCCTCCCTCATGTATAGGTAACTGTGGCTATCATGTTTAGACCCTTTGGTTCTCCTCACTCATGCATAGGTAACTGTGGCTATCATGTTTAGATCCTTTGGTTCTCCTCCCTCATGAATAGGTAACTGTGGATATCATGTGTAGGCCCTTTGGTTCTCCTCCCTCATGTGTAGGTAACCGTGGCTATCATGTGTATGCCCTTTGGTTCTCCTCCCTCATGTATAGGTAACCGTGGCTATCATGTGTATGCCCTTTGGTTCTCCTCCCTCATGTATAGGTAACCGTGGCTATCATGTGTAGGCCCTTTGGTTCTCCTCTCTCATGTATAGGTAGCTATGGCTATCATGTTTAGACCCTTTGGTTCTCCTCCCTCATATATAGGTAACTGTGGCTATCATGTTTAGACCCTTTGGTTCTCCTCCCTCATGTATAGGTAACCGTGGCTACCATGTGTAGGCCCTTTGGTTCTCCTCCCTCATGTATAGGTAACTGTGGCTATCATGTGTAGGCCCTTTGGTTCTCCTCCCTCATGCATAGGTAACCGTGGCTATCATGTGTAGACCCTTTGGTTCTCCTCCCTCATATATAGGTAACGTGGCTATCATGTTTAGGCCCTTTGGTTCTCCGCCATCATGTATAGGTTACCGTGGCTATCATGTGTAGGCCCTTTGGTTCTCCTCCCTCATGTATAGGTAACTGTGGCTATCATGTTTAGACCCTTTGGTTCTCCTCCATCATGTATAGGTAACCGTGGCTACTATGTGTAGGCCCTTTGGTTCTCCTCCCTCATGTATAGGTAACCGGGGCTACCATGTGTAGGCCCTTTGGTTCTCCTCCCTTATGTATAGGTAACCGTGACTATCATGTGTAGACCCTTTGGTTTTCTCCCCTCATGTATAAGTAACCGTGGCTATCATATGTAGGCCCTTTGGTTCTCCTCCCTCATGTATAGGTAACCGTGGCTACCATGTGTAGGCCCTTTGGTTCTCCCCCCTCATGTATAGGTAACCGTGGCTATCATGTGTAGGCCTTTTGGTTCTCCTCCCTCCTGTATAGGTAACCGTGGCTATCATGTGTAGGTCCTTTGGTTCTCCTCCATCATGTATAGGCTACCGTGGCTATCATGTGTAGGCCTTTTGGTTCTCATCCCTCTTGTATAGGTAACTGTGGTTATCATGTGTAGGCCCTTTGGTTCTCCTCCCTGATGTATAAGTAACCGTGGCTATCATGTTTAGACCCTTTGGTTCTCCTGCCTCATGCATAGGTAACTGTGGCTACCATGTGTAGACCCTTTGGTTCTGCTCCCTCATGTATAGGTAACCGTGGCTACCAAGTGTAGGCCCTTTGGTTCTCCTCCCTCATGTATAGGTAACCGTGGCTATCATGTGTAGGCCCTTTGGTTCTCCTCTCTCATGCATAGGTAACCGTGGCTATCATGTTTATGCCCTTTGGTTCTCCTCCCTCATGTATAGGTAACCGTGGCTATCATGTGTAGGCCCTTTGGTTCTCCTCCATCATGTATAGGTTACCGTGGCTATCATGTGTACGCCCATTGGTTCTCCTCCCTCATGAATAGGTAACTGTGGATATCATGTGTAGGCCCTTTGGTTCTCCTCCCTCATGTATAGGTAACCGTGGCTATCATGTTTAGACCTTTTGGTTCTCCTCCCTCATGTATAGGTAACCGTGGCTATCAAATGTAGGCCCTTTGGTTCTCCTCCCTCATGTATAGGTAACTGTGGCTATCATGTGTAGGCCCTTTGGTTCTCCTCCCTCATGTATAGGTAACCGTGGCTATCATGTGTAGGCCCTTTGGTTCTCCTCCATCATGTATAGGTAACCGTGGCTATCATGTGTACACCCATTGGTTCTCCTCCCTCATGAGTAGGTAACTGTGGATATCATGTGTAGGCCCTTTGGTTCTCCTCCCTCTTGTATAGGTAACCGTGGCAATCATGTGTAGACCGTTTGGTTCTCCTCCCTCATGTATAGGTTACCGTAGCTATCATGTGTACGCCCATTGGTTCTCCTCCCTCATGAATAGGTAACTGTGGATATCATGTGTAGGCCCTTTGGTTCTCCTCCGTCATGTATAGGTAACCGTGGCTATCATGTTTAGACCCTTTGGTTCTCCTCCCTCATGTATAGGTAACTGTGGCTATCATGTTTAGACCCTTTGGTTCTCCTCACTCATGTATAGGTAACTGTGGCTATCATGTTTAGATCCTTTGGTTCTCCTCCCTCATGAATAGGTAACTGTGGATATCATGTGTAGGCCCTTTGGTTCTCCTCCCTCATGTGTAGGTAACCGTGGCTATCATGTGTATGCCCTTTGGTTCTCCTCCCTCATGTATAGGTAACCGTGGCTATCATGTGTATGCCCTTTGGTTCTCCTACCTCATGTATAGGTAACTGTGGCTATCATGTATAGGCCCTTTGGTTCTCCTCCCTCATGTATAGGTAACCGTGGCTATCATGTGTAGACCCTTTGGTTCTCCTCCCTCATATATAGGTAACGTGGCTATCATGTTTAGGCCCTTTGGTTCTCCGCCATCATGTATAGGTTACCGTGGCTATCATGTGTAGGCCCTTTGGTTCTCCTCCCTCATGTATAGGTAACTGTGGCTATCATGTGTAGGCCCTTTGGTTCTCCTCCCTCATGTATAGGTAACGTGGCTATCATGTGTAGGCCCTTTGGTTCTCCTCCCTCATGTATAGGTAACTGTGGCTCTCATGTTTAGACCCTTTGGTTCTCCTCCCTCATGTATAAGTAACTGTGGCTATCATGTTTAGACCCTTTGGTTCTCCTCCCTCATGTATAGGTAACCGTGGCTATCATGTGTAGGCCCTTTGGTTCTCCTCCCTCATGTATAGGTAACTGTGGCTATCATGTGTAGGCCCTTTGGTTCTCCTCCCTCAAGTATAGGTAACCGTGGCTATCATGTGTAGGCCCTTTGGTTCTCCTGCCTCATGTATAGGTAACCGTGGCTATCATGTGTAGGCCCTTTGGTTCTCCTCCCTCATGTATAGGTAACTGTGGCTATCATGTTTAGACCCTTTGGTTCCCCTCCATCATGTATAGGTAACCGTGGCTACTATGTGTAGGCCCTTTGGTTCTCCTCCCTCATGTATAGGTAACCGGGGCTACCATGTGTAGGCCCTTTGGTTCTCCTCCCTTATGTATAGGTAACCGTGACTATCATGTGTAGACCCTTTGGTTTTCTCCCCTCATGTATAAGTAACCGTGGCTATCATGTGTAGGCCCTTTGGTTCTCCTCCCTCATGTATAGGTAACCGTGGCTACCATGTGTAGGCCCTTTGGTTCTCCCCCCTCATGAATAGGTAACCGTGGCTATCATGTGTAGGCCCTTTGGTTCTCCTCCCTCCTGTATAGGTAACCGTGGCTATCATGTGTAGGTCCTTTGGTTCTCCTCCATCATGTATAGGCTACCGTGGCTATCATGTGTAGGCCTTTTGGTTCTCATCCCTCTTGTATAGGTAACCGTGGCTACCAAGTGTAGGCCCTTTGGTTCTCCTCCCTCATGTATAGGTAACCGTGGCTACCATGTGAAGGCCCTTTGGTTCTCCTCCCTCATGTATAGGTAACCGTGGCTACCATGTGTAGGCCCTTTGGTTCTCCTCCTTCATGTATAGGTAACCGTGGCTATCATGTGTAGGCCCTTTGGTTCTCCTCCCTGATGTATAAGTAACCGTGGCTATCATGTTTAGACCCTTTGGTTCTCCTGCCTCATGCATAGGTAACTGTGGCTACCATGTGTAGACCCTTTGGTTCTCCTCCCTCATGTATAGGTAACCGTGGCTACCAAGTGTAGGCCCTTTGGTTCTCCTCCCTCATGTATAGGTAACCGTGGCTACCATGTGAAGGCCCTTTGGTTCTCCTCCCTCATGTATAGGTAACCGTGGCTACCATGTGTAGGCCCTTTGGTTCTCCTCCCTCATGTATAGGTAACCGTGCCTATCATGTGTAGGCCCTTTGGTTCTCCTACCCCATGTATAGGTAACCGTGGCTACCATGTGTAGGCCCTTTGGTTCTCCTCCCTCATGTGTAGGTAACTGTGGCTATCATGTGTAGGCCCTTTGTTTCTCCTCCCCCATGTATAGGTAACCGTGGCTATCATGTGTAGGCCCTTTGGTTCTCCTCCATCAGGTATAGGTTACCGTGGCTATCATGTGTAGGCGCTTTGGTTCTCCTCCCTCATGCATAGGTATCCGTGGCTACCATGTTTAGGCCCTTTGGTTCTCCTCCCTCATGAATAGGTAACTGTGGCTATCATATGTAGGCCCTTTGGTTCTCCTCCCCCATGTATAGGTAACCGTGGCTATCATGTGTAGGCCCTTTGGTTCTCCTCCCTCCTGTATAGGTAACCGTGGCTATCATGTGTAGGTCCTTTGGTTCTCCTCCATCATGTATAGGCTACCGTGGCTATCATGTGTAGGCCTTTTGGTTCTCATCCCTCTTGTATAGGTAACTGTGGTTATCATGTGTAGGCCCTTTGGTTCTCCTCCCTGATGTATAAGTAACCGTGCCTATCATGTTTATGCCCTGTTGTTCTCCTCCCTCATGTATAGGCTACCGTGGCTATCATGTGTAGGCCCTTTGGTTCTCCTCCCTCATGTATAGGTAGCTGTGGCTATCATGTTTAAACCCTTTGGTTCTCCTCCCTCATGTATAGGTAACTGTGGCTATCATGTGTAGGCCCTTTGGTTCTCCTCCCTCATGTATAGGTAACCGTGGCTATCATGTGTAGGCCCTTTGGTTCTCCTCCCTCATGTATAGGTAACCGTGCCTATCATGTTTATGCCCTTTGGTTCTCCTCCCTCATGTATAGGTAACCGTGGCTATCATGTGTAGGCCCTTTGGTTCTCCTCCATCATGTATAGGTTACCGTGGCTATCATGTGTACGCCCATTGGTTCTCCTCCCTCATGAATAGGTAACTGTGGATATCATGTGTAGGCCCTTTGGTTCTCCTCCCTCATGTATAGGTAACCGTGGCTATCATGTTTAGAACCTTTGGTTCTCCTCCCTCATGTATAGGTAACCGTGGCTATCATGTGTAGGCCCTTTGGTTCTCCTCCCTCATGTATAGGTAACTGTGGCTATCATGTGTAGGCCCTTTGGTTCTCCTCCCTCATGTTTAGGTAACCGTGGCTATCATGTGTAGGCCCTTTGGTTCTCCTCAATCATGTATAGGTTACCGTGGATATCATGTGTACGCCCATTGGTTCTCCTCCGTCATGAATAGGTAACTGTGGATATCATGTGTAGGCCCTTTGGTTCTCCTCCCTCATGTATAGGTAACCGTGGCTATCATGTGTAGACCCTTTGGTTCTCCTCCATCATATATAGGTTACCGTGGCTATCATGTGTACGCCCATTGGTTCTCCTCCCTCATGAATAGGTAACTGTGGATATCATGTGTAGGCCCTTTGGTTTTCCTCCATCATGTATAGGTAACCGTGGCTATCATGTTTAGACCCTTTGGTTCTCCTCCCTCATGTATAGGTAACCGTGGCTATCATGTGTAGGCCCTTTGGTTCTCCTACCTCATGAATAGGTAACATGGCTATCATGTGTAGGCCCTTTGGTTCTCCTCCATCATGTATAGGTAACCGTGGCTATCATGTGTAGGCCCTTTGGTTCTCCTCCATCATGTATAGGTTACCGTGGCTATCATGTGTACGCCCATTGGTTCTCCTCCCTCATGTATAGGTAACCGTGCCTATCATGTTTATGCCCTTTTGTTCTCCTCCCTCATGTATAGGCTACCGTGGCTATCATGTGTAGGCCCTTTGGTTCTCCTCCCTCATGTATAGGTAACTGTGGCTATCATGTTTAAACCCTTTGGTTCTCCTCCCTCATGTATAGGTAACTGTGGCTATCATGTGTAGGCCCTTTGGTTCTCCTCCCTCATGTATAGGTAACCGTGGCTATCATGTGTAGGCCCTTTGGTTCTCCTCCCTCATGTATAGGTAACCGTGCCTATCATGTTTATGCCCTTTGGTTCTCCTCCCTCATGTATAGGTAACCGTGGCTATCATGTGTAGGCCCTTTGGTTCTCCTCCATCATGTATAGGTTACCGTGGCTATCATGTGTACGCCCATTGGTTCTCCTCCCTCATGAATAGGTAACTGTGGATATCATGTGTAGGCCCTTAGGTTCTCCTCCCTCATGTATAGGTAACCGTGGCTATCATGTTTAGACCCTTTGGTTCTCCTCCCTCATGTATAGGTAACCGTGGCTATCATGTGTAGGCCCTTTGGTTCTCCTCCCTCATGTATAGGTAACCGAGGCTATCATGTGTAGGCCCTTTGGTTCTCCTCCCTCATGTTTAGGTAACCGTGGCTATCATGTGTAGGCCCTTTGGTTCTCCTCCATTATGTATAGGTTACCGTGGCTATCATGTGTACGCCCATTGGTTCTCCTCCGTCATGAATAGGTAACTGTGGATATCATGTGTAGGCCCTTTGGTTCTCCTCCCTCATGTATAGGTAACCGTAGCTATCATGTGTAGACCCTTTGGTTCTCCTCCCTCATGTATAGGTAACCGTGGCTATCATGTGTAGGCCCTTTGGTTCTCCTCCATCATGTATAGGTAACCGTGGCTATCATGTGTACGCCCATTGGTTCTCCTCCCTCATGAATAGGTAACTGTGGATATCATGTGTAGGCCCTTTGGTTCTCCTCCCTCTTGTATAGGTAACCGTGGCTATCATGTGTAGACCGTTTGGTTCTCCTCCCTCATGTATAGGTTACCGTAGCTATCATGTGTACGCCCATTGGTTCTCCTCCCTCATGAATAGGTAACTGTGGATATCATGTGTAGGCCCTTTGGTTCTCCTCCCTCATTTATAGGTAACCGTGGCTATCATGTTTAGACCCTTTGGTTCTCCTCCCTCATGTATAGGTAACTGTGGCTATCATGTGTAGGCCCCTTGGTTCTCCTCCATCATGTATAGGTTACCGTGGCTATCATGTGTACGCCCATTGGTTCTCCTCCCTCATGAATAGGTAACTGTGGATATCATGTGTAGGCCCTTTGGTTCTCCTCCCTCATGTATAGGTAACCGTGGCTATCATGTTTAGACCCTTTGGTTCTCCTCCCTCATGTATAGGTAACCGTGGCTATCATGTGTAGGCCCTTTGGTTCTCCTCCATCATGTATAGGTAACTGTGGCTATCATGTGTAGGCCCTTTGGTTCTCCTCCCTCATGTTTAGGTAACCGTGGCTATCATGTGTAGGCCCTTTGGTTCTCCTCAATCATGTATAGGTTACCGTGGATATCATGTGTACGCCCATTGGTTCTCCTCGTCATGAATAGGTAACTGTGGATATCATGTGTAGGCCCTTTGGTTCTCCTCCCTCATGTATAGGTAACCGTGGCTATCATGTGTAGACCCTTTGGTTCTCCTCCATCATGTATAGGTTACCGTGGCTATCATGTGTACACCCAGTGGTTCTCCTCCCTCATGAATAGGTAACTGTGGATATCATGTGTAGGCCCTTTGGTTTTCCTCCATCATGTATAGGTAACCGTGGCTATCATGTTTAGACCCTTTGGTTCTCCTCCCTCATGTATAGGTAACCGTGGCTATCATGTGTAGGCCCTTTGGTTCTCCTACCTCATGAATAGGTAACGTGGCTATCATGTGTAGGCCCTTTGGTTCTCCTCCATCATGTATAGGTAACCGTGGCTATCATGTTTATGCCCTTTTGTTCTCCTCCCTCATGTATAGGCTACCGTGGCTATCATGTGTAGGCCCTTTGGTTCTCCTCCCTAATGTATAGGTAACTGTGGCTATCATATTTAAACCCTTTGGTTCTCCTCCCTCATGTATAGGTAACTGTGGCTATCATGTGTAGGCCCTTTGGTTCTCCTCCCTCATGTATAGGTAACCGTGGCTATCATGTGTAGGCCCTTTGGTTCTCCTCCCTCATGTATAGGTAACCGTGCCTATCATGTTTATGCCCTTTGGTTCTCCTCCCTCATGTATAGGTAACCGTGGCTATCATGTGTAGGCCCTTTGGTTCTCCTCCATCATGTATAGGTTACCGTGGCTATCATGTGTACGCCCATTGGTTCTCCTCCCTCATGAATAGGTAACTGTGGATATCATGTGTAGGCCCTTTGGTTCTCCTCCCTCATGTATAGGTAACCGTGGCTATCATGTTTAGACCCTTTGGTTCTCCTCCCTCATGTATAGGTAACCGTGGCTATCATGTGTAGGCCCTTTGGTTCTCCTCCCTCATGTATAGGTAACTGTGGCTATCATGTGTAGGCCCTTTGGTTCTCCTCCCTCATGTTTAGGTAACCGTGGCTATCATGTGTAGGCCCTTTGGTTCTCCTCCATCATGTATAGGTTACCGTGGCTATCATGTGTACGCCCATTGGTTCTCCTCCGTCATGAATAGGTAACTGTGGATATCATGTGTAGGCCCTTTGGTTCTCCTCCCTCATGTATAGGTAACCGTAGCTATCATGTGTAGACCCTTTGGTTCTCCTCCCTCATGTATAGGTAACCGTGGCTATCATGTGTAGGCCCTTTGTTTCTCCTCCATCTTGTATAGGTAACCGTGGCTATCATGTGTACGCCCATTGGTTCTCCTCCCTCATGAATAGGTAACTGTGGATATCATGTGTAGGCCCTTTGGTTCTCCTCCCTCTTGTATAGGTAACCGTGGCTATCATGTGTAGACCGTTTGGTTCTCCTCCCTCATGTATAGGTTACCGTAGCTATCATGTGTACGCCCATTGGTTCTCCTCCCTCATGAATAGGTAACTGTGGATATCATGTGTAGGCCCTTTGGTTCTCCTCCCTCATGTATAGGTAACCGTGGCTATCATGTTTAGACCCTTTGGTTCTCCTCCCTCATGTATAGGTAACTGTGGCTATCATGTTTAGACCCTTTGGTTCTCCTCACTCATGTATAGGTAACTGTGGCTATCATGTTTAGATCCTTTGGTTCTCCTCCCTCATGAATAGGTAACTGTGGATATCATGTGTAGGCCCTTTGGTTCTCCTCCCTCATGTGTAGGTAACCGTGGCTATCATGTGCATGCCCTTTGGTTCTCCTCCCTCATGTATAGGTAACCGTGGCTATCATGTGTATGACCTTTGGTTCTCCTCCCTCATGTATAGGTAACCGTGGCTATCATGTGTAGGCCCTTTGGTTCTCCTCTCTCATGTATAGGTAACTATGGCTATCATGTTTAGACCCTTTGGTTTTCCTCCCTCATGTATAGGTAACTGTGGCTATCATGTTTAGACCCTTTGGTTCTCCTCCCTCATGTATAGGTAACCGTGGCTACCATGTGTAGGCCCTTTGGTTCTCCTCCCTCATGTATAGGTAACTGTGGCTATCATGTGTAGGCCCTTTGGTTCTCCTCCCTCATGTATAGGTAACCGTGGCTATCATGTGTAGACCCTTTGGTTCTCCTCCCTCATATATAGGTAACGTGGCTATCATGTTTAGGCCCTTTGGTTCTCCGCCATCATGTATAGGTTACCGTGGCTATCATGTGTAGGCCCTTTGGTTCTCCTCCCTCATGTATTGGTAACTGTGGCTATCATGTGTAGGCCCTTTGGTTCTCCTCCCTCATGTATAGGTAACGTGGCTATCATGTGTAGGCCCTTTGGTTCTCCTCCCTCATGTATAGGTAACTGTGGCTCTCATGTTTAGACCCTTTGGTTCTCCTCCCTCATGAATAAGTAACTGTGGCTATCATGTTTAGACCCTTTGGTTCTCCTCCCTCATGTATAGGTAATCGTGGCTATCATTTGTAGGCCCTTTGGTTCTCCTCCCTCATGTATAGGTAACTGTGGCTATCATGTGTAGGCCCTTTGGTTCTCCTCCCTCATGTATAGGTAACCGTGGCTATCATGTGTAGGCCCTTTGGTTCTCCTGCCTCATGTATAGGTAACCGTGGCTATCATGTGTAGGCCCTTTGGTTCTCCTCCCTCATGTATAGGTAACTGTGGCTATCATGTTTAGACCCTTTGGTTCTCCTCCATCATGTATAGGTAACCGTGGCTACTATGTGTAGGCCCTTTGGTTCTCCTCCCTCATGTATAGGTAACCGGGGCTACCATGTGTAGGCCCTTTGGTTCTCCTCCCTTATGTATAGGTAACCGTGACTATCATGTGTAGACCCTTTGGTTTTCTCCCCTCATGTATAAGTAACCGTGGCTATCATGTGTAGGCCCTTTGGTTCTCCTCCCTCATGTATAGGTAACCGTGGCTACCATGTGTAGGCCCTTTGGTTCTCCCCCCTCATGTATAGGTAACCGTGGCTATCATGTGTAGGCCCTTTGGTTCTCCTCCCTCCTGTATAGGTAACCGTGGCTATCATGTGTAGGTCCTTTGGTTCTCCTCCATCATGTATAGGCTACCGTGGTTATCATGTGTAGGCCTTTTGGTTCTCATCCCTCTTGTATAGGTAACTGTGGTTATCATGTGTAGGCCCTTTGGTTCTCCTCCCTGATGTATAAGTAACCGTGGCTATCATGTTTAGACCCTTTGGTTCTCCTGCCTCATGCATAGGTAACTGTGGCTACCATATGTAGACCCTTTGGTTCTCCTCCCTCATGTATAGGTAACCGTGGCTACCAAGTGTAGGCCCTTTGGTTCTCCTCCCTCATGTATAGGTAACCGTGGCTACCATGTGAAGGCCCTTTGGTTCTCCTCCCTCATGTATAGCTAACCGTGGCTACCATGTGTAGGCCCTTTGGTTCTCCTCCCTCATGTATAGGTAACTGTGGCTATCATGTGTAGGCCCTTTGGTTCTCCTACCCCATGTATAGGTAACCGTGGCTACCATGTGTAGGCCCTTTGGTTCTCCTCCCTCATGTGTAGGTAACTGTGGCTATCATGTGTAGGCCCTTTGTTTCTCCTCCCCCATGTATAGGTAACCGTGGCTATCATGTGTAGGCCCTTTGGTTCTCCTCCATCAGGTATAGGTTACCGTGGCTATCATGTGTAGGCGCTTTGGTTCTCCTCCCTCATGCATAGGTAACCGTGGCTACCATGTTTAGGCCCTTTGGTTCTCCTCCCTCATGAATAGGTAACTGTGGCTATCATATGTAGGCCCTTTGGTTCTCCTCCCCCATGTATAGGTAACCGTGGCTATCAAGTGTAGGCCCTTTGGTTCTCCTCCCTCCTGTATAGGTAACCGTGGCTATCATGTGTAGGTCCTTTGGTTCTCCTCCATCATGTATAGGCTACCGTGGCTATCATGTGTAGGACTTTTGGTTCTCATCCCTCTTGTATAGGTAACTGTGGTTATCATGTGTAGGCCCTTTGGTTCTCCTCCCTGATGTATAAGTAACCGTGGCTATCATGTTTAGACCCTTTGGGTCTCCTGCCTCATGCATAGGTAACTGTGGCTACCATGTGTAGACCCTTTGGTTCTCCTCCCTCATGTATAGGTAACCGTGGCTACCAAGTGTAGGCCCTTTGGTTCTTCTCCCTCATGTATAGGTAACCGTGGCTACCATGTGAAGGCCCTTTGGTTCTCCTCCCTCATGTATAGGTAACCGTGGCTACCATGTGTAGGCCCTTTGGTTCTCCTCCCTCATGTATAGGTAACTGTGGCTATCATGTGTAGGCCCTTTGGTTCTCCTACCCCATGTATAGGTAACCGTGGCTACCATGTGTAGGCCCTTTGGTTCTCCTCCCTCATGTGTAGGTAACTGTGGCTATCATGTGTAGGCCCTTTGTTTCTCCTCCCCCATGTATAGGTAACCGTGGCTATCATGTGTAGGCCCTTTGGTTCTCCTCCATCAGGTATAGGTTACCGTGGCTATCATGTGTAGGCGCTTTGGTTCTCCTCCCTCATGCATAGGTAACCGTGGCTACCATGTTTAGGCCCTTTGGTTCTCCTCCCTCATGAAAAGGTAACTGTGGCTATCATATGTAGGCCCTTTGGTTCTCCTCCCCCATGTATAGGTAACCGTGGCTACCATGTGTAGGCCCTTTGGTTCTCCTCCCTCATGTGTAGGTAACTGTGGCTATCATGTGTAGGCCCTTTGGTTCTCCTCCCCTATGTATAGGTAACCGTAGCTATCATGTGTAGGCCCTTTGGTTCTCCTCCATCATGTATAGGTTACCGTGGCTATCATGTGTAGGCCCTTTGGTTCTCCTCCCTCATGTATAGGTAACCGTGGCTACCATGTCTAGGCCCTTTGGTTCTCCTCCCTCATGAATAGGTAACCTTGGCTATCATGTGTAGACCCTTTGGTTCTCCTCCCTCATGTATAGGTAACCTTGGCTATGATGTGTAGACCCTTTGGTTCTCATCCCTCATGTATAGGTAACGTTGCTATCATGTGTAGGACCTTTGGTTCTCCTCCATCATGTATAGGTTACCGTGGCTATCATGTGTGGGCCATTTGATTCTCCTCCCTTATGTATAGGTAACTGTGGCTATCATGTGTAGGCCATATGGTTGTCCTCTCTCATGTATAGGTAACCATGGGCATCATATATAGGCCCTTTGGTTCTCCTCCTTCATGTATAGGTAACCATGGCTATCATGTGTAGGCCCTTTGGTTCTCCTCCCTCATGTACAGGTAACCATGGCTATCATGTATAGGTCCTTTTGTTCTCCTCCCTCATGTATAGGTAACCGTGGCTATCATGTGTAGGCCCTTTGGTTCTCCTCCCTCTTGTATAGGTAACCGCGGCTACCATGTGTAGGCCCTTTGGTTCTCCTCCCTCATGTATAGGTAACGTGGCTATCAGGTGTACGCCCTTTGGTTCACCTCCCTCTTGTATAGGTAACCGTGGCTACCATGTGTAGGCCCTTTGGTTCTCCTCCCTCTTGTATAGGTAACCGTGGCTATCATGTGTAGGCCCTTTGGTTCTCCTCCCTCATGTATAGGTAACCGTGGCTACCATGTGTAGGCCCTTTGGTTCTCCTCCATCATGTATAGGTTACCGTGGCTATCATGTGTAGGCCCTTTGGTTCTCCTCCCTCATGTATAGGTAACCGTGGCTACCATGTCTAGGCCCTTTGGTTCTCCTCCCTCATGAATAGGTAACCTTGGCTATCATGTGTAGACCCTTTGGTTCTCCTCCCTCATGTATAGGTAACCTTGGCTATGATGTGTAGACCCTTTGGTTCTCATCCCTCATGTATAGGTAACCGTGGCTATCATGTGTAGGCCCTTTGGTTCTCCTCCGTCATGTATAGGTTACCGTGGCTATCATGGGTGGGCCCTTTGGTTCTCCTCCCTCATGTATAGGTAACTGTGGCTATCATGTGTAGGCCATATGGTTCTCTTCTCTCATGTATAGGTAACCATGGACATCATATGTAGGCCCTTTGGATCTCCTCCTCCATGTATAGGTAACCATGGCTATCATGTGTAGGCCCTTTGGTTCTCCTCCCTCATGTACAGGTAACCATGGCTATCATGTATAGGTCCTTTTGTTCTCTTCCCTCATGTATAGGTAACCGTGGCTATCATGTGTAGGCCCTTTGGTTCTCCTCCCTCTTGTATAGGTAACCGCGGCTACCATGTGTAGGCCCTTTGGTTCTCCTCCCTCATGTATAGGTAACGTGGCTATCAGGTGTACGCCCTTTGGTTCACCTCCCTCTTGTATAGGTAACCGTGGCTACCATGTGTAGGCCCTTTGGTTCTCCTCCCTCTTGTATAGGTAAGCGTGGCTATCATGTGTAGGCCCTTTGGTTCTCCTCCCTCATGTATAGGTAACCGTGGCTACCATGTGTAGGCCCTTTGGTTCTCCTCCCTCTTGTATAGGTAACCGTGGCTACCATGTGTGCGCCCTTTGGTTCTCCTCCCTCATGTATAGGTAACCGTGGCTACCATGTGTAGGCCCTTTGGTTCTCCTCCCTCATGTATAGGTAACCGTGGCTATCATGTGTAGTCCCTTGGTTCTCCTCCATCATGTATAGGTTACCGTGGCTATCATGTGTAGGCCCATTGGTTCTCCTCCCTCATGTATAGGTAACTGTGGATATCATGTGTAGGCCCTTTGGTTCTCCTCCCTCATATATAGGTAACCGTGGCTATCATGTTTAGACCCTTTGGTTCTCCTCCCTCATGTATAGGTAACCGTGGCTATCATGTGTAGGCCCTTTGGTTCTCCTCCCTCATGTATAGGTAATCGTGGCTATCATGTGTAGGCCCTTTGGTTCTCCTCCCTCATGTATTGGCAACCTTGGCTATCATGTGTAGGCCCTTTGGTTCTCCTCCCTCTTGTATAGGTAACCGTCGCTATCATGTGTAGGCCCTTTGGTTCACCTCTCTCTTGTATAGGTAACCGTGGCTACCATGTGTAGGCCCTTTGGTTCTCCTCCCTCTTGTATAGGTAACCGTGGCTATCATGTGTAGGCCCTTTGGTTCTCCTCCCTCATGTATAGGTAACCGTGGCTACCATGTGTAGGCCCTTTGGTTCTCCTCCCTCTTGTATAGCTAACCGTGGCTACCATGTGTGCCCCCTTTGGTTCTCCTCCCTCATGTATAGGTAACCGTGGCTACCATGTGTAGGCCCTTTGGTTCTCCTCCCTCATGTATAGGTAACCGTGGCTATCATGTGTAGGCCCTTGGATCTCCTCCATCATGTATAGGTTACCGTGGCTATCATGTGTAGGCCCATTGGTTCTCCTCCCTCATGTATAGGTAACTGTGGATATCATGTGTAGGCCCTTTGGTTCTCCTCCCTCATGTATAGGTTACCGTGGCTATCATGTTTAGACCCTTTGGTTCTCCTCCCTCATGTATAGGTAACCGTGGCTATCATGTGTAGGCCCTTTGGTTCTCCTCCCTCATGTATAGGTAACTGTGGCTATCATGTGGAGGCCCTTTGGTTCTCCTCCCTCATGTATAGGTAACCGTGGCTATGATGTGTAGGCCCTTTGGTTCTCCTCCCTCATGTATAGGTAACCTTGGCTATCATGTGTAGGCCCTTTGGTTCTCCTCCCTCATGTATAGGTAACCGTGGCTATCATGTGTAGGCCCTTTGGTTCTTCTCCATCATGTATAGGTTACCGTGGCTATGATATGTGGGCCCTTTGGTTCTCCTCCCTCATGTATAGGTAACTGTGGCTATCATGTGTAGGCCATATGGTTCTCCTCCATCATGTATAGGTAACTATGGCTATCATGTGTAGGCCCTTTGGTTCTCCTCCCTCATGTACAGGTAACCATGGCTATCATGTGTAGGCCCTTTGGTTCTCCTCCCTCATGTATAGGTAACCGTGGCTATCATGTGTAGGCCCTTTGGTTCTCCTCCCTCTTGTATAGGTAACCGTGGCTACCATGTGTAGGCCCTTTGGTTCTCCTCCCTCTTGTATAGGTAACCGTGGCTATCATGTGTAGGCCCTTTGGTTCTCCTCCCTCTTGTATAGGTAACCGTGGCTACCATGTGAAGGCCCTTTGGTTCTCCTCCCTCTTGTATAGGTAACCGTGGCTATCATGTGTAGGCCCTTTGGTTCTCCTCCCTCATGTATAGGTAACCGTGGCTACCATGTGTAGGCCCTTTGGTTCTCCTCCCTCTTGTATAGGTAACCGTGGCTACCATTTGTCCGCCCTTTGGTTCTCCTCCCTCATGTATAGGTAACCGTGGCTACCATGTGTAGGCCCTTTGGTTCTCCTCCCTCATGTATAGGTAACCGTGGCTAGCATGTGTAGGTCCTTGGTTCTCCTCCATCATGTATAGGTTACCGTGGCAATCATGTGTAGGCCCATTGGTTCTCCTCCCTCATGTATAGGTAACTGTGGACATCATGTGTAGGCCCTTTGGTTCTCCTCCCTCATGTATAGGTAACCGTGGCTTTCATGTTTAGACCCTTTGGTTCTCCTCCCTCATGTGTAGGTAACCGTGGCTTTCATGTTTAGACCCTTTGGTTCTCCTCCCTCATGTATAGGTAACCGTGGCTATCATGTGTAGGCCCTTTGGTTCTCCTCCCTCATGTATAGGTAGCTGTGGCTATCATGTGTAGGCCCTTTGGTTCTCCTCCCTCATGTATAGGTAACCGTGGCTATCATGTGTAGGCCCTTTGGTTCTCCTCCCTCATGTATAAGTTACCGTGGCTATCATGTGTAGGCCCTTTGGTTCTCCTCCCTCTTGTATAGGTAACCGTGGCTATCATGTGTAGGCCCTTTGGTTCTCCTCCCTCATGTATAGGTAACCGTGGCTACCATGTGTAGGCCCTTTGGTTCTCCTCCATCTTGTATAGGTAACCGTGGCTACCATGTGTGCCCCCTTTGGTTCTCCTCCCTCATGTATAGGTAACCTTGGCTATCAAGTGTAGGCCCTTGGTTCTCCTCCATCATGTATAGGTTACCGTGGCTATCATGTGTAGGCCCATTGGTTCTCCTCCCTCATGTATAGGTAACTGTGGATATCATGTGTAGGCCCTTTGGTTCTCCTCCCTCATGTATAGGTAACCGTGGCTATCATGTTTAGACCCTTTGGTTCTCCTCCCTCATGTATAGGTAACCGTGGCTATCATGTGTAGGCCCTTTGGTTCTCCTCCCTCATGTATAGTTAACTGTGGCTATCATGTGGAGGCCCTTTGGTTCTCCTCCCTCATGTATAGGTAACCGTGGCTATGATGTGTAGGCCCTTTGGTTCTCCTCCCTCATGTATAGGTAACCTTGGCTATCATGTGTAGGCCCTTTGGTTCTCCTACCTCATGTATATGTAACCGTGGCTATCATGTGTAGGCCCTTTGGTTCTTCTCCATCATGTATAGGTTACCGTGGCTATCATGTGTAGGCCATATGGTTCTCCTCCATCATGTATAGGTAACTATGGCTACCATGTGTAGGCCCTTTGGTTCTCCTCCCTCTTGTATAGGTAACGTGGCTACCATGTGTGCCCCCTTTGGTTCTCCTCCCTCATGTATAGGTAACCGTGGCTACCATGTGTAGGCCCTTTGGTTCTCCTCCCTCATGTATAGGTAACCGTGGCTATCATGTGTAGGCCCTTGGTTCTCCTCCATCATGTATAGGTTACCGTGGCTATCATGTGTAGGCCCATTGGTTCTCCTCCCTCAAGTATAGGTAACTGTGGATATCATGTGTAGGCCCTTTGGTTCTCCTCCCTCATGTATAGGTAACCGTGGCTATCATGTTTAGACCCTTTGGTTCTCCTCCCTCATGTATAGGTAACCGTGGCTATCATGTGTAGGCCCTTTGGTTCTCCTCCCTCATGTATAGGTAACTGTGGCTATCATGTGGAGGCCCTTTGGTTCTCCTTCCTCATGTATAGGTAACCGTGGCTATGATGTGTAGGCCCTTTGGTTCTCCTCCCTCATGTATAGGTAACCTTGGCTATCATGTGTAGGCCCTTTGGTTCTCCTCCCTCATGTATAGGTAACCGTGGCTATCATGTGTAGGCCCTCTGGTTCTTCTCCATCATGTATAGGTTACCGTGGCTATGATGTGTGGGCCCTTTGGTTCTCCTCCCTCATGTATAGGTAACTGTGGCTATCATGTGTAGGCCATATGGTTCTCCTCCCTCATGTATTGGCAACCTTGGCTATCATGTGTAGGCCCTTTGGTTCTCCTCCCTCTTGTATAGGTAACCGTCGCTATCATGTGTAGGCCCTTTGGTTCACCTCTCTCTTGTATAGGTAACTGTGGCTAGCATGTGTAGGCCCTTTGGTTCTCCTCCCTCTTGTATAGGTAAGCGTGGCTATCATGTGTAGGCCCTTTGGTTCTCCTCCCTCATGTATAGGTAACCGTGGCTACCATGTGTAGGCCCTTTGGTTCTCCTCCCTCATGTACAGGTAACCATGGCTATCATGTGTAGGCCCTTTGGTTCTCCTCCCTCATGTATAGGTAACCGTGGCTATCATGTGTAGGCCCTTTGGTTCTCCTCCCTCTTGTATAGGTAACCGTGGCTACCATGTGTAGGCCCTTTGGTTCTCCTCCCTCTTGTATAGGTAACCGTGGCTATCATGTGTAGGCCCTTTGGTTCTCCTCCCTCTTGTATAGGTAACCGTGGCTACCATGTGAAGGCCCTTTGGTTCTCCTCCCTCTTGTATAGGTAACCGTGGCTATCATGTGTAGGCCCTTTGGTTCTCCTCCCTCATGTATAGGTAACCGTGGCTACCATGTGTAGGCCCTTTGGTTCTCCTCCCTCTTGTATAGGTAACCGTGGCTACCATTTGTCCGCCCTTTGGTTCTCCTCCCTCATGTATAGGTAACCGTGGCTACCATGTGTAGGCCCTTTGGTTCTCCTCCCTCATGTATAGGTAACCGTGGCTAGCATGTGTAGGTCCTTGGTTCTCCTCCATCATGTATAGGTTACCGTGGCTATCATGTGTAGGCCCATTGGTTCTCCTCCCTCATGTATAGGTAACTGTGGACATCATGTGTAGGCCCTTTGGTTCTCCTCCCTCATGTATAGGTAACCGTGGCTTTCATGTTTAGACCCTTTGGTTCTCCTCCCTCATGTGTAGGTAACCGTGGCTTTCATGTTTAGACCCTTTGGTTCTCCTCCCTCATGTATAGGTAACCGTGGCTATCATGTGTAGGCCCTTTGGTTCTCCCTCATGTATAGGTAGCTGTGGCTATCATGTGTAGGCCCTTTGGTTCTCCTCCCTCATGTATAGGTAACCGTGGCTATCATGTGTAGGCCCTTTGGTTCTCCTCCCTCATGTATAAGTTACCGTGGCTATCATGTGTAGGCCCTTTGGTTCTCCTCCCTCTTGTATAGGTAACCGTGGCTATCATGTGTAGGCCCTTTGGTTCTCCTCCCTCATGTATAGGTAACCGTGGCTACCATGTGTAGGCCCTTTGGTTCTCCTCCATCTTGTATAGGTAACCGTGGCTACCATGTGTGCCCCCTTTGGTTCTCCTCCCTCATGTATAGGTAACCTTGGCTATCAAGTGTAGGCCCTTGGTTCTCCTCCATCATGTATAGGTTACCGTGGCTATCATGTGTAGGCCCATTGGTTCTCCTCCCTCATGTATAGGTAACTGTGGATATCATGTGTAGGCCCTTTGGTTCTCCTCCCTCATGTATAGGTAACCGTGGCTATCATGTTTAGACCCTTTGGTTCTCCTCCCTCATGTATAGGTAACCGTGGCTATCATGTGTAGGCCCTTTGGTTCTCCTCCCTCATGTATAGTTAACTGTGGCTATCATGTGGAGGCCCTTTGGTTCTCCTCCCTCATGTATAGGTAACCGTGGCTATGATGTGTAGGCCCTTTGGTTCTCCTCCCTCATGTATAGGTAACCTTGGCTATCATGTGTAGGCCCTTTGGTTCTCCTACCTCATGTATATGTAACCGTGGCTATCATGTGTAGGCCCTTTGGTTCTTCTCCATCATGTATAGGTTACCGTGGCTATCATGTGTAGGCCATATGGTTCTCCTCCATCATGTATAGGTAACTATGGCTACCATGTGTAGACCCTTTGGTTCTCCTCCCTCTTGTATAGGTAACGTGGCTACCATGTGTGCCCCCTTTGGTTCTCCTCCCTCATGTATAGGTAACCGTGGCTACCATGTGTAGGCCCTTTGGTTCTCCTCCCTCATGTATAGGTAACCGTGGCTATCATGTGTAGGCCCTTGGTTCTCCTCCATCATGTATAGGTTACCGTGGCTATCATGTGTAGGCCCATTGGTTCTCCTCCCTCAAGTATAGGTAACTGTGGATATCATGTGTAGGCCCTTTGGTTCTCCTCCCTCATGTATAGGTAACCGTGGCTACCATGTGTAGGCCCTTTGGTTCTCCTCCATCTTGTATAGGTAACCGTGGCTACCATGTGTGCCCCCTTTGGTTCTCCTCCCTCATGTATAGGTAACCTTGGCTATCAAGTGTAGGCCCTTGGTTCTCCTCCATCATGTATAGGTTACCGTGGCTATCATGTGTAGGCCCATTGGTTCTCCTCCCTCATGTATAGGTAACTGTGGATATCATGTGTAGGCCCTTTGGTTCTCCTCCCTCATGTATAGGTAACCGTGGCTATCATGTTTAGACCCTTTGGTTCTCCTCCCTCATGTATAGGTAACCGTGGCTATCATGTGTAGGCCCTTTGGTTCTCCTCCCTCATGTATAGTTAACTGTGGCTATCATGTGGAGGCCCTTTGGTTCTCCTCCCTCATGTATAGGTAACCGTGGCTATGATGTGTAGGCCCTTTGGTTCTCCTCCCTCATGTATAGGTAACCTTGGCTATCATGTGTAGGCCCTTTGGTTCTCCTACCTCATGTATATGTAACCGTGGCTATCATGTGTAGGCCCTTTGGTTCTTCTCCATCATGTATAGGTTACCGTGGCTATCATGTGTAGGCCATATGGTTCTCCTCCATCATGTATAGGTAACTATGGCTACCATGTGTAGGCCCTTTGGTTCTCCTCCCTCTTGTATAGGTAACGTGGCTACCATGTGTGCCCCCTTTGGTTCTCCTCCCTCATGTATAGGTAACCGTGGCTACCATGTGTAGGCCCTTTGGTTCTCCTCCCTCATGTATAGGTAACCGTGGCTATCATGTGTAGGCCCTTGGTTCTCCTCCATCATGTATAGGTTACCGTGGCTATCATGTGTAGGCCCATTGGTTCTCCTCCCTCAAGTATAGGTAACTGTGGATATCATGTGTAGGCCCTTTGGTTCTCCTCCCTCATGTATAGGTAACCGTGGCTATCATGTTTAGACCCTTTGGTTCTCCTCCCTCATGTATAGGTAACCGTGGCTATCATGTGTAGGCCCTTTGGTTCTCCTCCCTCATGTATAGGTAACTGTGGCTATCATGTGGAGGCCCTTTGGTTCTCCTTCCTCATGTATAGGTAACCGTGGCTATGATGTGTAGGCCCTTTGGTTCTCCTCCCTCATGTATAGGTAACCTTGGCTATCATGTGTAGGCCCTTTGGTTCTCCTCCCTCATGTATAGGTAACCGTGGCTATCATGTGTAGGCCCTCTGGTTCTTCTCCATCATGTATAGGTTACCGTGGCTATGATGTGTGGGCCCTTTGGTTCTCCTCCCTCATGTATAGGTAACTGTGGCTATCATGTGTAGGCCATATGGTTCTCCTCCCTCATGTATTGGCAACCTTGGCTATCATGTGTAGGCCCTTTGGTTCTCCTCCCTCTTGTATAGGTAACCGTCGCTATCATGTGTAGGCCCTTTGGTTCACCTCTCTCTTGTATAGGTAACTGTGGCTAGCATGTGTAGGCCCTTTGGTTCTCCTCCCTCTTGTATAGGTAAGCGTGGCTATCATGTGTAGGCCCTTTGGTTCTCCTCCCTCATGTATAGGTAACCGTGGCTACCATGTGTAGGCCCTTTGGTTCTCCTCCCTCATGTACAGGTAACCATGGCTATCATGTGTAGGCCCTTTGGTTCTCCTCCCTCATGTATAGGTAACCGTGGCTATCATGTGTAGGCCCTTTGGTTCTCCTCCCTCTTGTATAGGTAACCGTGGCTACCATGTGTAGGCCCTTTGGTTCTCCTCCCTCTTGTATAGGTAACCGTGGCTATCATGTGTAGGCCCTTTGGTTCTCCTCCCTCTTGTATAGGTAACCGTGGCTACCATGTGAAGGCCCTTTGGTTCTCCTCCCTCTTGTATAGGTAACCGTGGCTATCATGTGTAGGCCCTTTGGTTCTCCTCCCTCATGTATAGGTAACCGTGGCTACCATGTGTAGGCCCTTTGGTTCTCCTCCCTCTTGTATAGGTAACCGTGGCTACCATTTGTCCGCCCTTTGGTTCTCCTCCCTCATGTATAGGTAACCGTGGCTACCATGTGTAGGCCCTTTGGTTCTCCTCCCTCATGTATAGGTAACCGTGGCTAGCATGTGTAGGTCCTTGGTTCTCCTCCATCATGTATAGGTTACCGTGGCTATCATGTGTAGGCCCATTGGTTCTCCTCCCTCATGTATAGGTAACTGTGGACATCATGTGTAGGCCCTTTGGTTCTCCTCCCTCATGTATAGGTAACCGTGGCTTTCATGTTTAGACCCTTTGGTTCTCCTCCCTCATGTGTAGGTAACCGTGGCTTTCATGTTTAGACCCTTTGGTTCTCCTCCCTCATGTATAGGTAACCGTGGCTATCATGTGTAGGCCCTTTGGTTCTCCTCCCTCATGTATAGGTAGCTGTGGCTATCATGTGTAGGCCCTTTGGTTCTCCTCCCTCATGTATAGGTAACCGTGGCTATCATGTGTAGGCCCTTTGGTTCTCCTCCCTCATGTATAAGTTACCGTGGCTATCATGTGTAGGCCCTTTGGTTCTCCTCCCTCTTGTATAGGTAACCGTGGCTATCATGTGTAGGCCCTTTGGTTCTCCTCCCTCATGTATAGGTAACCGTGGCTACCATGTGTAGGCCCTTTGGTTCTCCTCCATCTTGTATAGGTAACCGTGGCTACCATGTGTGCCCCCTTTGGTTCTCCTCCCTCATGTATAGGTAACCTTGGCTATCAAGTGTAGGCCCTTGGTTCTCCTCCATCATGTATAGGTTACCGTGGCTATCATGTGTAGGCCCATTGGTTCTCCTCCCTCATGTATAGGTAACTGTGGATATCATGTGTAGGCCCTTTGGTTCTCCTCCCTCATGTATAGGTAACCGTGGCTATCATGTTTAGACCCTTTGGTTCTCCTCCCTCATGTATAGGTAACCGTGGCTATCATGTGTAGGCCCTTTGGTTCTCCTCCCTCATGTATAGTTAACTGTGGCTATCATGTGGAGGCCCTTTGGTTCTCCTCCCTCATGTATAGGTAACCGTGGCTATGATGTGTAGGCCCTTTGGTTCTCCTCCCTCATGTATAGGTAACCTTGGCTATCATGTGTAGGCCCTTTGGTTCTCCTACCTCATGTATATGTAACCGTGGCTATCATGTGTAGGCCCTTTGGTTCTTCTCCATCATGTATAGGTTACCGTGGCTATCATGTGTAGGCCATATGGTTCTCCTCCATCATGTATAGGTAACTATGGCTACCATGTGTAGGCCCTTTGGTTCTCCTCCCTCTTGTATAGGTAACGTGGCTACCATGTGTGCCCCCTTTGGTTCTCCTCCCTCATGTATAGGTAACCGTGGCTACCATGTGTAGGCCCTTTGGTTCTCCTCCCTCATGTATAGGTAACCGTGGCTATCATGTGTAGGCCCTTGGTTCTCCTCCATCATGTATAGGTTACCGTGGCTATCATGTGTAGGCCCATTGGTTCTCCTCCCTCAAGTATAGGTAACTGTGGATATCATGTGTAGGCCCTTTGGTTCTCCTCCCTCATGTATAGGTAACCGTGGCTATCATGTTTAGACCCTTTGGTTCTCCTCCCTCATGTATAGGTAACCGTGGCTATCATGTGTAGGCCCTTTGGTTCTCCTCCCTCATGTATAGGTAACTGTGGCTATCATGTGGAGGCCCTTTGGTTCTCCTTCCTCATGTATAGGTAACCGTGGCTATGATGTGTAGGCCCTTTGGTTCTCCTCCCTCATGTATAGGTAACCTTGGCTATCATGTGTAGGCCCTTTGGTTCTCCTCCCTCATGTATAGGTAACCGTGGCTATCATGTGTAGGCCCTTTGGTTCTTCTCCATCATGTATAGGTTACCGTGGCTATGATGTGTGGGCCCTTTGGTTCTCCTCCCTCATGTATAGGTAACTGTGGCTATCATGTGTAGGCCATATGGTTCTCCTCCCTCATGTATTGGCAACCTTGGCTATCATGTGTAGGCCCTTTGGTTCTCCTCCCTCTTGTATAGGTAACCGTCGCTATCATGTGTAGGCCCTTTGGTTCACCTCTCTCTTGTATAGGTAACTGTGGCTATCATGTGTAGGCCCTTTGGTTCTCCTCCCTCTTGTATAGGTAAGCGTGGCTATCATGTGTAGGCCCTTTGGTTCTCCTCCCTCATGTATAGGTAACCGTGGCCACCATGTGTAGGCCCTTTGGTTCTCCTCCCTCTTGTATAGGTAACCGTGGCTACCATGTGTGCGCCCTTTGGTTCTCCTCCCTCATGTATAGGTAACCGTGGCTACCATGTGTAGGCCCTTTGGTTCTCCTCCCTCATGTATAGGTAACCGTGGCTATCATGTGTAGTCCCTTGGTTCTCCTCCATCATGTATAGGTTACCGTGGCTATCATGTGTAGGCCCATTGGTTCTCCTCCCTCATGTATAGGTAACTGTGGATATCATGTGTAGGCCCTTTGGTTCTCCTCCCTCATATATAGGTAACCGTGGCTATCATGTTTAGACCCTTTGGTTCTCCTCCCTCATGTATAGGTAACCGTGGCTATCATGTGTAGGCCCTTTGGTTCTCCTCCCTCATGTATAGGTAATCGTGGCTATCATGTGTAGGCCCTTTGGTTCTCCTCCCTCATGTATTGGCAACCTTGGCTATCATGTGTAGGCCCTTTGGTTCTCCTCCCTCTTGTATAGGTAACCGTCGCTATCATGTGTAGGCCCTTTGGTTCACCTCTCTCTTGTATAGGTAACCGTGGCTACCATGTGTAGGCCCTTTGGTTCTCCTCCCTCTTGTATAGGTAACCGTGGCTATCATGTGTAGGCCCTTTGGTTCTCCTCCCTCATGTATAGGTAACCGTGGCTACCATGTGTAGGCCCTTTGGTTCTCCTCCCTCTTGTATAGGTAACCGTGGCTACCATGTGTGCCCCCTTTGGTTCTCCTCCCTCATGTATAGGTAACCGTGGCTACCATGTGTAGGCCCTTTGGTTCTCCTCCCTCATGTATAGGTAACCGTGGCTATCATGTGTAGGCCCTTGGATCTCCTCCATCATGTATAGGTTACCGTGGCTATCATGTGTAGGCCCATTGGTTCTCCTCCCTCATGTATAGGTAACTGTGGATATCATGTGTAGGCCCTTTGGTTCTCCTCCCTCATGTATAGGTAACCGTGGCTATCATGTTTAAACCCTTTGGTTCTCCTCCCTCATGTATAGGTAACCGTGGCTATCATGTGTAGACCCTTTGGTTCTCCTCCCTCATGTATAGGTAACTGTGGCTATCATGTGGAGGCCCTTTGGTTCTCCTCCCTCATGTATAGGTAACCGTGGCTATGATGTGTAGGCCCTTTGGTTCTCCTCCCTCATGTATAGGTAACCTTGGCTATCATGTGTAGGCCCTTTGGTTCTCCTCCCTCATGTATAGGTAACCGTGGCTATCATGTGTAGGCCCTTTGGTTCTTCTCCATCATGTATAGGTTACCGTGGCTATGATATGTGGGCCCTTTGGTTCTCCTCCCTCATGTATAGGTAACTGTGGCTATCATGTGTAGGCCATATGGTTCTCCTCCATCATGTATAGGTAACTATGGCTATCATGTGTAGGCCCTTTGGTTCTCCTCCCTCATGTACAGGTAACCATGGCTATCATGTGTAGGCCCTTTGGTTCTCCTCCCTCATGTATAGGTAACCGTGGCTATCATGTGTAGGCCCTTTGGTTCTCCTCCCTCTTGTATAGGTAACCGTGGCTACCATGTGTAGGCCCTTTGGTTCTCCTCCCTCTTGTATAGGTAACCGTGGCTATCATGTGTAGGCCCTTTGGTTCTCCTCCCTCTTGTATAGGTAACCGTGGCTACCATGTGAAGGCCCTTTGGTTCTCCTCCCTCTTGTATAGGTAACCGTGGCTATCATGTGTAGGCCCTTTGGTTCTCCTCCCTCATGTATAGGTAACCGTGGCTACCATGTGTGCCCCCTTTGGTTCTCCTCCCTCATGTATAGGTAACCGTGGCTACCATGTGAAGGCCCTTTGGTTCTCCTCCCTCTTGTATAGGTAACTATGGCTACCATTTGTAGGCCCTTTGGTTCTCCTCCCTCTTGTATAGGTAACGTGGCTACCATGTGTGCCCCCTTTGGTTCTCCTCCCTCATGTATAGGTAACCGTGGCTACCATGTGTAGGCCCTTTGGTTCTCCTCCCTCATGTATAGGTAACCGTGGCTATCATGTGTAGGCCCTTGGTTCTCCTCCATCATGTATAGGTTACCGTGGCTATCATGTGTAGGCCCATTGGTTCTCCTCCCTCAAGTATAGGTAACTGTGGATATCATGTGTAGGCCCTTTGGTTCTCCTCCCTCATGTATAGGTAACCGTGGCTATCATGTTTAGACCCTTTGGTTCTCCTCCCTCATGTATAGGTAACCGTGGCTATCATGTGTAGGCCCTTTGGTTCTCCTCCCTCATGTATAGGTAACTGTGGCTATCATGTGGAGGCCCTTTGGTTCTCCTTCCTCATGTATAGGTAACCGTGGCTATGATGTGTAGGCCCTTTGGTTCTCCTCCCTCATGTATAGGTAACCTTGGCTATCATGTGTAGGCCCTTTGGTTCTCCTCCCTCATGTATAGGTAACCGTGGCTATCATGTGTAGGCCCTTTGGTTCTTCTCCATCATGTATAGGTTACCGTGGCTATGATGTGTGGGCCCTTTGGTTCTCCTCCCTCATGTATAGGTAACTGTGGCTATCATGTGTAGGCCATATGGTTCTCCTCCCTCATGTATTGGCAACCTTGGCTATCATGTGTAGGCCCTTTGGTTCTCCTCCCTCTTGTATAGGTAACCGTCGCTATCATGTGTAGGCCCTTTGGTTCACCTCTCTCTTGTATAGGTAACTGTGGCTATCATGTGTAGGCCCTTTGGTTCTCCTCCCTCTTGTATAGGTAAGCGTGGCTATCATGTGTAGGCCCTTTGGTTCTCCTCCCTCATGTATAGGTAACCGTGGCCACCATGTGTAGGCCCTTTGGTTCTCCTCCCTCTTGTATAGGTAACCGTGGCTACCATGTGTGCGCCCTTTGGTTCTCCTCCCTCATGTATAGGTAACCGTGGCTACCATGTGTAGGTCCTTGGTTCTCCTCCATCATGTATAGGTTACCGTGGCTATCATGTGTAGGCCCATTGGTTCTCCTCCCTCATGTATAGGTAACTGTGGACATCATGTGTAGGCCCTTTGGTTCTCCTCCCTCATGTATAGGTAACCGTGGCTTTCATGTTTAGACCCTTTGGTTCTCCTCCCTCATGTGTAGGTAACCGTGGCTTTCATGTTTAGACCCTTTGGTTCTCCTCCCTCATGTATAGGTAACCGTGGCTATCATGTGTAGGCCCTTTGGTTCTCCTCCCTCATGTATAGGTAGCTGTGGCTATCATGTGTAGGCCCTTTGGTTCTCCTCCCTCATGTATAGGTAACCGTGGCTATCATGTGTAGGCCCTTTGGTTCTCCTCCCTCATGTATAAGTTACCGTGGCTATCATGTGTAGGCCCTTTGGTTCTCCTCCCTCTTGTATAGGTAACCGTGGCTATCATGTGTAGGCCCTTTGGTTCTCCTCCCTCATGTATAGGTAACCGTGGCTACCATGTGTAGGCCCTTTGGTTCTCCTCCATCTTGTATAGGTAACCGTGGCTACCATGTGTGCCCCCTTTGGTTCTCCTCCCTCATGTATAGGTAACCTTGGCTATCAAGTGTAGGCCCTTGGTTCTCCTCCATCATGTATAGGTTACCGTGGCTATCATGTGTAGGCCCATTGGTTCTCCTCCCTCATGTATAGGTAACTGTGGATATCATGTGTAGGCCCTTTGGTTCTCCTCCCTCATGTATAGGTAACCGTGGCTATCATGTTTAGACCCTTTGGTTCTCCTCCCTCATGTATAGGTAACCGTGGCTATCATGTGTAGGCCCTTTGGTTCTCCTCCCTCATGTATAGTTAACTGTGGCTATCATGTGGAGGCCCTTTGGTTCTCCTCCCTCATGTATAGGTAACCGTGGCTATGATGTGTAGGCCCTTTGGTTCTCCTCCCTCATGTATAGGTAACCTTGGCTATCATGTGTAGGCCCTTTGGTTCTCCTACCTCATGTATATGTAACCGTGGCTATCATGTGTAGGCCCTTTGGTTCTTCTCCATCATGTATAGGTTACCGTGGCTATCATGTGTAGGCCATATGGTTCTCCTCCATCATGTATAGGTAACTATGGCTACCATGTGTAGGCCCTTTGGTTCTCCTCCCTCTTGTATAGGTAACGTGGCTACCATGTGTGCCCCCTTTGGTTCTCCTCCCTCATGTATAGGTAACCGTGGCTACCATGTGTAGGCCCTTTGGTTCTCCTCCCTCATGTATAGGTAACCGTGGCTATCATGTGTAGGCCCTTGGTTCTCCTCCATCATGTATAGGTTACCGTGGCTATCATGTGTAGGCCCATTGGTTCTCCTCCCTCAAGTATAGGTAACTGTGGATATCATGTGTAGGCCCTTTGGTTCTCCTCCCTCATGTATAGGTAACCGTGGCTATCATGTTTAGACCCTTTGGTTCTCCTCCCTCATGTATAGGTAACCGTGGCTATCATGTGTAGGCCCTTTGGTTCTCCTCCCTCATGTATAGGTAACTGTGGCTATCATGTGGAGGCCCTTTGGTTCTCCTTCCTCATGTATAGGTAACCGTGGCTATGATGTGTAGGCCCTTTGGTTCTCCTCCCTCATGTATAGGTAACCTTGGCTATCATGTGTAGGCCCTTTGGTTCTCCTCCCTCATGTATAGGTAACCGTGGCTATCATGTGTAGGCCCTTTGGTTCTTCTCCATCATGTATAGGTTACCGTGGCTATGATGTGTGGGCCCTTTGGTTCTCCTCCCTCATGTATAGGTAACTGTGGCTATCATGTGTAGGCCATATGGTTCTCCTCCCTCATGTATTGGCAACCTTGGCTATCATGTGTAGGCCCTTTGGTTCTCCTCCCTCTTGTATAGGTAACCGTCGCTATCATGTGTAGGCCCTTTGGTTCACCTCTCTCTTGTATAGGTAACTGTGGCTATCATGTGTAGGCCCTTTGGTTCTCCTCCCTCTTGTATAGGTAAGCGTGGCTATCATGTGTAGGCCCTTTGGTTCTCCTCCCTCATGTATAGGTAACCGTGGCCACCATGTGTAGGCCCTTTGGTTCTCCTCCCTCTTGTATAGGTAACCGTGGCTACCATGTGTGCGCCCTTTGGTTCTCCTCCCTCATGTATAGGTAACCGTGGCTACCATGTGTAGGCCCTTTGGTTCTCCTCCCTCATGTATAGGTAACCGTGGCTATCATGTGTAGTCCCTTGGTTCTCCTCCATCATGTATAGGTTACCGTGGCTATCATGTGTAGGCCCATTGGTTCTCCTCCCTCATGTATAGGTAACTGTGGATATCATGTGTAGGCCCTTTGGTTCTCCTCCCTCATATATAGGTAACCGTGGCTATCATGTTTAGACCCTTTGGTTCTCCTCCCTCATGTATAGGTAACCGTGGCTATCATGTGTAGGCCCTTTGGTTCTCCTCCCTCATGTATAGGTAATCGTGGCTATCATGTGTAGGCCCTTTGGTTCTCCTCCCTCATGTATTGGCAACCTTGGCTATCATGTGTAGGCCCTTTGGTTCTCCTCCCTCTTGTATAGGTAACCGTCGCTATCATGTGTAGGCCCTTTGGTTCACCTCTCTCTTGTATAGGTAACCGTGGCTACCATGTGTAGGCCCTTTGGTTCTCCTCCCTCTTGTATAGGTAACCGTGGCTATCATGTGTAGGCCCTTTGGTTCTCCTCCCTCATGTATAGGTAACCGTGGCTACCATGTGTAGGCCCTTTGGTTCTCCTCCCTCTTGTATAGGTAACCGTGGCTACCATGTGTGCCCCCTTTGGTTCTCCTCCCTCATGTATAGGTAACCGTGGCTACCATGTGTAGGCCCTTTGGTTCTCCTCCCTCATGTATAGGTAACCGTGGCTATCATGTGTAGGCCCTTGGATCTCCTCCATCATGTATAGGTTACCGTGGCTATCATGTGTAGGCCCATTGGTTCTCCTCCCTCATGTATAGGTAACTGTGGATATCATGTGTAGGCCCTTTGGTTCTCCTCCCTCATGTATAGGTAACCGTGGCTATCATGTTTAGACCCTTTGGTTCTCCTCCCTCATGTATAGGTAACCGTGGCTATCATGTGTAGACCCTTTGGTTCTCCTCCCTCATGTATAGGTAACTGTGGCTATCATGTGGAGGCCCTTTGGTTCTCCTCCCTCATGTATAGGTAACCGTGGCTATGATGTGTAGGCCCTTTGGTTCTCCTCCCTCATGTATAGGTAACCTTGGCTATCATGTGTAGGCCCTTTGGTTCTCCTCCCTCATGTATAGGTAACCGTGGCTATCATGTGTAGGCCCTTTGGTTCTTCTCCATCATGTATAGGTTACCGTGGCTATCATGTGTAGGCCATATGGTTCTCCTCCATCATGTATAGGTAACTATGGCTATCATGTGTAGGCCCTTTGGTTCTCCTCCCTCATGTACAGGTAACCATGGCTATCATGTGTAGGCCCTTTGGTTCTCCTCCCTCATGTATAGGTAACCGTGGCTATCATGTGTAGGCCCTTTGGTTCTCCTCCCTCTTGTATAGGTAACCGTGGCTACCATGTGTAGGCCCTTTGGTTCTCCTCCCTCTTGTATAGGTAACCGTGGCTATCATGTGTAGGCCCTTTGGTTCTCCTCCCTCTTGTATAGGTAACCGTGGCTACCATGTGAAGGCCCTTTGGTTCTCCTCCCTCTTGTATAGGTAACCGTGGCTATCATGTGTAGGCCCTTTGGTTCTCCTCCCTCATGTATAGGTAACCGTGGCTACCATGTGTGCCCCCTTTGGTTCTCCTCCCTCATGTATAGGTAACCGTGGCTACCATGTGAAGGCCCTTTGGTTCTCCTCCCTCTTGTATAGGTAACTATGGCTACCATGTGTAGGCCCTTTGGTTCTCCTCCCTCTTGTATAGGTAACGTGGCTACCATGTGTGCCCCCTTTGGTTCTCCTCCCTCATGTATAGGTAACCGTGGCTACCATGTGTAGGCCCTTTGGTTCTCCTCCCTCATGTATAGGTAACCGTGGCTATCATGTGTAGGCCCTTGGTTCTCCTCCATCATGTATAGGTTACCGTGGCTATCATGTGTAGGCCCATTGGTTCTCCTCCCTCAAGTATAGGTAACTGTGGATATCATGTGTAGGCCCTTTGGTTCTCCTCCCTCATGTATAGGTAACCGTGGCTATCATGTTTAGACCCTTTGGTTCTCCTCCCTCATGTATAGGTAACCGTGGCTATCATGTGTAGGCCCTTTGGTTCTCCTCCCTCATGTATAGGTAACTGTGGCTATCATGTGGAGGCCCTTTGGTTCTCCTTCCTCATGTATAGGTAACCGTGGCTATGATGTGTAGGCCCTTTGGTTCTCCTCCCTCATGTATAGGTAACCTTGGCTATCATGTGTAGGCCCTTTGGTTCTCCTCCCTCATGTATAGGTAACCGTGGCTATCATGTGTAGGCCCTTTGGTTCTTCTCCATCATGTATAGGTTACCGTGGCTATGATGTGTGGGCCCTTTGGTTCTCCTCCCTCATGTATAGGTAACTGTGGCTATCATGTGTAGGCCATATGGTTCTCCTCCCTCATGTATTGGCAACCTTGGCTATCATGTGTAGGCCCTTTGGTTCTCCTCCCTCTTGTATAGGTAACCGTCGCTATCATGTGTAGGCCCTTTGGTTCACCTCTCTCTTGTATAGGTAACTGTGGCTATCATGTGTAGGCCCTTTGGTTCTCCTCCCTCTTGTATAGGTAAGCGTGGCTATCATGTGTAGGCCCTTTGGTTCTCCTCCCTCATGTATAGGTAACCGTGGCCACCATGTGTAGGCCCTTTGGTTCTCCTCCCTCTTGTATAGGTAACCGTGGCTACCATGTGTGCGCCCTTTGGTTCTCCTCCCTCATGTATAGGTAACCGTGGCTACCATGTGTAGGCCCTTTGGTTCTCCTCCCTCATGTATAGGTAACCGTGGCTATCATGTGTAGTCCCTTGGTTCTCCTCCATCATGTATAGGTTACCGTGGCTATCATGTGTAGGCCCATTGGTTCTCCTCCCTCATGTATAGGTAACTGTGGATATCATGTGTAGGCCCTTTGGTTCTCCTCCCTCATATATAGGTAACCGTGGCTATCATGTTTAGACCCTTTGGTTCTCCTCCCTCATGTATAGGTAACCGTGGCTATCATGTGTAGGCCCTTTGGTTCTCCTCCCTCATGTATAGGTAATCGTGGCTATCATGTGTAGGCCCTTTGGTTCTCCTCCCTCATGTATTGGCAACCTTGGCTATCATGTGTAGGCCCTTTGGTTCTCCTCCCTCTTGTATAGGTAACCGTCGCTATCATGTGTAGGCCCTTTGGTTCACCTCTCTCTTGTATAGGTAACCGTGGCTACCATGTGTAGGCCCTTTGGTTCTCCTCCCTCTTGTATAGGTAACCGTGGCTATCATGTGTAGGCCCTTTGGTTCTCCTCCCTCATGTATAGGTAACCGTGGCTACCATGTGTAGGCCCTTTGGTTCTCCTCCCTCTTGTATAGGTAACCGTGGCTACCATGTGTGCCCCCTTTGGTTCTCCTCCCTCATGTATAGGTAACCGTGGCTACCATGTGTAGGCCCTTTGGTTCTCCTCCCTCATGTATAGGTAACCGTGGCTATCATGTGTAGGCCCTTGGATCTCCTCCATCATGTATAGGTTACCGTGGCTATCATGTGTAGGCCCATTGGTTCTCCTCCCTCATGTATAGGTAACTGTGGATATCATGTGTAGGCCCTTTGGTTCTCCTCCCTCATGTATAGGTAACCGTGGCTATCATGTTTAGACCCTTTGGTTCTCCTCCCTCATGTATAGGTAACCGTGGCTATCATGTGTAGACCCTTTGGTTCTCCTCCCTCATGTATAGGTAACTGTGGCTATCATGTGGAGGCCCTTTGGTTCTCCTCCCTCATGTATAGGTAACCGTGGCTATGATGTGTAGGCCCTTTGGTTCTCCTCCCTCATGTATAGGTAACCTTGGCTATCATGTGTAGGCCCTTTGGTTCTCCTCCCTCATGTATAGGTAACCGTGGCTATCATGTGTAGGCCCTTTGGTTCTTCTCCATCATGTATAGGTTACCGTGGCTATGATATGTGGGCCCTTTGGTTCTCCTCCCTCATGTATAGGTAACTGTGGCTATCATGTGTAGGCCATATGGTTCTCCTCCATCATGTATAGGTAACTATGGCTATCATGTGTAGGCCCTTTGGTTCTCCTCCCTCATGTACAGGTAACCATGGCTATCATGTGTAGGCCCTTTGGTTCTCCTCCCTCATGTATAGGTAACCGTGGCTATCATGTGTAGGCCCTTTGGTTCTCCTCCCTCTTGTATAGGTAACCGTGGCTACCATGTGTAGGCCCTTTGGTTCTCCTCCCTCTTGTATAGGTAACCGTGGCTATCATGTGTAGGCCCTTTGGTTCTCCTCCCTCTTGTATAGGTAACCGTGGCTACCATGTGAAGGCCCTTTGGTTCTCCTCCCTCTTGTATAGGTAACCGTGGCTATCATGTGTAGGCCCTTTGGTTCTCCTCCCTCATGTATAGGTAACCGTGGCTACCATGTGTAGGCCCTTTGGTTCTCCTCCCTCTTGTATAGGTAACCGTGGCTACCATTTGTCCGCCCTTTGGTTCTCCTCCCTCATGTATAGGTAACCGTGGCTACCATGTGTAGGCCCTTTGGTTCTCCTCCCTCATGTATAGGTAACCATGGCTAGCATGTGTAGGTCCTTGGTTCTCCTCCATCATGTATAGGTTACCGTGGCTATCATGTGTAGGCCCATTGGTTCTCCTCCCTCATGTATAGGTAACTGTGGACATCATGTGTAGGCCCTTTGGTTCTCCTCCCTCATGTATAGGTAACCGTGGCTTTCATGTTTAGACCCTTTGGTTCTCCTCCCTCATGTGTAGGTAACCGTGGCTTTCATGTTTAGACCCTTTGGTTCTCCTCCCTCATGTATAGGTAACCGTGGCTATCATGTGTAGGCCCTTTGGTTCTCCTCCCTCATGTATAGGTAGCTGTGGCTATCATGTGTAGGCCCTTTGGTTCTCCTCCCTCATGTATAGGTAACCGTGGCTATCATGTGTAGGCCCTTTGGTTCTCCTCCCTCATGTATAAGTTACCGTGGCTATCATGTGTAGGCCCTTTGGTTCTCCTCCCTCTTGTATAGGTAACCGTGGCTATCATGTGTAGGCCCTTTGGTTCTCCTCCCTCATGTATAGGTAACCGTGGCTACCATGTGTAGGCCCTTTGGTTCTCCTCCATCTTGTATAGGTAACCGTGGCTACCATGTGTGCCCCCTTTGGTTCTCCTCCCTCATGTATAGGTAACCGTGGCTATCAAGTGTAGGCCCTTGGTTCTCCTCCATCATGTATAGGTTACCGTGGCTATCATGTGTAGGCCCATTGGTTCTCCTCCCTCATGTATAGGTAACTGTGGATATCATGTGTAGGCCCTTTGGTTCTCCTCCCTCATGTATAGGTAACCGTGGCTATCATGTTTAGACCCTTTGGTTCTCCTCCCTCATGTATAGGTAACCGTGGCTATCATGTGTAGGCCCTTTGGTTCTCCTCCCTCATGTATAGTTAACTGTGGCTATCATGTGGAGGCCCTTTGGTTCTCCTCCCTCATGTATAGGTAACCGTGGCTATGATGTGTAGGCCCTTTGGTTCTCCTCCCTCATGTATAGGTAACCTTGGCTATCATGTGTAGGCCCTTTGGTTCTCCTACCTCATGTATATGTAACCGTGGCTATCATGTGTAGGCCCTTTGGTTCTTCTCCATCATGTATAGGTTACCGTGGCTATCATGTGTAGGCCATATGGTTCTCCTCCATCATGTATAGGTAACTATGGCTACCATGTGTAGGCCCTTTGGTTCTCCTCCCTCTTGTATAGGTAACGTGGCTACCATGTGTGCCCCCTTTGGTTCTCCTCCCTCATGTATAGGTAACCGTGGCTACCATGTGTAGGCCCTTTGGTTCTCCTCCCTCATGTATAGGTAACCGTGGCTATCATGTGTAGGCCCTTGGTTCTCCTCCATCATGTATAGGTTACCGTGGCTATCATGTGTAGGCCCATTGGTTCTCCTCCCTCAAGTATAGGTAACTGTGGATATCATGTGTAGGCCCTTTGGTTCTCCTCCCTCATGTATAGGTAACCGTGGCTATCATGTTTAGACCCTTTGGTTCTCCTCCCTCATGTATAGGTAACCGTGGCTATCATGTGTAGGCCCTTTGGTTCTCCTCCCTCATGTATAGGTAACTGTGGCTATCATGTGGAGGCCCTTTGGTTCTCCTTCCTCATGTATAGGTAACCGTGGCTATGATGTGTAGGCCCTTTGGTTCTCCTCCCTCATGTATAGGTAACCTTGGCTATCATGTGTAGGCCCTTTGGTTCTCCTCCCTCATGTATAGGTAACCGTGGCTATCATGTGTAGGCCCTTTGGTTCTTCTCCATCATGTATAGGTTACCGTGGCTATGATGTGTGGGCCCTTTGGTTCTCCTCCCTCATGTATAGGTAACTGTGGCTATCATGTGTAGGCCATATGGTTCTCCTCCATCATGTATAGGTAACTATGGCTATCATGTGTAGGCCCTTTGGTTCTCCTCCCTCATGTACAGGTAACCATGGCTATCATGTGTAGGCCCTTTGGTTCTCCTCCCTCATGTATAGGTAACCGTGGCTATCAGGTGTAGGCCCTTTGGTTCTCCTCCCTCTTGTATAGGTAACCGTGGCTACCATGTGTAGGCCCTTTGGTTCTCCTCCCTCTTGTATAGGTAACTGTGGCTATCATGTGTAGGCCCTTTGGTTCTCCTCCCTCTTGTATAGGTAACCGTGGCTACCATGTGAAGGCCCTTTGGTTCTCCTCCCTCTTGTATAGGTAACCGTGGCTATCATATGTAGGCACTTTTGTTCTCCTCCCTCATGTATAGGTAACCGTGGCTATCATGTGTAGGCCCTTTGGTTCTCCTCCCTCTTGTATAGGTAACCGTGGCTACCATGTGTCCGCCCTTTGGTTCTCCTCCCTCATGTATAGGTAACCGTGGCTACCGTGTGTAGGCCCTTTGGTTCTCCTCCCTCATGTATAGGTAACCGTGGCTAGCATGTGTAGGTCCTTGGTTCTCCTCCATCATGTATAGGTTACCGTGGCTATCATGTGTAGGCCCATTGGTTCTCCTCCCTCATGTATAGGTAACTGTGGACATCATGTGTAGGCCCTTTGGTTCTCCTCCCTCATATGTAGGTAACCGTGGCTTTCATGTTTAGACCCTTTGGTTCTCCTCCCTCATGTGTAGGTAACCGTGGCTTTCATGTTTAGACCCTTTGGTTCTCCTCCCTCATGTATAGGTAACCGTGGCTATCATGTGTAGGCCCTTTGGTTCTCCTACCTCATGTATAGGTAGCTGTGGCTATCATGTGTAGGCCCTTTGGTTCTCCTCCCTCATGTATAGGTAACCGTGGCTATCATGTGTAGGCCCTTTGGTTCTCCTCCCTCATGTATAGGTAACCGTGGCTATCATGTGTAGGCCCTTTGGTTCTCCTCCATCATGTATAGGTAACGTGGCTATCATGTGTACGCCCATTGGTTCTCCTCCCTCATGAATATGTAACTATGGATATCATTTGTAGGCCCTTTGGTTCTCCTCCCTCATGTATAGGTAACCGTGGCTATCATGTTTAGACCCTTTGGTTCTCCTCCCTCATGTATAGGTAGCCGTGGCTATCATGTGTAGGCCCTTTGGTTCTCCTCCCTCATGCATAGGTAACTGTGGCTATCATGTGTAGGCCCTTTGGTTCTCCTCCCTCATGTATAGGTAACTGTGGCTATCATGTGTAGGCCCTTTGGTTCTCCTCAATCGTGTATAGGTAACCGTGGCTATCATGTTTAGGCCCTTTGGTTCTCCTCCCTCATGTATAGGTAACCGTGGCTATCATGTGTAGGCCCTTTGGTTCTCCTCCATCATGTATAGGTTACCGTGGCTATCATGTGTACGCCCATTGGTTCTCCTCCCTCATGAATAGGTAACTGTGGATATCATGTGTAGGCCCTTTGGTTCTCCTCCCTCGTGTATAGGTAACCGTGGCTATCATGTTTAGACCCTTTGGTTCTCCTCCCTCATGTATAGGTAACCGTGGGTATCATGTGTAGGCCCTTTGGTTCTCCTCCCTCATGTATAGGTAACTGTGGCTATCATGTGTAGGCCCTTTGGTTCTCCTCCCTCATGTAAAGGTAAACGTGGATATCATGTGTAGGCCCTTTGGTTCTCCTCCATCATGTATAGGTAACCGTGGCTACCATGTGTAGGCCCTTTGGTTCTCCTCCCTCTTGTATAGGTAACCGTGGCTACCATGTGTGCGCCCTTTGGTTCTCCTCCCTCATGTATAGGTAACCGTGGCTACCATGTGTAGGCCCTTTGGTTCTCCTCCCTCATGTATAGGTAACCGTGGCTATCATGTGTAGGCCCTTGGTTCTCCTCCATCATGTATAGGTTATCGTGGCTATCATGTGTAGGCCCATTGGTTCTCCTCCCTCATGTATAGGTAACTGTGGATATCATGTGTAGGCCCTTTGGTTCTCCTCCCTCATGTATAGGTAACCGTGGCTATCATGTTTAGACCCTTTGGTTCTCCTCCCTCATGTATAGGTAACCGTGGCTATCATGTGTAGGCCCTTTGGTTCTCCTCCATCATGTATAGGTTACCGTGGCTATCATGTGTACGGCCATTGGTTCTCCTCCCTCATGAATAGGTAACTCTGGATATCATGTGTAGGCCCTTTGGTTCTCCTTCCTCATGTATGGGTAACCGTGGCTATCATGTTTAGACCATTTGGTTCTCCTCCCTCATGTATAGGTAACCGTGGCTATCATGTGTAGGCCCTTTGGTTCTCCTCCCTCTTGTATAGGTAACCGCGGCTACCATGTGTAGGCCCTTTGGTTCTCCTCCCTCTTGCATAGGTAACCGTGGCTACCATGTGTAGGCCCTTTGGTTCTCCTCCCTCTTGTATAGGTAACCGTGGCTATTATGTGTAGGCCCTTTGGTTCTCCTCCCTCATGTATAGGTAACCGTGGCTACCATGTGTAGGCCCTTTGGTTCTCCTCCCTCTTGTATAGGTAACCGTGGCTACCATGTGTGCGCCCTTTGGTTCTCCTCCCTCATGTATAGGTAACCGTGGCTACCATGTGTAGGCCCTTTGGTTCTCCTCCCTCATGTATAGGTAACCGTGGCTATCATGTGTAGGCCCTTGGTTCTACTCCATCATGTATAGGTTATCGTGGCTATCATGTGTAGGCCCATTGGTTCTCCTCCCTCATGTATAGGTAACAGTTGATATCATGTGTAGGCCCTTTGGTTCTCCTCCCTCATGTATAGGTAACCGTGGCTATCATGTTTAGACCCTTTGGTTCTCCTCCCTCATGTATAGGTAACCGTGGCTATCATGTGTAGGCCCTTTGATTCTCCTCCCTCATGTATAGGTAACTGAGGCTATCATGTGGAGGCCCTTTGGTTCTCCTCCCTCATATATAGGTAATCGTGGCTATCATGTGTAGGCTCTTTGGTTCTCCTCCCTCATTTATAGGTAACCTTGGCTACCATGTGTAGGCCCTTTGGTTCTCCTCCCTCATGTATAGGTAACCGTGGCTACCGTGTGTAGGCCCTTTGGTTCTCCTCCCTCATGTATAGGTAACCGTGGCTAGCATGTGTAGGTCCTTGGTTCTCTTCCATCATGTATAGGTTACCGTGGCTATCATGTGTAGGCCCATTGGTTCTCCTCCCTCATGTATAGGTAACTGTGGACATCATGTGTAGGCCCTTTGGTTCTCCTCCCTCATGTATAGGTAACCGTGGCTTTCATGTTTAGACCCTTTGGTTCTCCTCCCTCATGTGTAGGTAACCGTGGCTTTCATGTTTAGACCCTTTGGTTCTCCTCCCTCATGTATAGGTAACGTGGCTATCATGTGAAGGCCCTTTGGTTCTCCTCCCTCATGTATAGGTAGCTGTGGCTATCATGTGTAGGCCCTTTGGTTCTCCTCCCTCATGTATAGGTAACCGTGGCTATCATGTGTAGGCCCTTTGGTTCTCCTCCCTCATGTATAAGTAACCGTGGCTATCATGTGTAGGCCCTTTGGTTCTCCTCCATCATGTATAGGTAACGTGGCTATCATGTGTACGCCCATTGGTTCTCCTCCCTCATGAATATGTAACTATGGATATCATTTGTAGGCCCTTTGGTTCTCCTCCCTCATGTATAGGTAACCGTGGCTATTATGTTTAGACCCTTTGGTTCTCCTCCCTCATGTATAGGTAACCGTGGCTATCATGTGTAGGCCCTTTGGTTCTCCTCCCTCATGCATAGGTAACTGTGGCTATCATGTGTAGGCCCTTTGGTTCTCCTCCCTCATGTATAGGTAACTGTGGCTATCATGTGTAGGCCCTTTGGTTCTCCTCACTCGTGTATAGGTAACCGTGGCTATCATGTTTAGGCCCTTTGGTTCTCCTCCCTCATGTATAGGTAACCGTGGCTATCATGTGTAGGCCCTTTGGTTCTCCTCCATCATGTATAGGTTACCGTGGCTATCATGTGTACGCCCATTGGTTCTCCTCCCTCATGAATAGGTAACTGTGGATATCATGTGTAGGCCCTTTGGTTCTCCTCCCTCGTGTATAGGTAACCGTGGCTATCATGTTTAGACCCTTTGGTTCTCCTCCCTCATGTATAGGTAACCGTGGGTATCATGTGTAGGCCCTTTGGTTCTCCACCCTCATGTATAGGTAACTGTGGCTATCATGTGTAGGCCCTTTGGTTCTCCTCCCTCATGTAAAGGTAACCGTGGATATCATGTGTAGGCCCTTTGGTTCTCCTCCCTCATGTATAGGTAACCGTGGCTACCATGTGTAGGCCCTTTGGTTCTCCTCCCTCTTGTATAGGTAACCGTGGCTACCATGTGTGCGCCCTTTGGTTCTCCTCCCTCATGTATAGGTAACCGTGGCTACCATGTGTAGGCCCTTTGGTTCTCCTCCCTCATGTATAGGTAACCGTGGCTATCATGTGTAGGCCCTTGGTTCTCCTCCATCATGTATAGGTTATCGTGGCTATCATGTGTAGGCCCATTGGTTCTCCTCCCTCATGTATAGGTAACTGTGGATATCATGTGTAGGCCCTTTGGTTCTCCTCCCTCATGTATAGGTAACCGTGGCTATCATGTTTAGACCCTTTGGTTCTCCTCCCTCATGTATAGGTAACCGTGGCTATCATGTGTAGGCCCTTTGATTCTCCTCCCTCATGTATAGGTAACTGAGGCTATCATGTGGAGGCCCTTTGGTTCTCCTCCCTCATGTATAGGTAATCGTGGCTATCATGTGTAGGCTCTTTGGTTCTCCTCCCTCATTTATAGGTAACCTTGGCTACCATGTGTCCGCCCTTTGGTTCCCCTCCGTCATGTATAGGTAACCGTGGCTACCGTATGTAGGCCCTTTGGTTCTCCTCCCTCATGTATAGGTAACCGTGGCTAGCATGTGTAGGTCCTTGGTTCTCCTCCATCATGTATAGGTTACCGTGGCTATCATGTGTAGGCCCATTGGTTCTCCTCCCTCATGTATAGGTAACTGTGGACATCATGTGTAGGCCCTTTGGTTCTCCTCCCTCATGTATAGGTAACCGTGGCTTTCATGTCTAGACCCTTTGGTTCTCCTCCCTCATGTGTAGGTAACCGTGGCTTTCATGTTTAGACCCTTTGGTTCTCCTCCCTCATGTATAGGTAACCGTGGCTATCATGTGTAGGCCCTTTGGTTCTCCTCCCTCATGTATAGGTAGCTGTGGCTATCATGTGTAGGCCCTTTGGTTCTCCTCCCTCATGTATAGGTAACCGTGGCTATCATGTGTAGGCCCTTTGGTTCTCCTCCCTCATGTATAAGTAACTGTGGCTATCATGTGTAGGCCCTTTGGTTCTCCTCCATCATGTATAGGTAACGTGGCTATCATGTGTACGCCCATTGGTTCTCCTCCCTCATGAATATGTAACTATGGATATCATTTGTAGGCCCTTTGGTTCTCCTCCCTCATGTATAGGTAACCGTGGCTATCATGTTTAGACCCTTTGGTTCTCCTCCCTCATGCATAGGTAACTGTGGTTATCATGTGTAGGCCCTTTGGTTCTCCTCCCTCATGTATAGGTAACTGTGGCTATCATGTGTAGGCCCTTTGGTTCTCCTCACTCGTGTATAGGTAACCGTGGCTATCATGTTTAGACCCTTTGGTTCTCCTCCCTCATGTATAGGTAACCGTGGCTATCATGTGTAGGCCCTTTGGTTCTCCTCCCTCATGCATAGGTAACTGTGGCTATCATGTGTAGGCCCTTTGGTTCTCCTCCCTCATGTATAGGTAACTGTGGCTATCATGTGTAGGCCCTTTGGTTCTCCTCACTCGTGTATAGGTAACCGTGGCTATCATGTTTAGGCCCTTTGGTTCTCCTCCCTCATGTATAGGTAACCGTGGCTATCATGTGTAGGCCCTTTGGTTATCCTCCATCATGTATAGGTAACGTGGCTATCATGTGAAGGCCCTTTGGTTCTCCTCCCTCATGTATAGGTAGCTGTGGCTATCATGTGTAGGCCCTTTGGTTCTCCTCCCTCATGTATAGGTAACCGTGGCTATCATGTGTAGGCCCTTTGGTTCTCCTCCCTCATGTATAAGTAACCGTGGCTATCATGTGTAGGCCCTTTGGTTCTCCTCCATCATGTATAGGTAACGTGGCTATCATGTGTACGCCCATTGGTTCTCCTCCCTCATGAATATGTAACTATGGATATCATTTGTAGGCCCTTTGGTTCTCCTCCCTCATGTATAGGTAACCGTGGCTATCATGTTTAGACCCTTTGGTTCTCCTCCCTCATGTATAGGTAACCGTGGCTATCATGTGTAGGCCCTTTGGTTCTCCTCCCTCATGCATAGGTAACTGTGGCTATCATGTGTAGGCCCTTTGGTTCTCCTCCCTCATGTATAGGTAACTGTGGCTATCATGTGTAGGCCCTTTGGTTCTCCTCACTCGTGTATAGGTAACCGTGGCTATCATGTTTAGGCCCTTTGGTTCTCCTCCCTCATGTATAGGTAACCGTGGCTATCATGTGTAGGCCCTTTGGTTCTCCTCCATCATGTATAGGTTACCGTGGCTATCATGTGTACGCCCATTGGTTCTCCTCCCTCATGAATAGGTAACTGTGGATATCATGTGTAGGCCCTTTGGTTCTCCTCCCTCGTGTATAGGTAACCGTGGCTATCATGTTTAGACCCTTTGGTTCTCCTCCCTCATGTATAGGTAACCGTGGGTATCATGTGTAGGCCCTTTGGTTCTCCACCCTCATGTATAGGTAACTGTGGCTATCATGTGTAGGCCCTTTGGTTCTCCTCCCTCATGTAAAGGTAACCGTGGATATCATGTGTAGGCCCTTTGGTTCTCCTCCCTCATGTATAGGTAACCGTGGCTACCATGTGTAGGCCCTTTGGTTCTCCTCCCTCTTGTATAGGTAACCGTGGCTACCATGTGTGCGCCCTTTGGTTCTCCTCCCTCATGTATAGGTAACCGTGGCTACCATGTGTAGGCCCTTTGGTTCTCCTCCCTCATGTATAGGTAACCGTGGCTATCATGTGTAGGCCCTTGGTTCTCCTCCATCATGTATAGGTTATCGTGGCTATCATGTGTAGGCCCATTGGTTCTCCTCCCTCATGTATAGGTAACTGTGGATATCATGTGTAGGCCCTTTGGTTCTCCTCCCTCATGTATAGGTAACCGTGGCTATCATGTTTAGACCCTTTGGTTCTCCTCCCTCATGTATAGGTAACCGTGGCTATCATGTGTAGGCCCTTTGATTCTCCTCCCTCATGTATAGGTAACTGAGGCTATCATGTGGAGGCCCTTTGGTTCTCCTCCCTCATGTATAGGTAATCGTGGCTATCATGTGTAGGCTCTTTGGTTCTCCTCCCTCATTTATAGGTAACCTTGGCTACCATGTGTCCGCCCTTTGGTTCCCCTCCGTCATGTATAGGTAACCGTGGCTACCGTATGTAGGCCCTTTGGTTCTCCTCCCTCATGTATAGGTAACCGTGGCTAGCATGTGTAGGTCCTTGGTTCTCCTCCATCATGTATAGGTTACCGTGGCTATCATGTGTAGGCCCATTGGTTCTCCTCCCTCATGTATAGGTAACTGTGGACATCATGTGTAGGCCCTTTGGTTCTCCTCCCTCATGTATAGGTAACCGTGGCTTTCATGTTTAGACCCTTTGGTTCTCCTCCCTCATGTGTAGGTAACCGTGGCTTTCATGTTTAGACCCTTTGGTTCTCCTCCCTCATGTATAGGTAACCGTGGCTATCATGTGTAGGCCCTTTGGTTCTCCTCCCTCATGTATAGGTAGCTGTGGCTATCATGTGTAGGCCCTTTGGTTCTCCTCCCTCATGTATAGGTAACCGTGGCTATCATGTGTAGGCCCTTTGGTTCTCCTCCCTCATGTATAAGTAACTGTGGCTATCATGTGTAGGCCCTTTGGTTCTCCTCCATCATGTATAGGTAACGTGGCTATCATGTGTACGCCCATTGGTTCTCCTCCCTCATGAATATGTAACTATGGATATCATTTGTAGGCCCTTTGGTTCTCCTCCCTCATGTATAGGTAACCGTGGCTATCATGTTTAGACCCTTTGGTTCTCCTCCCTCATGTATAGGTAACCGTGGCTATCATGTGTAGGCCCTTTGGTTCTCCTCCCTCATGCATAGGTAACTGTGGCTATCATGTGTAGGCCCTTTGGTTCTCCTCCCTCATGTATAGGTAACTGTGGCTATCATGTGTAGGCCCTTTGGTTCTCCTCACTCGTGTATAGGTAACCGTGGCTATCATGTTTAGGCCCTTTGGTTCTCCTCCCTCATGTATAGGTAACCGTGGCTATCATGTGTAGGCCCTTTGGTTATCCTCCATCATGTATAGGTTACGTGGCTATCATGTGTACGCCCATTGGTTCTCCTCCCTCATGAATAGGTAACTGTGGATATCATGTGTAGGCCCTTTGGTTCTCCTCCCTCGTGTATAGGTAACCGTGGCTATCATGTTTAGACCCTTTGGTTCTCCTCCCTCATGTATAGGTAACCGTGGGTATCATGTGTAGGCCCTTTGGTTCTCCTCCCTCATGTATAGGTAACTGTGGCTATCATGTGTAGGCCCTTTGGTTCTCCTCCCTCATGTTAAGGTAACCGTGGATATCATGTGTAGGCCCTTTGGTTCTCCTCCCTCATGTATAGGTAACCGTGGCTATCATGTGTAGGCCCTTTGGTTCTCCTCCATCATGTATAGGTAACCGTGGCTATCATGTGTACGGCCATTGGTTCTCCTCCCTCATGAATAGGTAACTCTGGATATCATGTGTAGGCCCTTTGGTTCTCCTCCCTCATGTATAGGTAACCGTGGCTATCATGTTTAGACCCTTTGGTTCTCCTCCATCATGTATAGGTAACCGTGGCTATCATGTGTAGGCCCTTTGGTTCTCCTCCCTCTTGTATAGGTAACCGCGGCTACCATGTGTAGGCCCTTTGGTTCTCCTCCCTCTTGTATAGGTAACCGTGGCTATCAGGTGTAGGCCCTTTGGTTCACCTCCCTCTTGTATAGGTTACCGTGGCTACCATGTGTAGGCCCTTTGGTTCTCCTCCCTCTTGTATAGGTAACCGTGGCTATTATGTGTAGGCCCTTTGGTTCTCCTCCCTCATGTATAGGTAACCGTGGCTACCATGTGTAGGCCCTTTGGTTCTCCTCCCTCTTGTATAGGTAACCGTGGCTACCATGTGTGCGCCCTTTGGTTCTCCTCCCTCATGTATAGGTAACCGTGGCTACCATGTGTAGGCCCTTTGGTTCTCCTCCCTCATGTATAGGTAACCGTGGCTATCATGTGTAGGCCCTTTGGTTCTCCTCCATCATGTATAGGTTATCGTGACTATCATGTGTAGGCCCATTGGTTCTCCTCCCTCATGTATAGGTAACTGTGGATATCATGTGTAGGCCCTTTGGTTCTCCTCCCTCTTGTATAGGTAACCGTGGCTACCATGTGTGCGCCCTTTGGTTCTCCTCCCTCATGTATAGGTAACCGTGGCTATCATGTTTAGACCCTTTGGTTCTCCTCCCTCATGTATAGGTAACCGTGGCTATCATGTGTAGGCCCTTTGATTCTCCTCCCTCATGTATAGGTAACTGAGGCTATCATGTGGAGGCCCTTTGGTTCTCCTCCCTCATGTATAGGTAACCGTGGATATCATGTGTAGGCCCTTTGGTTCTCCTCCCTCTTGTATAGGTAACGTGGCTACCATGTGTCCGCCCTTTGGTTCTCCTCCCTCATGTATAGGTAACCGTGGCTACCGTGTGTAGGCCCTTTGGTTCTCCTCCCTCATGCATAGGTAACCGTGGCTAGTATGTGTAGGTCCTTGGTTCTCCTCCATCATGTATAGGTTACCGTGGCTATCATGTGTAGGCCCATTGGTTCTCCTCCCTCATGTATAGGTAACTGTGGACATCATGTGTAGGCCCTTTGGTTCTCCTCCCTCATGTATAGGTAACCGTGGCTATCATGTTTAGACCCTTTGGTTCTCCTCCCTCATGTGTAGGTAACGTGGCTTTCATGTTTCGACCCTTTGGTTCTCCTCCCTCATGTATAGGTAACCGTGGCTATCATGTGTAGGCCCTTTGATTCTCCTCCCTCATGTATAGGTAGCTGTGGCTATCATGTGTAGGCACTTTGGTTCTCCTCCCTCATGTATAGGTAACCGTGGCTATCATGTGTAGGCCCTTTGGTTCTCCTCCCTCATGTATAAGTAACCGTGGCTATCATGTGTAGGCCCTTTGGTTCTCCTCCATCATGTATAGGTAACGTGGCTATTATGTGTACGCCCATTGGTTCTCCTCCCTCATGAATATGTAACTATGGATATCATTTGTAGGCCCTTTGGTTCTCCTCCCTCATGTATAGGTAACCGTGGCTATCATGTTTAGACCCTTTGGTTCTCCTCCCTCATGTATAGGTAACCGTGGCTATCATGTGTAGGCCCTTTGGTTCTCCTCCCTCATGCATAGGTAACTGTGGCTATCATGTGTAGGCCCTTTGGGTCTCCTCCCTCATGTATAGGTAACTGTGGCTATCATGTGTAGGCCCTTTGGTTCTCCTCACTCGTGTATAGGTAACCGTGGCTATCATGTTTAGGCCCTTTGGTTCTCCTCCCTCATGTATAGGTTACCGTGGCTATCATGTGTACGCCCATTGGTTCTCCTCCCTCATGAATAGGTAACCGTGGCTACCATGTGTGCGCCCTTTGGTTCTCCTCCCTCATGTATAGGTAACCGTGGCTACCATGTGTAGGCCCTTTGGTTCTCCTCCCTCATGTATAGGTAACCGTGGCTATCATGTGTAGGCCCTTGGTTCTCCTCCATCATGTATAGGTTATCGTGGCTATCATGTGTAGGCCCATTGGTTCTCCTCCCTCATGTATAGGTAACTGTGGATATCATGTGTAGGCCCTTTGGTTCTCCTCCCTCATGTATAGGTAACCGTGGCTATCATGTTTAGACCCTTTGGTTCTCCTCCCTCATGTATAGGTAACCGTGGCTATCATGTGTAGGCCCTTTGATTCTCCTCCCTCATGTATAGGTAACTGAGGCTATCATGTGGAGGCCCTTTGGTTCTCCTCCCTCATGTATAGGTAATCGTGGCTATCATGTGTAGGCTCTTTGGTTCTCCTCCCTCATTTATAGGTAACCTTGGCTACCATGTGTCCGCCCTTTGGTTCCCCTCCGTCATGTATAGGTAACCGTGGCTACCGTATGTAGGCCCTTTGGTTCTCCTCCCTCATGTATAGGTAACCGTGGCTAGCATGTGTAGGTCCTTGGTTCTCCTCCATCATGTATAGGTTACCGTGGCTATCATGTGTAGGCCCATTGGTTCTCCTCCCTCATGTATAGGTAACTGTGGACATCATGTGTAGGCCCTTTGGTTCTCCTCCCTCATGTATAGGTAACCGTGGCTTTCATGTTTAGACCCTTTGGTTCTCCTCCCTCATGTGTAGGTAACCGTGGCTTTCATGTTTAGACCCTTTGGTTCTCCTCCCTCATGTATAGGTAACCGTGGCTATCATGTGTAGGCCCTTTGGTTCTCCTCCCTCATGCATAGGTAACTGTGGCTATCATGTGTAGGCCCTTTGGTTCTCCTCCCTCATGTATAGGTAACTGTGGCTATCATGTGTAGGCCCTTTGGTTCTCCTCACTCGTGTATAGGTAACCGTGGCTATCATGTTTAGGCCCTTTGGTTCTCCTCCCTCATGTATAGGTAACCGTGGCTATCATGTGTAGGCCCTTTGGTTATCCTCCATCATGTATAGGTTACGTGGCTATCATGTGTACGCCCATTGGTTCTCCTCCCTCATGAATAGGTAACTGTGGATATCATGTGTAGGCCCTTTGGTTCTCCTCCCTCGTGTATAGGTAACCGTGGCTATCATGTTTAGACCCTTTGGTTCTCCTCCCTCATGTATAGGTAACCGTGGGTATCATGTGTAGGCCCTTTGGTTCTCCTCCCTCATGTATAGGTAACTGTGGCTATCATGTGTAGGCCCTTTGGTTCTCCTCCCTCATGTTAAGGTAACCGTGGATATCATGTGTAGGCCCTTTGGTTCTCCTCCCTCATGTATAGGTAACCGTGGCTATCATGTGTAGGCCCTTTGGTTCTCCTCCATCATGTATAGGTAACCGTGGCTATCATGTGTACGGCCATTGGTTCTCCTCCCTCATGAATAGGTAACTCTGGATATCATGTGTAGGCCCTTTGGTTCTCCTCCCTCATGTATGGGTAACCGTGGCTATCATGTTTAGACCCTTTGGTTCTCCTCCATCATGTATAGGTAACCGTGGCTATCATGTGTAGGCCCTTTGGTTCTCCTCCCTCTTGTATAGGTAACCGCGGCTACCATGTGTAGGCCCTTTGGTTCTCCTCCCTCTTGTATAGGTAACCGTGGCTATCAGGTGTAGGCCCTTTGGTTCACCTCCCTCTTGTATAGGTTACCGTGGCTACCATGTGTAGGCCCTTTGGTTCTCCTCCCTCTTGTATAGGTAACCGTGGCTATTATGTGTAGGCCCTTTGGTTCTCCTCCCTCATGTATAGGTAACCGTGGCTACCATGTGTAGGCCCTTTGGTTCTCCTCCCTCTTGTATAGGTAACCGTGGCTACCATGTGTGCGCCCTTTGGTTCTCCTCCCTCATGTATAGGTAACCGTGGCTACCATGTGTAGGCCCTTTGGTTCTCCCCCCTTATGTATAGGTAACCGTGGCTATCATGTGTAGGCCCTTTGGTTCTCCTCCATCATGTATAGGTTATCGTGACTATCATGTGTAGGCCCATTGGTTCTCCTCCCTCATGTATAGGTAACTGTGGATATCATGTGTAGGCCCTTTGGTTCTCCTCCCTCTTGTATAGGTAACCGTGGCTACCATGTGTGCGCCCTTTGGTTCTCCTCCCTCATGTATAGGTAACCGTGGCTATCATGTTTAGACCCTTTGGTTCTCCTCCCTCATGTATAGGTAACCGTGGCTATCATGTGTAGGCCCTTTGATTCTCCTCCCTCATGTATAGGTAACTGAGGCTATCATGTGGAGGCCCTTTGGTTCTCCTCCCTCATGTATAGGTAACCGTGGCTATCATGTGTAGGCCCTTTGGTTCTCCTCCCTCTTGTATAGGTAACGTGGCTACCATGTGTCCGCCCTTTGGTTCTCCTCCCTCATGTATAGGTAACCGTGGCTACCGTGTGTAGGCCCTTTGGTTCTCCTCCCTCATGCATAGGTAACCGTGGCTAGCATGTGTAGGTTCTTGGTTCTCCTCCATCATGTATAGGTTACCGTGGCTATCATGTGTAGACCCATTGGTTCTCCTCCCTCATGTATAGGTAACTGTGGACATCATGTGTAGGCCCTTTGGTTCTCCTCCCTCATGTATAGGTAACCGTGGCTATCATGTTTAGACCCTTTGGTTCTCCTCCCTCATGTGTAGGTAACGTGGCTTTCATGTTTCGACCCTTTGGTTCTCCTCCCTCATGTATAGGTAACCGTGGCTATCATGTGTAGGCCCTTTGGTTCTCCTCCCTCATGTATAGGTAGCTGTGGCTATCATGTGTAGGCACTTTGGTTCTCCTCCCTCATGTATAGGTAACCGTGGCTATCATGTGTAGGCCCTTTGGTTCTCCTCCCTCATGTATAAGTAACCGTGGCTATCATGTGTAGGCCCTTTGGTTCTCCTCCATCATGTATAGGTAACGTGGCTATTATGCGTACGCCCATTGGTTCTCCTCCCTCATGAATATGTAACTATGGATATCATTTGTAGGCCCTTTGGTTCTCCTCCCTCATGTATAGGTAACCGTGGCTATCATGTTTAGACCCTTTGGTTCTCCTCCCTCATGTATAGGTAACCGTGGCTATCATGTGTAGGCCCTTTGGTTCTCCTCCCTCATGCATAGGTAACTGTGGCTATCATGTGTAGGCCCTTTGGTTCTCCTCCCTCATGTATAGGTAACTGTGGCTATCATGTGTAGGCCCTTTGGTTCTCCTCACTCGTGTATAGGTAACCGTGGCTATCATGTTTAGGCCCTTTGGTTCTCCTCCCTCATGTATAGGTTACCGTGGCTATCATGTGTACGCCCATTGGTTCTCCTCCCTCATGAATAGGTAACCGTGGCTACCATGTGTGCGCCCTTTGGTTCTCCTCCCTCATGTATAGGTAACCGTGGCTACCATGTGTAGGCCCTTTGGTTCTCCTCCCTCATGTATAGGTAACCGTGGCTATCATGTGTAGGCCCTTGGTTCTCCTCCATCATGTATAGGTTATCGTGGCTATCATGTGTAGGCCCATTGGTTCTCCTCCCTCATGTATAGGTAACTGTGGATATCATGTGTAGGCCCTTTGGTTCTCCTCCCTCATGTATAGGTAACCGTGGCTATCATGTTTAGACCCTTTGGTTCTCCTCCCTCATGTATAGGTAACCGTGGCTATCATGTGTAGGCCCTTTGATTCTCCTCCCTCATGTATAGGTAACTGAGGCTATCATGTGGAGGCCCTTTGGTTCTCCTCACTCATGTATAGGTAATCGTGGCTATCATGTGTAGGCTCTTTGGTTCTCCTCCCTCATTTATAGGTAACCTTGGCTACCATGTGTCCGCCCTTTGGTTCCCCTCCGTCATGTATAGGTAACCGTGGCTACCGTATGTAGGCCCTTTGGTTCTCCTCCCTCATGTATAGGTAACCGTGGCTAGCATGTGTAGGTCCTTGGTTCTCCTCCATCATGTATAGGTTACCGTGGCTATCATGTGTAGGCCCATTGGTTCTCCTCCCTCATGTATAGGTAACTGTGGACATCATGTGTAGGCCCTTTGGTTCTCCTCCCTCATGTATAGGTAACCGTGGCTTTCATGTTTAGACCCTTTGGTTCTCCTCCCTCATGTGTAGGTAACCGTGGCTTTCATGTTTAGACCCTTTGGTTTTCCTCCCTCATGTATAGGTAACCGTGGCTATCATGTGTAGGCCCTTTGGTTCTCCTCCCTCATGTATAGGTAGCTGTGGCTATCATGTGTAGGCCCTTTGGTTCTCCTCCCTCATGTATAGGTAACCGTGGCTATCATGTGTAGGCCCTTTGGTTCTCCTCCCTCATGTATAAGTAACTGTGGCTATCATGTGTAGGCCCTTTGGTTCTCCTCCATCATGTATAGGTAACGTGGCTATCATGTGTACGCCCATTGGTTCTCCTCCCTCATGAATATGTAACTATGGATATCATTTGTAGGCCCTTTGGTTCTCCTCCCTCATGTATAGGTAACCGTGGCTATCATGTTTAGACCCTTTGGTTCTCCTCCCTCTTGTATAGGTAACCGTGGCTATCATGTGTAGGCCCTTTGGTTCTCCTCCCTCATGCATAGGTAACTGTGGCTATCATGTGTAGGCCCTTTGGTTCTCCTCCCTCATGTATAGGTAACTGTGGCTATCATGTGTAGGCCCTTTGGTTCTCCTCACTCGTATATAGGTAACCGTGGCTATCATGTTTAGGCCCTTTGGTTCTCCTCCCTCATGTATAGGTAACCGTGGCTATCATGTGTAGGCCCTTTGGTTCTCCTCCATCATGTATAGGTTACGTGGCTATCATGTGTACGCCCATTGGTTCTCCTCCCTCATGAATAGGTAACTGTGGATATCATGTGTAGGCCCTTTGGTTCTCCTCCCTCGTGTATAGGTAACCGTGGCTATCATGTTTAGACCCTTTGGTTCTCCTCCCTCATGAATAGGTAACCGTGGGTATCATGTGTAGGCCCTTTGGTTCTCCTCCCTCATGTATAGGTAACTATGGCTATCATGTGTAGGCCCTTTGGTTCTCCTCCCTCATGTTAAGGTAACCGTGGATATTATGTGTAGGCCCTTTGGTTCTCCTCCCTCATGTATAGGTAACCGTGGCTATCATGTATAGGCCCTTTGGTTCTCCTCCATCATGTATAGGTTACCGTGGCTATCATGTGTACGGCCATTGGTTCTCCTCCCTCATGAATAGGTAACTCTGGATATCATGTGTAGGCCCTTTGGTTCTCCTCCCTCATGTATGGGTAACCGTGGCTATCATGTTTAGACCCTTTGGTTCTCCTCCATCATGTATAGGTAACCGTGGCTATCATGTGTAGGCCCTTTGGTTCTCCTCCCTCTTGTATAGGTAACCGCGGCTACCATGTGTAGGCCCTTTGGTTCTCCTACCTCTTGTATAGGTAACCGTGGCTATCAGGTGTAGGCCCTTTGGTTCACCTCCCTCTTGTATAGGTTACCGTGGCTACCATGTGTAGGCCCTTTGGTTCTCCTCCCTCTTGTATAGGTAACCGTGGCTATTATGTGTAGGCCCTTTGGTTCTCCTCCCTCATGTATAGGTAACCGTGGCTACCATGTGTAGGCCCTTTGGTTCTCCTCCCTCTTGTATAGGTAACCGTGGCTACCATGTGTGCGCCCTTTGGTTCTCCTCCCTCATGTATAGGTAACCGTGGCTACCATGTGTAGGCCCTTTGGTTCTCCTCCCTCATGTATAGGTAACCGTGGCTATCATGTGTAGGCCCTTTGGTTCTCCTCCATCATGTATAGGTTATCGTGGCTATCATGTGTAGGCCCATTGGTTCTCCTCCCTCATGTATAGGTAACTGTGGATATCATGTGTAGGCCCTTTGGTTCTCCTCCCTCATGTATAGGTAACCGTGGCTATCATGTTTAGACCCTTTGGTTCTCCTCCCTCATGTATAGGTAACCGTGGCTATCATGTGTAGGCCCTTTGATTCTCCTCCCTCATGTATAGGTAACTGAGGCTATCATGTGGAGGCCCTTTGGTTCTCCTCCCTCATGTATAGGTAACCGTGGCTATCATGTGTAGGCCCTTTGGTTCTCCTCCCTCTTGTATAGGTAACCGTGGCTACCATGTGTCCGCCCTTTGGTTCTCCTCCCTCATGTATAGGTAACCGTGGCTACCGTGTGTAGGCCCTTTGGTTCTCCTCCCTCATGCATAGGTAACCGTGGCTAGCATGTGTAGGTCCTTGGTTCTCCTCCATCATGTATAGGTTACCGTGGCTATCATGTGTAGGCCCATTGGTTCTCCTCCCTCATGTATAGGTAACTGTGGACATCATGTGTAGGCCCTTTGGTTCTCCTCCCTCATGTATAGGTAACCGTGGCTTTCATGTTTAGACCCTTTGGTTCTCCTCCCTCATGTGTAGGTAACGTGGCTTTCATGTTTCGACCCTTTGGTTCTCCTCCCTCATGTATAGGTAACCGTGGCTATCATGTGTAGGCCCTTTGGTTCTCCTCCCTCATGTATAGGTAGCTGTGGCTATCATGTGTAGGCACTTTGGTTCTCCTCCCTCATGTATAGGTAACCGTGGCTATCATGTGTAGGCCCTTTGGTTCTCCTCCCTCATGTATAAGTAACCGTGGCTATCATGTGTAGGCCCTTTGGTTCTCCTCCATCATGTATAGGTAACGTGGCTATTATGTGTACGCCCATTGGTTCTCCTCCCTCATGAATATGTAACTATGGATATCATTTGTAGGCCCTTTGGTTCTCCTCCCTCATGTATAGGTAACCGTGGCTATCATGTTTAGACCCTTTGGTTCTCCTCCCTCATGTATAGGTAACCGTGGCTATCATGTGTAGGCCCTTTGGTTCTCCTCCCTCATGCATAGGTAACTGTGGCTATCATGTGTAGGCCCTTTGGTTCTCCTCCCTCATGTATAGGTAACTGTGGCTATCATGTGTAGGCCCTTTGGTTCTCCTCACTCGTGTATAGGTAACCGTGGCTATCATGTTTAGGCCCTTTGGTTCTCCTCCCTCATGTTTAGGTAACCGTGGCTATCATGTGTAGGCCCTTTGGTTCTCCTCCATCATGTATAGGTTACCGTGGCTATCATGTGTACGCCCATTGGTTCTCCTCCCTCATGAATAGGTAACTGTGGATATCATGTGTAGGCCCTTTGGTTCTCCTCCCTCATGTAAAGGTAACCGTGGATATCATGTGTAGGCCCTTTGGTTCTCCTCCCTCATGTATAGGTAACCGTGGCTATCATGTGTAGGCCCTTTGGTTCTCCTCCATCATGTATAGGTTACCGTGGCTATCATGTGTACGGCCATTGGTTCTCCTCCCTCATGAATAGGTAACTCTGGATATCATGTGTAGGCCCTTTGGTTCTCCTCCCTCATGTATGGGTAACCGTGGCTATCATGTTTAGACCCTTTGGTTCTCCTCCCTCATGTATAGGTTACCGTGGCTATCATGTGTAGGCCCTTTGGTTCTCCTCCCTATTGTATAGGTAACCGCGGCTACCATGTGTAGGCCCTTTGGTTCTCCTCCCTCTTGTATAGGTAACCGTGGCTATCAGGTGTAGGCCCTTTGGTTCACCTCCCTCTTGTATAGGTTACAGTGGCTACCATGTGTAGGCCCTTTGGTTCTCCTCCCTCTTGTATAGGTAACGTGGCTATTATGTGTAGGCCCTTTGGTTCTCCTCCCTCATGTATAGGTAACCGTGGCTACCATGTGTAGGCCCTTTGGTTCTCCTCCCTCTTGTATAGGTAACCGTGGCTACCATGTGTGCGCCCTTTGGTTCTCCTCCCTCATATATAGGTAACCGTGGCTACCATGTGTAGGCCCTTTGGTTCTCCTCCCTCATGTATAGGTAACCGTGGCTATCATGTGTAGTCCCTTGGTTCTCCTCCATCATGTATAGGTTATCGTGGCTATCATGTGTAGGCCCATTGTTTCTCCTCCCTCATGTATAGGTAACTGTGGATATCATGTGTAGGCCCTTTGGTTCTCCTCCCTCATGTATAGGTAACCGTGGCTATCATGTTTAGACCCTTTGGTTCTCCTCCCTCATGTATAGGTAACCGTGGCTATCATGTGTAGGCCCTTTGATTCTCCTCCCTCATGTATACGTAACTGAGGCTATAATGTGGAGGCCCTTTGGTTCTCCTCCCTCATGTATAGGTAATCGTGGCTATCATGTGTAGGCTCTTTGGTTCTCCTCCCTCATTTATAGGTAACCTTGGCTATCATGTGTAGGCCCTTTGGTTCACCTCCCTCTTGTATAGGTAACCGTGGCTATCAGGTGTAGGCCCTTTGGTTCTCCTCCCTCATGTATAAGAAACCGTGGCTATCATGTGTAGGCCCTTTGGTTCTCCTCCCTCATGTATAGGTAACCGTGGCTGCCATGTGTAGGCCCTTTGGTTCTCCTCCCTCTTGTATAGGTAACGTTGCTACCATGTGTGCGCCCTTTGGTTCTCCTCCCTCATGTATAGGAAACCTTGGCTACCATGTGTAGGCCCTTTGGTTCTCCTCCCTCATGTATAGGTAACCGTGGCTATCATATGTAGGCCCTTGGTTCTCCTCCATCATGTATAGGTTACCGTGGCTATCATGTGTAGGCCCATTGGTTCTCCTCCCTCATGTATAGGTAACTGTGGATATCATGTGTAGGCCCTTTGGTTCTCCTCCCTCATGTATAGGTAACCGTGGCTATCATGTTTAGACCCTTTGGTTCTCCTCCCTCATGTATAGGTAACCGTGGCTATCATGTGTAGGCCCTTTGATTCTCCTCCCTCATGTATAGGTAACTGAGGCTATCATGTGGAGGCCCTTTGGTTCTCCTCCCTCATGTATAGGTAACCGTGGCTATCATGTGTAGGCCCTTTGGTTCTCCTCCCTCTTGTATAGGTAACCGTGGCTACCATGTGTCCGCCCTTTGGTTCTCCTCCCTCATGTATAGGTAACCGTGGCTACCGTGTGTAGGCCCTTTGGTTCTCCTCCCTCATGCATAGGTAACCGTGGCTAGCATGTGTAGGTCCTTGGTTCTCCTCCATCATGTATAGGTTACCGTGGCTATCATGTGTAGGCCCATTGGTTCTCCTCCCTCATGTATAGGTAACTGTGGACATCATGTGTAGGCCCTTTGGTTCTCCTCCCTCATGTATAGGTAACCGTGGCTTTCATGTTTAGACCCTTTGGTTCTCCTCCCTCATGTGTAGGTAACGTGGCTTTCATGTTTCGACCCTTTGGTTCTCCTCCCTCATGTATAGGTAACCGTGGCTATCATGTGTAGGCCCTTTGGTTCTCCTCCCTCATGTATAGGTAGCTGTGGCTATCATGTGTAGGCACTTTGGTTCTCCTCCCTCATGTATAGGTAACCGTGGCTATCATGTGTAGGCCCTTTGGTTCTCCTCCCTCATGTATAAGTAACCGTGGCTATCATGTGTAGGCCCTTTGGTTCTCCTCCATCATGTATAGGTAACGTGGCTATTATGTGTACGCCCATTGGTTCTCCTCCCTCATGAATATGTAACTATGGATATCATTTGTAGGCCCTTTGGTTCTCCTCCCTCATGTATAGGTAACCGTGGCTATCATGTTTAGACCCTTTGGTTCTCCTCCCTCATGTATAGGTAACCGTGGCTATCATGTGTAGGCCCTTTGGTTCTCCTCCCTCATGCATAGGTAACTATGGCTATCATGTGTAGGCCCTTTGGTTCTCCTCCCTCATGTATAGGTAACTGTGGCTATCATGTGTAGGCCCTTTGGTTCTCCTCACTCGTGTATAGGTAACCGTGGCTATCATGTTTAGGCCCTTTGGTTCTCCTCCCTCATGTTTAGGTAACCGTGGCTATCATGTGTAGGCCCTTTGGTTCTCCTCCATCATGTATAGGTTACCGTGGCTATCATGTGTACGCCCATTGGTTCTCCTCCCTCATGAATAGGTAACTGTGGATATCATGTGTAGGCCCTTTGGTTCTCCTCCCTCATGTAAAGGTAACCGTGGATATCATGTGTAGGCCCTTTGGTTCTCCTCCCTCATGTATAGGTAACCGTGGCTATCATGTGTAGGCCCTTTGGTTCTCCTCCATCATGTATAGGTTACCGTGGCTATCATGTGTACGGCCATTGGTTCTCCTCCCTCATGAATAGGTAACTCTGGATATCATGTGTAGGCCCTTTGGTTCTCCTCCCTCATGTATGGGTAACCGTGGCTATCATGTTTAGACCCTTTGGTTCTCCTCCCTCATGTATAGGTTACCGTGGCTATCATGTGTAGGCCCTTTGGTTCTCCTCCCTATTGTATAGGTAACCGCGGCTACCATGTGTAGGCCCTTTGGTTCTCCTCCCTCTTGTATAGGTAACCGTGGCTATCAGGTGTAGGCCCTTTGGTTCACCTCCCTCTTGTATAGGTTACAGTGGCTACCATGTGTAGGCCCTTTGGTTCTCCTCCCTCTTGTATAGGTAACGTGGCTATTATGTGTAGGCCCTTTGGTTCTCCTCCCTCATGTATAGGTAACCGTGGCTACCATGTGTAGGCCCTTTGGTTCTCCTCCCTCTTGTATAGGTAACCGTGGCTACCATGTGTGCGCCCTTTGGTTCTCCTCCCTCATATATAGGTAACCGTGGCTACCATGTGTAGGCCCTTTGGTTCTCCTCCCTCATGTATAGGTAACCGTGGCTATCATGTGTAGTCCCTTGGTTCTCCTCCATCATGTATAGGTTATCGTGGCTATCATGTGTAGGCCCATTGTTTCTCCTCCCTCATGTATAGGTAACTGTGGATATCATGTGTAGGCCCTTTGGTTCTCCTCCCTCATGTATAGGTAACCGTGGCTATCATGTTTAGACCCTTTGGTTCTCCTCCCTCATGTATAGGTAACCGTGGCTATCATGTGTAGGCCCTTTGATTCTCCTCCCTCATGTATACGTAACTGAGGCTATAATGTGGAGGCCCTTTGGTTCTCCTCCCTCATGTATAGGTAATCGTGGCTATCATGTGTAGGCTCTTTGGTTCTCCTCCCTCATTTATAGGTAACCTTGGCTATCATGTGTAGGCCCTTTGGTTCACCTCCCTCTTGTATAGGTAACCGTGGCTATCAGGTGTAGGCCCTTTGGTTCTCCTCCCTCATGTATAAGAAACCGTGGCTATCATGTGTAGGCCCTTTGGTTCTCCTCCCTCATGTATAGGTAACCGTGGCTGCCATGTGTAGGCCCTTTGGTTCTCCTCCCTCTTGTATAGGTAACGTTGCTACCATGTGTGCGCCCTTTGGTTCTCCTCCCTCATGTATAGGAAACCTTGGCTACCATGTGTAGGCCCTTTGGTTCTCCTCCCTCATGTATAGGTAACCGTGGCTATCATATGTAGGCCCTTGGTTCTCCTCCATCATGTATAGGTTACCGTGGCTACCATGTGTGCGCCCTTTGGTTCTCCTCCCTCATGTATAGGTAACCGTGGCTATCATATGTAGGCCCTTGGTTCTCCTCCCTCATGTATAGGTAACCGTGGCTACCATGTGTAGGCCCTTTGGTTTTCCTCCCTCATGTATAGGTAACCGTGGCTATCATGTGTAGGCCCTTGGTTCTCCTCCATCATGTATAGGTTATCGTGGCTATCATGTGTAGGCCCATTGGTTCTCCTCCCTCATGTATAGGTAACTGTGGATATCATGTGTAGGCCCTTTGGTTCTCCTCCCTCATGTATAGGTAACCGTGGCTATCATGTTTAGACCCTTTGGTTCTCCTCCCTCATGTATAGGTAACCGTGGCTATCATGTGTAGGCCCTTTGGTTCTCCTCCATCATGTATAGGTTACCGTGGCTATCATGTGTACGGCCATTGGTTCTCCTCCCTCATGAATAGGTAACTCTGGATATCATGTGTAGGCCCTTTGGTTCTCCTTCCTCATGTATGGGTAACCGTGGCTATCATGTTTAGACCCTTTGGTTCTCCTCCCTCATGTATAGGTAACCGTGGCTATCATGTGTAGGCCCTTTGGTTCTCCTCCCTCTTGTATAGGTAACCGCGGCTACCATGTGTAGGCCCTTTGGTTCTCCTCCCTCTTGTATAGGTAACCGTGGCTACCATGTGTAGGCCCTTTGGGTCTCCTCCCTCTTGTATAGGTAACCGTGGCTATTATGTGTAGGCCCTTTGGTTCTCCTCCCTCATGTATAGGTAACCGTGGCTACCATGTGTAGGCCCTTTGGTTCTCCTCCCTCTTGTATATGTAACCGTGGCTACCATGTGTGCGCCCTTTGGTTCTCCTCCCTCATGTATAGGTAACCGTGGCTACCATGTGTAGGCCCTTTGGTTCTCCTCCCTCATGCATAGGTAACCGTGGCTATCATGTGTAGGCCCTTGGTTCTCCTCCATCATGTATAGGTTATCGTGGCTATCATGTGTAGGCCCATTGGTTCTCCTCCCTCATGTATAGGTAACTGTGGATATCATGTGTAGGCCCTTTGGTTCTCCTCCCTCATGTATAGGTAACCGTGGCTATCATGTTTAGACCCTTTGGTTCTCCTCCCTCATGTATAGGTAACCGTGGCTATCATGTGTAGGCCCTTTGATTCTCCTCCCTCATGTATAGGTAACTGAGGCTATCATGTGGAGGCCCTTTGGTTCTCCTCCCTCATGTATAGGTAATCGTGGCTATCATGTGTAGGCTCTTTGGTTCTCCTCCCTCATTTATAGGTAACCTTGGCTACCATGTGTAGGCCCTTTGGTTCTCCTCCCTCATGTATAGGTAACCGTGGCTACCGTGTGTAGGCCCTTTGGTTCTCCTCCCTCATGTATAGGTAACCGTGGCTAGCATGTGTAGGTCCTTGGTTCTCCTCCATCATGTATAGGTTACCGTGGCTATCATGTGTAGGCCCATTGGTTCTCCTCCCTCATGTATAGGTAACTGTGGACATCATGTGTAGGCCCTTTGGTTCTCCTCCCTCATGTATAGGTAACCGTGGCTTTCATGTTTAGACCCTTTGGTTCTCCTCCCTCATGTGTAGGTAACCGTGGCTTTCATGTTTAGACCCTTTGGTTCTCCTCCCTCATGTATAGGTAACGTGGCTATCATGTGAAGGCCCTTTGGTTCTCCTCCCTCATGTATAGGTAGCTGTGGCTATCATGTGTAGGCCCTTTGGTTCTCCTCCCTCATGTATAGGTAACCGTGGCTATCATGTGTAGGCCCTTTGGTTCTCCTCCCTCATGTATAAGTAACCGTGGCTATCATGTGTAGTCCCTTTGGTTCTCCTCCATCATGTATAGGTAACGTGGCTATCATGTGTACGCCCATTGGTTCTCCTCCCTCATGAATATGTAACTATGGATATCATTTGTAGGCCCTTTGGTTCTCCTCCCTCATGTATAGGTAACCGTGGCTATCATGTTTAGACCCTTTGGTTCTCCTCCCTCATGTATAGGTAACCGTGGCTATCATGTGTAGGCCCTTTGGTTCTCCTCCCTCATGCATAGGTAACTGTGGCTATCATGTGTAGGCCCTTTGGTTCTCCTCCCTCATGTATAGGTAACTGTGGCTATCATGTGTAGGCCCTTTGGTTCTCCTCACTCGTGTATAGGTAACCGTGGCTATCATGTTTAGGCCCTTTGGTTCTCCTCCCTCATGTATAGGTAACCGTGGCTATCATGTGTAGGCCCTTTGGTTCTCCTCCATCATGTATAGGTTACCGTGGCTATCATGTGTACGCCCATTGGTTCTCCTCCCTCATGAATAGGTAACTGTGGATATCATGTGTAGGCCCTTTGGTTCTCCTCCCTCGTGTATAGGTAACCGTGGCTATCATGTTTAGACCCTTTGGTTCTCCTCCCTCATGTATAGGTAACCGTGGGTATCATGTGTAGGCCCTTTGGTTCTCCTCCCTCATGTATAGGTAACTGTGGCTATCATGTGTAGGCCCTTTGGTTCTCCTCCCTCATGTAAAGGTAACCGTGGATATCATGTGTAGGCCCTTTGGTTCTCCTCCCTCATGTATAGGTAACCGTGGCTACCATGTGTAGGCCCTTTGGTTCTCCTCCCTCTTGTATAGGTAACCGTGGCTACCATGTGTGCGCCCTTTGGTTCTCCTCCCTCATGTATAGGTAACCGTGGCTACCATGTGTAGGCCCTTTGGTTCTCCTCCCTCATGTATAGGTAACCGTGGCTATCATGTGTAGGCCCTTGGTTCTCCTCCATCATGTATAGGTTATCGTGGCTATCATGTGTAGGCCCATTGGTTCTCCTCCCTCATGTATAGGTAACTGTGGATATCATGTGTAGGCCCTTTGGTTCTCCTCCCTCATGTATAGGTAACCGTGGCTATCATGTTTAGACCCTTTGGTTCTCCTCCCTCATGTATAGGTAACCGTGGCTATCATGTGTAGGCCCTTTGATTCTCCTCCCTCATGTATAGGTAACTGAGGCTATCATTTGGAGGCCCTTTGGTTCTCCTCCCTCATGTATAGGTATTCGTGGCTATCATGTGTAGGCTCTTTGGTTCTCCTCCCTCATTTATAGGTAACCTTGGCTACCATGTGTCCGCCCTTTGGTTCCCCTCCGTCATGTATAGGTAACCGTGGCTACCGTATGTAGGCCCTTTGGTTCTCCTCCCTCATGTATAGGTAACCGTGGCTAGCATGTGTAGGTCCTTGGTTCTCCTCCATCATGTATAGGTTACCGTGGCTATCATGTGTAGGCCCATTGGTTCTCCTCCCTCATGTATAGGTAACTGTGGACATCATGTGTAGGCCCTTTGGTTCTCCTCGCTCATGTATAGGTAACCGTGGCTTTCATGTTTAGACCCTTTGGTTCTCCTCCCTCATGTGTATGTAACCGTGGCTTTCATGTTTAGACCCTTTGGTTCTCCTCCCTCATGTATAGGTAACCGTGGCTATCATGTGTAGGCCCTTTGGTTCTCCTCCCTCATGTATAGGTAGCTGTGGCTATCATGTGTAGGCCCTTTGGTTCTCCTCCCTCATGTATAGGTAACCGTGGCTATCATGTGTAGGCCCTTTGGTTCTCCTCCCTCATGTATAAGTAACTGTGGCTATCATGTGTAGGCCCTTTGGTTCTCCTCCATCATGTATAGGTAACGTGGCTATTATGTGTACGCCCATTGGTTCTCCTCCCTCATGAATATGTAACTATGGATATCATTTGTAGGCCCTTTGGTTCTCCTCCCTCATGTATAGGTAACCGTGGCTATCATGTTTAGACCCTTTGGTTCTCCTCCCTCATGTATAGGTAACCGTGGCTATCATGTGTAGGCCCTTTGGTTCTCCTCCCTCATGCATAGGTAACTGTGGCTATCATGTGTAGGCCCTTTGGTTCTCCTCCCTCATGTATAGGTAACTGTGGCTATCATGTGTAGGCCCTTTGGTTCTCCTCACTCGTGTATAGGTAACCGTGGCTATCATGTTTAGGCCCTTTGGTTCTCCTCCCTCATGTATAGGTAACCGTGGCTATCATGTGTAGGCCCTTTGGTTCTCCTCCATCATGTATAGGTTACGTGGCTATCATGTGTACGCCCATTGGTTCTCCTCCCTCATGAATAGGTAACTGTGGATATCATGTGTAGGCCCTTTGGTTCTCCTCCCTCGTGTATAGGTAACCGTGGCTATCATGTTTAGACCCTTTGGTTCTCCTCCCTCATGTATAGGTAACCGTGGGTATCATGTGTAGGCCCTTTGGTTCTCCTCCCTCATGTATAGGTAACTGTGGCTATCATGTGTAGGCCCTTTGGTTCTCCTCCCTCATGTTAAGGTAACCGTGGATATCATGTGTAGGCCCTTTGGTTCTCCTCCCTCATGTATAGGTAACCGTGGCTATCATGTGTAGGCCCTTTGGTTCTCCTCCATCATGTATAGGTTACCGTGGCTATCATGTGTACGGCCATTGGTTCTCCTCCCTCATGAATAGGTAACTCTGGATATCATGTGTAGGCCCTTTGGTTCTCCTCCCTCATGTATGGGTAACCGTGGCTATCATGTTTAGACCCTTTGGTTCTCCTCCATCATGTATAGGTAACCGTGGCTATCATGTGTAGGCCCTTTGGTTCTCCTCCCTCTTGTATAGGTAACGCGGCTACCATGTGTAGGCCCTTTGGTTCTCCTCCCTCTTGTATAGGTAACCGTGGCTATCAGGTGTAGGCCCTTTGGTTCACCTCCCTCTTGTATAGGTTACCGTGGCTACCATGTGTAGGCCCTTTGGTTCTCCTCCCTCTTGTATAGGTAACCGTGGCTATTATGTGTAGGCCCTTTGGTTCTCCTCCCTCATGTATAGGTAACCGTGGCTACCATGTGTAGGCCCTTTGGTTCTCCTCCCTCTTGTATAGGTAACCGTGGCTACCATGTGTGCGCCCTTTGGTTCTCCTCCCTCATGTATAGGTAACCGTGGCTACCATGTGTAGGCCCTTTGGTTCTCCTCCCTCATGTATAGGTAACCGTGGCTATCATGTGTAGGCCCTTTGGTTCTCCTCCATCATATATTGGTTATCGTGGCTATCATGTGTAGGCCCATTGGTTCTCCTCCCTCATGTATAGGTAACTGTGGATATCATGTGTAGGCCCTTTGGTTCTCCTCCCTCATGTATAGGTAACCGTGGCTATCATGTTTAGACCCTTTGGTTCTCCTCCTTCATGTATAGGTAACCGTGGCTATCATGTGTAGGCCCTTTGATTCTCCTCCCTCATGTATAGGTAACTGAGGCTATCATGTGGAGGCCCTTTGGTTCTCCTCCCTCATGTATAGGTAACCGTGGCTATCATGTGTAGGCCCTTTGGTTCTCCTCCCTCTTGTATAGGTAACCGTGGCTACCATGTGTCCGCCCTTTGGTTCTCCTCCCTCATGTATAGGAAACCTTGGCTACCATGTGTAGGCCCTTTGGTTCTCCTCCCTCATGCATAGGTAACCGTGGCTAGCATGTGTAGGTCCTTGGTTCTCCTCCATCATGTATAGGTTACCGTGGCTATCATGTGTAGGCCCATTGGTTCTCCTCCCTCATGTATAGGTAACTGTGGACATCATGTGTAGGCCCTTTGGTTCTCCTCCCTCATGTATAGGTAACCGTGGCTTTCATGTTTAGACCCTTTGGATCTCCTCCCTCATGTGTAGGTAACGTGGCTTTCATGTTTCGACCCTTTGGTTCTCCTCCCTCATGTATAGGTAACCGTGGCTATCATGTGTAGGCCCTTTGGTTCTCCTCCCTCATGTATAGGTAGCTGTGGCTATCATGTGTAGGCACTTTGGTTCTCCTCCCTCATGTATAGGTAACCGTGGCTATCATGTGTAGGCCCTTTGGTTCTCCTCCCTCATGTATAAGTAACCGTGGCTATCATGTGTAGGCCCTTTGGTTCTCCTCCATCATGTATAGGTAACGTGGCTATTATGTGTACGCCCATTGGTTCTCCTCCCTCATGAATATGTAACTATGGATATCATTTGTAGGCCCTTTGGTTCTCCTCCCTCATGTATAGGTAATCGTGGCTATCATGTTTAGACCCTTTGGTTCTCCTCCCTCATGTATAGGTAACCGTGGCTATCATGTGTAGGCCCTTTGGTTCTCCTCCCTCATGCATAGGTAATTGTGGCTATCATGTGTAGGCCCTTTGGTTCTCCTCCCTCATGTATAGGTAACTGTGGCTATCATGTGTAGGCCCTTTGGTTCTCCTCACTCGTGTATAGGTAACCGTGGCTATCATGTTTAGGCCCTTTGGTTCTCCTTCCTCATGTTTAGGTAACCGTGGCTATCATGTGTAGGCCCTTTGGTTCTCCTCCATCATGTATAGGTTACCGTGGCTATCATGTGTACGCCCATTGGTTCTCCTCCCTCATGAATAGGTAACTGTGGATATCATGTGTAGGCCCTTTGGTTCTCCTCCCTCGTGTATAGGTAACCGTGGCTATCATGTTTAGACCCTTTGGTTCTCCTCCCTCATGTATAGGTAACCGTGGGTATCATGTGTAGGCCCTTTGGTTCTCCTCCCTCATGTATAGGTAACTGTGGCTATCATGTGTAGGCCCTTTGGTTCTCCTCCCTCATGTAAAGGTAACCGTGGATATCATGTGTAGGCCCTTTGGTTCTCCTCCCTCATGTATAGGTAACCGTGGCTATCATGTGTAGGCCCTTTGGTTCTCCTCCATCATGTATAGGTTACCGTGGCTATCATGTGTACGGCCATTGGTTCTCCTCCCTCATGAATAGGTAACTCTGGATATCATGTGTAGGCCCTTTGGTTCTCCTCCCTCATGTATGGGTAACCGTGGCTATCATGTTTAGACCCTTTGGTTCTCCTCCCTCATGTATAGGTAACCGTGGCTATCATGTGTAGGCCCTTTGGTTCTCCTCCCTATTGTATAGGTAACCGCGGCTACCATGTGTAGGCCCTTTGGTTCTCCTCCCTCTTGTATAGGTAACCGTGGCTATCAGGTGTAGGCCCTTTGGTTCACCTCCCTCTTGTATAGGTTACCGTGGCTACCATGTGTAGGCCCTTTGGTTCTCCTCCCTCTTGTATAGGTAACGTGGCTATTATGTGTAGGCCCTTTGGTTCTCCTCCCTCATGTATAGGTAACCGTGGCTACCATGTGTAGGCCCTTTGGTTCTCCTCCCTCTTGTATAGGTAACCGTGGCTACCATGTGTGCGCCCTTTGGTTCTCCTCCCTCATATATAGGTAACCGTGGCTACCATGTGTAGGCCCTTTGGTTCTCCTCCCTCATGTATAGGTAACCGTGGCTATCATGTGTAGGCCCTTGGTTCTCCTCCATCATGTATAGGTTATCGTGGCTATCATGTGTAGGCCCATTGTTTCTCCTCCCTCATGTATAGGTAACTGTGGATATCATGTGTAGGCCCTTTGGTTCTCCTCCCTCATGTATAGGTAACCGTGGCTATCATGTTTAGACCCTTTGGTTCTCCTCCCTCATGTATAGGTAACCGTGGCTATCATGTGTAGGCCCTTTGATTCTCCTCCCTCATGTATAGGTAGCTGAGGCTATCATGTGGAGGCCCTTTGGTTCTCCTCCCTCATGTATAGGTAATCGTGGCTATCATGTGTAGGCTCTTTGGTTCTCCTCCCTCATTTATAGGTAACCTTGGCTATCATGTGTAGGCCCTTTGGTTCACCTCCCTCTTGTATAGGTAACCGTGGCTATCAGGTGTAGGCCCTTTGGTTCTCCTCCCTCATGTATAAGAAACCGTGGCTATCATGTGTAGGCCCTTTGGTTCTCCTCCCTCATGTATAGGTAACTGAGGCTATCATGTGGAGGCCCTTTGGTTCTCCTCCCTCATGTATAGGTAACCGTGGCTATCATGTGTAGGCCCTTTGGTTCTCCTCACTCTTGTATAGGTAACCGTGGCTACCATGTGTCCGCCCTTTGGTTCTCCTCCCTCATGTATAGGTAACCGTGGCTACCGTGTGTAGGCCCTTTGGTTCTCCTCCCTCATGTATAGGTAACCGTGGCTAGCATGTGTAGGTCCTTGGTTCTCCTCCATCATGTATAGGTTACCGTGGCTATCATGTGTAGGCCCATTGGTTCTCCTCCCTCATGTATAGGTAACTGTGGACATCATGTGTAGACCCTTTGGTTCTCCTCCCTCATGTATAGGTAACCGTGGCTTTCATGTTTAGACCCTTTGGTTCTCCTCCCTCATGTGTAGGTAACCGTGGCTTTCATGTTTCGACCCTTTGGTTCTCCTCCCTCATGTATAGGTAACCGTGGCTATCATGTGTAGGCCCTTTGGTTCTCCTCCCTCATGTATAGGTAGCTGTGGCTATCATGTGTAGGCACTTTGGTTCTCCTCCCTCATGTATAGGTAACCGTGGCTATCATGTGTAGGCCCTTTGGTTCTCCTCCCTCATGTATAAGTAACCGTGGCTATCATGTGTAGGCCCTTTGGTTCTCCTCCATCATGTATAGGTAAAGTGGCTATTATGTGTACGCCCATTGGTTCTCCTCCCTCATGAATATGTAACTATGGATATCATTTGTAGGCCCTTTGGTTCTCCTCCCTCATGTATAGGTAACCGTGGCTATCATGTTTAGACCCTTTGGTTCTCCTCCCTCATGTATAGGTAACCGTGGCTATCATGTGTAGGCCCTTTGGTTCTCCTCCCTCATGCATAGGTAACTGTGGCTATCATGTGTAGGCCCTTTGGTTCTCCTCCCTCATGTATAGGTAACTGTGGCTATCATGTGTAGGCCCTTTGGTTCTCCTCACTCGTGTATAGGTAACCGTGGCTATCATGTTTAGGCCCTTTGGTTCTCCTCCCTCATGTATAGGTAACCGTGGCTATCATGTGTAGGCCCTTTGGTTCTCCTCCATCATGTATAGGTTACCGTGGCTATCATGTGTACGCCCATTGGTTCTCCTCCCTCATGAATAGGTAACTGTGGATATCATGTGTAGGCCCTTTGGTTCTCCTCCCTCGTGTATAGGTAACCGTGGCTATCATGTTTAGACCCTTTGGTTCTCCTCCCTCATGTATAGGTAACCGTGGGTATCATGTGTAGGCCCTTTGGTTCTCCTCCCTCATGTATAGGTAACTGTGGCTATCATGTGTAGGCCCTTTGGTTCTCCTCCCTCATGTAAAGGGAAACGTGGATATCATGTGTAGGCCCTTTGGTTCTCCTCCCTCATGTATAGGTAACCGTGGCTATCATATGTAGGCCCTTGGTTCTCCTCCATCATGTATAGGTTACCGTGGCTATCATGTGTAGGCCCATTGGTTCTCCTCCCTCATGTATAGGTAACTGTGGATATCATGTGTAGGCCCTTTGGTTCTCCTCCCTCATGTATAGGTAACTGTGGCTACCGTGTGTAGGCCCTTTGGTTCTCCTCCCTCATGTATAGGTAACCGTGGCTAGCATGTGTAGGTCCTTGGTTCTCCTCCATCATGTATAGGTTACCGTGGCTATCATGTGTAGGCCCATTGGTTCTCCTCCCTCATGTATAGGTAACTGTGGACATCATGTGTAGGCCCTTTGGTTCTCCTCCCTCATGTGTAGGTAACCGTGGCTTTCATGTTTAGACCCTTTGGTTCTCCTCCCTCATGTGTAGGTAACCGTGGCTTTCATGTTTAGACCCTTTGGTTCTCCTCCCTCATGTATAGGTAACCGTGGCTATCATGTGTAGGCCCTTTGGTTCTCCTCCCTCATGTATAGGTAGCTGTGGCAATCATGTGTAGGCCCTTTGGTTCTCCTCCCTCATGTATAGGTAACCGTGGCTACCATGTGTAGGCCCTTTGGTTCTCCTCCCTCATGTATAGGTAACCGTGGCTATCATGTGTAGGCCCTTTGGTTCTCCTCCATCATGTATAGGTTATCGTGGCTATCATGTGTAGGCCCATTGGTTCTCCTCCCTCATGTATAGGTAACTGTGGATATCATGTGTAGGCCCTTTGGTTCTCCTCCCTCATGTATAGGTAACCGTGGCTATCATATTTAGACCCTTTGGTTCTCCTCCCTCATGTATAGGTAACCGTGGCTATCATGTGTAGGCCCTTTGATTCTCCTCCCTCATGTATAGGTAACTGAGGCTATCATGTGGAGGCCCTTTGGTTCTCCTCCCTCATGTATAGGTAACCGTGGCTATCATGTGTAGGCCCTTTGGTTCTCCTCACTCTTGTATAGGTAACCGTGGCTACCATGTGTCCGCCCTTTGGTTCTCCTCCCTCATGTATAGGTAACCGTGGCTACCGTGTGTAGGCCCTTTGGTTCTCCTCCCTCATGTATAGGTAACCGTGGCTAGCATGTGTGTGTCCTTGGTTCTCCTACATCATGTATAGGTTACCGTGGCTATCATGTGTAGGCCCATTGGTTCTCCTCCCTCATGTATAGGTAACTGTGGACATCATGTGTAGACCCTTTGGTTCTCCTCCCTCATGTATAGGTAACCGTGGCTTTCATGTTTAGACCCTTTGGTTCTCCTCCCTCATGTGTAGGTAACCGTGGCTTTCATGTTTCGACCCTTTGGTTCTCCTCCCTCATGTATAGGTAACCGTGGCTATCATGTGTAGGCCCTTTGGTTCTCCTCCCTCATGTATAGGTAGCTGTGGCTATCATGTGTAGGCACTTTGGTTCTCCTCCCTCATGTATAGGTAACCGTGGCTATCATGTGTAGGCCCTTTGGTTCTCCTCCCTCATGTATAAGTAACCGTGGCTATCATGTGTAGGCCCTTTGGTTCTCCTCCATCATGTATAGGTAAAGTGGCTATTATGTGTAGGCCCATTGGTTCTCCTCCCTCATGAATATGTAACTATGGATATCATTTGTAGGCCCTTTGGTTCTCCTCCCTCATGTATAGGTAACCGTGGCTATCATGTTTAGACCCTTTGGTTCTCCTCCCTCATGTATAGGTAACCGTGGCTATCATGTGTAGGCCCTTTGGTTCTCCTCCCTCATGCATAGGTAACTGTGGCTATCATGTGTAGGCCCTTTGGTTCTCCTCCCTCATGTATAGGTAACTGTGGCTATCATGTGTAGGCCCTTTGGTTCTCCTCACTCGTGTATAGGTAACCGTGGCTATCATGTTTAGGCCCTTTGGTTCTCCTCCCTCATGTATAGGTAACCGTGGCTATCATGTGTAGGCCCTTTGGTTCTCCTCCATCATGTATAGGTTACCGTGGCTATCATGTGTACGCCCATTGGTTCTCCTCCCTCATGAATAGGTAACTGTGGATATCATGTGTAGGCCCTTTGGTTCTCCTCCCTCGTGTATAGGTAACCGTGGCTATCATGTTTAGACCCTTTGGTTCTCCTCCCTCATGTATAGGTAACCGTGGGTATCATGTGTAGGCCCTTTGGTTCTCCTCCCTCATGTATAGGTAACTGTGGCTATCATGTGTAGGCCCTTTGGTTCTCCTCCCTCATGTAAAGGGAAACGTGGATATCATGTGTAGGCCCTTTGGTTCTCCTCCCTCATGTATAGGTAACCGTGGCTATCATATGTAGGCCCTTGGTTCTCCTCCATCATGTATAGGTTACCGTGGCTATCATGTGTAGGCCCATTGGTTCTCCTCCCTCATGTATAGGTAACTGTGGATATCATGTGTAGGCCCTTTGGTTCTCCTCCCTCATGTATAGGTAACTGTGGCTACCGTGTGTAGGCCCTTTGGTTCTCCTCCCTCATGTATAGGTAACCGTGGCTAGCATGTGTAGGTCCTTGGTTCTCCTCCATCATGTATAGGTTACCGTGGCTATCATGTGTAGGCCCATTGGTTCTCCTCCCTCATGTATAGGTAACTGTGGACATCATGTGTAGGCCCTTTGGTTCTCCTCCCTCATGTGTAGGTAACCGTGGCTTTCATGTTTAGACCCTTTGGTTCTCCTCCCTCATGTGTAGGTAACCGTGGCTTTCATGTTTAGACCCTTTGGTTCTCCTCCCTCATGTATAGGTAACCGTGGCTATCATGTGTAGGCCCTTTGGTTCTCCTCCCTCATGTATAGGTAGCTGTGGCAATCATGTGTAGGCCCTTTGGTTCTCCTCCCTCATGTATAGGTAACCGTGGCTACCATGTGTAGGCCCTTTGGTTCTCCTCCCTCATGTATAGGTAACCGTGGCTATCATGTGTAGGCCCTTTGGTTCTCCTCCATCATGTATAGGTTATCGTGGCTATCATGTGTAGGCCCATTGGTTCTCCTCCCTCATGTATAGGTAACTGTGGATATCATGTGTAGGCCCTTTGGTTCTCCTCCCTCATGTATAGGTAACCGTGGCTATCATATTTAGACCCTTTGGTTCTCCTCCCTCATGTATAGGTAACCGTGGCTATCATGTGTAGGCCCTTTGATTCTCCTCCCTCATGTATAGGTAACTGAGTCTATCATGTGGAGGCCCTTTGGTTCTCCTCCCTCATGTATAGGTAACCGTGGCTATCATGTGTAGGCCCTTTGGTTCTCCTCACTCTTGTATAGGTAACCGTGGCTACCATGTGTCCGCCCTTTGGTTCTCCTCCCTCATGTATAGGTAACCGTGGCTACCGTGTGTAGGCCCTTTGGTTCTCCTCCCTCATGTATAGGTAACCGTGGCTAGCATGTGTAGGTCCTTGGTTCTCCTCCATCATGTATAGGTTACCGTGGCTATCATGTGTAGGCCCATTGGTTCTCCTCCCTCATGTATAGGTAACTGTGGACATCATGTGTAGACCCTTTGGTTCTCCTCCCTCATGTATAGGTAACCGTGGCTTTCATGTTTAGACCCTTTGGTTCTCCTCCCTCATGTGTAGGTAACCGTGGCTTTCATGTTTCGACCCTTTGGTTCTCCTCCCTCATGTATAGGTAACCGTGGCTATCATGTGTAGGCCCTTTGGTTCTCCTCCCTCATGTATAGGTAGCTGTGGCTATCATGTGTAGGCACTTTGGTTCTCCTCCTTCATGTATAGGTAACCGTGGCTATCATGTGTAGGCCCTTTGGTTCTCCTCCCTCATGTATAAGTAACCGTGGCTATCATGTGTAGGCCCTTTGGTTCTCCTCCATCATGTATAGGTAAAGTGGCTATTATGTGTACGCCCATTGGTTCTCCTCCCTCATGAATATGTAACTATGGATATCATTTGTAGGCCCTTTGGTTCTCCTCCCTCATGTATAGGTAACCGTGGCTATCATGTTTAGACCCTTTGGTTCTCCTCCCTCATGTATAGGTAACCGTGGCTATCATGTGTAGGCCCTTTGGTTCTCCTCCCTCATGCATAGGTAACTGTGGCTATCATGTGTAGGCCCTTTGGTTCTCCTCCCTCATGTATAGGTAACTGTGGCTATCATGTGTAGGCCCTTTGGTTCTCCTCACTCGTGTATAGGTAACCGTGGCTATCATGTTTAGGCCCTTTGGTTCTCCTCCCTCATGTATAGGTAACCGTGGCTATCATGTGTAGGCCCTTTGGTTCTCCTCCATCATGTATAGGTTACCGTGGCTATCATGTGTACGCCCATTGGTTCTCCTCCCTCATGAATAGGTAACTGTGGATATCATGTGTAGGCCCTTTGGTTCTCCTCCCTCGTGTATAGGTAACCGTGGCTATCATGTTTAGACCCTTTGGTTCTCCTCCCTCATGTATAGGTAACCGTGGGTATCATGTGTAGGCCCTTTGGTTCTCCTCCCTCATGTATAGGTAACTGTGGCTATCATGTGTAGGCCCTTTGGTTCTCCTCCCTCATGTAAAGGGAAACGTGGATATCATGTGTAGGCCCTTTGGTTCTCCTCCCTCATGTATAGGTAACCGTGGCTATCATGTGTAGGCCCTTTGGTTCTCCTCCATCATGTATAGGTTACCGTGGCTATCATGTGTACGGCCATTGGTTCTCCTCCCTCATGAATAGGTAACTCTGGATATCATGTGTAGGCCCTTTGGTTCTCCTCCCTCATGTATGGGTAACCGTGGCTATCATGTTTAGACCCTTTGGTTCTCCTCCCTCATGTATAGGTAACCGTGGCTATCATGTGTCCGCCCTTTGGTTCTCCTCCCTCATGTATAGGTAACCGTGGCTACCGTGTGTAGGCCTTTTGGTTCTCCTCCCTCATGTATAGGTAACCGTGGCTAGCATGTGTAGGTCCTTGGTTCTCCTCCATCATGTATAGGTTACCGTGGCTATCATGTGTAGGCCCATTGGTTCTCCTCCCTCATGTATAGGTAACTGTGGACATCATGTGTAGGCCCTTTGGTTCTCCTCCCTCATGTATAGGTAACCGTGGCTTTCATGTTTAGACCCTTTGGTTCTCCTCCCTCATTTGTAGGTAACCGTGGCTTTCATGTTTCGACCCTTTGGTTCTCCTCCCTCATGTATAGGTAACCGTGGCTATCATGTGTAGGCCCTTTGGTTCTCCTCCTTCATGTATAGGTAGCTGTGGCTATCATGTGTAGGCACTTTGGTTCTCCTCCCTCATGTATAAGTAACCGTGGCTATCATGTGTAGGCCCTTTGGTTCTCCTCCATCATGTATAGGTAACGTGGCTATTATGTTTACGCCCATTGGTTCTCCTCCCTCATGAATATGTAACTATGGATATCATTTGTAGGCCCTTTGGTTCTCCTCCCTCATGTATAGGTAACCGTGGCTATCATGTTTAGACCCTTTGGTTCTCCTCCCTCATGTATAGGTAACCGTGGCTATCATGTGTAGGCCCTTTGGTTCTCCTCCCTCATGCATAGGTAACTGTGGCTATCATGTGTAGGCCCTTTGGTTCTCCTCCCTCATGTATAGGTAACTGTGGCTATCATGTGTAGGCCCTTTGGTTCTCCTCACTCGTGTATAGGTAACCGTGGCTATCATGTTTAGGCCCTTTGGTTCTCCTCCCTCATGTATAGGTAACCGTGGCTATCATGTGTAGGCCCTTTGGTTCTCCTCCATCATGTATAGGTTACCGTGGCTATCATGTGTACGCCCATTGGTTCTCCTCCCTCATGAATAGGTAACTGTGGATATCATGTGTAGGCCCTTTGGTTCTCCTCCCTCGTGTATAGGTAACCGTGGCTATCATGTTTAGACCCTTTGGTTCTCCTCCCTCATGTATAGGTAACCGTGGGTATCATGTGTAGGCCCTTTGGTTCTCCTCCCTCATGTATAGGTAACTGTGGCTATCATGTGTAGGCCCTTTGGTTCTCCTCCCTCTTGTATAGGTAACCGTGGCTATCAGGTGTAGGCCCTTTGGTTCACCTCCCTCTTGTATAGGTTACCGTGGCTACCATGTGTAGGCCCTTTGGTTCTCCTCCCTCTTGTATAGGTAACCGTGGCTATTATGTGTAGGCCCTTTGGTTCTCCTCCCTCATGTATAGGTAACCGTGGCTACCATGTGTAGGCCCTTTGGTTCTCCTCCCTCTTGTATAGGTAACCGTGGCTACCATGTGTGCGCCCTTTGGTTCTCCTCCCTCATGTATAGGTAACCGTGGCTACCATGTGTAGGCCCTTTGGTTCTCCTCCCTCATGTATAGGTAACCGTGGCTATCATGTGTAGGCCCTTGATTCTCCTCCATCATGTATAGGTTATCGTGGCTATCATGTGTAGGCCCATTGTTTCTCCTCCCTCATGTATAGGTAACTGTGGATATCATGTGTAGGCCCTTTGGTTCTCCTCCCTCATGTATAGGTAACCGTGGCTATCATGTTTAGACCCTTTGGTTCTCCTCCCTCATGTATAGGTAACCGTGGCTATCATGTGTAGGCCCTTTGATTCTCCTCCCTCATGTATAGGTAACTGAGGCTATCATGTGGAGGCCCTTTGGTTCTCCTCCCTCATGTATAGGTAATCGTGGCTATCATGTGTAGGCTCTTTGGTTCTCCTCCCTCATTTATAGGTAACCTTGGCTATCATGTGTAGGCCCTTTGGTTCACCTCCCTCTTGTATAGGTAACCGTGGCTATCAGGTGTAGGCCCTTTGGTTCTCCTCCCTCATGTATAAGAAACCGTGGCTATCATGTGTAGGCCCTTTGGTTCTCCTCCCTCATGTATAGGTAACCGTGGCTGCCATGTGTAGGCCCTTTTGTTCTCCTCCCTCTTGTATAGGTAACGTGGCTACCATGTGTGCGCCCTTTGGTTCTCCTCCCTCATGTATAGGAAACCTTGGCTACCATGTGTAGGCCCTTTGGTTCTCCTCCCTCATGTATAGGTAACCGTGGCTATCATATGTAGGCCCTTGGTTCTCCTCCATCATGTATAGGTTACCGTGGCTATCATGTGTAGGCCCATTGGTTCTCCTCCCTCATGTATAGGTAACTGTGGATATCATGTGTAGGCCCTTTGGTTCTCCTCCCTCATGTATAGGTAACCGTGGCTACCGTGTGTAGGCCCTTTGGTTCTCCTCCCTCATGTATAGGTAACCGTGGCTAGCATTTGTAGGTCCTTGGTTCTACTCCATCATGTATAGGTTACCGTGGCTATCATGTGTAGGCCCATTGGTTCTCCTCCCTCATGTATAGATAACTGTGGACATCATGTGTAGGCCCTTTGGTTCTCCTCCCTCATGTATAGGTAACCGTGGCTTTCATGTTTAGACCCTTTGGTTCTCCTCCCTCATGTGTAGGTAACCGTGGCTTTCATGTTTAGACCCTTTGGTTCTCCTCCCTCATGTATAGGTAACCGTGGCTATCATGTGTAGGCCCTTTGGTTCTCCTCCCTCATGTATAGGTAGCTGTGGCAATCATGTGTAGGCCCTTTGGTTCTCCTCCCTCATGCATAGGTAACCGTGGCTATCATGTGTAGGCCCTTTGGTTCTCCTCCCTCATGTATAAGTAACCGTGGCTATCATGTGTAGGCCCTTTGGTTCTCCTCCATCATGTATAGGTAACGTGGCTATCATGTGTACGCCCATTGGTTCTCCTCCCTCATGAATATGTAACTATGGATATCATTTGTAGGCCCTTTGGTTCTCCTCCCTCATGTATAGGTAACCGTGGCTATCATGTTTAGACCCTTTGGTTCTCCTCCCTCATGTATAGGTAACCGTGGCTATCATGTGTAGGCCCTTTGGTTCTCCTCCCTCATGCATAGGTAACTGTGGCTATCATGTGTAGGCCCTTTGGTTCTCCTCCCTCATGTATAGGTAACTGTGGCTATCATGTGTAGGCCCTTTGGTTCTCCTCACTCGTGTATAGGTAACCGTGGCTATCATGTTTAGGCCCTTTGGTTCTCCTCCCTCATGTATAGGTAACCGTGGCTGTCATGTGTAGGCCCTTTGGTTCTCCTCCATCATGTATAGGTTACCGTGGCTATCATGTGTACGCCCATTGGTTCTCCTCCCTCATGAATAGGTAACTGTGGATATCATGTGTAGGCCCTTTGGTTCTCCTCCCTCGTGTATAGGTAACCGTGGCTATCATGTTTAGACCCTTTGGTTCTCCTCCCTCATGTATAGGTAACCGTGGGTATCATGTGTAGGCCCTTTGGTTCTCCTCCCTCATGTATAGGTAACTGTGGCTATCATGTGTAGGCCCTTTGGTTCTCCTCCCTCATGTTAAGGTAACCGTGGATATCATGTGTAGGCCCTTTGGTTCTCCTCCCTCATGTATAGGTAACCGTGGCTATCATGTGTAGGCCCTTTGGTTCTCCTCCATCATGTATAGGTTACGTGGCTATCATGTGTACGGCCATTGGTTCTCCTCCCTCATGAATAGGTAACTCTGGATATCATGTGTAGGCCCTTTGGTTCTCCTCCCTCATGTATGGGTAACCGTGGCTATCATGTTTAGACCCTTTGGTTCTCCTCCATCATGTATAGGTAACCGTGGCTATCATGTGTAGGCCCTTTGGTTCTCCTCCCTCTTGTATAGGTAACCGCGGCTACCATGTGTAGGCCCTTTGGTTCTCCTCCCTCTTGTATAGGTAACCGTGGCTATCAGGTGTAGGCCCTTTGGTTCACCTCCCTCTTGTATAGGTTACCGTGGCTACCATGTGTAGGCCCTTTGGTTCTCCTCCCTCTTGTATAGGTAACCGTGGCTATTATGTGTAGGTCCTTTGGTTCTCCTCCCTCATGTATAGGTAACCGTGGCTACCATGTGTAGGCCCTTTGGTTCTCCTCCCTCTTGTATAGGTAACCGTGGCTACCATGTGTGCGCCCTTTGGTTCTCCTCCCTCATGTATAGGTAACCGTGGCTACCATGTGTAGGCCCTTTGGTTCTCCTCCCTCATGTATAGGTAACCGTGGCTATCATGTGTAGGCCCTTTGGTTCTCCTCCATCATGTATAGGTAACCGTGGCTATCATGTGTAGGCCCTTTGATTCTCCTCCCTCATGTATAGGTAACTGTGGCTATCATGTGGAGGCCCTTTGGTTCTCCTCCCTCATGTATAGGTAACCGTGGCTATCATGTGTAGGCCCTTTGGTTCTCCTCCCTCTAGTATAGGTAACCGTGGCTACCATGTGTCCGCCCTTTGGTTCTCCTCCCTCATGTATAGGTAACCGTGGCTACCGTGTGTAGGCCCTTTGGTTCTCCTCACTCATGTATAGGTAACCGTGACTAGCATGTGTAGGTCCTTGGTTCTCCTCCATCATGTATAGGTTACCGTGGCTATCATGTGTAGGCCCATTGGTTCTCCTCCCTCATTTTATAGGTAACTGTGGACATCATGTGTAGGCCCTTTGGTTCTCCTCCCTCATGTATAGGTAACCGTGGCTTTCATGTTTAGACCCTTTGGTTCTCCTCCCTCATGTGTAGGTAACCGTGGCTTTCATGTTTCGACCCTTTGGTTCTCCTCCCTCATGTATAGGTAACCGTGGCTATCATGTGTAGGCCCTTTGGTTCTCCTCCCTCATGTATAGGTAGCTGTGGCTATCATGTGTAGGCACTTTGGTTCTCCTCCCTCATGTATAGGTAACCGTGGCTATCATGTGTAGGCCCTTTGGTTCTCCTCCATCATGTATAAGTAACCGTGGCTATCATGTGTAGGCCCTTTGGTTCTCCTCCATCATGTATAGGTAACGTGGCTATTATGTGTACGCCCATTGGTTCTCCTCCCTCATGAATATGTAACTATGGATATCATTTGTAGGCCCTTTGGTTCTCCTCCCTCATGTATAGGTAACCGTGGCTATCATGTTTAGACCCTTTGGTTCTCCTCCCTCATGTATAGGTAACCGTGGCTATCATGTGTAGGCCCTTTGGTTCTCCTCCCTCATGCATAGGTAACTGTGGCTATCATGTGTAGGCCCTTTGGTTCTCCTCCCTCATGTATAGGTAACTGTGGCTATCATGTGTAGGCCCTTTGGTTCTCCTCACTCGTGTATAGGTAACCGTGGCTATCATGTGTAGGCCCTTTGGTTCTCCTCCCTCATGTATAGGTAACCGTGGCTATCATGTGTAGTCCCTTTGGTTCTCCTCCATCATGTATAGGTTACCGTGGCTATCATGTGTACGCCCATTGGTTCTCCTCCCTCATGAATAGGTAACTGTGGATATCATGTGTAGGCCCTTTGGTTCTCCTCCCTTGTGTATAGGTAACCGTGGCTATCATGTTTAGACCCTTTGGTTCTCCTCCCTCATGTATAGGTAACCGTGGGTATCATGTGTAGGCCCTTTGGTTCTCCTCCCTCATGTATAGGTAACTGTGGCTATCATGCGTAGGCCCTTTGGTTCTCCTCCCTCATGTAAAGGTAACCGTGGATATCATGTGTAGGCCCTTTGGTTCTCCTCCCTCATGTATAGGTAACCGTGGCTATCATGTGTAGGCCCTTTGGTTCTCCTCCATCATGTATAGGTTACCGTGGCTATCATGTGTACGGCCATTGGTTCTCCTCCCTCATGAATAGGTAACTCTGGATATCATGTGTAGGCCCTTTGGTTCTCCTCCCTCATGTATGGGTAACCGTGGCTATCATGTTTAGACCCTTTGGTTCTCCTCCCTCATGTATAGGTAACCGTGGCTATCATGTGTAGGCCCTTTGGTTCTCCTCCCTCTTGTATAGGTAACCGCGGCTACCATGTGTAGGCCCTTTGGTTCTCCTCCTTCTTGTATAGGTAACCGTGGCTATCAGGTGTAGGCCCTTTGGTTCACCTCCCTCTTGTATAGGTTACCGTGGCTACCATGTGTAGGCCCTTTGGTTCTCCTCCCTCTTGTATAGGTAACCGTGGCTACCATGTGTAGGCCCTTTGGTTCTCCTCCCTCTTGTATAGGTAACCGTGGCTACCATGTGTGCGCCCTTTGGTTCTCCTCCCTCATGTATAGGTAACCGTGGCTACCATGTGTAGGCCCTTTGGTTCTCCTCCCTCATGTATAGGTAACCGTGGCTATCATGTGTAGGCCCTTTGGTTCTCCTCCATCATGTATAGGTAACCGTGGCTATCATGTGTAGGCCCTTTGATTCTCCTCCCTCATGTATAGGTAACTGTGGCTATCATGTGGAGGCCCTTTGGTTCTCCTCCCTCATGTATAGGTAACCGTGGCTATCATGTGTAGGCCCTTTGGTTCTCCTCCCTCTAGTATAGGTAACCGTGGCTACCATGTGTCCGCCCTTTGGTTCTCCTCCCTCATGTATAGGTAACCGTGGCTACCGTGTGTAGGCCCTTTGGTTCTCCTCACTCATGTATAGGTAACCGTGACTAGCATGTGTAGGTCCTTGGTTCTCCTCCATCATGTATAGGTTACCGTGGCTATCATGTGTAGGCCCATTGGTTCTCCTCCCTCATTTTATAGGTAACTGTGGACATCATGTGTAGGCCCTTTGGTTCTCCTCCCTCATGTATAGGTAACCGTGGCTTTCATGTTTAGACCCTTTGGTTCTCCTCCCTCATGTGTAGGTAACCGTGGCTTTCATGTTTCGACCCTTTGGTTCTCCTCCCTCATGTATAGGTAACCGTGGCTATCATGTGTAGGCCCTTTGGTTCTCCTCCCTCATGTATAGGTAGCTGTGGCTATCATGTGTAGGCACTTTGGTTCTCCTCCCTCATGTATAGGTAACCGTGGCTATCATGTGTAGGCCCTTTGGTTCTCCTCCCTCATGTATAAGTAACCGTGGCTATCATGTGTAGGCCCTTTGGTTCTCCTCCATCATGTATAGGTAACGTGGCTATTATGTGTACGCCCATTGGTTCTCCTCCCTCATGAATATGTAACTATGGATATCATTTGTAGGCCCTTTGGTTCTCCTCCCTCATGTATAGGTAACCGTGGCTATCATGTTTAGACCCTTTGGTTCTCCTCCCTCATGTATAGGTAACCGTGGCTATCATGTGTAGGCCCTTTGGTTCTCCTCCCTCATGCATAGGTAACTGTGGCTATCATGTGTAGGCCCTTTGGTTCTCCTCCCTCATGTATAGGTAACTGTGGCTATCATGTGTAGGCCCTTTGGTTCTCCTCACTCGTGTATAGGTAACCGTGGCTATCATGTTTAGGCCCTTTGGTTCTCCTCCCTCATGTATAGGTAACCGTGGCTATCATGTGTAGTCCCTTTGGTTCTCCTCCATCATGTATAGGTTACCGTGGCTATCATGTGTACGCCCATTGGTTCTCCTCCCTCATGAATAGGTAACTGTGGATATCATGTGTAGGCCCTTTGGTTCTCCTCCCTCGTGTATAGGTAACCGTGGCTATCATGTTTAGACCCTTTGGTTCTCCTCCCTCATGTATAGGTAACCGTGGGTATCATGTGTAGGCCCTTTGGTTCTCCTCCCTCATGTATAGGTAACTGTGGCTATCATGCGTAGGCCCTTTGGTTCTCCTCCCTCATGTAAAGGTAACCGTGGATATCATGTGTAGGCCCTTTGGTTCTCCTCCCTCATGTATAGGTAACCGTGGCTATCATGTGTAGGCCCTTTGGTTCTCCTCCATCATGTATAGGTTACCGTGGCTATCATGTGTACGGCCATTGGTTCTCCTCCCTCATGAATAGGTAACTCTGGATATCATGTGTAGGCCCTTTGGTTCTCCTCCCTCATGTATGGGTAACCGTGGCTATCATGTTTAGACCCTTTGGTTCTCCTCCCTCATGTATAGGTAACCGTGGCTATCATGTGTAGGCCCTTTGGTTCTCCTCCCTCTTGTATAGGTAACCGCGGCTACCATGTGTAGGCCCTTTGGTTCTCCTCCTTCTTGTATAGGTAACCGTGGCTATCAGGTGTAGGCCCTTTGGTTCACCTCCCTCTTGTATAGGTTACCGTGGCTACCATGTGTAGGCCCTTTGGTTCTCCTCCCTCTTGTATAGGTAACCGTGGCTATTATGTGTAGGACCTTTGGTTCTCCTCCCTCATGTATAGGTAACCGTGGCTACCATGTGTAGGCCCTTTGGTTCTCCTCCCTCTTGTATAGGTAACCGTGGCTACCATGTGTGCGCCCTTTGGTTCTCCTCCCTCATGTATAGGTAACCGTGGCTACCATGTGTAGGCCCTTTGGTTCTCCTCCCTCATGTATAGGTAACCGTGGCTATCATGTGTAAGCCCTTGGTTCTCCTCCATCATGTATAGGTTATCGTGGCTATCATGTGTAGGCCCATTGTTACTCCTCCCTCATGTATAGGTAACTGTGGATATCATGTGTAGGCCCTTTGGTTCTCCTCCCTCATGTATAGGTAACCGTGGCTATCATGTTTAGACCCTTTGGTTCTCCTCCCTCATGTATAGGTAACCGTGGCTATCATGTGTAGGCCCTTTGATTCTCCTCCCTCATTTATAGGTAACTGAGGCTATCATATGGAGGCCCTTTGGTTCTCCTCCCTCATGTATAGGTAATCGTGGCTATCATATGTAGGCTCTTTGGTTCTCCTCCCTCATTTATAGGTAACCTTGGCTATCATGTGTAGGCCCTTTGGTTCACCTCCCTCTTGTATAGGTAACCGTGGCTATCAGGTGTAGGCCCTTTGGTTCTCCTCCCTCTTGTATAAGAAACCGTGGATATCATGTGTAGGCCCTTTGGTTCTCCTCCCTCATGTATAGGTAACCGTGGCTGCCATGTGTAGGCCCTTTGGTTCTCCTCCCTCTTGTATAGGTAACGTGGCTACCATGTGTGCGCCCTTTGGTTCTCCTCCCTCATGTATAGGAAACCTTGGCTACCATGTGTAGGCCCTTTGGTTCTCCTCCCTCATGTATAGGTAACCGTGGCTATCATATGTAGGCCCTTGGTTCTCCTCCATCATGTATAGGTTACCGTGGCTATCATGTGTAGGCCCATTGGTTCTCCTCCCTCATGTATAGGTAACTGTGGACATCATGTGTAGGCCCTTTGGTTCTCCTCCCTCATGTATAGGTAACCGTGGCTTTCATGTTTAGACCCTTTGGTTCTCCTCCCTCATGTGTAGGTAACCGTGGCTTTCATGTTTAGACCCTTTGGTTCTCCTCTCTCATGTATAGGTAACCGTGGCTATCATGTGTAGGCCCTTTGGTTCTCCTCCCTCATGTATAGGTAGCTGTGGCAATCATGTGTAGGCCCTTTGGTTCTCCTCCCTCATGTATAGGTAACCGTGGCTATCATGTGTAGGCCCTTTGGTTCTCCTCCCTCATGTATAAGTAACCGTGGCTATCATGTGTAGGCCCTTTGGTTCTCCTCCATCATGTATAGGTAACGTGGCTATCATGTGTACGCCCATTGGTTCTCCTCCCTCATGAATATGTAACTATGGATATCATTTGTAGGCCCTTTGGTTCTCCTCCCTCATGTATAGGTAACCGTGGCTATCATGTTTAGACCCTTTGGTTCTCCTCCCTCATGTATAGGTAACCGTGGCTATCATGTGTAGGCCCTTTGGTTCTCCTCCCTCATGCATAGGTAACTGTGGCTATCATGTGTAGGCCCTTTGGTTCTCCTCCCTCATGTATAGGTAACTGTGGCTATCATGTGTAGGCCCTTTGGTTCTCCTCACTCGTGTATAGGTAACCGTGACTATCATGTGTAGGCCCTTTGGTTCTCCTCTCTCATGTATAGGTAACCGTGGCTATCATGTGTAGGCCCTTTGGTTCTCCTCCATCATGTATAGGTTACCGTGGCTATCATGTGTACGCCCATTGGTTCTCCTCCCTCATGAATAGGTAACTGTGGATATCATGTGTAGGCCCTTTGGTTCTCCTCCCTCGTGTATAGGTAACCGTGGCTATCATGTTTAGACCCTTTGGTTCTCCTCCCTCATGTATAGGTAACCGTGGGTATCATGTGTAGGCCCTTTGGTTCTCCTCCCTCATGTATAGGTAACTGTGGCTATCATGTGTAGGCCCTTTTGTTCTCCTCCCTCATGTAAAGGTAACCGTGGATATCATATGTAGGCCCTTTGGTTCTCCTCCCTCATGTATAGGTAACCGTGGCTATCATGTGTAGGCCCTTTGGTTCTCCTCCATCATGTATAGGTTACCGTGGCTATCATATGTACGGCCATTGGTTCTCCTCCCTCATGAATAGGTAACTCTGGATATCATGTGTAGGCCCTTTGGTTCTCCTCCCTCATGTATGGGTAACCGTGGCTATCATGTTTAGACCCTTTGGTTCTCCTCCCTCATGTATAGGTAACCGTGGCTATCATGTGTAGGCCCTTTGGTTCTCCTCCCTCATGCATAGGTAACTGTGGCTATCATGTGTAGACCCTTTGGTTCTCCTCCCTCATGTATAGGTAACTGTGGCTATCATGTGTAGGCCCTTTGGTTCTCCTCACCCGTGTATAGGTAACCGTGGCTATCATGTTTAGGCCCTTTGGTTCTCCTCCCTCATGTATAGGTAACCGTGGCTATCATGTGTAGGCCCTTTGGTTCTCCTCCATCATGCATAGGTTACCGTGGCTATCATGTGTACGCCCATTGGTTCTCCTCCCTCATGAATAGGTAACTGTGGATATCATGTGTAGGCCCTTTGGTTCTCCTCCCTCGTGTATAGGTAACCGTGGCTATCATGTTTAGACCCTTTGGTTCTCCTCCCTCATGTATAGGTAACCGTGGGTATCATGTGTAGGCCCTTTGGTTCTCCTCCCTCATGTATAGGTAACTGTGGCTATCATGTGTAGGCCCTTTGGTTCTCCTCCCTCATGTAAAGGTAACCGTGGATATCATGTGTAGGCCCTTTGGTTCTCCTCCCTCATGTATAGGTAACCGTGGCTATCATGTGTATGCCCTTTGGTTCTCCTCCATCATGTATAGGTTACCGTGGCTATCATGTGTACGGCCATTGGTTCTCCTCCCTCATGAATAGGTAACTCTGGATATCATGTGTAGGCCCTTTGGTTCTCCTCCCTCATGTATGGGTAACCGTGGCTATCATGTTTAGACCCTTTGGTTCTCCTCCCTCATGTATAGGTAACCGTGGCTATCATGTGTAGGCTCTTTAGTTCTCCTCCCTCTTGTATAGGTAACCGCGGCTACCATGTGTAGGCCCTTTGGTTCTCCTCCCTCTTGTATAGGTAACGTGGCTATCAGGTGTAGGCCCTTTGGTTCACCTCCCTCTTGTATAGGTTACCGTGGCTACCATGTGTAGGCCCTTTGGTTCTCCTCCCTCTTGTATAGGTAACCGTGGCTATTATGTGTAGGCCCTTTGGTTCTCCTCCCTCATGTATAGGTAACCGTGGCTACCATGTGTAGGCCCTTTGGTTCTCCTCCCTCTTGTATAGGTAACCGTGGCTACCATGTGTGCGCCCTTTGGTTCTCCTCCCTCATGTATAGGTAACCGTGGCTACCATGTGTAGGCCCTTTGGTTCTCCTCCCTCATGTATAAGTAACCGTGGCTATCATGTGTAGGCCCTTGGTTCTTCTCCATCATGTATAGATTATCGTGGCTATCATGTGTAGGCCCATTGTTTCTCCTCCCTCATGTATAGGTAACTGTGGATATCATGTGTAGGCCCTTTGGTTCTCCTCCCTCATGTATAGGTAACCGTGGCTATCATGATTAGACCCTTTGGTTCTCCTCCCTCATGTATAGGTAACCGTGGCTATCATGTGTAGGCCCTTTGATTCTCCTCCCTCATGTATAGGTAACTGAGGCTATCATGTGGAGGCCCTTTGGTTCTCCTCCCTCATGTATAGGTAATCGTGGCTATCATGTGTAGGCTCTTTGGTTCTCCTCCCTCTTGTATAGGTAACCGCGGCTACCATGTGTAGGCCCTTTGGTTCTCCTCCGTCTTGTATAGGTAACGTGGCTATCAGGTGTAGGCCCTTTGGTTCACCTCCCTCTTGTATAGGTTACCGTGGCTACCATGTGTAGGCCCTTTGGTTCTCCTCCCTCTTGTATAGGTAACCGTGGCTATTATGTGTAGGCCCTTTGGTTCTCCTCCCTCATGTATAGGTAACCGTGGCTACCATGTGTAGGCCCTTTGGTTCTCCTCCCTCTTGTATAGGTAACCGTGGCTACCATGTGTGCGCCCTTTGGTTCTCCTCCCTCATGTATAGGTAACCGTGGCTACCATGTGTAGGCCCTTTGGTTCTCCTCCCTCATGTATAAGTAACCGTGGCTATCATGTGTAGGCCCTTGGTTCTCCTTCATCATGTATAGGTTATCGTGGCAATCATGTGTAGGCCCATTGTTTCTCCTCCCTCATGTATAGGTAACTGTGGATATCATGTGTAGGCCCTTTGGTTCTCCTCCCTCATGTATAGGTAACCGTGGCTATCATGTTTAGACCCTTTGGTTCTCCTCCCTCATGTATAGGTAACCGTGGCTATCATGTGTAGGCCCTTTGATTCTCCTCCCTCATGTATAGGTAACTGAGGCTATCATGTGGAGGCCCTTTGGTTCTCCTCCCTCATGTATAGGTAATCGTGGCTATCATGTGTAGGCTCTTTGGTTCTCCTCCCTCATTTATAGGTAACCTTGGCTATCATGTGTAGGCCCTTTGGTTCACCTCCCTCTTGTATAGGTTACCGTGGCTATCAGGTGTAGGCCCTTTGGTTCTCCTCCCTCTTGTATAAGTAACCGTGGCTATCATGTGTAGGCCCTTTGGTTCTCCTCCCTCATGTATAGGTAACCGTGGCTGCCATGTGTAGGCCCTTTGGTTCTCCTCCCTCATGTATAGGTAACTGTGGCTATCATGTGTAGGCCCTTTGGTTCTCCTCCCTCATGAAAAGGTAACCGTGGATATCATGTGTAGGCCCTTTGGTTCTCCTCCCTCATGTATAGGTAACCGTGGCTATCATGTGTAGGCCCTTTGGTTCTCCTCCATCATGTATAGGTTACCGTGGCTATCATGTGTACGGCCATTGGTTCTCCTCCCTCATCAATAGGTAACTCTGGATATCATGTGTAGGCCCTTTGGTTCTCCTCTCTCATGTATGGGTAACCGTGGCTATCATGTTTAGACCCTTTGGTTCTCCTCCCTCATGTATAGGTAACTGTGGCTATCATGTGTAGGCCCTTTGGTTCTCCTCCCTCTTGTATAGGTAACCGCGGCTACATTGTGTAGGCCCTTTGGTTCTCCTCCCTCTTGTATAGGTAACCGTGGCTATCAGGTGTAGGCCCTTTGGTTCACCTCCCTCTTGTATAGGTTACCGTGGCTACCATGTGTAGGCCCTTTGGTTCTCCTCCCTCTTGTATAGGTAACCGTGGCTATTATGTGTAGGCCCTTTGGTTCTCCTCCCTCATGTATAGGTAACCGTGGCTACCATGTGTAGGCCCTTTGGTTCTCCTCCCTCTTGTATAGGTAACCGTGGCTACCATGTGTGCGCCCTTTGGTTCTCCTCCCTCATGTATAGGTAACCGTGGCTACCATGTGTAGGCCCTTTGGTTCTCCTCCCTCATGTATAGGTAACCGTGGCTATCATGTGTAGGCCCTTTGTTCTCCTCCATCATGTATAGGTTATCGTGGCTATCATGTGTAGGCCCATTGGTTCTCCTCCCTCATGTATAGGTAACTGTGGATATCATGTGTAGGCCCATTGGTTCTCCTCCCTCATGTATAGGTAACCGTGTCTATCATGTTTAGACCCTTTGGTTCTCCTCCCTCATGTATAGGTAACCGTGGCTATCATATGTAGGCCCTTTGATTCTCCTCCCTCATGTATAGGTAACTGAGGCTATCATGTGGAGGCCCTTTGGTTCTCCTCCCTCATGTATAGGTAATCGTGGCTATCAGGTGTAGGCCCTTTGGTTCTCCTCCCTCTTGTATAAGTAACCGTGGCTATCATGTGTAGGCCCTTTGGTTCTCCTCCCTCATGTATAGGTAACCGTGGCTGCCATGTGTAGGCCCTTTGGTTCTCCTCCCTCTTGTATAGGTAACCGTGGCTATTATGTGTAGGCCCTTTGGTTCTCCTCCCTCATGTATAGGTAACCGTGGCTACCATGTGTAGGCCCTTTGGTTCTCCTCCCTCTTGTATAGGTAACCGTGGCTACCATGTGTGCGCCCTTTGGTTCTCCTCCCTCATGTATAGGTAACCGTGGCTACCATGTGTAGGCCCTTTGGTTCTCCTCCCTCATGTATAGGTAACCGTGGCTATCATGTGTAGGCCCTTGGTTCTCCTCCATCATGTATAGGTTATCGTGGCTATCATGTGTAGGCCCATTGGTTCTCCTCCCTCATGTATAGGTAACTGTGGATATCATGTGTAGGCCCATTGGTTCTCCTCCCTCATGTATAGGTAACCGTGTCTATCATGTTTAGACCCTTTGGTTCTCCTCCCTCATGTATAGGTAACCGTGGCTATCATATGTAGGCCCTTTGATTCTCCTCCCTCATGTATAGGTAACTGAGGCTATCATGTGGAGGCCCTTTGGTTCTCCTCCCTCATGTATAGGTAATCGTGGCTATCAGGTGTAGGCCCTTTGGTTCTCCTCCCTCTTGTATAAGTAACCGTGGCTATCATGTGTAGGCCCTTTGGTTCTCCTCCCTCATGTATAGGTAACCGTGGCTGCCATGTGTAGGCCCTTTGGTTCTCCTCCCTCTTGTATAGGTAACGTGGCTACCATGTGTGCGCCCTTTTGTTCTCCTACCTCATGAATAGGAAACCTTGGCTACCATGTGTAGGCCCTTTGGTTCTCCTCCCTCATGTATAGGTAACCGTGGCTATCATATGTAGGCCCTTGGTTCTCTTCCATCATGTATAGGTTACCGTGGCTATCATGTGTAGGCCCATTGGTTCTCCTCCCTCATGTATAGGTAACTGTGGATATCATGTGTAGGCCCTTTGGTTCTCCTCCCTCATGTATAGATAACCGTGGCTATCATGTTTAGACCCTTTGGTTCTCCTCCCTCATGTATAGGTAACCGTGGCTATCATGTGTAGGCCCTTTGGTTCTCCTCCCTCATGTATAGGTAACTGTGGCTATCATGTGGAGGCTCTTTGGTTCTCCTCCCTCATGTATAAGTAACCGTGGCTATCATGTGTAGGCCCTTTGGATCTCCTCCCTCATGTATAGGTAACCTTGGCTATCATGTGTAGGCCCTTTGGTTCTCCTCCCTCATGTATAGGAAACCGTGGCTATCATGTGTAGGCCCTTTGGTTCTCCTCCATCATGCATAGGTTACCGTGGCTATGATGTGTGGGCCCTTTGGTTCTCCTCCCTCATGTATAGGTAACTGTAGCTATCATGTGTAGGCCCTTTGGTTCTCCTCCCTCATGTATAGGTAACCGTGGCTATCATGTGTAGGCCCTTTGAGTCTCCTCCCTCATGTATAGGTAACCTTGGCTATCATGTGTAGGCCCTTTGGTTCTCCTCCCTCATGTATAGGTTACCGTGGCTAGCATGTGTAGGCCCTTTGGTTCTCCTCCCTCATGTATAGGTAACTGTGGCTATCATGTGTAGGCCCTTTGGTTCTCCTCCCTCATGTATAGGTAACTATGGCTATCATGTGTAGGCCCTTTGGTTCTCCTCCCTCATGTATAGGTCACTGTGGCTATCATGTTTAGACCCTTTGGTTCTCCTCCCTCATGTATTGGTAACTGTGGCTATCATGTTTAGACCCTTTGGTTCACCTCCCTCTTGTATAGGTAACCGTGGCTATCAGGTGTAGGCCCTTTGGTTCTCCTCCCTCTTGTATAAGTAACCGTGACTATCATGTGTAGGCCCTTTGGTTCTCCGCCATCATGTATATGTTATCGTGGCTATCATGTGTAGGCCCTTTGGTTCTCCGCCATCATGTATAGGTAACCGTGGCTATCATGTGTAGGCCTTTTGGTTCTCCTCCCTCATGTATGGGTAACCGAGGCTATCACGTGTAGGCCCTTTGTTTCTCCGCCATCATGTAAAGGTAACCGTGGCTATCATGTTTAGGCCCTTTGGTTCTCCTCCCTCATGTATAGGTAACCGTGGCTATCATGTGTAGGCCCTTTGGTTCTCCTCCATCATGTATAGGTTACCGTGGCTATCATGTGTACGCCCATTGGTTCTTCTCCCTCATGAATAGGTAACTGTGGCTATCATGTGAAGGCCCTTTGGTTCTCCTCCCTCATGTATAGGTTACCGTGGCTAGCATGTGTAGGCCCTTTGGTTCTCCTCCCTCGTGTATAGGTAACTGTGGCTATCATGTGTAGGCCCTTTGGTTCTCCTCCCTCATGTATAGGTAACTATGGCTATCATGTGTAGGCCCTTTGGTTCTCCTCCCTCATGTATAGGTCACTGTGGCTATCATGTGTAGCCCCTTTGGTTCTCCTTCCTCATGTATAGGTAACTGTGGCTATCATGTTTAGACCCTTTGGTTCTCCTCCCTCATGTATATGTAACTATGGCTATCATGTTTAGACCCTTTGGTTCTCCTCCCAAATGTATAGGTAACCGTGGCTACCATGTGTAGGCCCTTTGGTTCTCCTCCCTCATGTATAGGTGACCGTGGCTATCATGTGTAGACCCTTTGGTTCTCCTCCCTCATATATAGGTAACCGTGGCTTTCATGTGTAGGCCCTTTGGTTCTCCGCCATCATGTATAGGTTACCGTGGCTATCATGTGTAGGCCCTTTGGTTCTCCTCCCTCATGTATAGGTAACTGTGGCTATCATGTGTAGGCCCTTTGGTTCTCCTCCCTCATGTATAGGTAACCGTGGCTATCATGTGTAGGCCCTTTGGTTCTCCTCCCTCATGTATAGGTAACTGTGGCTATCATGTTTAGACCCTTTGGTTCTCCTCCCTCATGTATAGGTAACCGTGGCTACTATGTGTACGCCCTTTGGTTCTCCTCCCTCATGTATAGGTAACCGGGGCTACCATGTGTAGGTCCTTTGGTTCTCCTCCCTTATGTATAGGTAACCGTGACTATCATGTGTAGGACCTTTGGTTCTCCACCATCATGTATAGGTTACCGTGGCTATCATGTGTAGGCCCTTTGGTTCACCTCCCTCATGTATGGGTAACCGTGGTTATCATGTGTAGGCCCTTTGGTTCTCCGCCATCATGTATAGGTTACCGTGGCTATCATGTGTAGGCCCTTTGGTTCTCCTCCCTCATGTATAAGTAACGTGGCTATCATGTGTAGGCCCTTTGGTTCTCCTCCATCATGTATAGGTAACCGTGGCTATCATGTGAAGGCCCTTTGGTTCTCCTCCCTCCTGAATAGGTAACCGTGGCTATCATATGTAGGCCCTTTGGTTCTCCTCCATCATGTATAGGCTACCGTGGCCATCATGTGTAGGCCCTTTGGTTCTCCTCCCTCTTGTATAGGTAACTGTGGTTATCATGTGTAGGCCCTTTGGTTCTCCTCCCTCATGTATAGGTAACCGTGGCTATCATGTTTAGACCCTTTGGCTCTCCTCCCTCATGTATAGGTAACCGTGGCTACCATGTGTAGGCCCTTTGGTTCCCCTCCCTCATGTATAGGTAACCGTAGCTACCAAGTGTAGGCCCTTTGGTTCTCCTCCCTCATGTATAGGTAACCGTGGCTACCATGTGTAGGCCCTTTGGTTCCCCTCCCTCATGTATAGGTAACTGGAGCTATCATGTGTAGGCCCTTTGGTTCTCCTCCCTCATGTATAGGTAACTGTGGCTATCATGTGTAGGCCCTTTGGTTCTCCTCCCCCATGTATAGGTAACCGTGGCTATCATGTGTAGGCCCTTTGGTTCTCCTCCATCATGTATAGGTTACCGTGGCTATCATGTGTAGGCCCTTTGGTTCTCCTCCCTCATCCATAGGCAACCGTGGGTATCATGTGTAGGCCCTTTGGTTCTCCTCCCTCGTGTATAGGTAACAGTGGCTACTATGTTTAGGCCCTTTGGTTCTCCTCCCTCATGAATAGGTTACCTTGGCTATCATGTGTAGACCCTTTGGTTCTCCTCCCTCATGAATAGGTTACCTTGGCTATCATGTGTAGACCCTTTGGTTCTCCTCCCTCATGAATAGGTTACCTTGGCTATCATGTGTAGACCCTTTGGTTCTCCTCCCTCATGTATAGGTAACCTTGGCTATCATGTGTAGACCCTTTGGTTCTCCTCCCTCATGTATAGGTAACCGTGGCTATGATATGTAGGCCCTTTGGTTCTCCTCCCTCATGTATAGGTTACCGTGGCTATCATGTGTAGGCCCTTTGGTTCTCCTCCCTCATGTATAGGTAACAGTGGCTATCATGTGCAGGCCCTTTGGTTCTCCTCCCTCATGTATAGGTAACCATGGGCATCATATGTAGGCCCTTTGGGTCTCCTCCATCATGCATAGGTTACCGTGGCTATCATGTGTAGGCCCTTTGGTTCTCCTCCCTCATGTATAGTTAACCGTGGCTATCCTATGTAGGCCCTTTGGATCTCCTCCATCATGTATAGGTTACCGTGGCTATCATGTGTGGGCCCTTTGGTTCTCCTTCTTCATGTATAGGTAACTGTGGATATCATGTGTAGGCCATATGGTTGTCCTCCCTCATGTATAGGTAACCATGGGCATCATATGTAGGCCCTTTGGGTCTCCTCCATCATGTATAGGTTACCGTGGCTATCATGTGTAGGCCCTTTGGTTCTCCTCCCTCGTGTATAGGTAACCGTGGCTACCATGTGTAGGCCATTTGGTTCTCCTCCCTCCTGTATAGGTAACCGTGGCTATCATATGTAGGCCCTTTGGATCTCCTCCATCATGTATAGGTTACCGTGGCTATCATGTGCGGGCCCTTTGGTTCTCCTCCCTCATGTATAGGTATCTCAGGCTATCATGTGTAGGCCAAATGGTTGTACTCCCTCATGTATAGGTAACCATGGGCATCATATGTAGGCCCATTGGGTCTCCTCCATCATGTATAGGTTACCGTGGCTATCATGTGGAGGCCCTTTGGTTCTCCTCCCTCATGTATAGGTAACCGTGGCTACCATGTGTAGGCCCTTTGGTTCTCCTCCCTTATGTATAGGTAACCGTGGCTATCATGTGTAGGCCCTTTGGTTCTCCTCCATCATGTATAGGCTACCGTGGCTATCATGTGTAGGGCCTTTGGTTCTCCTCCCTCTTGTATAGGTAACTGTGGTTATCATGTGTAGGCCCTTTGGTTCTCCTCCCTCATGTATAGGTAACCGTGGCTATCATGTTTAGACCCTTTGGTTCTCCTCCCTCATGTACAGGTAACTGTGGCTACCATGTGTAGGCCCTTTGGTTCTCCTCCTTCATTTATAGGTAACTGTGGCTATCATGTTTAGACCCTTTGGTTCTCCTCCCTCATGTATAGGTAAATGTGGCTATCATGTGTAGGCCCTTTGGTTCTCCTCCCCCATGTATAGGTAACTGTGGCTACCATGTGTAGGCCCTTTGGTTCTCCTCCCTCATGTACAGGTAACTGTGGCTATCATGTGTAGGCCCTTTGGTTCTCCTCCCCCATGTATAGGTAACCGTGGCTATCATGTGTAGGCCCTTTGGTTCTCCTCCCTCATCCATAGGTAACCGTGGCTATCATGTGTAGGCCCTTTGGTTCACCTCCCTCATGTATAGGTAACCGTGGCTACCATGTGTAGGCCCTTTGGTTCTCCTCCTTCATTAATAGGTAACCTTGGCTATCATGTGTAGACCCTTTGGTTCTCCTCCCTCATGTATAGGTAACCTTGGCTATCATGTGTAGACCCTTTGGTTCTCCTCCCTAATGTATAGGTAACCATGGCTATCATATGTAGGGCCTTTGGTTCTCCTCCCTCATGTATAGATAACCGTGGCTATCATGTGTAGGCCCTTTGGTTCTCCTCCGTCATGTATAGGTTACCGTGGCTATCATGTGTGGGCCCTTTGGTTCTCCTCCCACATGTATAGGTAACTGTGGCTATCATGTGAAGGCCATATGGTTCTCCTCCCTCATGTATAGGTAACTGTGGCTAGCATGTGTAGGCCATATGGTTCTCCTCCCTCATGTATAGGTAGCCATGGGCATCATATGTAGGCCCTTTGGTTCTCCTCCCTCATGTATGGGTAACCGTGGTTATCATGTGTAGGCCCTTTGGTTCTCCGCCATCATGTATAGGTTACCGTGGCTATCATGTGTAGGCCCTTTGGTTCTCCTCCCTCATGTATAAGTAACGTGGCTATCATGTGTAGGCCCTTTGGTTCTCCTCCATCATGTATAGGTAACTGTGGCTATCATGTGTAGGCCCTTTGGTTCTCCTCCCTCCTGAATAGGTAACCGTGGCTATCATATGTAGGCCCTTTGGTTCTCCTCCATCATGTATAGGCTACCGTGGCCATCATGTGTAGGCCCTTTGGTTCTCCTCCCTCTTGTATAGGTAACCGTGGCTACCATGTGTAGGCCCTTTGGTTCCCCTCCCTCATGTATAGGTAACCGTAGCTACCAAGTGTAGGCCCTTTGGTTCTCCTCCCTCATGTATAGGTAACCGTGGCTACCATGTGTAGGCCCTTTGGTTCCCCTCCCTCATGTATAGGTAACTGGAGCTATCATGTGTAGGCCCTTTGGTTCTCCTCCCTCATGTATAGGTAACTGTGGCTATCATGTGTAGGCCCTTTGGTTCTCCTCCCCCATGTATAGGTAACCGTGGCTATCATGTGTAGGCCCTTTGGTTCTCCTCCATCATGTATAGGTTACCGTGGCTATCATGTGTAGGCCCTTTGGTTCTCCTCCCTCATCCATAGGCAACCGTGGGTATCATGTGTAGGCCCTTTGGTTCTCCTCCCTCGTGTATAGGTAACAGTGGCTACTATGTTTAGGCCCTTTGGTTCTCCTCCCTCATGAATAGGTTACCTTGGCTATCATGTGTAGACCCTTTGGTTCTCCTCCCTCATGAATAGGTTACCTTGGCTATCATGTGTAGACCCTTTGGTTCTCCTCCCTCATGTATAGGTAACCTTGGTTATCATGTGTAGACCCTTTGGTTCTCCTCCCTCATGTATAGGTAACCGTGGCTCTGATATGTAGGCCCTTTGGTTCTTCTCCCTCATGTATAGGTAACCATGGGCATCATATGTAGGCCCTTTGGGTCTCCTCCATCATGCATAGGTTACCGTGGCTATCATGTGTAGGCCCTTTGGTTCTCCTCCCTCATGTATAGTTAACCGTGGCTATCCTATGTAGGCCCTTTGGATCTCCTCCATCATGTATAGGTTACCGTGGCTATCATGTGTGGGCCCTTTGGTTCTCCTTCCTCATGTATAGGTAACTGTGGATATCATGTGTAGGCCATATGGTTGTCCTCCCTCATGTATAGGTAACCATGGGCATCATATGTAGGCCCTTTGGGTCTCCTCCATCATGTATAGGTTACCGTGGCTATCATGTGTAGGCCCTTTGGTTCTCCTCCCTCGTGTATAAGTAACCGTGGCTACCATGTGTAGGCCATTTGGTTCTCCTCCCTCCTGTATAGGTAACCGTGGCTATCATATGTAGGCCCTTTGGATCTCCTCCATCATGTATAGGTTACCGTGGCTATCATGTGTGGGCCCTTTGGTTCTCCTCCCTCATGTATAGGTATCTCAGGCTATCATGTGTAGGCCAAATGGTTGTCCTCCCTCATGTATAGGTAACCATGGGCATCATATGTAGGCCCTTTGGGTCTCCTCCATCATGTATAGGTTACCGTGGCTATCATGTGTAGGCCCTTTGGTTCTCCTCCCTCATGTATAGGTAACCGTGGCTACCATGTGTAGGCCCTTTGGTTCTCCTCCCTTATGTATAGGTAACCGTGGCTATCATGTGTAGGCCCTTTGGTTCTCCTCCATCATGTATAGGCTACAGTGGCTATCATGTGTAGGCCCTTTGGTTCTCCTCCCTCTTGTATAGGTAACTGTGGTTATCATGTGTAGGCCCTTTGGTTCTCCTCCCTCATGTATAGGTAACCGTGGCTATCATGTTTAGACCCTTTGGTTCTCCTCCCTCATGTATAGGTAACTGTGGCTACCATGTGTAGGCCCTTTGGTTCTCCTCCCTCATGTATAGGTAACCGTGGCTATCATGTTTAGACCCTTTGGTTCTCCTCCCTCATGTATTAGTAAATGTGGCTATCATGTGTAGGCCCTTTGGTTCTCCTCCCCCATGTATAGGTAACTGTGGCTACCATGTGTAGGCCCTTTGGTTCTCCTCCCTCATGTACAGGTAACTGTGGCTATCATGTGTAGGCCCTTTGGTTCTCCTCCCCCATGTATAGGTAACCGTGGCTATCATGTGTAGGCCCTTTGGTTCTCCTCCCTCATCCATAGGTAACCGTGGCTATCATGTGTAGGCCCTTTGGTTCTCCTCCCTCATGTATAGGTAACCGTGGCTACCACGTGTAGGCCCTTTGGTTCTCCTCCTTCATTAATAGGTAACCTTGGCTATCATGTGTAGACCCTTTGGTTCTCCTCCCTCATGTATAGGTAACCTTGGCTATCATGTGTAGACCCTTTGGTTCTCCTCCCTCATGTATAGGTAACCATGGCTATCATATGTAGGGCCTTTGGTTCTCCTCCCTCATGTATAGATAACCGTGGCTATCATGTGTAGGCCCTTTGGTTCTCCTCCGTCATGTATAGGTTACCGTGGCTATCATGTGTGGGCCCTTTGGTTCTCCTCCCACATGTATAGGTAACTGTGGCTATCATGTGAAGGCCATATGGTTCTCCTCCCTCATGTATAGGTAACTGTGGCTATCATGTGTAGGCCATATGGTTCTCCTCCCTCATGTATAGGTAGCCATGGGCATCATATGTAGGCCCTTTGGTTCTCCTCCTTCATGTATAGGTAACCATGGCTATCATGTGTAGGCCCTTTGGTTCTCCTCCATCATGTATAGGCTACCGTGGCTATCATGTGTAGGCCCTTTGGTTCTCCTCCCTCATGCATAGGTAACTGTGGCTATCATGTGTAGGCCCTTTGGTTCTCCTCCCTTATGTATAGGTAACTGTGGCTATCATGTGTAGGCCCTTTGGTTCTCCTCCCTCATGCATAGGTAACCGTGGCTATCATGTGTAAGCCCTTTGGTTCTCCTCCCTCATGTATAGGTAACCGTGGCTATCATGTGTAGGCCCTTTGGTTCTCCTCCATCATGTATAGGCTACCGTGGCTATCATGTGTAGGCCCTTTGGTTCTCCTCCCTCTTGTATAGGTAACTGTGGTTATCATGTGTAGGCCCTTTGGTTCTCCTCCCTCATGTATAGGTAACCGTGGCTATCATGTTTAGACCCTTTGGTTCTCCTCCCTCATGTATAGGTAACTGTGGCTACCATGTGTAGGCCCTTTGGTTCTCCTCCCTCATGTATAGGTAACCGTGGCTATCATGTTTAGACCCTTTGGTTCTCCTCCCTCATGTATAAGTAAATGTGGCTATCATGTGTAGGCCCTTTGGTTCTCCTCCCCCATGTATAGGTAACTGTGGCTACCATGTGTAGGCCCTTTGGTTCTCCTCCCTCATGTACAGGTAACTGTGGCTATCATGTGTAGGCCCTTTGGTTCTCCTCCCCCATGTATAGGTAACCGTGGCTATCATGTGTAGGCCCTTTGGTTCTCCTCCCTCATCCATAGGTAACCGTGGCTATCATGTGTAGGCCCTTTGGTTCTCCTCCCTCATGTATAGGTAACCGTGGCTACCACGTGTAGGCCCTTTGGTTCTCCTCCTTCATTAATAGGTAACCTTGGCTATCATGTGTAGACCCTTTGGTTCTCCTCCCTCATGTATAGGTAACCTTGGCTATCATGTGTAGACCCTTTGGTTCTCCTCCCTCATGTATAGGTAACCATGGCTATCATATGTAGGGCCTTTGGTTCTCCTCCCTCATGTATAGATAACCGTGGCTATCATGTGTAGGCCCTTTGGTTCTCCTCCGTCATGTATAGGTTACCGTGGCTATCATGTGTGGGCCCTTTGGTTCTCCTCCCACATGTATAGGTAACTGTGGCTATCATGTGAAGGCCATATGGTTCTCCTCCCTCATGTATAGGTAACTGTGGCTATCATGTGTAGGCCATATGGTTCTCCTCCCTCATGTATAGGTAGCCATGGGCATCATATGTAGGCCCTTTGGTTCTCCTCCTTCATGCATAGGTAACCATGGCTATCATGTGTAGGCCCTTTGGTTCTCCTCCATCATGTATAGGCTACCGTGGCTATCATGTGTAGGCCCTTTGGTTCTCCTCCCTCATGCATAGGTAACTGTGGCTATCATGTGTAGGCCCTTTGGTTCTCCTCCCTTATGTATAGGTAACTGTGGCTATCATGTGTAGGCCCTTTGGTTCTCCTCCCTCATGTATAGGTAACCGTGGCTATCATGTGTAAGCCCTTTGGTTCTCCTCCCTCATGTATAGGTAACCGTGGCTATCATGTGTAGGCCCTTTGGTTCTCCTCCCTCATGAATAGGCAACGGTGGCTATCATGTGTAGGCCCTTTGGTTCTCCTCCCTCATGTATAGGTAACCATGGCTATCATGTGTAGGCCCTTTGGTTCACCTCCCTCATGTATAGGTAACTGTGGCTACCATGTGTAGGCCCTTTGGTTCTCCTCCCTCATGTATAGGTAACCGTGGCTATCATGTAGGCCCTTTGGTTCTCCTCCCTCAATTATAGGTAACCGTGGCTATCATGTTTGAGCCCTTTGGTTCTCCTCCCTCATGAATAGGTAACTGTGGCTATCATGTGTAGGCCCTTTGGTTCTCCTCCCTCATGTATAGGTAACTGTGGCTATCATGTGTAGGCCCTTTGGTTCTCCTCCTTCATGTATAGGTAACCGTGGCTATCATGTGTAGGCCCTTTGGTTCTCCTCCCTCATGTATAGGTAACCGTGGCTATCATGTGTAGGCCCTTTGGTTCTCCTCCCTCATGTATAGGTAACCGTGGCTATCATGTGTAGGCCCTTTGGTTCTCCTCCCTCATGCATAGGTAACTGTGGCTATCATGTGTAGGCCCTTTGGTTCTCCTCCCTTATGTATAGGTAACTGTGGCTATCATGTGTAGGCCCTTTGGTTCTCCTCCCTCATGTATAGGTAACCGTGGCTATCATGTGTAAGCCCTTTGGTTCTCCTCCCTCATGTATAGGTAACCGTGGCTATCATGTGTAGGCCCTTTGGTTCTCCTCCCTCATGAATAGGCAACGGTGGCTATCATGTGTAGGCCCTTTGGTTCTCCTCCCTCATGTATAGGTAACCATGGCTATCATGTGTAGGCCCTTTGGTTCACCTCCCTCATGTATAGGTAACTGTGGCTACCATGTGTAGGCCCTTTGGTTCTCCTCCCTCATGTATAGGTAACCGTGGCTATCATGTAGGCCCTTTGGTTCTCCTCCCTCAATTATAGGTAACCGTGGCTATCATGTTTGAGCCCTTTGGTTCTCCTCCCTCATGAATAGGTAACTGTGGCTATCATGTGTAGGCCCTTTGGTTCTCCTCCCTCATGTATAGGTAACTGTGGCTATCATGTGTAGGCCCTTTGGTTCTCCTCCTTCATGTATAGGTAACCGTGGCTATCATGTGTAGGCCCTTTGGTTCTCCTCCCTCATGTATAGGTAACCGTGGCTATCATGTGTAGGCCCTTTGGTTCTCCTCCCTCATGTATAGGTAACCGTGGCTAATATGTGTAGGCCCTTTGGTTCTCCTCCCTCATGTATAGGTAACCGTGGCTATCATGTGTAGGCCCTTTGGTTCTCCTCCCTCATGTATAGGTAACCGTGGCTATCATGTTTGAGCCCTTTGGTTCTCCTCCCTCATGTATAGGTAACTGTGGCTATCATGTTTAGGCCCTTTGGTTTTCTTGCTCGAAAAAACGTTCAAATTATTGAGTGTCTAATATTTTGATTATGATCGTATATATTGAAGGTCATTCCAGAAACCTGCCGTGAGCACTAACTTTAATATCTAAGTTTTTATTACTGCCCATTACTCTGAAGATTTGTAACTTACAATAAGCAAACTATTGACAGGTTAGGGCCCGGGTGGCTCAATGAGTTACGTAGTTGGATTACCTAACAACTCATACAAGCATATAACCAATACGGCGTGGGTTCGCACCCGGCTTTGTATATTACAAAAAGTGTGCACTCGACTGCCAGCCGCAAGTGATAAAGTTTACCAGTTGCTTGCCTATGGTCGGTGGTTCTCTCCGGGTACTCCGGCTTCTTCCACCACTAAAACTGGTCGCCATGATATAGCTGAAATATTGCTGAAAGTGGCGTAAAAACACAAAAAATCAACAAAAATAAAATCTATTGACAGGTCAGAGATTAGCAGGGTGAATTATATTTGTGAACAAGGAATTCATAATGAAAGACATATTTTATATAATGTATGACACTAATAGTCTTAGATAATTTTCTGTAATTGATTACGCGATACGTTGGTCTGTGGTTCCTGACTTCAGATATATCCATAACGAAGCTTGATGAATGTATACTACATATGACCCATAAATAGTTATAGAGGATGAACATACAAATCCGAATGTATGTTTGAGTAGAAGAACTATTTATATATTATATTACATGGTTTGTAACAGGAGTAACACGACGGGTGCGACTAGTGGAGCAGGACCTTCTCACCCATCCGGAGCACCTGAGTTCATCGCTGGTGCGTGTTGTTCGATCTTTAGTTTTCTGTGACGTGCTATGTAGATTATTGTCCTTTTGTTTTTGCTTTTTTTGGGGTCTTCTGGTCATTGTAATCTTGAACATTATACAATATTTATTTGATATTTGTGACACAAAATTTGTTTTATATATATCATTGACATAAAATGTGACAAAGAACTTAAAACCTTTCTCACAGAAAAAAACAATATCCATATAAGTACAGTTCACATGTACTCTAACAGATCAAGACTTACAAATTTACATGCATTATATTCATAAAGTATGGAAAAGGCAATTTATAACTATCAAGATAAAACTTGCAGCTCTGAAACAATATAAACATGTATTTAATTAGTCCATTCCATAGAAACCACAACAATAGACACAAAGCAGAAAATATTAGTATTCAAAGAAACGAATACAAAAAGACGTGTAAAAAGGAGATCTGTTATATACAAGTTCTAAGTGAGGTATCCATGATGGTAGTATATAATATGCTTAAACATCATCACCTTGTTGGTCTAGTATTTTTAATGGAAAAATCCCAAGAAAAGCACTGTTATAATTTGATACAATAAAAGCAGCCCAGTTTAAGAGCATCCGTTGTCCTGGTTTCTCGACTAATGACGTCATTTTTGCTCGTAGTTGTGTTTTTTCTTCCTTTGTCATTACATGTTTGGAATCCTCACTTTTCCCACATAACCAATTTGTACAATACTTTGCCAGTCTAGAGCCTGCAGCTGAAATTAAGTGTTATATATTTTGTAAATATTACAAAATGGTTGAAAAATTACAAATGAGATGATCTTAATTGTGAAAAGAAAATGGGTTACAAGTCTAAGGCAATATGATCGACATAAGATGTGACGCAAGGACAACAAACTTCAGTTGGTTATTCGACTAAACACATGATTTTCGCTACATACCCGGATGTATCATCGTTAACATTTAGCAACATTCAATCATTTTCTTGAAAGCAAGGGTCAAGGTTATGCTAGGTTGTTGTTTTTTTTTGGTGTTTATCATGCCTTTCAGAGATTGTTCGGCGATGTTTTGATTACTCTACTAGACTTCTTGTGGAAGAGGCCCGGGCAGATCGTACTCTACTAGACTTCTTGTGGAAGAGGCCCGGGCAGATCGTACTCTACTAGACTTCTTGTGGAAGAGGCCCGGGCAGATCGTACTCTACTAGACTTCTTGTGGAAGAGGCCCGGGCAGATCGTACTCTACTAGACTTCTTGTGGAAGAGGCCCGGGTAGATCGTACTCTACTAGACTTCTTGTGGAAGAGGCCCGGGCAGATCGTACTCTACTAGACTTCTTGTGGAAGAGGCCCGGGCAGATCGTACTCTACTAGACTTCTTGTGGAAGAGGCCCGGGCAGATTGATGAAATCCCACCCTTAGGTCTTTGTATAGAAGGGGCTATTAAGGGGCACGAAGCCACGTGAATAAGGGTAATAACAAAATTACCGAACTCCGAGCAATCTTACAAAGGGAAAGTCAAAACTCATAAGTATATAAACAGACAAAATCAGTCAACAACCGGAAAACTGTGAAAACCGTAATGACCCTGACTTGGTACAGGCATTTCTAAAGAATGGTGTTAGACTTGTGGACCGAAGTTAATGTTAGGATAATCCCACCACTACTCAATCAAACATTAGTGGATTTTTTTTTCATTAGGATAGTCGGATAGACAGATAAACATTTAAAAGGCGCGATTTATTAAGTTTATTTTACATCAGTAACAATATTTTTTTTTTTTTACAAATGAATGAACATTAACGCGCTGATGAAAACGTGAGCATCTGGTTGCAAGTTTTCTATGTCCTATTTACGTTATTTGTGTTTGTTTGCGCATAGTTGTGTCAAACACATATTGTGGGTTTTTTTCTTCGTCACGGGTACCTTATGTTGCCAGTTTCTCTGGATTATTAATTTTTTTTTAACCGAAAGGCATACATCAAGGGTTCTGAGGTTATGATGCTTAACGCCGATTTCGACAATATTTCAGTTATATTGTGGCGGGCAGCTTTATTGGTGGAGGAAACCGGAGTACCCGGAGAAAACCACCGAACTGTTGCAAGTCACTGACAAACTTTATCACATAATGTTGTATAGAGTACACCTCGCCATGATCGAGATTCGAACTCACAACTTTAGTGGTGATTGGCATTTATTGCATAGATGTTTGTAAATCCAACAGACATACGATGATGACCACGACGCCCTTCGTACGTGAATCTAATGAATACAAACTTGATCAAACTCGAGGGTAACGACATCACAAAGGGAGTGTTCTGCTAATATAACCTAACAGCATAATCAAATACAATTAGAAAAGTACAGCCGAATAATTAGACTCGTTAGCTATTACACCGACAAAATGTTCTTGATAAGTTAGTACGTAGGGAGTTTTCATTATGTGGTTCACAGCAGTTGCAAGCGGGGTCTGGTGCCCTTTATCTCATGGGGCTATTAACAAGAGGAAAACTTGGCCGATTTAACTGTCGTGCAGAATGACAAGAACCCTTAGAATTTGCTATGATAGCTATATTTATAGTTTGTTATATGAAATGATGTCTTTCTTTGGTTGATTGATTGGTTTGATGGTGTTTAACGCCACTTTCAACAATATTTCAGTTATATCGTGGTGGTCAGTTTTATTGGTGGAGGTAATCGGAGAATCCGTAGAAAACCACTGAACTGTTGCCAGTCGCTTACAAACTTTATCACATAATGTTGTACACCTCTCCCTGATCGAGATTCGAACTCTCAACATCAGTGGTGATTGGCACTGATTGCATAGATAGGTGTAAATCCGACAACCATACGATCCCGAACACGACGGCCCTTCGTACATAATCAAATGAATACAAACTTTTACAACACCGAGGGTAACGATATGAAGAAGGGAATGTTCTGCTAATATAACCTAACACCATAACCTTATACAATTAGAAAAGTACAGCGGCATAATTAGACCCGTAAACTATTACACCGACAACAAGTCCTTGATAGGTTAGTACATAGGGAGTTTTCATTGTGTGGTCTACAGCAGTGGCAATCAGGATCGGTACCCTTCATATTGGAATAAATTAATATATACACATGGATGAGTCTCCTGTTCTTTTAGAGACTGCTGTTAATTCGTCCTCTTCATCTTCTTCATCTGATGATAACTCAGGTTCATCAACGTCATCTTTTGTCCACCATGTGACGCGATGTAACTGTAAAAATATAATACTAATTTTACCCTGCCGCTTTTTATTGAAGTGCCTGCACCAAGTCATAAAAGTAAGAGGTCCTGTATTTGAATCCAAGGAATAGTATGAATGTCAACATGGACAATGGATATTTTTATTCATATTGGATACGACCTACAACTATACATTGTACATGTATGTTGTCTTTCTTTGTCCATGGGAAGGGTACAACTATTACAGTATTATAATCACATAAATAGGGGTAGTCTGTAGTTGTGCGAGAGAAATCATCTACAAAACATTATATGATGACAGAACGTAATGTATGCGTCATTTATGGAGAATGGCACATTCCTCGCAGAACAGTGACAACTTTCAGCTAGTTGCAATAAACAATTTTGTTTTATGTTCTCGCGTTTTGGCCTGTTGCAAGGAATTAATTTCACTGCTATCAAATCAATATAAAACAATATTGATTCCAAATAAGATACTATGTCTTCTACCACTGCGAGGGAAGGTTATTCTCACCTTTCGTTCTGGTCTAGGTGTTGTCATCAAACTTATAATAATCATAAACACTGCACTCAGAATTGATAAAATGGCTGCAAAGTGTAAAAATTCTACATGTGAGACAATTGATGACCTTGTATCTTCTCCTCCACTTCCACAAGGTGGTGCTGGGTATGTGAAATCTAAGACTGCCCGTATAATTCCAACAATCAAGCTCAACATCAATCCCCAAAATATTACACACCATTAATTACCATATATTTATGTTATACAAACGTTGTGTATACATGTTTGTGTACATATTAGATAGAAATAGTTGTCGTACACCTAAGTTCACCGTGTGCTAAGGAATGTCTAATGCATGTAGGATCAAATAATCATAATACTAAAACACAATATATTAAATATATGAAACCTATTATAAGGCTTTTTGTGAGTGAAATGAAAGCGGTTGTCTAATGAACTAAGTGTGTTTTACTTGTTATAATTTGCATAACATAACTAACCTGTTCCGTAAGCCGTTTCCAGAAAAAGGCAAGAAGAAAAAGAACACACATTGGAGGAACCATATACGATCGTATTGACTGCATATAGGACCAAAACAACCCACCCTGGGCTTCTTCTAGTATGGGTAGCCACAAAACACTAAGTTCAATAAGAATGAGAACGGTAATTCGACCTACAAGCATCAATTCAGCTTGAGAAGCTTTTTTCCGAAATTGTCGCCAGATATCCATTGTCATTATTGAAGTCGCACTATTTAAGATTGACGTTAAAGAACTCATCAACGCTGCGAGCAAGGCTGCCAACATAAGACCCCGCAACCCTGTAATAAGAGAAAAACAATATTTAAACAACTATACCAGGCCTTAGGGCATATCGTGTGCTTTGTACTCGTACTAAAACAGCCAATCAAAAAACTGCATACATTATCATTTCTGACTGGACGGTTTTGGAGTACGATTATGAAGATCATACGCAACAGTCATATGTCAAAGATACAGATACAGTACGTTTTGGGGGGGTTTTCATGGGGGGGGGGGGGAGGGGGCGAAAGGGGTTTGTTTTTGTGTTTTTTTTTGTGTTTTTTTTTGAAAATCTATTTTAAACAATATAATTGCTTTACGTATCATTCCCAAATCTAAAGTTAAAAATAAAACATATAAAATTGAATGTACTGTTCACACATGACTACAAACTTGTATTTTTATTTTTATCCTGCAATCAGTACATTTGCTGTACAAATATACCACACGAATAAATGTTTGCTTTATTCGTAGCCTACGAATAAACTTTTGAAGCCTACGAATAAACTTTTAAACCTACGAATAAACTTTTAAACCTACGAATAAACTTTTAAGCCCCGCCCATAGACTCCGGAACTACTTTTTTGTATGTTTCTGCTCTCCTGTGAAGGAGGTACAGTATGCACCGTAACCAATGTCAATAATCGGCCGTCGTCTTTTTCTAATAAATGTTTTCATTCTCGCTACTAAATACAAACCGACAAAATGAAAATAAAATGAAACTAATAATTTTAAAATTCCATAATTTTTTTATACATATTTTACAATAAAATAAAATCCCAAACAAAACAAAAATCGTAAACAAATCCGTCTGCAGGGCACTGTTTGCAGACGACTCGACTTACAGACCAAAGTAAGATGTCAGATTTTAACGAGGAAGTGTCACACTTTAAATTAGAATGGTCACAACTACTGTATCCATCTGATGATATGAATGATGAGGACTTAAATGACACTCTTATGCAAATTGACATGCCAGAGCCACATGAAAACCTTGTCCTGGATTCAGAACATTCAATTGTGTCTTTGCCAATGTCTTCATCTCAAACAGAAGTCATTCTGCCTGTTACAACTCAAAGTTTATTTCATACACAAACTGACACTACAATATTTCCATCAATAAGTAATTTTCAAGATGAAACTCCTTGTCCACCATCTGATGAAAATGAAGTTCCTCCAGAATTTGATGAAAGTTTGATAGATATGTCAGTACATGATATCCAACAGTTCATAGATGGTCAACAAAACAAGAACACAATGAAAAAGACACTGCGTGATGTGATCTTGGTCGAAAAAAATTTCCGGTTGAAAAAGGAAGAGAGGGACATTCACTTGATTCCTCCAAATGAATTAGACCCGCTCCTGGCCAACTTTCTTTTGATAGTGAGGAAAAAAGATGGAGGTGATTTCGAGCCATGCACCTCGCGCTCTATCATTAGTAGTGTTTGACTGGAAGCTACGACGAACAAAATATGGGCACTCAATCATTGCCACAGGAATGAAAGATGTATCATTCAACTTGACACGGGAAGCTTTGAAAGCAAAACAAAAGCAGCTTAAACAACAGGGCAAAGGCAATAAACCAAAGAGGGCATGCCCTTTAACAGATGAGGAAATTAACATCCTTTACAACAGAAACGTTCTGGGTAGTCACACACCACAATCCTTACTAAATACACTATGGCTAAATAACTCAGTACATTTGGTTTGAGAGGTGTACATGAACATTACAATCTAAGGTTAGTACATGTATTTTATTATAAAATTTCTTCATCAATGTTCATTTAATTCACATCAACTACTTCAACGTATCTTCAAGATGAAAAATTGAAATAAGAACACATATTCCTGCTGCTATTACATCAAGTCACTTTTATAGATAATTATTTATATTCTGAAGTCTTTATGACACCACAAAATTAGACTATATTTGTTTTAACCATTTGGAATAATTGTATTCAGTCACTTCCTCCAAACATGTTGCATCTTTTTTAAAACAGTGTTTCCTTTTGCGAAATTCCAACAAGTTTGTGTGATTTGTCAGTTGAAACTAGTGTTTTATCTGCTGAAATTCTACTGTTGATAAGGATTACATTTTTCTATTTTGTGAAATTCCATTTAAAACTTTGATTCACATACCTCCTGTATGCAACAACTGATAGTTCTTGAAAAAGTTCCTTCGTTTAATCAGATCTTTGTAAAACTTGCATAGGTATTTATGCAATTATTTCTTTCATTTAGTCTTTGCACTTATTTCAAACATCACATGTTAGGCCATTAACTCAGCTATTAATCTGAAAGACAATTTTTAGACATTATGGCATTGCTTATAAATAACAAGAAAAAAAGCACAAAATGTAGACTAAATGAGCAATGTTTGAAAATTCGCATGCTTCAAGCTTTCATAATGCATTTTTGTATGATCTGACTCAGAAAATATATTCGCACATTATCGGCCACAGCCAATTATGTAAATATTGTTCATTCCAGAAAAATATATCCTTCACTCTAATATTTTTCTCACCACAACACTTATGCAATAAAGTCCATAATATTCGTACTAGCTTCTCCTCCTTTATATATAATATACTTACATTGTCACAAAATACATAATTTATTTGTACCAGCTTTAGAAACAGGTAGAAAAGTGAGCTTTTGACTCGCTTTTTAGCCTGTTTCACAGCGAGTGCAAATTAATTTAATATTTAACGACAATGTACATATATTGTGTTTATCCTGCAATATCAAAAAGTAGTTCCGGAATCTATGGGTGGGGCTTAAAAGTTTATTCGTAGGTTTAAAAGTTTTTTCGTAGGCTTCAAAAGTTTATTCGTAGGCTACGAATAAAGCAAAAATTTATTCGTGTGGTATAAATTGTGTTTATCCTGCAATATCAAAAAGTCCAATACAACTGCCAAATTGACAAAAGATAGCTGAAACAAGCTTCGTTCAAATTGTTTTCAATTGTGCCATCTGTGACATCAATGTGTATGCTGAAATCATTTCTTACTGTTGCTCTACACGAATCAGGGACCAGAAATGCTTTATTAGGTCCATTACTAAATAACACTGAAGTTTATTGGACCCCCTTTATTAGTACTACAAATCACACTATTGCAGGATACAATTATTAAAAATCAGGATGTCGGGACATATTTGCATCAAAAGCATGCTAAAATACAGTAATTTCTGTTTCAGATGGGGAGATGTAACTTTAAACACAGCGTCCGATGGTGCGAAATATCTGCAATTAAATGAGAGGCAAACGAAAACTAGGACCGGAAAAAATCTGTCAGATGTTCGCGAGGTTACACCCAAAATTTATGAAGCTGAAGATGAAAGCCCAGAAAGGGATCCAATTAAAATATATGAAATATATTCCATGAAGCGTCCTAACAATTTCAGTAATGCTGACGACCCATTTTACATAGCACCGAGAACCATTCCTGGAAGATTCGAAAACAAACATCTGGTTTCTCCGGCAAAAAGTGGGAGAGAGTAAGCTTGCCGATCTTATGAAAAAAATGAAAGAAAATGGCAAGTTAGACATTAACAAACGATTAACTAATCACAGTGCCAGGACATATCTGCTTCAAAAGTTACGAGAACATAATGTGGAGGGGACTGACATAATGCAAATATCTGGGCATAAAAATATAGCATCAATAAATAATTACTCTAAAATAAGTGAGGAAAAACACAAGCAAATTTCAAAAATTCTCAGCAACACCGAGACTAATAGTAATAGTAATGCTTTGGTACCAGTAACTGTTGTCAGCAACTTACCTCGTACAACTTCAACATGCACACATTCTACAGCCAGTAGCACTTCTGATGTTTCGTGTCGACGTAATCCAAATGTTTCTTCCTAGTGTGCCAATACAAATAATATGTCAAGCGAAATTAGTTCTATGTTTTAAGGGGCAGTCCTCCATGTCAACACACTGAATGTGAATTTGTACACCAATCCTCATAACTGAGCCTTGCATTGTTTGACAGCGTTGGTAAATACATTTCTGTGAATCAGTTCAGTTTGTTGAAATAAATGATTAATCTTTCTGTTTTCTCTACGCTGCCTAGGTTACATAAAACTTGCTCGAACCGTCGATGTGTAATGTTTACAATCTGTGCACATTTATGAGCGTCGTACACACACATGTGACGTATGCGATATAAAATAATGTGTTTTCATATCTATGAAATACATATTAAATATATATATTTCAGGTTCTAAACTATCAATTTTCTATATAGATTTTCATCTTAATCAATAAATCTTCATTTAAATAAAGTTATTTCACTTCCTTTTGAGAACTATTTGTTTGCGAATTTTTGTCGGTAAAAAAAAATCTGGTATTTTACTACGCCAAATAGTGACGATTCCGTTGGGATATAATGCATTATAAAAAATGCATTTTTACGAGTTAAAATGATTTTTTAGGACATCGTGGATTGCAGGATAAATACAATATTGGTCTGTTGACGGTAAATATAGAATTTATTTGACTCGGCGCGAAATGGGGAGAAAGACTCGCTAAAAGCTCGTCTTTCACCCCGTTTCTCAGCCTTGTCAAATAAATTCTATATTTACCATCAACAGACCAATATTGTATATTTATATTCTGACAGTCTTATTTGTTTTCCATCAATTTTAGCTATGTATTATACTTCGTGTGTGATCGTAGATGATACGATTATTATTTATTTGTTGCTTTTTTTTAATACAAAATATAGAATACTTACCTTCAGGCATAAGTCTCATTACTATCAGAGGATATGCTATATTACTATAACCAGCTTTGTTTCCACAAAACTCCAAACATTTGTCTGGATCGGCACATGCAATTTCATCTGTAAAATATATGTTTCTTAAGAGATACTTTAAGTAATAAAACTGCTTAATTCATAGGTTTGAAGGTACCAAAGGGGTAATCAAAAGCCATAAGTCGAAGTAGGACAGACGATATAATGGCCAACAGAAAAATGACAAAAATACAAACAATGATCTACAAAACACTACACACAAAACTACAGATGGAGCAACATCAATCCTACAAAAAACCCGGGAGAACTCAGCTGCTACGCAAGGGTGACGAGGTTTTGTTCCACTAATGGCATTATCAGTTATTTTTCAATCTTTGCTGTTTTCTGATTTTCTTCATTCCACAATACAACAAAAATGATACATAAGGACCATCACAGGGCCTAATTCTCCCCTCCAAAAGTGACGTCTACTATTTGTACGAAATGAATAAAATACACAACCTCGGGAACCAAATTAGTACCCGATTGAGAATGCTAGTTATATTACACGGTAAAGACAACTTGCAGCAGCTCGTAATTAACATCTGTTTGTCAAGAGTGGTCCCTGATTACCTGTTGCAATGTCGAGTTTTACAACTACATCTCTGCTCTCAAATTCTCCTTGTTGCAATAAGAAAAAAATCACAGACACCAATGGGAAGTTGGGAGCCGCAAATCGAAGAACAGACAATGCAAGACCAAAAGAAAAAGACACGCAATGGTCCAAAACACATTATACTGAAGACTAAAGATTGAGGAATACAAATCACTAAAAAGCCGGAGGTGAAGTCAATTTCTTTTGAAGGGTAGGCGGTTCATGTCCCACCAGTGCCATTCGTGATGTAATGACACGAACATAATCTGATGTAAATATCATGTTGGACAACAGTATGCGTAGATAAATATCAATGACATATATTAAATAGGCACACCTCCATAAAGCAAATAATATGAGTAGCATCGTTTTTACGCGGAAATCCAAACGTCACTTTTGGAAATATATAATTTATTATTTACAAACATGTTCTCATCGTGAAAATAGCTGAAATACTGTTCACTTTACGTGCCATCAGTCGATGATCATCAGCGGTCCTCCTATCAGTTTACATACCTGGGTATAGAATTCTGCTTATCATTCCTGGTATTACAAACAACAAGAATCCCGTAAGTTTTAAAGCTGCACCAAAGATAGAACCACCCTTAGCATGCACCACATTTTTAGCTGACAGCGTTCTTTGAACTAAAATCTGGAATATTAATTAGTATATTGTGTTGATAAAGAGTTGAATTAGAATTTTAAAGCTGCGTACAATTGTTATTGCAAGAACAGTTTGAAGATAGAATAGGGACATCCAGAAGCTGTAAATCGAAGAAGGACATATAGTACAAATGTTAAAAACATAAGAGTAATCAATGATATACAAGGCACTACTCATATTGGTGAACGTAGGTGCCCCGGAAGGATTATCAGTTCCTGTTCCACATGTACCACCCGTCGTGTTACTCTTGTTACAAACTCGTTCGTAGTCATTTGTAATGGCTAACTAAGTCATGGTGGCGATCGTAAAATTTTCAAAGTGATGACTTCAACTTAACCACTAAGAACATTTTGGCTGAGTAGCTTCCTTTTTAGCAGCAACCCTTCTTCAAAAAAATAATAAGAACCGCAAATGATGGCATATCGTATTAACTGAGAGATATATACTTTATAATATGCAGGTACTGTTGCAATGTTGCTACATATAAATGAGAAGTTCACAATGGGAAAATTGAAATTAATTTCGTGGTGTATGTTAAGGAATGAATCGCTCTTAGCTGCGAGTATCTGTGGTATCCTTGATTGCAAACACAAACGTCTTTTTTGCTGTGTCTGCCGATGTCCGTTGATGCTTTGAAATTGTTAGCGCGTTTTATATTATAAAATGTGAATATACTGTGCATATATCTTAAATTTTCCATTGTTCAAGTGATTACTACCCCAATCTCCACTTCCAATATGGAGAGTTTTAATATGAAAAATTAATAATTGTATTTCCTTTTTTCCCTTTGCTTTTGCTTTGTTCAACACTTATACATTTGTTTGTGTGTTCTCTTTATCCATTAACATAATTTCATTAAATAGTTGGATCATTTGGTTTATTTTTTATTTGGTTTATCAGTGTTTATTGTCGCTTTCAGCATATTTCAGCTATATTGTTATTTCAAAGCGTCTTGTTGGAGGAAATCCAGCTCTGATATTATTACGAAACCGGAGGAACCCTGTCCTAGAATATGTTTCTTGACACCTTTACATTTGAGGTGGACATCGGGGTCGCGTTGGTGACATAAGACTTGTAGTACAACGACCCTCACCACCATTCGATCACCATGGTCCCGTGTCGTTTCCAAAAATTTATTGTATTACACAAGAATGATTGTAATGCACAGCATAATAACGAATAACAGATATAAAGGATCTAACACCGGTAAGAAGGCAAGACGGAAAATTCTCAGACACCCAAGGGAAAGATTCCCCTCGTTGGAGACCAAAAGAAATATTTCCCGCGGGTGTCTGAGATTTTTCCGTCTTGGCCTCTTACCGGTATTTGATTCTTTTTCTCACTAATTTAATAAAATAATTCCACATTTTTTCTTTACATTGCTTACGCCGAGCGTAAGAATGTGTTGTTCGTTACGGCTAATTACTGCCAGCACACTTTTTCACTAACTACACAAAAAAGTATTTCTCGTTATCGCTTGGACTCAATAATAAGAATGTTGTATATCTAACTTTAATAAAGAGCTAAATATTATTTATATATTCAGTTCGAAGAAAAAAATGAACTTTAATTCACGAAAATGTTCACGTCTTGGTATGGAAAACGAGACAAATAGAATTCAGAGTTATTTCCCCTTGAAAGTAATCCGTCGTGTACATAATTTGTGTAAACGTATGTGTTTTTGATGTGTACCGCATAATCTGATGCGAAAGGGATGCATGTTTCTATTGTAACCTAATTTTTTCCGGGGCTGACTAGATAAATACACAAAACGTAAATATTTGAACAATTTTATTGATACAATGACATTTTGCGAAACGTATCATTTTACGGGAAAAGTAGCATAAAATTCAAATTCTTATCTCACCCACGGGTTGGGACAAGGAAATCTCACACGGCTAAACATAGGAACTGTGCTGTCTCATTAGTGAGAAATACGGATTCTGATTACCCATTTGGTATCTTCAAACTCTTCTTATCTTAGAGATCTTTAAAACAATTTATAAAGCTCTCATAATTATATTACTCGTCAACTATTATACCTGATCCTGACACCAGTTGTACAATCCAAGTACTGACAATCCTGTGAGAGCACCGGTACATGGTATATCGCCACTTGAAGGGTCACGAAACATGTGCATTGCGTCTTTTCGTGGTAGCCCACAAGAATAATATGTTTCATTAGCCAAGGTATAATTGGCAGCACTTGACATGTAGTTTTTCTCTATTGCGTTCCAACCTCCCACTTTGACTACTCCTATTAAAAAGAAGAATAATCCCAGCTTATTTTATTTTCATAGATATTTGCATTATAATGCATCGTCGATAGCCCTCAGCACTCGTGGGTCAACTGATAGAGAGGTCATCTTAGTCATGAATTATTCATGATTCAATTTACAACACATTGATTTGTAGCGACGAAATGTGTTATAGCGAATCAAGTCACAGGCATAGCTTTAAAAGAAGAAAATGAGTTCAAATCAAAATAAAATTATCAGTGGAGATAAATGGGTTGCAGTACACGTGGATTATCGACAAAAAATGTTTATGAACTATGCAGGTTGTATCTTTCAAAATCTGTTCATAATCTAATAGGAAAATTTGAGTGATGAACGACGTTTCTATGGATATAACTACAGAACCATCCGTTACGGAACAAATCATAAACGACGGTTGCGATATGAACAGACCCACTGGTAATGAGTGGAGGGTATCGGAGCGTGATCAGTCGTGGGTTACCCATGGCGATTAGAATGGTGATTGACTAAAGGTGTAGATACATGTATCTATTCATTGTTTCACATCTTTCCTTATAACTATATTCATGACACGAGTTCAAATCCCACTGATGGCGAGGTGTACTCGACACAAGATTATAAGACAAAGTGTGTCAGTGAATTGTGACAGGTCTATGATTTTCTCCGAGTACTCCGGTTTCCTCCACCAATACAACTGACCGCCCACGATATAACTGAAATGTTGTTGAAAGTGGCGCTAAACGACATACTCATAACCCCCCAACCCCATGACATGCTACCTCTTTTAAGATATCCTTTTAAGCTACACACAAATACATGACCGCTCACTTTGATTGCTTGGTACAGGCGGGGTTAAGCTAGTTTCATGGAACAATGCATTTTTGACCCGATTGTGATTAATATAGAGTACTTGGGTAATCTTTGATATTGATATGTAGAACATATTTACAGCACTATTAATAACAAGGGAATTTCTATAAAGAAATATATGTGTTGTACTTAAACCAACTACCGTACTAATGTTATTGGTATAAACATTACTATGTATCTTCTCTTCACAGTTTACTTACCTATTAAAAAGAGTATTGTGGCACTTATGACTAAAACTACTGACTGGAGAGTATCTGTGTATATAACAGTTGCTAATCCACCTGGAATATAATTTTTACATTTTCATTTTCAGACGGAACCTTTCGACAATTATTCCTTTAATTGTTCACACACACAAATGATTTCAATACGACAGATTAGGACATGTGAAATAAACGTTAGAGAAAACCGAATGTAATCAGTAAAAGACAATCCAGATACACTGGCAACATTGGGCACACAAGACACGGGATGAAGGCAAGCAATCCAGAGACATTGGCAACATTGGGCACACAAGACACGGGACGAAGGCAAGCAGTCCAGATACACTGGCAACATTGGGCACACAAGACACGGGACGAAGGCAAGCAATCCAGAGACACTGGCAACATTGGGCACACAAGACACGGGACGAAGGCAAGCAATCCAGAGACACTGGCAACATTGGGCACACAAGACACGGGACGAAGGCAAGCAGTCCAGATACACTGGCAACATTGGGCACACAAGACACGGGACGAAGGCAAGCAATCCAGAGACACTGGCAATATTGGGCACACAAGACACGGGACGAAGGCAAGCAATCCAGATACACTGGCAACATTGGGCACACAAGACACGGGACGAAGGCAAACAATCCAGAGACACTGGCAACATTGGGCACACAAGACACGGGACGAAGGCAAGCAATCCAGATACACTGGCAACATTGGGCACACAAGACACGGGACGAAGGCAAGCAATCCAGAGACACTGGCAACATTGGGCACACACGACACGGGACGAAGGCAAGCAATCCAGATACACTGCCAACATTGGGCACACAAGACACGGGACGAAGGCAAACAATCCAGAGACACTGGCAACATTGGGCACATAAGACACGGGACGAAGGCAAGCAATCCAGATACACTGCCAACATTGGGCACACAAGACACGGGACGAAGGCAAGCAATCCAGAGACACTGGCAACATTGGGCACACAAGACACGGGACGAAGGCAAGCAATCCAGATACACTGCCAACATTGGGCACACAAGACACGGGACGAAGGCAAGCAATCCAGATACACTGGCAACATTGGGCACACAAGACACGGGACGAAGGCAAACAATCCAGAGACACTGGCAACATTGGGCACACAAGACACGGGACGAAGGCAAGCAATCCAGATACACTGCCAACATTGGGCACACAAGACACGGGACGAAGGCAAGCAATCCAGAGACACTGGCAACATTGGGCACACAAGACACGGGACGAAGGCAAGTAATCCAGATACACTGGCAACATTGGGCACACAAGACACGGGACGAAGGCAAGCAATCCAGATACACTGCCAACATTGGGCACACAAGACACGGGACGAAGGCAAGTAATCCAGATACACTGCCAACATTGGGCACACAAGACACGGGACGAAGGCAAGTAATCCAGATACACTGCCAACATTGGGCACACACGACACAGGACGAAGACAAGCAAAACACTAAAACACAACACTGAAAACTACAAAGAGGAGCAACACGAACCACACGAAAAACCTGGAGTGAACACAGGCGCCGACGAAAGGAAAGCAGCTCTTGCCTCCAACAAGACACCCGCCATGTCACTAATATGGTTAATACGTGTTGGACACCGTTATGCGCAAACAGACACAAATAACTTGCATATGACATGAGCCCTCTTACAAACAATTGGAGGTAAATCCGAATCGAACATCGTTTGTATGCGGAAATCGTTGATGACATCACAACACTGAACTAAGAACGTATTATGGATTATTGATATACATGAAAATTATAATGATAAAAAAATAATTCAAACTTGGCTGGGTTACTTATGAAATATTTTTTTGTTGCTATTTTGACTTTGTCGGCTAGTTTAATCTGTACACAAATATACAATTAGATCTTTTCAAATGTACTGCAAAAATATAACACATTAACCTTGAATCCTCGAATAGAAACCAGAATATGCCCCCATAATGCAAGATATATTGAAAAGGGGGCTTCTTAGCAAATATTTGCATAACATATTCCCTTAAATGTATTCTCTAATACATTAGAATGTATTGCAGTCCTCCGTTGTCATTAACATAGTATTACGTGACTTTACACATCTAGTATTAACACATTTTAGTTGCTGGGTAAGAAGGGTAGTCATGTGCTACGTTAAATTGTCTATCATATATGTCAACTAAGATACTTAATCCTGACTTGCATTTATATTAAGTATATAAATCAAGCAACAAAAGATAATAAAGTAACTGGACGTGCTGTAAATAGCAACGTTACTTCACAATTTAACTTGTATTACGAAAGTTATAACATTTTAGTTAGCTTCACAGATGGCCTTAAAAAGAATGGTCAACGTAGATACAAATACTTAGGCAGGGGCAGATATTATTTTGTAAAAGACCATTCTGATTCTACCAAAATGTTTTCTGAAACTGCTATCATCGAAATGCTACATTTCAATATTGACAATATATTGGTTATGCTTGGTGGAAGTGTTTTTCAACAGACTGTCGGCATACCTATGTGCATAAACTGTGCTCCTCGTCTCGCCCACCTGTTCCTTTATTCATGAGGCAGATTTCATACTGGGGCTTCTAGCCCGGTCCATTAATTTCACATTTCGCTATATAGATGATGTCCTTTCACTAAATTCTAGGTTTGTTGATTTCGTTTATCGCATCTATCCCATTGAGCTTGAATTAAAGGATACCACAGATACAGATATAGATAGGTCTTCTTCATACCTTGACGTACACCTCGAAATTGAGAGTGAGAGGCGTTTAAGAAAGAAACTTTACGACAAAGGGGATGATTTCAATATTCCCATTGTGAACTGTCCATTTATATGTAGCAGCACTCCAGCAACAACTGCATATGGAATACATATCTCTCAGTTGATCCGATATTCCAGAGTTTGTGGTTCCTGTCAGAATTTCCCTGATAGAGCGTTGCTGCTAACAATTTAGCTACTGAATCTTGGCTTAGTTGAAGTCATCACTTCGGAAGCTTTACGGCCGCCACCATGACGTGGTTAACCGCTATGGAATATCTGTGTCACAAATGACCACGGATATGTTCCACTTGTCGTATACACTTGCTTGTCGTCCTTTCTTCATTCATGATTTATTCCCGGGTTGGAACTAGATTAACACGACGTGTGCCACTAGTAGAGCAGGAACTGCATACCCTTCGGGGAAAATCTGAGTTCACCTCCGGTTTTTAGTGGGGTTCGTGTTACTCGATTTTTATGTGAATGTTTTGTAGATCGTTGTTTGTCCTTTGGTCGTTTGTCATTTGGCCATTGTGTTGGAGTCTGTCCTTCTTCGATTTACGGATTCTGATTACCCCTTTAGTACTTTCAAACTCTTCTTACATGAATATCACAAATACGATCAAAAGTTGAACAATATATCTAAACATACAGAAATAATGGAGGATTTTGGACAATCTGCCAAACGACATTTGAATACCATAGGAAAATATTGAAGGTTTGGTTGGGACGAAAACTAGAGATTGTGTAGTGGCGGCAACAATAAGGTCAATGATTTTTACAAAGTTGGCTATGACGTGCAAGAAGCGTGGAACTCTCCGAACGCGGTGTCAACTATGGACATGGTCTAGCTTTCTGCATTTATTCTATCAGCACCCCCTCCTGCTCCCCGGAGAGCTATGGAAACATTCATCACTACCAGGTGGAAGTAAAAGAGTACATATTAAAAGATGTACAATGTACTTGTAATACCGAAATATTGTCATTTATTTATATGAAGCTTATATACCTAATAGGTATGCGAACAAATGATCTATATTTGTCTAACAAAGAGATCATGTCTTAGCTTCTCCTAGTATCTTCTTCTTTGCTAAAGTGGTGTAGAACTTTGTCCATTACCTATAAGGGCCATACAAGGCTATCACCAATACGGCTGGGGTTCGCGCCGGATTTGTAAATTACAAAAAGGGTGCACTCGACTCGCAGCCGCAAGTGATAAAGTTTATCACTTGCTTGCCCATGGTCGGTGGTTGGATTACCTAACAACTCATACATGCTTATCACCATTACGTCGTGGATTCGCGCCCGGATTTGTAAATTGCAAAAAGGGTGCACTCGACTCGCAGCCGCAAGTGATGAAGTCTATCAGTTGCTTGTCCATGGTCGGTGGTTCTCTCCGGGTACTGCGGCTTCTTCCACCACTAAAACTGGTCGCCATGATATAGCTGAAATATTACTGAAAGTGGCGCTAAACGCCAAAAATCAAATCAAATCAAATCATCAACCTATATAAAATAAAATAAACAAAAAATAACATACCTACTACAGTAAACAGTGCTGTTACCGCTAAAATTAGGACAACACATAAGTATATATTCCAATTTAATACACGTTGTAGAAATATGGCCGCCGAATACAATTCTGCCTACAAATATACAAATCAAAATATCTTATGCATATTTAGGAAGAAACAAATAGCATATGTCATTTTTATGTTTATTGGCTGACACACAGTAGAATATAATTTGCACATTAAAATTTTTTTTTTATTACATATTCTTTTCTTAAATTTTACCTTTTAGTTATTATCATTATCCCTCATTCATATTACCAGTATGTTTCACTGGTGTGTCGTTGTTGTCTATCCGAATTATAATTCCCTTTATACGATAGTATGTTTCATTGGCAGCCCTACATTGTATTTCTTTTCAGATTGTAATCATTCCCTCCAATTGATATTTATGTTTTGCAGGTATCTTGGTCTATGTGCATTGCAACATTTCCCTCATATTGCTATTCATCTTTGTCTTTCCATTGAAGCATTGTTTGTCTTATTCTTTTAGAGCAATACAGTGTCGTAGAATAGACCAATGATACTTTGACAAAATGGCATGTGATTCTGATATTACCTTATATGTATGATCTGAAAATTGACCTGCTTATGATAAGGGAATCGGCTCATGGTTGGACAAAAATGTCTAAGAAAAATCTTTTGAAAAATCACGAAATCAGAAAGAAAATTATTTCAAAATCTAAAATGAAGATACATATTTAACTTTCATATTTGAAGCATTAAACAATTTGATACAAGTAAATGTAAGGAACACCTATTCTAAGATTCCATGCCGATATGTTGACAAATATAAATCCAACGAGAGCAAAAAAAGCACAATACATTCGAATTCTTTTTCCACCAAGTCTTTTCCTTAAATATTCTGGCATTGTAAAAGCCTACGAAAACAAAACAGAATGTTTGTTGGAATCAATTATAATTGTTGGTAGTTTAAATATTTAGTTACAAACAATACACGCAACGACTATTAACTGACATGGGAAAAGTATGAAGAGTGGAGTAAGTACGAAAATAATTATTAGTTTGCAGTAGTATGCAAGCAGCTGCAATGTGCTTACTCATCTCGAAATGAACAAAGGTTTTTTTTCTTACGTTCAAGGAGTGTGGCATTCTCCATGGTACCACTAAATACACAATCATAATTCCTTTTCACACAGAGAGAATAACATATATTGGTACAAAAAAGTAGAACGATATTATGTAGTGTGTTAATTCCTGGTGCTTTGCACAATGCAAGAAAACGATCTGATTGCGTTCACAGTATTAGGTTTGAATATATGTCATTGTATTCTGTTATTTTCTTGATTTTCATCGTTCTTCAGGATTATGTTTTGTGATAATCTTTTTTTTTAATATGCGAGCCTCAGTGACACTACACAGTAATAATCAAATGTAATATTATGTTGCTATATTGCACACTTTAAATCTGGGCTGTAGTTTTTTTACTCCCAGAGATTCGCGCACTAATTAACGACCTAGATGTGATATTGAATGGCTTCATGTTACAAATCATTTATACCACAGTTTTCCGAGTCAAACGTTTCAATAATCTCACGCTTCGTGTTCAATTGTTTGACCGTTTAACTCGGAACATCGTGGGATAGGATTTATATATTCAATGGATGCTTGGAATGGCCAACGCATATACAATTACCTTGTGCTATGAAGGGACAGATCTTAAAAAATCTGATTCTACCAAGAAGTTCTCTGAAAATCATATTATCAACATGCTCGATTTTTTTATTGACAACATATTTGCTATGTTTGGTGGACGTGTTTTTCAACAGACATTCGGCAAACCTATAGGTACACATTGTGTTCCTCTTCTCACCGACTTGTTCCTGTATTCGTATGAGGCAGACTTCATACACGGGCTTCTCATAGAAAAAAACCGAAATGAAACTAGCCCGAGCCTTTAATTTCACGTTCCGCTATATAGATGATGTCCTTTCACTAATTAATTCTAGGTTTGGTGATTTCGTTGATCGCATATATTCCATTCAATTTGAAATAACGGATGCCACAGATACAGATAGGTCTGCTTCATACCTTGACCTACACCTCGATATTGACAGTGAGCGGCGTTTAAATACGAAACGAATACGACAAAAGAGAGGATTTCAATTTTCCCATTGTGAACTTTCCATTTATATGTAGCAACATTCCAGCAGCACCTGCATATGGAGTATATATATCTCAGTTGATACGATGTTCCAGAGCTTGTGGTTCCTATGAGGATGTCTTTGATAGAGGGTTGCTGCTAACAAGGAAGCTACTTAATCAAGGGGTCCTCTTGGTTAAGTTGAAGTCATCACTTCGAAAGATTTACAGTCGCTAAAATGACTTGATTGACCGCTATGTTGGTAACTAGATTAAATCGACGGGTGCGACTAGTGGAGCGGGAACTGCTTACCCATCCTGAGTTCACCCCGGTTTTTAGGGGGGTTCGTGTAACTCAATCTTTAGTTTTATGTGTATGCTATGTAGATCGTTGTTTCTCCTTTTGCACTATTTCTTTTGGACATTGTGTTGTTTGTTCTTCTTCGATTTACGTATTCTGATTACCCCTTTGGTATCTTCAAACTCTTCTTAGTGTTCAGTTGATGAGAATACAGACGTACCCCGCATACTATATACACTGGATCAAATATCCAACCAAGAGCAATCAGGAAAAACACTGCCTATAACGAAGCAAATTATTAGTAAAATTATATAATTATATAACATTCTGCCATTTGTATATACATTGTATATGAATAGATAAGTATAACATTCAGAAATAATGGTTATATGTATCTGCATTATATATACTGAAAAAGTGGTACATTGTTTTGTGCAATATGTCAAGATATATGATGAAAACATAAAGTATTGGGTTTTATTGCTGTTAGGGTCCGTGTAGCTCATCTTTTTATCTGTTTGTGTGTTGTTTTTAGGTTTGTTATTGTTTCTTGTTTTTTTGTTTTTAATTCCGTTTTTTGTTTTTGTCTTCTTCGTTCTGTGTCTTGTGTCCAATGTTGCCCGTGGTTAAAGAATTAACCATTTTGTATTGCTCCTTCGGTTTTTTTTCTAAAATTTATTTATTGATCTTATCTATATCTATTTTTGGATACTGGTGTCCAACACGATCTCCATATTGAATGATCATCGTGTCGCTTAACAATTACAGTTGTCAATAGTGGATGAGAAACTGCTACCTCTTCCGAAGAACCTGTGGTCATTTCCTGTTTTATTGCGATGTGTGTTGCTCAATATTAATTCAATATGTTCACGTCACTTTCATCAAATATTTTGAAGAAGAAAAACAATCTGTAATTCATTTTCAACAAGATTAATATACAAATTTATTTGATAAAAGTCTAACTACGAACCGAAATCATATTATTTACATATGTGTGTCAGAGATATAAAGGATCTAACACCGGTAAAAGGCGAGACGGAAAAATCTCAGAAACCCAAAGGAAAGATTTCTGGTCTCCAACGAGGCTCCGCCGAGTTGGAGACCAATAGAAATCTTTGCCGCGGGTGTCTGAGATTTCTTCCGTCTTGCCCTCTTACCGGTGTTTGATTCTTTTTCTCACTAATTTCCCTATCTTATACGTTTTCCGGTGTTTGATTTTATTTCTCACTAAACGTCTTTGTTTTGTTTACAATCCATCGAGCGTTTTCCCGCAAAATTGTTTTCCGTTGGTGAAGTTAATTGTCGATTTATCGATATACATCCGTGTATTGGCAGTATTTTAATTGTATTTCATAATAAAATACAACGTATTTGATAAATATATTGTATATGCTACTACAACGGCGATAAATACCTGTAAACAATATTTGACTTTGGTCAAAGGGGGGGGGGGGTAGTTTCTTTCTTTACGTTAGTTACTAACAAGGGAGAACACTCTATTTTTTGCTCAAAGGAAACAAACATTGACACGGTAGAAAGGGATGAGAAAAAGTCAAACGCAGTGAAAGGTGCGATATCGTTAAATCGTTAGAAAGCAGAATAGTATACATAGATTAATAAAAAAAATACTTATGTGGTAGAATCGTGGTTTTATTGATGAGAATAAAGACGGAACCGTGGTGAAGAGCTATTTTGCGAAACGTAACATTTTTACGGGAAAAGAAGCGTGAAATTCTTATCTCACCCACGGGTTTAGACAAGGATATCTCACACGGCTAAACAATAGGAACTGTTGCCTCTGGTTCGACAATCTTCCATTTGCATTTTGGAACTGTTCCAACAATGTGATATTTATTTAGTTTTTCATTTCATTACTTGTATGTTTCATCTTATATTTAGACTTTCTAAGGTAAGATGGTCATATGAACTGAGGTTTTTAGAATATTTACGTCCGGCAATATGAGAATAAAGATATGGGCAAAAATGTTATGCTCATAACATTACAAATCCTAATAAACAACAAACTAGAATGAGACTAAACAGACTGTATATGTAGGTGTAATCAACATGTTTACCTGTAATAAGAATTAAAGGAATGAAATGTAAAATGAGGTCGATTTCGCATTACAATATCACCATGGTTACACGTCTATTTCAACGTGTGAACCAAAACTGTCGAATGTTGAGAACATTGAGTATCCGTAATTCAATTAACGTGACCTGATGTGTACAGTTACTAAGTAATTCTTAACATACTAATAATACATTATGCCAACACATTTAATATTAACATACATGCCATTCATAAATGGTTACAGCAATTCCAGATGCAGCCGCTTGTCCTGCCATTCTGATAAACATTGGAGCCCCGATGTTGCTGGCGTAAATAGAAGCACCAATCTGAATGACAAATGATAGAAAACTAAGTTAACATCATTGAATCTTGTTTACGATATTAGTAGTTTAAACACACATTCACCCTAATGGAACTCGGGGACGCATAGCCTCTTCTAAAGGGTCGTTCACTTATTGTGTTGGTAGAATAAGATGTATCCCTTGCATCGAGGACGAGACATAAAGGAAAAATACGCTCTTTGCATGCAACTCATAAAGAGCAAGAGTTGGTTAGTGGCGTCCCGTTGAAAGGAAAATTGTTCCGACTCTATCACCTATCTCGTTTTTCCTTGTTGAAATCACAACATCCGTCCATTTGACTAGCCTCGTACAACATTTTACCTACATGATTGATTTTGTATGTATATATCAAAATACCTGAAATACTGATAACTGAACGATAAGCAACAATAAATGTTCTACTCACACAAGTGTTGTAATGTTTTGTAAAGCAGATCAGTAAATGTTTTCCTCACACAAGTGGTGTAATGATTTGTAAAGCAGTTCAATAATTGTTCTCCTCACACAAGTGTTGCAATGCTTTGTAAAGCAGATCAGTAAATGCTCTCCTCACACAAGTGGTGTAATGCTTTGTAAAGCAGATCAATAAATGTTCTACTCACACAAGTGTTGTAATGCTTTGTAAAGCAGATCAATAAATGTTCTACTCACACAAGTGTTGTAATGCTTTGTAAAGCAGATCGGTAAATGTTCTCCTCACACAAGTGCTGTAATGCTTTGTAAAGCAGATCAGTAAATGTTCTCCCCACACAAGTGTTGTAATGCTTTGTAAAGCAGATCAATAAATGTTCTCCTCACACAAGTGTTGTAATGCTTTGTAAAGCAGATCAGTAAATGTTCTCCTAACACAAGTGTTGTAAAGCTTTGTAAAGCAGAACAATAAATGTTCTACTCACACAAGTGTTGTAATGCTTTGTAAAGCAGATCAATAAATGTTCTACTCACACAAGTGTTGTAATGCTTTATAAAGCAGATCAATAAATGTTCTCCTCACACAAGTGTTGTAATGCTTTGTAAAGCAGATCAGTAAATGTTCTACTCACACAAGTGTTGTAATGCTTTATAAAGCAGATCAATAAATGTTCTCCTCACACAAGTGTTGTAATGCTTTGTAAAGCAGATCAATAAATGTTCTCCTCACACAAGTGTTGTAAAGCTTTGTAAAGCAGATCAGTAAATGTTCTACTCACACAAGTGTTGTAATGCTTTGTAAAGCAGAACAGTACATGTTCTCCTATCACAAGTGTTGTAAAGCTTTGTTAAGCAGATCAGTAAATGTTCTACTCACACAAGTTTTGTAATGCTTTGTAAAGCAGATCAATAAATGTTCTACTCACACAAGTGTTGTAATGCTTTGTAAAGCAGAACAGTAAATGTTCTACTCCCACAAGTGTTGTAAAGCTTTGTAAAGCAGATCAGTAAATGTTCTACTCACACAAGTGTTGTAATGCTTTGTAAAGCAGAACAGTAAATGTTCTCCTCACACAAGGGTTGTAAAGCTTTCTAAAGCAGAACAATAAATGTTCTACTCACACAAGTGTTGTAAAGCTTTGTTAAGCATATCAGTAAATTTTCTACTCACACAAGTGTTGTAAAGCTTTGTAAAGCAGATCAGTAAATGTTCTATTCACACAAGTGTTGTAATGCTTTGTAAAGCAGATCAATAAATGTTCTACTCACACAAGTGTTGTAATGCTTTGTAAAGCAGATCAGTAAATGTTCTACTCACACAAGTGGTGTAAAGCTTTGTAAAGCAGATCAGTAAATGTTCTACTCACACAAGTGTTGTAATTCTTTGTAAAGCAGATCAATAAATGTTCTCCTCACACAAGTGTTGTAATGCTTTGTAAAACAGATCAGTAAATGTTCTCCTCACACAAGTGGTGTAATGCTTTGTAAAGCATATCAATAAATTTTCTCCTCACACAAGTGTTGTAAAGCTTTGTAAAGCAGATCAGTAAACATTCTACTCACACAAGTGTTGTAATGCTTTGTAAAGCAGATCAATAATGTTCTACTCACACAAGTGTTGTAAAGCTTTGTAAAGCAGATCAATAAATGTTCTACTCACACAAGTGTTGTAATGCTTTGTAAAGCAGATCAATAAATGTTCTCCTCACACAAGTGTTGTAATGCTTTGTAAAGCAGATCAATAAATGTTCTCCTCACACAAGTGTTGTAAAGCTTTGTAAAGCAGATCAATAAATGTTCTACTCACACAAGTGTTGTAAAGCTTTGAAAAGCAGATCAATAAATGTTCTACTCACACAAGTGTTGTAATGCTTTGTAAAGCAGATCAATAAATTTTCTCCTCACACAAGTGTTGTAAAGCTTTGTAAAGCAGATCAGTAAATATTCTACTCACACACGTGTTGTAATGCTTTGTAAAGCAGATCAATAAATGTTCTACTCACACAAGTGTTGTAAAGCTTTGTAAAGCAGATCAATAAATGTTCTACTCACACAAGTGTTGTAATGCTTTGTAAAGCAGATCAATAAATGTTCTCCTCACACAAGTGTTGTAATGCTTTGTAAAGCAGATCAATAAATGTTCTCCTCACACAAGTGTTGTAAAGCTTTGTAAAGCAGATCAATAAATGTTCTACTCACACAAGTGTTGTAAAGCTTTGAAAAGCAGATCAATAAATGTTCTACTCACACAAGTGTTGTAATGCCTTGTAAAGCAGATCAATAAATGTTCTCCTCACACAAGTGTTGTAATGCTTTGTAAAGCAGATCAATACATGTTCTCCTCACACAAGTATTGTAAAGCTTTGTAAAGCAGATCAATAAATGTTCTACTCACACAAGTGTTGTAAAGCTTTGTAAAGCAGATCAATAAATGTTCTACTCACACAAGTGTTGTAATGCTTTGTAAAGCCGAACAGTAAATGTTCTCCTCACACAAGTGTTGTAATGCTTTGTAAAGCAGATCAATAAATGTTCTCCTCACACAAGTGTTGTAATGCTTTGTAAAGAAGATCAATAAATGTTCTACTCACACAAGTGTTGTAATGCTTTGTAAAGCAGATCAATAAATGTTCTCCTCACACAAGTGTTGTAATGCTTTGTAAAGAAGATCAATAAATGTTCTACTCACACAAGTGTTGTAATGCTTTGTAAAGCAGATCAATAAATGTTCTCCTCACACAAGTGTTGTAATGCTTTGTAAAGAAGATCAATAAATGTTCTCCTCACACAAGTGTTGTAAAGCTTTGTAAAGCAGATCAGTAAATGTTCTACTCACACAAGTGTTGTAATGCTTTGTAAAGCAGATCAGTAAATGTTCTACTCACACAAGTGTTATAATGCTTTATAAAGCAGATCAATAAATGTTCTACTCACACAAGTGTTGTAAAGCTTTGTAAAGCAGATCAGTAAATGTTCTCCTCACACAAGTGTTGTAATGCTTTGTAAAGCAGATCAGTAAATGTTCTACTCACACAAGTGTTGTAATGCTTTGTAAAGCAGATCAGTAAATTTTCTACTCACACAAGTGTTGTAATGCTTTGTAAAGCAGATCAATAAATGTTCTATTCACACAAGTGTTGTAATGCTTTGTAAAGCAGAACAGTAAATGGTCTACTCACACAAGTGTTGTAAAGCTTTGTAAAGCAGATCATTAAATGTTCTACTCACACAAGTGTTGTAATGCTTTTTAGAGCAGAACAGTAAATGTTCTCCTCACACAAGTGTTGTAAAGCTTTGTTAAGCAGATCAGTAAATGTTCTACTCACACAAGGGTTGTAATGCTTTGTAAAGCAGATCAATAAATGTTCTACTCACACAAGTGTTGTAATGCTTTGTAAAGCAGAACAGTAAATGTTCTACTCACACAAGTGTTGTAAAGCTTTGTAAAGCAGATCAATAAATGTTTTACTCACACAAGTGTTGTAATGCTTTGTAAAGCAGAACAGTAAATGTTCTCCTCACACAAGTGTTGTAAAGCTTTCTAAAGCAGAACAGTAAATTTTCTACTCACAAAAGTGTTGTAAAGCTTTGTAAAGCAGATCAGTAAATTTTCTACTCACACAAGTGTTGTAAAGCTTTGTAAAGAAGATCAGTAAATGTTCTACTCACACAAGTGTTGTAATGCTTTGTAAAGCAGATCAATAAATGTTCTACTCACACAAGTGTTGTAATGTTTGTAAAGCAGATCAGTAAATGTTCTACTCACACAAGTGGTGTAAAGCTTTGTAAAGCAGATCAGTAAATGTTCTACTCACACAAGTGTTGTAAAGCTTTGTAAAGCAGATCAATAAATGTTCTACTCACACAAGTGTTGTAATGCTTTGCAAAGCAGATCAATAAATGTTCTACTCACACAAGTGTTGTAATGCTTTGTTAAACAGATCAGTAAATGTTCTCCTTACACAAGTGGTGTAATGCTTTGTAAAGCAGATCAATAAATTTTCTCCTCACACAAGTGTTGTAAAGCTTTGTAAAACAGATCAGTAAATGTTCTACTCACACAAGTGTTGTATTGCTTTGTAAAGCAGATCAATAAATGTTCTACTCACACAAGTGTTGTAATGCTTTGTAAAACAGATCAGTAAATGTTCTACTCAGACAAGTGTTGTAATGCTTTGTAAAGCAGATCAATAAATGTTCTCCTCACACAAGTGTTGTAATGCTTTGTAAAGCAGATCAGTAAATGTTCTACTCACACAAGTGTTGTAATGCTTTGTAAAGCAGATCAATAAATGTTCTCACACAAGTGTTGTAATGCTTTGTAAAGCAGATCAATAAATGGTCTCCTCACACAAGTGTTGTAAAGCTTTGTAAAGCAGATCAGTAAATGTTCTACTCACACAAGTGTTGTAATGCTTTGTAAAGCAGATCAGTAAATGTTCTACTCACACAAGTGGTGTAATGCTTTATAAAGCAGATCAATAAATGTTCTACTCACACAAGTGTTGTAAAGCTTTGTAAAGCAGATCAGTAAATGTTCTACTCACACAAGTGTTGTAATGCTTTGTAAAGCAGATCAATAAATGTTCTACTCACACAAGTGTTGTAAAGCTTTGTAAAGCAAATCAATAAATGTTCTACTCACACAAGTGTTGTAAAGCTTTGTAAAGCAGATCAATAAATGTTCTCCTCACACAAGTGTTGTAATGCTTTGTAAAGCAGATCAATAAATGTTCTCCTCACACAAGTGTTGTAAAGCTTTGTAAAGCAGATCAGTAAATGTTCTACTCACACAAGTGTTGTAATGCTTTGTAAAGCAGATCAATAAATGTTCTCCTCACACAAGTGTTGTAATGCTTTGTAAAGCAGATCAATAAATGTTCTACTCACACAAGTGTTGTAAAGCTTTGTAAAGCAGATCAGTAAATGTTCTACTCACACAAGTGTTGTAATGCTTTGTAAAGCCGAACAGTAAATGTTCTCCTCACACAAGTGTTGTAAAGCTTTGTAAAGCAGATCAGTAAATGTTCTACTCACACAAGTGTTGTAATGCTTTGTAAAGCAGATCAATAAATGTTCTCCTCAAACAAGTGTTGTAATGCTTTGTAAAGAAGATCAATAAATGTTCTCCTCACACAAGTGTTGTAAAGCTTTGTAAAGCAGATCATTAAATGTTCTACTCACACAAGTGTTGTAATGCTTTGTAAAGCAGATCAGTAAATGTTCTACTCACACAAGTGTTGTAATGCTTTGTAAAGCAGATCAATAAATGTTCTACTCACACAAGTGTTGTAATGCTTTGTAAAGCAGAACAGTAAATGTTCTCCTAACACAAGTGTTGTAAAGCTTTGTTAAGCAGATCAATAAATGTTCTACTCACACAAGTGTTGTAATGCTTTGTAAAGCAGATCAATAAATGTTCTACTCACACAAGTGTTGTAATTCTTTGTAAAGCAGAAAAGTAAATGTTCTACTCCCACAAGTGTTGTAAAGCTTTGTAAAGCAGATCAATAAATGTTCTCCTCACACAAGTGTTGTAATGCTTTGTAAAGCAGAACAGTAAATGTTCTCCTCACACAAGTGTTGTAAAGCTTTCTAAAGCAGAACAATAAATGTTCTACTCACACAAGTGTTGTAAAGCTTTGTAAAGCAGATCAGTAAATTTTCTACTCACACAAGTGTTGTAAAGCTTTGTAAAGCAGATCAGTAAATGTTCTACTCACACAAGTGTTGTAATGTTTGTAAAGCAGATCAGTAAATGTTCTATTCACACAAGTGGTGAAAAGCTTTGTAAAGCAGATCAGTAAATGTTCTACTCACACAAGTGTTGTAAAGCTTTGTAAAGCAGAACAATAAATGTTCTACTCACACAAGTGTTGTAATGCTTTGTAAAGCAGATCAATAAATGTTCTACTCACACAAGTGTTGTAATGCTTTGTAAAGCAGATCAATAAATGTTCTCCTCACACAAGTGTTGTAATGCTTTGTAAAGCAGATCAGTAAATGTTCTACTCACACAAGTGTTGTAATGCTTTATAAAGCAGATTAATAAATGTTCTCCTCACACAAGTGTTGTAATGCTTTGTAAAGCAGATCAATAAATGTTCTCCTCACACAAGTGTTGTAAAGCTTTGTAAAGCAGATCAGTAAATGTTCTACTCACACAAGTGTTGTAATGCTTTGTAATGCAGATCAGTAAATGGTCTACTCACACAAGTGTGATAATGCTTTATAAAGCAGATCAATAAATGTTCTACTCACACAAGTGTTGTAAAGCTTTGTAAAGCAGATCAGTAAATGTTCTACTCACACAAGTGTTGTAATGCTTTGTAAAGCAGATCAGTAAATGTTCTACTCACACAAGTGTTGTAATGCTTTGTAAAGCAGATCAATAAATGTTCTACTCACACAAGTGTTGCAATGCTTTGTAAAGCAGAACAGTAAATGTTCTACTCACACAAGTGTTGTAAAGCTTTGTAAAGCAGATCAATAAATGTTCTACTCACACAAGTGTTGTAATGCTTTGTAAAGAAGAACAGTACATGTTCTCCTAACACAAGTGTTGTAAAGCTTTGTTAAGCAGATCAGTAAATGTTCTACTCACACAAGTTTTGTAATGCTTTGTAAAGCAGATCAATAAATGTTCTACTCACACAAGTGTTGTAATGCTTTGTAAAGCAGAACAGTACATGTTCTACGCCCACAAGTGTTGTAAAGTTTGTAAAGCAGATAAGTAAATGTTCTACTCACACAAGTGTTGTAATGCTTTGTAAAGCAGAACAGTAAATGTTCTCCTCACACAAGGGTTGTAAAGCTTTCTAAAGCAGAACAATAAATGTTCTACTCACACAAGTGTTGTAAAGCTTTGTAAAGCATATCAGGAAATTTTCTACTCACACAAGTGTTGTAAAGCTTTGTAAAGCAGATCAGTAAATGTTCTACTCACACAAGTGTTGTAATGCTTTGTAAAGCAGATCAATAAATGTTCTACTCACACAAGTGTTGTAATGCTTTGTAAAACAGATCAGTAAATGTTCTCCTCACACAAGTGGTGTAATGCTTTGTAAAGCAGATCAATAAATTTTCTCCTCACACAAGTGTTGTAAAGCGTTGTAAAGCAGATCAGTTAATGTTCTACTCACACAAGTGTTGTAATGCTTTGTAAAGCAGATCAATAAATGTTCTACTCACACAAGTGTTGTAATGCTTTGTAAAGCAGATCAATAAATGTTCTACTCACACAAGTGTTGTAATGCTTTGTAAAGCAGATCAATAAATGTTCTCCTCACACAAGTGTTGTAAAGCTTTGTAAAGCAGATCAATAAATGTTCTACTCACACAAGTGTTGTAATGCTTTGTAAAGCAGATCAATAAATGTTCTCCTCACACATGTGTTGTAATGCTTTGTAAAGCAGATCAATAAATGTTCTCCTCACACAAGTGTTGTAAAGCTTTGTAAAGCAGATCAATAAATGTTCTACTCACACAAGTGTTGTAAAGCTTTGAAAAGCAGATCAATAAATGTTCTACTCACACAAGTGTTGTAATGCTTTGTAAAGCAGATCAATAAATGTTCTCCTAACACAAGTGTTGTAATGCTTTGTAAAGCAGATCAATAAATGTTCTCATCACACAAGTGTTGCAAAGCTTTGTAAAGCAGATCAGTAAATGTTCTACTCACACAAGTGTTGTAATGCTTTGCAAAGCAGATCAATAAATGTTCTCCTCACACAAGTGTTGTAATGCTTTGTAAAGCAGATCAATAAATGTTCTACTCACACAAGTGTTGTAAAGCTTTGTAAAGCAGATCAGTAAATGTTCTACTCACACAAGTGTTGTAATTCTTTGTAAAGCCGAACAGTAAATGTTCTCCTCACACAAGTGTTGTAAAGCTTTGTGAAGCAGATCAGTAAATGTTCTACTCACACAAGTGTTGTAATGCTTTGTAAAGCAGATCAATAAATGTTCTCCTCACACAAGTGTTGTAATGCTTTGTAAAGAAGATCAATAAATGTTCTCCTCACACAAGTGTTGTAATGCTTTGTAAAGAAGATCAATAAATGTTCTCCTCACACAAGTGTTGTAAAGCTTTGTAAAGCAGATCAGTAAATGTTCTACTCACACAAGTGTTGTAATGCTTTGTAAAGCAGATCAGTAAATGTGCTACTCACACAAGTGTTATAATGCTTTATAAAGCAGATCAATAAATGTTCTACTCACACAAGTGTTGTAAAGCTTTGTAAAGCAGATCAGTAAATGTCCTCCTCACACAAGTGCTGTAATGCTTTGTAAAGCAGATCAGTAAATGTTCTACTCACACAAGTGTTGTAATGCTTTGTAAAGCAGATCAGTAAATTTTCTACTCACACAAGTGTTGTAATGCTTTGTAAAGCAGATCAATAAATGTTCTACTCACACAAGTGTTGTAATGCTTTGTAAAGCAGAACAGTAAATGTTCTACTCACACAAGTGTTGTAAAGCTTTGTAAAGCAGATCAGTAAATGTTCTCCTCACACAAGTGTTGTAATGCTTTGTAAAGCAGATCAGTAAATGTTCTACTCACACAAGTGTTGTAATGTTTTGTACAGCAGATCAGTAAATTTTCTACTCACACAAGTGTTGTAATGCTGTGTAAAGCAGATCATTAAATGTTCTACTCACACAAGTGTTGTAATGCTTTGTAAAGCAGAACAGTAAATGTTCTCCTAACACAAGTGTTGTAAAGCTTTGTTAAGCAGATCAGTAAATGTTCTACTCACGCAAGGGTTGTAATGCTTGTAAAGCAGATCAATAAATGTTCTACTCACACAAGTGTTGTAATGCTTTGTAAAGCAGAACAGTAAATGTTCTACTCCCACAAGTGTTGTAAAGTTTTGTAAAGCAGATCAATAAATGTTCTACTCACACAAGTGTTGTAATGCTTTGTAAAGCAGAACAGTAAATGTTCTCCTCACACAAGTGTTGTAAAGCTTTGTGAAGCAGAACAATAAATGTTCTACTCACACAAGTGTTGTAATGCTTTGTAAAGCAGATCAATAAATGTTCTCCTCACACAAGTGTTGTAATGCTTTGTAAACCAGATCAATAAATGTTCTACTCACACAAGTGTTTTAAAGCTTTGTAAAGCAGATCAATAAATGTTCTACTCACACAAGTGTTGTAATGCTTTGTAAAGCAGATCAATAAATGTTCTCCTAACACAAGTGTTGTAATGCTTTGTAAAGCAGATCAATAAATGTTCTACTCACACAAGTGTTGTAAAGCTTTGTAAAGCAGATCAGTAAATGTTCTACTCACACAAGTGTTGTAATGCTTTGTAAAGCCGAACAGTAAATGTTCTCCTCACACAAGTGTTGTAAAGCTTTGTGAAGCAGATCAGTAAATGTTCTACTCACACAAGTGTTGTAATGCTTTGTAAAGCAGATCAGTAAATGTTCTACTCACACAAGTGTTGTAATGCTTTGTAAAGCAGATCAATAAATGTTCTCCTCACACAAGTGTTGTAATGCTTTGTAAAGAAGATCAATAAATGTTCTCCTCACACAAGTGTTGTAATGCTTTGTAAAGAAGATCAATAAATGTTCTCCTCACACAAGTGTTGTAAAGCTTTGTAAAGCAGATCAGTAAATGTTCTACTCACACAAGTGTTGTAATGCTTTGTAAAGTAGATCAGTAAATGTTCTACTCACACAAGTGTTATAATGCTTTATAAAGCAGATCAATAAATGTTCTACTCACACAAGTGTTGTAAAGCTTTGTAAAGCAGATCAGTAAATGTCCTCCTCACACAAGTGTTGTAATGCTTTGTAAAGCAGATCAGTAAATGTTCTACTCACACAAGTGTTGTAATGCTTTGTACAGCAGATCAGTAAATTTTCTACTCACACAAGTGTTGTAATGCTTTGTAAAGCAGATCAATAAATGTTCTACTCACACAAGTGTTGTAATGCTTTGTAAAGCAGAACAGTAAATGTTCTACTCACACAAGTGTTGTAAAGCTTTGTAAAGCAGATCAGTAAATGTTCTCCTCACACAAGTGTTGTAATGCTTTGTAAAGCAGATCAGTAAATGTTCTACTCACACAAGTGTTGTAATGCTTTGTACAGCAGATCAGTAAATTTTCTACTCACACAAGTGTTGTAATGCTTTGTAAAGCAGATCATTAAATGTTCTACTCACACAAGTGTTGTAATGCTTTGTAAAGCAGAACAGTAAATGTTCTCCTAACACAAGTGTTGTAAAGCTTTGTTAAGCAGATCAGTAAATGTTCTACTCACGCAAGGGTTGTAATGCTTTGTAAAGCAGATCAATAAATGTTCTACTCACACAAGTGTTGTAATGCTTTGTAAAGAAGAAAAGTAAATGTTCTACTCCCACAAGTGTTGTAAAGTTTTGTAAAGCAGATCAATAAATGTTCTACTCACACAAGTGTTGTAATGCTTTGTAAACCAGAACAGTAAATGTTCTCCTCACACAAGTGTTGTAAAGCTTTGTGAAGCAGAACAATAAATGTTCTACTCACACAAGTGTTGTAAAGCTTTGTAAAGCAGATCAGTAAATTTTCTACTCACACAAGTGTTATAAAGCTTTGCAAAGCAGATCAGTAAATGTTCTACTCACACAAGTGTTGTAATGCTTCGTAAAGCAGATCAATAAATGTTCTAATCACACAAGTGTTGTAATGTTTGTAAAGCAGATCAGTAAATGTTCTACTCACACAAGTGGTGTAAAGCTTTGTAAAGCAGATCAGTAAATGTTCTACTCACACAAGTGTTGTAAAGCTTTGTAAAGCAGATCAGTAAATGTTCTACTCACACAAGTGTTGTAATGCTTTGCAAAGCAGATCAATAAATGTTCTACTCACACAAGTGTTGTTATGCTTTGTAAAACAGATCAGTAAATGTTCTGCTCACACAAGTGGTGTAATGCTTTGTAAAGCAGATCAGTAAATTTTCTCCTCACACAAGTGTTGTAAAGCTTTGTAAAACAGATCAGTAAATGTTCTCCTCACACAAGTGTTGTAATGCTTTGTAAAGCGGATCAGTAAATGTTCTACTCACACAAGTGTTGTAATGCTTTGTAAAGCAGATCAATAAATGTTCTCACACAAGTGTTGTAATGCTTTGTAAAGCAGATCAATAAATGTTCTCCTCACACAAGTGTTGTAAAGCTTTGTAAAGCAGATCAGTAAATGTTGTCCTCACACAAGTGTTGTAAAGCTTTGTAAAGCAGATCAGTAAATGTTCTACTCACACAAGTGTTGTAATGCTTTGTAAAGCAGATCAATAAATGTTCTCCTCACACAAGTGTTGTAATGCTTTGTAAAGAAGATCAATAAATGTTCTCCTCACACAAGTGTTGTAAAGCTTTGTAAAGCAGATCAATAAATGTTCTACTCACACAAATGTTGTAATGCTTTGTAAAGCAGATCAGTAAATGATCTACTCACACAAGTGTTATAATGCTTTATAAAGCAGATCAATAAATGTTCTACTCACACAAGTGTTGTAAAGCTTTGTAAAGCAGATCAGTAAATGTTCTCCTCACACAAGTGTTGTAATGCTTTGTAAAGCAGATCAGTAAATGTTCTACTCACACAAGTGTTGTAATGCTTTGTAAAGCAGATCAGTAAATGTTCTACTCACACAAGTGTTGTAATGCTTTGTAAAGCCGATCAATAAATGTTCTACTCACACAAGTGTTGTAATGCTTTGTAAAGCAGAACAATAAATGTTCTCCTAACACAAGTGTTGTAAAGCTTTGTTAAGCAGATCAGTAAATGTTCTACTCACACAAGTGTTGTAATGCTTTGTAAAGCAGATCAATAAATGTTCTACTCACACAAGTGTTGTAATGCTTTGTAAAGCAGAACAGTAAATGTTCTACTCCCACAAGTGTTGTAAAGTTTTGTAAAGCAGATCAATAAATGTTCTACTCACACAAGTGTTGTAATGCTTTGTAAAGCAGAACAGTAAATGCTCTCCTCACACAAGTGTTGTAAAGCTTTCTAAATCAGAACAATAAATGTTCTACTCACACAAGTGTTGTAATGCTTTGTAAAGCAGATAAGTAAATTTTCTCCTCACACAAGTGTTGTAATGCTACGTAAAGCAGATCAATAAATGTTCTACTCACACAAGTGTTGTAATGTTTGTAAAGCAGATCAGTAAATGTTCTATTCACACAAGTGGTGTAAAGCTTTGTAAAGCAGATCAGTAAATGTTCTACTCACACAAGTGTTGCAAAGCTTTGTAAAGCAGATCAGTAAATGTTCTACTCACACAAGTGTTGTAATGCTTTGTAAAGCCGAACAGTAAATATTCTCCTCACACAAGTGTTGTAAAGCTTTGTAAAGCAGATCAGTAAATGTTCTACTCACACAAGTGTTGTAATGCTTTGTAAAGCAGATCAATAAATGTTCTCCTCACACAAGTGTTGTAATGCTTTGTAAAGAAGATCAATAAATGTTCTCCCCACACAAGTGTTGTAAAGCTTTGTAAAGCAGATCAGTAAATGTTCTACTCACACAAGTGTTGTAATGCTTTGTAAAGCAGATCAGTAAATGGTCTACTCACACAAGTGTTATAATGCTTTATAAAGCAGATCAATAAATGTTCTACTCACACAAGTGTTGTAATGCTTTGTAAAACAGATCAGTAAATGTTCTCCTCACACAAGTGGTGTAATGCTTTGTAAAGCAGATCAATAAATTTTCTCCTCACACAAGTGTTGTAAAGCTTTGTAAAGCAGATCAGTAAATGTTCTACTCACACAAGTGTTGTAATGCTTTGTAAAGCAGATCAATAAATGTTCTACTCACACAAGTGTTGTAATGCTTTGTAAAGCAGATCAATAAATGTTCTACTCACACAAGTGTTGTAATGCTTTGTAAAGCAGATCAATAAATATTCTACTCACACAAGTGTTGTAAAGCTTTGTAAAGCAGATCAATAAATGTTCTACTCACACAAGTGTTGTAATGCTTTGTAAAGCAGATCAATAAATGTTCTCCTCAAACAAGTGTTGTAATGCTTTGTAAAGCAGATCAATAAATGTTCTCCTCACACAAGTGTTGTAAAGCTTTGTAAAGCAGATCAATAAATGTTCTACTCACACAAGTGTTGTAAAGCTTTGAAAAGCAGATCAATAAATGTTCTACTCACACAAGTGTTGTAATGCTTTGTAAAGCAGATCAATAAATGTTCTCCTCACACAAGTGTTGTAATGCTTTGTAAAGCAGATCAATAAATGTTCTCCTCACACAAGTGTTATAAAGCTTTGTAAAGCAGATCAGTAAATGTTCTACTCACACAAGTGTTGTAATGCTTTGTAAAGCAGATCAATAAATGTTCTCCTCACACAAGTGTTGTAATGCTTTGTAAAGCAGATCAATAAATGTTCTACTCACACAAGTGTTGTAAAGCTTTGTAAAGCAGATCAGTAAATGTTCTACTCACACAAGTGTTGTAATGCTTTGTAAAGCCGAACAGTAAATGTTCTCCTCACACAAGTGTTGTAAAGCTTTGTGAAGCAGATCAGTAAATGTTCTACTCACACAAGTGTTGTAATGCTTTGTAAAGCAGATCAGTAAATGTTCTACTCACACAAGTGTTGTAATGCTTTGTAAAGCAGATCAATAAATGTTCTCCTCACACAAGTGTTGTAATGCTTTGTAAAGAAGATCAATAAATGTTCTCCTCACACAAGTGTTGTAATGCTTTGTAAAGAAGATCAATAAATGTTCTCCTCACACAAGTGTTGTAAAGCTTTGTAAAGCAGATCAGTAAATGTTCTACTCACACAAGTGTTGTAATGCTTTGTAAAGCAGATCAGTAAATGTTCTACTCACACAAGTGTTATAATGCTTTATAAAGCAGATCAATAAATGTTCTACTCACACAAGTGTTATAAAGCTTTGTAAAGCAGATCAGTAAATGTTCTCCTCACACAAGTGTTGTAATGCTTTGTAAAGCAGATCAGTAAATGTTCTACTCACACAAGTGTTGTAATGCTTTGTAAAGCAGATCAGTAAATGTTCTACTCACACAAGTGTTGTAATGCTTTGTAAAGCCGATCAATAAATGTTCTACTCACACAAGTGTTGTAATGCTTTGTAAAGCAGAACAATAAATGTTCTCCTAACACAAGTGTTGTAAAGCTTTGTTAAGCAGATCAGTAAATGTTCTACTCACACAAGTGTTGTAATGCTTTGTAAAGCAGATCAATAAATGTTCTACTCACACAAGTGTTGTAATGCTTTGTAAAGCAGAACAGTAAATGTTCTACTCCCACAAGTGTTGTAAAGCTTTGTAAAGCAGATCAATAAATGTTCTACTCACACAAGTGTTGTAATGCTTTGTAAAGCAGAACAGTAAATGTTCTCCTCACACAAGTGTTGTAAAGCTTTCTAAAGCAGAACAATAAATGTTCTACTCACACAAGTGTTGTAAAGCTTTGTAAAGCAGATCAGTAAATTTTCTACTCACACAAGTGTTGTAATGCTACGTAAAGCAGATCAATAAATGTTCTACTCACACAAGTGTTGTAATGTTTGTAAAGCAGATCAGTAAATGTTCTATTCACACAAGTGGTGTAAAGCTTTGTAAAGCAGATCAGTAAATGTTCTACTCACACAAGTGTTGCAAAGCTTTGTAAAGCAGATCAGTAAATGTTCTACTCACACAAGTGTTGTAATGCTTTGTAAAGCCGAACAGTAAATATTCTCCTCACACAAGTGTTGTAAAGCTTTGTAAAGCAGATCAGTAAATGTTCTACTCACACAAGTGTTGTAATGCTTTGTAAAGCAGATCAATAAATGTTCTCCTCACACAAGTGTTGTAATGCTTTGTAAAGAAGATCAATAAATGTTCTCCCCACACAAGTGTTGTAAAGCTTTGTAAAGCAGATCAGTAAATGTTCTACTCACACAAGTGTTGTAATGCTTTGTAAAGCAGATCAATAAATGTTCTACTCACACAAGTGTTGTAATGCTTTGTAAAGCAGATCAATAAATGTTCTAATCACACAAGTGTTGTAATGCTTTGTAAAGCAGAACAGTAAATGTTCTACTCCCACAAGTGTTGTAATGCTTTGTAAAGCAGATCAATAAATATTCTACTCACACAAGTGTTGTAAAGCTTTGTAAAGCAGATCAATAAATGTTCTACTCACACAAGTGTTGTAATGCTTTGTAAAGCAGATCAATAAATGTTCTCCTCAAACAAGTGTTGTAATGCTTTGTAAAGCAGATCAATAAATGTTCTCCTCACACAAGTGTTGTAAAGCTTTGTAAAGCAGATCAATAAATGTTCTACTCACACAAGTGTTGTAAAGCTTTGAAAAGCAGATCAATAAATGTTCTACTCACACAAGTGTTGTAATGCTTTGTAAAGCAGATCAATAAATGTTCTCCTCACACAAGTGTTGTAATGCTTTGTAAAGCAGATCAATAAATGTTCTCCTCACACAAGTGTTGTAAAGCTTTGTAAAGCAGATCAGTAAATGTTCTACTCACACAAGTGTTGTAATGCTTTGTAAAGCAGATCAATAAATGTTCTCCTCACACAAGTGTTGTAATGCTTTGTAAAGCAGATCAATAAATGTTCTACTCACACAAGTGTTGTAAAGCTTTGTAAAGCAGATCAGTAAATGTTCTACTCACACAAGTGTTGTAATGCTTTGTAAAGCCGAACAGTAAATGTTCTCCTCACACAAGTGTTGTAAAGCTTTGTGAAGCAGATCAGTAAATGTTCTACTCACACAAGTGTTGTAATGCTTTGTAAAGCAGATCAGTAAATGTTCTACTCACACAAGTGTTGTAATGCTTTGTAAAGCAGATCAATAAATGTTCTCCTCACACAAGTGTTGTAATGCTTTGTAAAGAAGATCAATAAATGTTCTCCTCACACAAGTGTTGTAATGCTTTGTAAAGAAGATCAATAAATGTTCTCCTCACACAAGTGTTGTAAAGCTTTGTAAAGCAGATCAGTAAATGTTCTACTCACACAAGTGTTGTAATGCTTTGTAAAGCAGATCAGTAAATGTTCTACTCACACAAGTGTTATAATGCTTTATAAAGCAGATCAATAAATGTTCTACTCACACAAGTGTTGTAAAGCTTTGTAAAGCAGATCAGTAAATGTTCTCCTCACACAAGTGTTGTAATGCTTTGTAAAGCAGATCAGTAAATGTTCTACTCACACAAGTGTTGTAATGCTTTGTAAAGCCGATCAATAAATGTTCTACTCACACAAGTGTTGTAATGCTTTGTAAAGCAGAACAATAAATGTTCTCCTAACACAAGTGTTGTAAAGCTTTGTTAAGCAGATCAGTAAATGTTCTACTCACACAAGTGTTGTAATGCTTTGTAAAGCAGATCAATAAATGTTCTACTCACACAAGTGTTGTAATGCTTTGTAAAGCAGAACAGTAAATGTTCTACTCCCACAAGTGTTGTAAAGCTTTGTAAAGCAGATCAATAAATGTTCTACTCACACAAGTGTTGTAATGCTTTGTAAAGCAGAACAGTAAATGTTCTCCTCACACAAGTGTTGTAAAGCTTTCTAAAGCAGAACAATAAATGTTCTACTCACACAAGTGTTGTAAAGCTTTGTAAAGCAGATCAGTAAATTTTCTACTCACACAAGTGTTGTAATGCTACGTAAAGCAGATCAATAAATGTTCTACTCACACAAGTGTTGTACTGTTTGTAAAGCAGATCAGTAAATGTTCTATTCACACAAGTGGTGTAAAGCTTTGTAAAGCAGATCAGTAAATGTTCTACTCACACAAGTGTTGCAAAGCTTTGTAAAGCAGATCAGTAAATGTTCTACTCACACAAGTGTTGTAATGCTTTGTAAAGCCGAACAGTAAATATTCTCCTCACACAAGTGTTGCAAAGCTTTGTAAAGCAGATCAGTAAATGTTCTACTCACACAAGTGTTGTAATGCTTTGTAAAGCAGATCAATAAATGTTCTCCTCACACAAGTGTTGTAATGCTTTGTAAAGAAGATCAATAAATGTTCTCCCCACACAAGTGTTGTAAAGCTTTGTAAAGCAGATCAGTAAATGTTCTACTCACACAAGTGTTGTAATGCTTTGTAAAGCAGATCAATAAATGTTCTACTCACACAAGTGTTGTAATGCTTTGTAAAGCAGATCAATAAATGTTCTACTCACACAAGTGTTGTAATGCTTTGTAAAGCAGAACAGTAAATGTTCTACTCCCACAAGTGTTGTAAAGCTTTGTAAAGCAGATCAATAAATGTTCTACTCACACAAATGTTGTAATGCTTTGTAAAGCAGAACAGTAAATGTTCTCCTCACACAAGTGTTGTAAAGCTTTCTAAAGCAGAACAATAAATGTTCTACTCACACAAGTGTTGTAAAGCTTTGTAAAGCAGATCAGTAAATTTTCTACTCACACAAGTGTTGTAATGCTACGTAAAGCAGATCAATAAATGTTCTACTCACACAAGTGTTGTAATGTTTGTAAAGCAGATCAGTAAATGTTCTATTCACACAAGTGGTGTAAAGCTTTGTAAAGCAGATCAGTAAATGTTCTACTCACACAAGTGTTGCAAAGCTTTGTAAAGCAGATCAGTAAATGTTCTACTCACACAAGTGTTGTAATGCTTTGTAAAGCCGAACAGTAAATATTCTCCTCACACACGTGTTGTAAAGCTTTGTAAAGCAGATCAGTAAATGTTCTACTCACACAAGTGTTGTAATGCTTTGTAAAGCAGATCAATAAATGTTCTCCTCACACAAGTGTTGTAATGCTTTGTAAAGAAGATCAATAAATGTTCTCCTCACACAAGTGTTGTAAAGCTTTGTAAAGCAGATCAGTAAATGTTCTACTCACACAAGTGTTGTAATGCTTTGTAAAGCAGATCAGTAAATGGTCTACTCACACAAGTGTTGTAATGCTTTATAAAGCAGATCAATAAATGTTCTACTCACACAAGTGTTGTAATGCTTTGTAAAACAGATCAGTAAATGTTCTCCTCACACAAGTGGTGTAATGCTTTGTAAAGCAGATCAATAAATTTTCTCCTCACACAAGTGTTGTAAAGCTTTGTAAAGCAGATCAGTAAATGTTCTACTCACACAAGTGTTGTAATGCTTTGTAAAGCAGATCAATAAATGTTCTACTCACACAAGTGTTGTAATGCTTTGTAAAGCAGATCAATAAATGTTCTACTCACACAAGTGTTGTAATGCTTTGTAAAGCAGATCAATAAATGTTCTACTCACACAAGTGTTGTAAAGCTTTGTAAAGCAGATCAATAAATGTTCTCCTCACACAAGTGTTGTAATGCTTTGTAAAGCAGATCAATAAATGTTCTCCTCAAACAAGTGTTGTAATGCTTTGTAAAGCAGATCAATAAATGTTCTCCTCACACAAGTGTTGTAAAGCTTTGTAAAGCAGATCAATAAATGTTCTACTCACACAAGTGTTGTAAAGCTTTGAAAAGCAGATCAATAAATGTTCTACTCACACAAGTGTTGTAATGCTTTGTAAAGCCGATCAATAAATGTTCTCCTCACACAAGTGTTGTAATGCTTTGTAAAGCAGATCAATAAATGTTCTCCTCACACAAGTGTTGTAAAGCTTTGTAAAGCAGATCAGTAAATGTTCTACTCACACAAGTGTTGTAATGCTTTGTAAAGCAGATCAATAAATGTTCTCCTCACACAAGTGTTGTAATGCTTTGTAAAGCAGATCAATAAATGTTCTACTCACACAAGTGTTGTAAAGCTTTGTAAAGCAGATCAGTAAATGTTCTACTCACACAAGTGTTGTAATGCTTTGTAAAGCCGAACAGTAAATGTTCTCCTCACACAAGTGTTGTAAAGCTTTGTGAAGCAGATCAGTAAATGTTCTACTCACACAAGTGTTGTAATGCTTTGTAAAGCAGATCAGTAAATGTTCTACTCACACAAGTGTTGTAATGCTTTGTAAAGCAGATCAATAAATGTTCTCCTCACACAAGTGTTGTAATGCTTTGTAAAGAAGATCAATAAATGTTCTCCTCACCCAAGTGTTGTAATGCTTTGTAAAGAAGATCAATAAATGTTCTCCTCACACAAGTGTTGTAAAGCTTTGTAAAGCAGATCAGTAAATGTTCTACTCACACAAGTGTTGTAATGCTTTGTAAAGCAGATCAGTAAATGTTCTACTCACACAAGTGTTATAATGCTTTATAAAGCAGATCAATAAATGTTCTACTCACACAAGTGTTGTAAAGCTTTGTAAAGCAGATCAGTAAATGTTCTACTCACACAAGTGTTGTAATGCTTTGTAAAGCAGATCAGTAAATGTTCTACTCACACAAGTGTTGTAATGCTTTGTAAAGCAGATCAATAAATGTTCTACTCACACAAGTGTTGTAATGCTTTGTAAAGCAGATCAATAAATGTTCTACTCACACAAGTGTTGTAATGCTTTGTAAAGCAGATCAATAAATGTTCTACTCACACAAGTGTTGTAAAGCTTTGTAAAGCAGATCAATAAATGTTCTCCTCACACAAGTGTTGTAATGCTTTGTAAAGCAGATCAATAAATGTTCTCCTCAAACAAGTGTTGTAATGCTTTGTAAAGCAGATCAATAAATGTTCTCCTCACACAAGTGTTGTAAAGCTTTGTAAAGCAGATCAATAAATGTTCTACTCACACAAGTGTTGTAAAGCTTTGAAAAGCAGATCAATAAATGTTCTACTCACACAAGTGTTGTAATGCTTTGTAAAGCCGATCAATAAATGTTCTCCTCACACAAGTGTTGTAATGCTTTGTAAAGAAGATCAATAAATGTTCTCCTCACACAAGTGTTGTAAAGCTTTGTAAAGCAGATCAGTAAATGTTCTACTCACACAAGTGTTGTAATGCTTTGTAAAGCAGATCAGTAAATGGTCTACTCACACAAGTGTTGTAATGCTTTATAAAGCAGATCAATAAATGTTCTACTCACACAAGTGTTGTAATGCTTTGTAAAACAGATCAGTAAATGTTCTCCTCACACAAGTGGTGTAATGCTTTGTAAAGCAGATCAATAAATTTTCTCCTCACACAAGTGTTGTAAAGCTTTGTAAAGCAGATCAGTAAATGTTCTACTCACACAAGTGTTGTAATGCTTTGTAAAGCAGATCAATAAATGTTCTACTCACACAAGTGTTGTAATGCTTTGTAAAGCAGATCAATAAATGTTCTACTCACACAAGTGTTGTAATGCTTTGTAAAGCAGATCAATAAATGTTCTACTCACACAAGTGTTGTAAAGCTTTGTAAAGCAGATCAATAAATGTTCTCCTTACACAAGTGTTGTAATGCTTTGTAAAGCAGATCAATAAATGTTCTCCTCAAACAAGTGTTGTAATGCTTTGTAAAGCAGATCAATAAATGTTCTCCTCACACAAGTGTTGTAAAGCTTTGTAAAGCAGATCAATAAATGTTCTACTCACACAAGTGTTGTAAAGCTTTGAAAAGCAGATCAATAAATGTTCTACTCACACAAGTGTTGTAATGCTTTGTAAAGCCGATCAATAAATGTTCTCCTCACACAAGTGTTGTAATGCTTTGTAAAGCAGATCAATAAATGTTCTCCTCACACAAGTGTTGTAAAGCTTTGTAAAGCAGATCAGTAAATGTTCTACTCACACAAGTGTTGTAATGCTTTGTAAAGCAGATCAATAAATGTTCTCCTCACACAAGTGTTGTAATGCTTTGTAAAGCAGATCAATAAATGTTCTACTCACACAAGTGTTGTAAAGCTTTGTAAAGCAGATCAGTAAATGTTCTACTCACACAAGTGTTGTAATGCTTTGTAAAGCCGAACAGTAAATGTTCTCCTCACACAAGTGTTGTAAAGCTTTGTGAAGCAGATCAGTAAATGTTCTACTCACACAAGTGTTGTAATGCTTTGTAAAGCAGATCAGTAAATGTTCTACTCACACAAGTGTTGTAATGCTTTGTAAAGCAGATCAATAAATGTTCTCCTCACACAAGTGTTGTAATGCTTTGTAAAGAAGATCAATAAATGTTCTCCTCACCCAAGTGTTGTAATGCTTTGTAAAGAAGATCAATAAATGTTCTCCTCACACAAGTGTTGTAAAGCTTTGTAAAGCAGATCAGTAAATGTTCTACTCACACAAGTGTTGTAATGCTTTGTAAAGCAGATCAGTAAATGTTCTACTCACACAAGTGTTATAATGCTTTATAAAGCAGATCAATAAATGTTCTACTCACACAAGTGTTGTAAAGCTTTGTAAAGCAGATCAGTAAATGTCCTCCTCACACAAGTGTTGTAATGCTTTGTAAAGCAGATCAGTAAATGTTCTACTCACACAAGTGTTGTAATGCTTTGTAAAGCAGATCAATAAATGTTCTACTCACACAAGTGTTGTAATGCTTTGTAAAGCAGATCAATAAATGTTCTACTCACACAAGTGTTGTAATGCTTTGTAAAGCAGATCAATAAATGTTCTACTCACACAAGTGTTGTAAAGCTTTGTAAAGCAGATCAATAAATGTTCTCCTCACACAAGTGTTGTAATGCTTTGTAAAGCAGATCAATAAATGTTCTCCTCAAACAAGTGTTGTAATGCTTTGTAAAGCAGATCAATAAATGTTCTCCTCACACAAGTGTTGTAAAGCTTTGTAAAGCAGATCAATAAATGTTCTACTCACACAAGTGTTGTAAAGCTTTGAAAAGCAGATCAATAAATGTTCTACTCACACAAGTGTTGTAATGCTTTGTAAAGCCGATCAATAAATGTTCTCCTCACACAAGTGTTGTAATGCTTTGTAAAGCAGATCAATAAATGTTCTCCTCAAACAAGTGTTGTAATGCTTTGTAAAGCAGATCAATAAATGTTCTCCTCACACAAGTGTTGTAAAGCTTTGTAAAGCAGATCAATAAATGTTCTACTCACACAAGTGTTGTAAAGCTTTGAAAAGCAGATCAATAAATGTTCTACTCACACAAGTGTTGTAATGCTTTGTAAAGCCGATCAATAAATGTTCTCCTCACACAAGTGTTGTAATGCTTTGTAAAGCAGATCAATAAATGTTCTCCTCACACAAGTGTTGTAAAGCTTTGTAAAGCAGATCAGTAAATGTTCTACTCACACAAGTGTTGTAATGCTTTGTAAAGCAGATCAATAAATGTTCTCCTCACACAAGTGTTGTAATGCTTTGTAAAGCAGATCAATAAATGTTCTACTCACACAAGTGTTGTAAAGCTTTGTAAAGCAGATCAGTAAATGTTCTACTCACACAAGTGTTGTAATGCTTTGTAAAGCCGAACAGTAAATGTTCTCCTCACACAAGTGTTGTAAAGCTTTGTGAAGCAGATCAGTAAATGTTCTACTCACACAAGTGTTGTAATGCTTTGTAAAGCAGATCAGTAAATGTTCTACTCACACAAGTGTTGTAATGCTTTGTAAAGCAGATCAATAAATGTTCTCCTCACACAAGTGTTGTAATGCTTTGTAAAGAAGATCAATAAATGTTCTCCTCACCCAAGTGTTGTAATGCTTTGTAAAGAAGATCAATAAATGTTCTCCTCACACAAGTGTTGTAAAGCTTTGTAAAGCAGATCAGTAAATGTTCTACTCACACAAGTGTTGTAATGCTTTGTAAAGCAGATCAGTAAATGTTCTACTCACACAAGTGTTATAATGCTTTATAAAGCAGATCAATAAATGTTCTACTCACACAAGTGTTGTAAAGCTTTGTAAAGCAGATCAGTAAATGTTCTACTCACACAAGTGTTGTAATGCTTTGTAAAGCAGATCAGTAAATGTTCTACTCACACAAGTGTTGTAATGCTTTGTAAAGCAGATCAATAAATGTTCTACTCACACAAGTGTTGTAATGCTTTGTAAAGCAGATCAATAAATGTTCTACTCACACAAGTGTTGTAATGCTTTGTAAAGCAGATCAATAAATGTTCTACTCACACAAGTGTTGTAAAGCTTTGTAAAGCAGATCAATAAATGTTCTCCTCACACAAGTGTTGTAATGCTTTGTAAAGCAGATCAATAAATGTTCTCCTCAAACAAGTGTTGTAATGCTTTGTAAAGCAGATCAATAAATGTTCTCCTCACACAAGTGTTGTAAAGCTTTGTAAAGCAGATCAATAAATGTTCTACTCACACAAGTGTTGTAAAGCTTTGAAAAGCAGATCAATAAATGTTCTACTCACACAAGTGTTGTAATGCTTTGTAAAGCCGATCAATAAATGTTCTCCTCACACAAGTGTTGTAATGCTTTGTAAAGAAGATCAATAAATGTTCTCCTCACACAAGTGTTGTAAAGCTTTGTAAAGCAGATCAGTAAATGTTCTACTCACACAAGTGTTGTAATGCTTTGTAAAGCAGATCAGTAAATGGTCTACTCACACAAGTGTTGTAATGCTTTATAAAGCAGATCAATAAATGTTCTACTCACACAAGTGTTGTAATGCTTTGTAAAACAGATCAGTAAATGTTCTCCTCACACAAGTGGTGTAATGCTTTGTAAAGCAGATCAATAAATTTTCTCCTCACACAAGTGTTGTAAAGCTTTGTAAAGCAGATCAGTAAATGTTCTACTCACACAAGTGTTGTAATGCTTTGTAAAGCAGATCAATAAATGTTCTACTCACACAAGTGTTGTAATGCTTTGTAAAGCAGATCAATAAATGTTCTACTCACACAAGTGTTGTAATGCTTTGTAAAGCAGATCAATAAATGTTCTACTCACACAAGTGTTGTAAAGCTTTGTAAAGCAGATCAATAAATGTTCTCCTTACACAAGTGTTGTAATGCTTTGTAAAGCAGATCAATAAATGTTCTCCTCAAACAAGTGTTGTAATGCTTTGTAAAGCAGATCAATAAATGTTCTCCTCACACAAGTGTTGTAAAGCTTTGTAAAGCAGATCAATAAATGTTCTACTCACACAAGTGTTGTAAAGCTTTGAAAAGCAGATCAATAAATGTTCTACTCACACAAGTGTTGTAATGCTTTGTAAAGCCGATCAATAAATGTTCTCCTCACACAAGTGTTGTAATGCTTTGTAAAGCAGATCAATAAATGTTCTCCTCACACAAGTGTTGTAAAGCTTTGTAAAGCAGATCAGTAAATGTTCTACTCACACAAGTGTTGTAATGCTTTGTAAAGCAGATCAATAAATGTTCTCCTCACACAAGTGTTGTAATGCTTTGTAAAGCAGATCAATAAATGTTCTACTCACACAAGTGTTGTAAAGCTTTGTAAAGCAGATCAGTAAATGTTCTACTCACACAAGTGTTGTAATGCTTTGTAAAGCCGAACAGTAAATGTTCTCCTCACACAAGTGTTGTAAAGCTTTGTGAAGCAGATCAGTAAATGTTCTACTCACACAAGTGTTGTAATGCTTTGTAAAGCAGATCAGTAAATGTTCTACTCACACAAGTGTTGTAATGCTTTGTAAAGCAGATCAATAAATGTTCTCCTCACACAAGTGTTGTAATGCTTTGTAAAGAAGATCAATAAATGTTCTCCTCACCCAAGTGTTGTAATGCTTTGTAAAGAAGATCAATAAATGTTCTCCTCACACAAGTGTTGTAAAGCTTTGTAAAGCAGATCAGTAAATGTTCTACTCACACAAGTGTTGTAATGCTTTGTAAAGCAGATCAGTAAATGTTCTACTCACACAAGTGTTATAATGCTTTATAAAGCAGATCAATAAATGTTCTACTCACACAAGTGTTGTAAAGCTTTGTAAAGCAGATCAGTAAATGTCCTCCTCACACAAGTGTTGTAATGCTTTGTAAAGCAGATCAGTAAATGTTCTACTCACACAAGTGTTGTAATGCTTTGTAAAGCAGATCAATAAATGTTCTACTCACACAAGTGTTGTAATGCTTTGTAAAGCAGATCAATAAATGTTCTACTCACACAAGTGTTGTAATGCTTTGTAAAGCAGATCAATAAATGTTCTACTCACACAAGTGTTGTAAAGCTTTGTAAAGCAGATCAATAAATGTTCTCCTCACACAAGTGTTGTAATGCTTTGTAAAGCAGATCAATAAATGTTCTCCTCAAACAAGTGTTGTAATGCTTTGTAAAGCAGATCAATAAATGTTCTCCTCACACAAGTGTTGTAAAGCTTTGTAAAGCAGATCAATAAATGTTCTACTCACACAAGTGTTGTAAAGCTTTGAAAAGCAGATCAATAAATGTTCTACTCACACAAGTGTTGTAATGCTTTGTAAAGCCGATCAATAAATGTTCTCCTCACACAAGTGTTGTAATGCTTTGTAAAGAAGATCAATAAATGTTCTCCTCACACAAGTGTTGTAAAGCTTTGTAAAGCAGATCAGTAAATGTTCTACTCACACAAGTGTTGTAATGCTTTGTAAAGCAGATCAGTAAATGGTCTACTCACACAAGTGTTGTAATGCTTTATAAAGCAGATCAATAAATGTTCTACTCACACAAGTGTTGTAATGCTTTGTAAAACAGATCAGTAAATGTTCTCCTCACACAAGTGGTGTAATGCTTTGTAAAGCAGATCAATAAATTTTCTCCTCACACAAGTGTTGTAAAGCTTTGTAAAGCAGATCAGTAAATGTTCTACTCACACAAGTGTTGTAATGCTTTGTAAAGCAGATCAATAAATGTTCTACTCACACAAGTGTTGTAATGCTTTGTAAAGCAGATCAATAAATGTTCTACTCACACAAGTGTTGTAATGCTTTGTAAAGCAGATCAATAAATGTTCTACTCACACAAGTGTTGTAAAGCTTTGTAAAGCAGATCAATAAATGTTCTCCTCACACAAGTGTTGTAATGCTTTGTAAAGCAGATCAATAAATGTTCTCCTCAAACAAGTGTTGTAATGCTTTGTAAAGCAGATCAATAAATGTTCTCCTCACACAAGTGTTGTAAAGCTTTGTAAAGCAGATCAATAAATGTTCTACTCACACAAGTGTTGTAAAGCTTTGAAAAGCAGATCAATAAATGTTCTACTCACACAAGTGTTGTAATGCTTTGTAAAGCCGATCAATAAATGTTCTCCTCACACAAGTGTTGTAATGCTTTGTAAAGCAGATCAATAAATGTTCTCCTCACACAAGTGTTGTAAAGCTTTGTAAAGCAGATCAGTAAATGTTCTACTCACACAAGTGTTGTAATGCTTTGTAAAGCAGATCAATAAATGTTCTCCTCACACAAGTGTTGTAATGCTTTGTAAAGCAGATCAATAAATGTTCTACTCACACAAGTGTTGTAAAGCTTTGTAAAGCAGATCAGTAAATGTTCTACTCACACAAGTGTTGTAATGCTTTGTAAAGCCGAACAGTAAATGTTCTCCTCACACAAGTGTTGTAAAGCTTTGTGAAGCAGATCAGTAAATGTTCTACTCACACAAGTGTTGTAATGCTTTGTAAAGCAGATCAGTAAATGTTCTACTCACACAAGTGTTGTAATGCTTTGTAAAGCAGATCAATAAATGTTCTCCTCACACAAGTGTTGTAATGCTTTGTAAAGAAGATCAATAAATGTTCTCCTCACCCAAGTGTTGTAATGCTTTGTAAAGAAGATCAATAAATGTTCTCCTCACACAAGTGTTGTAAAGCTTTGTAAAGCAGATCAGTAAATGTTCTACTCACACAAGTGTTGTAATGCTTTGTAAAGCAGATCAGTAAATGTTCTACTCACACAAGTGTTATAATGCTTTATAAAGCAGATCAATAAATGTTCTACTCACACAAGTGTTGTAAAGCTTTGTAAAGCAGATCAGTAAATGTCCTCCTCACACAAGTGTTGTAATGCTTTGTAAAGCAGATCAGTAAATGTTCTACTCTCACAAGTGTTGTAATGCTTTGTACAGCAGATCAGTAAATTTTCTACTCACACAAGTGTTGTAATGCTTTGTAAAGCAGATCAATAAATGTTCTCCTCACACAAGTGTTGTAATGCTTTGTAAAGCCGAACAGTAAATGTTCTCCTCACACAAGTGTTGTAAAGCTTTGTAAAGCAGATCAGTAAATGTTCTACTCACACAAGTGTTGTAATGCTTTGTAAAGCAGATCAATAAATGTTCTCCTCACACAAGTGTTGTAATGCTTTGTAAAGAAGATCAATAAATGTTCTCCCCACACAAGTGTTGTAAAGCTTTGTAAAGCAGATCAGTAAATGTTCTACTCACACAAGTGTTGTAATGCTTTGTAAAGCAGATCAGTAAATGGTCTACTCACACAAGTGTTATAATGCTTTATAAAGCAGATCAATAAATGTTCTACTCACACAAGTGTTGTAATGCTTTGTAAAACAGATCAGTAAATGTTCTCCTCACACAAGTGGTGTAATGCTTTGTAAAGCAGATCAATAAATTTTCTCCTCACACAAGTGTTGTAAAGCTTTGTAAAGCAGATCAGTAAATGTTCTACTCACACAAGTGTTGTAATGCTTTGTAAAGCAGATCAATAAATGTTCTACTCACACAAGTGTTGTAATGCTTTGTAAAGCAGATCAATAAATGTTCTACTCACACAAGTGTTGTAATGCTATGTAAAGCAGATCAATAAATGTTCTACTCACACAAGTGTTGTAAAGCTTTGTAAATCAGATCAATAAATGTTCTACTCACACAAGTGTTGTAATGCTTTGTAAAGCAGATCAATAAATGTTCTCCTCAAACAAGTGTTGTAATGCTTTGTAAAGCAGATCAATAAATGTTCTCCTCACACAAGTGTTGAAAAGCTTTGTAAAGCAGATCAATAAATGTTCTACTCACACAAGTGTTGTAAAGCTTTGAAAAGCAGATCAATAAATGTTCTACTCACACAAGTGTTGTAATGCTTTGTAAAGCAGATCAATAAATGTTCTCCTCACACAAGTGTTGTAATGCTTTGTAAAGCAGATCAATAAATGTTCTCCTCACACAAGTGTTGTAAAGCTTTGTAAAGCAGATCAGTAAATGTTCTACTCACACAAGTGTTGTAATGCTTTGTAAAGCAGATCAATAAATGTTCTCCTCACACAAGTGTTGTAATGCTTTGTAAAGCAGATCAATAAATGTTCTACTCACACAAGTGTTGTAAAGCTTTGTAAAGCAGATCAGTAAATGTTCTACTCACACAAGTGTTGTAATGCTTTGTAAAGCCGAACAGTAAATGTTCTCCTCACACAAGTGTTGTAAAGCTTTGTGAAGCAGATCAGTAAATGTTCTACTCACACAAGTGTTGTAATGCTTTGTAAAGCAGATCAGTAAATGTTCTACTCACACAAGTGTTGTAATGCTTTGTAAAGCAGATCAATAAATGTTCTCCTCACACAAGTGTTGTAATGCTTTGTAAAGAAGATCAATAAATGTTCTCCTCACACAAGTGTTGTAATGCTTTGTAAAGAAGATCAATAAATGTTCTCCTCACACAAGTGTTGTAAAGCTTTGTAAAGCAGATCAGTAAATGTTCTACTCACACAAGTGTTGTAATGCTTTGTAAAGCAGATCAGTAAATGTTCTACTCACACAAGTGTTATAATGCTTTATAAAGCAGATCAATAAATGTTCTACTCACACAAGTGTTGTAAAGCTTTGTAAAGCAGATCAGTAAATGTCCTCCTCACACAAGTGTTGTAATGCTTTGTAAAGCAGATCAGTAAATGTTCTACTCTCACAAGTGTTGTAATGCTTTGTACAGCAGATCAGTAAATTTTTCTACTCACACAAGTGTTGTAATGCTTTGTAAAGCAGATCAATAAATGTTCTCCTCACACAAGTGTTGTAATGCTTTGTAAAGCCGAACAGTAAATGTTCTCCTCACACAAGTGTTGTAAAGCTTTGTAAAGCAGATCAGTAAATGTTCTACTCACACAAGTGTTGTAATGCTTTGTAAAGCAGATCAATAAATGTTCTCCTCACACAAGTGTTGTAATGCTTTGTAAAGTAGATCAATAAATGTTCTCCTCACACAAGTGTTGTAAAGCTTTGTAAAGCAGATCAATAAATGTTCTACTCACACAAATGTTGTAATGCTTTGTAAAGCAGATCAGTAAATGGTCTACTCACACAAGTGTTATAATGCTTTATAAAGCAGATCAATAAATGTTCTACTCACACAAGTGTTGTAAAGCTTTGTAAAGCAGATCAGTAAATGTTCTCCTCACAGAAGTGTTGTAATGCTTTGTAAAGCAGATCAGTAAATGTTCTACTCACACAAGTGTTGTAATGCTTTGTAAAGCAGATCAGTAAATGTTCTACTCACACAAGTGTTGTAATGCTTTGTAAAGCCGATCAATAAATGTTCTACTCACACAAGTGTTGTAATGCTTTGTAAAGCAGAACAATAAATGTTCTCCTAACACAAGTGTTGTAAAGCTTTGTTAAGCAGATCAGTAAATGTTCTACTCACACAAGTGTTGTAATGCTTTGTAAAGCAGATCAATAAATGTTCTACTCACACAAGTGTTGTAATGCTTTGTAAAGCAGAACAGTAAATGTTCTCCTCACACAAGTGTTGTAAAGCTTTCTAAAGCAGAACAATAAATGTTCTACTCACACAAGTGTTGTAAAGCTTTGTAAAGCAGATCAGTAAATTTTCTACTCACACAAGTGTTGTAATGCTTCGTAAAGCAGATCAATAAATGTTCTACTCACACAAGTGTTGTAATGTTTGTAAAGCAGATCAGTAAATGTTCTATTCACACAAATGGTGTAAAGCTTTGTAAAGCAGATCAGTAAATGTTCTACTCACACAAGTGTTGCAAAGCTTTGTAAAGCAGATCAGTAAATGTTCTACTCACACAAGTGTTGTAATGCTTTGTAAAGCCGAACAGTAAATATTCTCCTCACACAAGTGTTGTAAAGCTTTGTAAAGCAGATCAGTAAATGTTCTACTCACACAAGTGTTGTAATGCTTTGTAAAGCAGATCAATAAATGTTCGCCTCACACAAGTGTTGTAATGCTTTGTAAAGAAGATCAATAAATGTTCTCCCCACACAAGTGTTGTAAAGCTTTGTAAAGGAGATCAGTAAATGTTCTACTCACACAAGTGTTGTAATGCTTTGTAAAGCAGATCAGTAAATGGTCTAATCACACAAGTGTTATAATGCTTTATAAAGCAGATCAATAAATGTTCTACTCACACAAGTGTTGTAATGCTTTGTAAAACAGATCAGTAAATGTTCTCCTCACACAAGTGGTGTAATGCTTTGTAAAGCAGATCAATAAATTTTCTCCTCACACAAGTGTTGTAAGGCTTTGTAAAGCAGATCAGTAAATGTTCTACTCACACAAGTGTTGTAATGCTTTGTAAAGCAGATCAATAAATGTTCTCCTCACACAAGTGTTGTAATGCTTTGTAAAGCAGATCAATAAATGTTCTACTCACACAAGTGTTGTAAAGCTTTGTAAAGCAGATCAGTAAATGTTCTACTCACACAAGTGTTGTAATGCTTTGTAAAGCCGAACAGTAAATGTTCTCCTCACACAAGTGTTGTAAAGCTTTGTGAAGCAGATCAGTAAATGTTCTACTCACACAAGTGTTGTAATGCTTTGTAAAGCAGATCAATAAATGTTCTCCTCACACAAGTGTTGTAATGCTTTGTAAAGAAGATCAATAAATGTTCTCCTCACACAAGTGTTGTAATGCTTTGTAAAGAAGATCAATAAATGTTCTCCTCACACAAGTGTTGTAAAGCTTTGTAAAGCAGATCAATAAATGTTCTACTCACACAAATGTTGTAATGCTTTGTAAAGCAGATCAGTAAATGGTCTACTCACACAAGTGTTATAATGCTTTATAAAGCAGATCAATACATGTTCTACTCACACAAGTGTTGTAAATCTTTGTAAAGCAGATCAGTAAATGTTCTCCTCACACAAGTGTTGTAATGCTTTGTAAAGCAGATCAATAAATGTTCTACTCACACAAGTGTTGTAAAGCTTTGTAAAGCAGATCAGTAAATGTTCTACTCACACAAGTGTTGTAATGCTTTGTAAAGCCGAACAGTAAATGTTCTCCTCACACAAGTGTTGTAAAGCTTTGTGAAGCAGATCAGTAAATGTTCTACTCACACAAGTGTTGTAATGCTTTGTAAAGCAGATCAGTAAATGTTCTACTCACACAAGTGTTGTAATGCTTTGTAAAGCAGATCAATAAATGTTCTCCTCACACAAGTGTTGTAATGCTTTGTAAAGAAGATCAATAAATGTTCTCCTCACCCAAGTGTTGTAATGCTTTGTAAAGAAGATCAATAAATGTTCTCCTCACACAAGTGTTGTAAAGCTTTGTAAAGCAGATCAGTAAATGTTCTACTCACACAAGTGTTGTAATGCTTTGTAAAGCAGATCAGTAAATGTTCTACTCACACAAGTGTTATAATGCTTTATAAAGCAGATCAATAAATGTTCTACTCACACAAGTGTTGTAAAGCTTTGTAAAGCAGATCAGTAAATGTCCTCCTCACACAAGTGTTGTAATGCTTTGTAAAGCAGATCAGTAAATGTTCTACTCTCACAAGTGTTGTAATGCTTTGTACAGCAGATCAGTAAATTTTCTACTCACACAAGTGTTGTAATGCTTTGTAAAGCAGATCAATAAATGTTCTCCTCACACAAGTGTTGTAATGCTTTGTAAAGCCGAACAGTAAATGTTCTCCTCACACAAGTGTTGTAAAGCTTTGTAAAGCAGATCAGTAAATGTTCTACTCACACAAGTGTTGTAATGCTTTGTAAAGCAGATCAATAAATGTTCTCCTCACACAAGTGTTGTAATGCTTTGTAAAGAAGATCAATAAATGTTCTCCCCACACAAGTGTTGTAAAGCTTTGTAAAGCAGATCAGTAAATGTTCTACTCACACAAGTGTTGTAATGCTTTGTAAAGCAGATCAGTAAATGGTCTACTCACACAAGTGTTATAATGCTTTATAAAGCAGATCAATAAATGTTCTACTCACACAAGTGTTGTAATGCTTTGTAAAACAGATCAGTAAATGTTCTCCTCACACAAGTGGTGTAATGCTTTGTAAAGCAGATCAATAAATTTTCTCCTCACACAAGTGTTGTAAAGCTTTGTAAAGCAGATCAGTAAATGTTCTACTCACACAAGTGTTGTAATGCTTTGTAAAGCAGATCAATAAATGTTCTACTCACACAAGTGTTGTAATGCTTTGTAAAGCAGATCAATAAATGTTCTACTCACACAAGTGTTGTAATGCTTTGTAAAGCAGATCAATAAATGTTCTACTCACACAAGTGTTGTAAAGCTTTGTAAATCAGATCAATAAATGTTCTACTCACACAAGTGTTGTAATGCTTTGTAAAGCAGATCAATAAATGTTCTCCTCAAACAAGTGTTGTAATGCTTTGTAAAGCAGATCAATAAATGTTCTCCTCACACAAGTGTTGAAAAGCTTTGTAAAGCAGATCAATAAATGTTCTACTCACACAAGTGTTGTAAAGCTTTGAAAAGCAGATCAATAAATGTTCTACTCACACAAGTGTTGTAATGCTTTGTAAAGCAGATCAATAAATGTTCTCCTCACACAAGTGTTGTAATGCTTTGTAAAGCAGATCAATAAATGTTCTCCTCACACAAGTGTTGTAAAGCTTTGTAAAGCAGATCAGTAAATGTTCTACTCACACAAGTGTTGTAATGCTTTGTAAAGCAGATCAATAAATGTTCTCCTCACACAAGTGTTGTAATGCTTTGTAAAGCAGATCAATAAATGTTCTACTCACACAAGTGTTGTAAAGCTTTGTAAAGCAGATCAGTAAATGTTCTACTCACACAAGTGTTGTAATGCTTTGTAAAGCCGAACAGTAAATGTTCTCCTCACACAAGTGTTGTAAAGCTTTGTGAAGCAGATCAGTAAATGTTCTACTCACACAAGTGTTGTAATGCTTTGTAAAGCAGATCAGTAAATGTTCTACTCACACAAGTGTTGTAATGCTTTGTAAAGCAGATCAATAAATGTTCTCCTCACACAAGTGTTGTAATGCTTTGTAAAGAAGATCAATAAATGTTCTCCTCACACAAGTGTTGTAATGCTTTGTAAAGAAGATCAATAAATGTTCTCCTCACACAAGTGTTGTAAAGCTTTGTAAAGCAGATCAGTAAATGTTCTACTCACACAAGTGTTGTAATGCTTTGTAAAGCAGATCAGTAAATGTTCTACTCACACAAGTGTTATAATGCTTTATAAAGCAGATCAATAAATGTTCTACTCACACAAGTGTTGTAAAGCTTTGTAAAGCAGATCAGTAAATGTCCTCCTCACACAAGTGTTGTAATGCTTTGTAAAGCAGATCAGTAAATGTTCTACTCTCACAAGTGTTGTAATGCTTTGTACAGCAGATCAGTAAATTTTTCTACTCACACAAGTGTTGTAATGCTTTGTAAAGCAGATCAATAAATGTTCTCCTCACACAAGTGTTGTAATGCTTTGTAAAGCCGAACAGTAAATGTTCTCCTCACACAAGTGTTGTAAAGCTTTGTAAAGCAGATCAGTAAATGTTCTACTCACACAAGTGTTGTAATGCTTTGTAAAGCAGATCAATAAATGTTCTCCTCACACAAGTGTTGTAATGCTTTGTAAAGTAGATCAATAAATGTTCTCCTCACACAAGTGTTGTAAAGCTTTGTAAAGCAGATCAATAAATGTTCTACTCACACAAATGTTGTAATGCTTTGTAAAGCAGATCAGTAAATGGTCTACTCACACAAGTGTTATAATGCTTTATAAAGCAGATCAATAAATGTTCTACTCACACAAGTGTTGTAAAGCTTTGTAAAGCAGATCAGTAAATGTTCTCCTCACAGAAGTGTTGTAATGCTTTGTAAAGCAGATCAGTAAATGTTCTACTCACACAAGTGTTGTAATGCTTTGTAAAGCAGATCAGTAAATGTTCTACTCACACAAGTGTTGTAATGCTTTGTAAAGCCGATCAATAAATGTTCTACTCACACAAGTGTTGTAATGCTTTGTAAAGCAGAACAATAAATGTTCTCCTAACACAAGTGTTGTAAAGCTTTGTTAAGCAGATCAGTAAATGTTCTACTCACACAAGTGTTGTAATGCTTTGTAAAGCAGATCAATAAATGTTCTACTCACACAAGTGTTGTAATGCTTTGTAAAGCAGAACAGTAAATGTTCTCCTCACACAAGTGTTGTAAAGCTTTCTAAAGCAGAACAATAAATGTTCTACTCACACAAGTGTTGTAAAGCTTTGTAAAGCAGATCAGTAAATTTTCTACTCACACAAGTGTTGTAATGCTTCGTAAAGCAGATCAATAAATGTTCTACTCACACAAGTGTTGTAATGTTTGTAAAGCAGATCAGTAAATGTTCTATTCACACAAATGGTGTAAAGCTTTGTAAAGCAGATCAGTAAATGTTCTACTCACACAAGTGTTGCAAAGCTTTGTAAAGCAGATCAGTAAATGTTCTACTCACACAAGTGTTGTAATGCTTTGTAAAGCCGAACAGTAAATATTCTCCTCACACAAGTGTTGTAAAGCTTTGTAAAGCAGATCAGTAAATGTTCTACTCACACAAGTGTTGTAATGCTTTGTAAAGCAGATCAATAAATGTTCGCCTCACACAAGTGTTGTAATGCTTTGTAAAGAAGATCAATAAATGTTCTCCCCACACAAGTGTTGTAAAGCTTTGTAAAGGAGATCAGTAAATGTTCTACTCACACAAGTGTTGTAATGCTTTGTAAAGCAGATCAGTAAATGGTCTAATCACACAAGTGTTATAATGCTTTATAAAGCAGATCAATAAATGTTCTACTCACACAAGTGTTGTAATGCTTTGTAAAACAGATCAGTAAATGTTCTCCTCACACAAGTGGTGTAATGCTTTGTAAAGCAGATCAATAAATTTTCTCCTCACACAAGTGTTGTAAGGCTTTGTAAAGCAGATCAGTAAATGTTCTACTCACACAAGTGTTGTAATGCTTTGTAAAGCAGATCAATAAATGTTCTCCTCACACAAGTGTTGTAATGCTTTGTAAAGCAGATCAATAAATGTTCTACTCACACAAGTGTTGTAAAGCTTTGTAAAGCAGATCAGTAAATGTTCTACTCACACAAGTGTTGTAATGCTTTGTAAAGCCGAACAGTAAATGTTCTCCTCACACAAGTGTTGTAAAGCTTTGTGAAGCAGATCAGTAAATGTTCTACTCACACAAGTGTTGTAATGCTTTGTAAAGCAGATCAATAAATGTTCTCCTCACACAAGTGTTGTAATGCTTTGTAAAGAAGATCAATAAATGTTCTCCTCACACAAGTGTTGTAATGCTTTGTAAAGAAGATCAATAAATGTTCTCCTCACACAAGTGTTGTAAAGCTTTGTAAAGCAGATCAATAAATGTTCTACTCACACAAATGTTGTAATGCTTTGTAAAGCAGATCAGTAAATGGTCTACTCACACAAGTGTTATAATGCTTTATAAAGCAGATCAATACATGTTCTACTCACACAAGTGTTGTAAATCTTTGTAAAGCAGATCAGTAAATGTTCTCCTCACACAAGTGTTGTAAATCTTTGTAAAGCAGATCAATAAATGTTCTCCTCACACAAGTGTTGTAATGCTTTGTAAAGAAGATCAATAAATGTTCTCCTCACACAAGTGTTGTAATGCTTTGTAAAGAAGATCAATAAATGTTCTCCTCACACAAGTGTTGTAAAGCTTTGTAAAGCAGATCAATACATGTTCTACTCACACAAATGTTGTAATGCTTTGTAAAGCAGATCAGTAAATGTTCTCCTCACAGAAGTGTTGTAATGCTTTGTAAAGCAGATCAGTAAATGTTCTACTCACACAAGTGTTGTAATGCTTTGTAAAGCAGATCAGTAAATGTTCTACTCACACAAGTGTTGTAATGCTTTGTAAAGCCGATCAATAAATGTTCTACTCACACAAGTGTTGTAATGCTTTGTAAAGCAGAACAATAAATGTTCTCCTAACACAAGTGTTGTAAAGCTTTGTTAAGCAGATCAGTAAATGTTCTACTCACACAAGTGTTGTAATGCTTTGTAAAGCAGATCAATAAATGTTCTACTCACACAAGTGTTGTAATGCTTTGTAAAGCAGAACAGTAAATGTTCTCCTCACACAAGTGTTGTAAAGCTTTCTAAAGCAGAACAATAAATGTTCTACTCACACAAGTGTTGTAAAGCTTTGTAAAGCAGATCAGTAAATTTTCTACTCACACAAGTGTTGTAATGCTTCGTAAAGCAGATCAATAAATGTTCTACTCACACAAGTGTTGTAATGTTTGTAAAGCAGATCAGTAAATGTTCTATTCACACAAATGGTGTAAAGCTTTGTAAAGCAGATCAGTAAATGTTCTACTCACACAAGTGTTGCAAAGCTTTGTAAAGCAGATCAGTAAATGTTCTACTCACACAAGTGTTGTAATGCTTTGTAAAGCCGAACAGTAAATATTCTCCTCACACAAGTGTTGTAAAGCTTTGTAAAGCAGATCAGTAAATGTTCTACTCACACAAGTGTTGTAATGCTTTGTAAAGCAGATCAATAAATGTTCGCCTCACACAAGTGTTGTAATGCTTTGTAAAGAAGATCAATAAATGTTCTCCCCACACAAGTGTTGTAAAGCTTTGTAAAGGAGATCAGTAAATGTTCTACTCACACAAGTGTTGTAATGCTTTGTAAAGCAGATCAGTAAATGGTCTAATCACACAAGTGTTATAATGCTTTATAAAGCAGATCAATAAATGTTCTACTCACACAAGTGTTGTAATGCTTTGTAAAACAGATCAGTAAATGTTCTCCTCACACAAGTGGTGTAATGCTTTGTAAAGCAGATCAATAAATTTTCTCCTCACACAAGTGTTGTAAGGCTTTGTAAAGCAGATCAGTAAATGTTCTACTCACACAAGTGTTGTAATGCTTTGTAAAGCAGATCAATAAATGTTCTCCTCACACAAGTGTTGTAATGCTTTGTAAAGCAGATCAATAAATGTTCTACTCACACAAGTGTTGTAAAGCTTTGTAAAGCAGATCAGTAAATGTTCTACTCACACAAGTGTTGTAATGCTTTGTAAAGCCGAACAGTAAATGTTCTCCTCACACAAGTGTTGTAAAGCTTTGTGAAGCAGATCAGTAAATGTTCTACTCACACAAGTGTTGTAATGCTTTGTAAAGCAGATCAATAAATGTTCTCCTCACACAAGTGTTGTAATGCTTTGTAAAGAAGATCAATAAATGTTCTCCTCACACAAGTGTTGTAATGCTTTGTAAAGAAGATCAATAAATGTTCTCCTCACACAAGTGTTGTAAAGCTTTGTAAAGCAGATCAATAAATGTTCTACTCACACAAATGTTGTAATGCTTTGTAAAGCAGATCAGTAAATGGTCTACTCACACAAGTGTTATAATGCTTTATAAAGCAGATCAATACATGTTCTACTCACACAAGTGTTGTAAATCTTTGTAAAGCAGATCAGTAAATGTTCTCCTCACACAAGTGTTGTAAATCTTTGTAAAGCAGATCAATAAATGTTCTCCTCACACAAGTGTTGTAATGCTTTGTAAAGAAGATCAATAAATGTTCTCCTCACACAAGTGTTGTAATGCTTTGTAAAGAAGATCAATAAATGTTCTCCTCACACAAGTGTTGTAAAGCTTTGTAAAGCAGATCAATACATGTTCTACTCACACAAATGTTGTAATGCTTTGTAAAGCAGATCAGTAAATGGTCTACTCACACAAGTGTTATAATGCTTTATAAAGCAGATCAATAAATGTTCTACTCACACAAGTGTTGTAAATCTTTGTAAAGCAGATCAGTAAATGTTCTACTCACACAAGTGTTGTAAATCTTTGTAAAGCAGATCAGTAAATGTTCTCCTCACACAAGTGTTGTAATGCTTTGTAAAGCAGATCAGTAAATGTTCAACTCACACAAGTGTTGTAATGCTTTGTAAAGCAGATCAGTAAATGTTCTACTCACACAAGTGTTGTAATGCTTTGTAAAGCCGATCAATAAATGTTCTACTCACACAAGTGTTGTAATGCTTTGTAAAGCAGAACAATAAATGTTCTCCTAACACAAGTGTTGTAAAGCTTTGTTAAGCAGATCAGTAAATGTTCTACTCACACAAGTGTTGTAATGCTTTGTAAAGCAGATCAATAAATGTTCTACTCACACAAGTGTTGTAATGCTTTGTAAAGCAGAACAGTAAATGTTCTACTCCCACAAGTGTTGTAAAGCTTTGTAAAGCAGATCAATAAATGTTCTACTCACACAAGTGTTGTAATGCTTTGTAAAGCAGAACAGTAAATGTTCTCCTCACACAAGTGTTGTAAAGCTTTCTAAAGCAGAACAATAAATGTTCTACTCACACAAGTGTTGTAAAGCTTTGTAAAGCAGATCAGTAAATTTTCTACTCACACAAGTGTTGTAATGCTTCGTAAAGCAGATCAATAAATGTTCTACTCACACAAGTGTTGTAATGGTTGTAAAGCATATCAGTAAATGTTCTATTCACACAAATGGTGTAAAGTTTTGTAAAGCAGATCAGTAAATGTTCTACTCACACAAGTGTTGCAAAGCTTTGTAAAGTAGATCAGTAAATGTTCTACTCACACAAGTGTTGTAATGCTTTGTAAAGCCGAACAGTAAATATTCTCCTCACACAAGTGTTGTAAAGCTTTGTAAAGCAGATCAGTAAATGTTCTACTCACACAAGTGTTGTAATGCTTTGTAAAGCAGATCAATAAATGTTCTCCTCACACAAGTGTTGTAATGCTTTGTAAAGAAGATCAATAAATGTTCTCCCCACACAAGTGTTGTAAAGCTTTGTAAAGCAGATCAGTAAATGTTCTACTCACACAAGTGTTGTGTTGCTTTGTAAAGCAGATCAGTAAATGGTCTACTCACACAAGTGTTATAATGCTTTATAAAGCAGATCAATAAATGTTCTACTCACACAAGTGTTGTAATGCTTTGTAAAACAGATCAGTAAATGTTCTCCTCACACAAGTGGTGTAATGCTTTGTAAAGCAGATCAATAAATTTTCTCCTCACACAAGTGTTGTAATGCTTTGTAAAGCAGATCAGTAAATGTTCTACTCACACAAGTGTTGTAATGCTTTGTAAAGCAGATCAATAAATGTTCTACTCACACAAGTGTTGTAATGCTTTGTAAAGCAGATCAATAAATGTTCTACTCACACAAGTGTTGTAATGCTTTGTAAAGCAGATCAATAAATGTTCTACTCACACAAGTGTTGTAATGCTTTGTAAAGCAGATCAATAAATGTTCTACTCACACAAGTGTTGTAAAGCTTTGTAAAGCAGATCAGTAAATGTTCTACTCACACAAGTGTTGTAATGCTTTGTAAAGCAGATCAATAAATGTTCTACTCACACAAGTGTTGTAATGCTTTGTAAAGCAGATCAATAAATGTTCTACTCACACAAGTGTTGTAATGCTTTGTAAAGCAGATCAATAAATGTTCTACTCACACAAGTGTTGTAATGCTTTGTAAAGCAGATCAATAAATGTTCTACTCACACAAGTGTTGTAATGCTTTGTAAAGCAGATCAATAAATGTTCTACTCACACAAGTGTTGTAAAGCTTTGTAAAGCAGATCAATAAATGTTCTACTCACACAAGTGTTGTATTGCTTTGTAAAGCAGATCAATAAATGTTCTCCTCACACAAGTGTTGTAATGCTTTGTAAAGCAGATCAATAAATGTTCTCCTCACACAAGTGTTGTAAAGCTTTGTAAAGCACATCAATAAATGTTCTACTCACACAAGTGTTGTAAAGCTTTGAAAAGCAGATCAATAAATGTTCTATTCACACATATGTTGTAATGCTTTGTAAAGCAGATCAATAAATGTTCTCCTCACACAAGTGTTGTAATGCTTTGTAAAGCAGATCAATAAAGGTTCTCCTCACACAAGTGTTGTAAAGCTTTGTAAAGCAGATCAGTAAATGTTCTACTCACACAAGTGTTGTAATGCTTTGTAAAGCAGATCAATAAATGTTCTCCTCACACAAGTGTTGTAATGCTTTGTAAAGCAGATCAATAAATGTTCTACTCACACAAGTGTTGTAAAGCTTTGTAAAGCAGATCAGTAAATGTTCTACTCACACAAGTGTTGTAATGCTTTGTAAAGCCGAACAGTAAATGTTCTCCTCACACAAGTGTTGTAAAGCTTTGTGAAGCAGATCAGTAAATGTTCTACTCACACAAGTGTTGTAATGCTTTGTAAAGCAGATCAGTAAATGTTCTACTCACACAAGTGTTGTAATGCTTTGTAAAGCAGATCAATAAATGTTCTCCTCACACAAGTGTTGTAATGCTTTGTAAAGAAGATCAATAGACGTTCTCCTCACACAAGTGTTGTAATGCTTTGTAAAGAAGACCAATAAATGTTCTCCTCACACAAGTGTTGTAAAGCTTTGTAAAGCAGATCAGTAAATGTTCTACTCACACAAGTGTTGTAATGCTTTGTAAAGCAGATCAGTAAATGTTCTACTCACACAAGTGTTATAATGCTTTATAAAGCAGATCAATAAATGTTCTACTCACACAAGTGTTGTAAAGCTTTGTAAAGCAGATCAGTAAATGTCCTCCTCACACAAGTGTTGTAATGCTTTGTAAAGCATATCAGTAAATGTTCTACTCACACAAGTGTTGTAATGCTTTGTACAGCAGATCAGTAAATTTTCTACTCACACAAGTGTTGTAATGCTTTGTAAAGCAGATCAATAAATGTTCTCCTCACACAAGTGTTGTAATGCTTTGTAAAGCCGAACAGTAAATGTTCTCCTCACACAAGTGTTGTAAAGCTTTGTAAAGCAGATCAGTAAATGTTCTACTCACACAAGTGTTGTAATGCTTTGTAAAGCAGATCAATAAATGTTCTCCTAACACAAGTGTGTAATGCTTTGTAAAGAAGATCAATAAATGTTCTCCTCACACAAGTGTTGTAAAGCTTTGTAAAGCAGATCAATAAATGTTCTACTCACACAAATGTTGTAATGCTTTGTAAAGCAGATCAGTAAATGGTCTACTCACACAAGTGTTATAATGCTTTATAAAGCAGATCAATAAATGTTCTACTCACACAAGTGTTGTAAATCTTTGTAAAGCAGATCAGTAAATGTTCTCCTCACACAAGTGTTGTAATGCTTTGTAAAGCAGATCAGTAAATGTTCAACTCACACAAGTGTTGTAATGCTTTGTAAAGCAGATCAGTAAATGTTCTACTCACACAAGTGTTGTAATGCTTTGTAAAGCCGATCAATAAATGTTCTACTCACACAAGTGTTGTAATGCTTTGTAAAGCAGAACAATAAATGTTCTCCTAACACAAGTGTTGTAAAGCTTTGTTAAGCATATCAGTAAATGTTCTCCTCACACAAGTGTTGTAATGCTTTGTAAAGCAGAACAGTAAATGTTCTCCTCACACAAGTGTTGTAAAGCTTTCTAAAGCAGAACAATAAATGTTCTACTCACACAAGTGTTGTAAAGCTTTGTAAAGCAGATCAGTAAATTTTCTACTCACACAAGTGTTGTAATGCTTCGTAAAGCAGATCAATAAATGTTCTACTCACACAAGTGTTGTAATGGTTGTAAAGCAGATCAGTAAATGTTCTATTCACACAAATGGTGTAAAGCTTTGTAAAGCAGATCAGTAAATGTTCTACTCACACAAGTGTTGCAAAGCTTTGTAAAGTAGATCAGTAAATGTTCTACTCACACAAGTGTTGTAATGCTTTGTAAAGCCGAACAGTAAATATTCTCCTCACACAAGTGTTGTAAAGCTTTGTAAAGCAGATCAGTAAATGTTCTACTCACACAAGTGTTGTAATGCTTTGTAAAGCAGATCAATAAATGTTCTCCTCACACAAGTGTTGTAATGCTTTGTAAAGAAGATCAATAAATGTTCTCCCCACACAAGTGTTGTAAAGCTTTGTAAAGCAGATCAGTAAATGTTCTACTCACACAAGTGTTGTAATGCTTTGTAAAGCAGATCAGTAAATGGTCTACTCACACAAGTGTTATAATGCTTTATAAAGCAGATCAATAAATGTTCTACTCACACACGTGTTGTAATGCTTTGTAAAACAGATCAGTAAATGTTCTCCTCACACAAGTGGTGTAATGCTTTGTAAAGTAGATCAATAAATTTTCTCCTCACACAAGTGTTGTAAAGCTTTGTAAAGCAGATCAGTAAATGTTCTACTCACACAAGTGTTGTAATGCTTTGTAAAGCAGATCAATAAATGTTCTACTCACACAAGTGTTGTAATGCTTTGTAAAGCAGATCAATAAATGTTCTACTCACACAAGTGTTGTAATGCTTTGTAAAGCAGATCAATAAATGTTCTACTCACACAAGTGTTGTAAAGCTTTGTAAAGCAGATCAATAAATGTTCTACTCACATAAGTGTTGTAATGCTTTGTAAAGCAGATCAATAAATGTTCTCCTCACACAAGTGTTGTAATGCTTTGTAAAGCAGATCAATAAATGTTCTCCTCACACAAGTGTTGTAAAGCTTTGTAAAGCAGATCAATAAATGTTCTACTCACACAAGTGTTGTAATGCTTTGTAAAGCAGATCAATAAAGGTTCTCCTCACACAAGTGTTGTAAAGCTTTGTAAAGCAGATCAGTAAATGTTCTACTCACACAAGTGTTGTAATGCTTTGTAAAGCAGATCAATAAATGTTCTACTCACACAAGTGTTGTAAAGCTTTGTAAAGCAGATCAGTAAATGTTCTACTCACACAAGTGTTGTAATGCTTTGTAAAGCCGAACAGTAAATGTTCTCCTCACACAAGTGTTGTAAAGCTTTGTGAAGCAGATCAGTAAATGTTCTACTCACACAAGTGTTGTAATGCTTTGTAAAGCAGATCAGTAAATGTTCTACTCACACAAGTGTTGTAATGCTTTGTAAAGCAGATCAATAAATGTTCTCCTCACACAAGTGTTGTAATGCTTTGTAAAGAAGATCAATAAATGTTCTCCTCACACAAGTGTTGTAATGCTTTGTAAAGAAGACCAATAAATGTTCTCCTCACACAAGTGTTGTAAAGCTTTGTAAAGCAGATCAGTAAATGTTCTACTCACACAAGTGTTGTAATGCTTTGTAAAGCAGATCAGTAAATGTTCTACTCACACAAGTGTTATAATGCTTTATAAAGCAGATCAATAAATGTTCTACTCACACAAGTGTTGTAAAGCTTTGTAAAGCAGATCAGTAAATGTTCTACTCACACAAGTGTTGTAATGCTTTGTAAAGCAGATCAGTAAATGTTCTACTCACACAAGTGTTGTAATGCTTTGTACAGCAGATCAGTAAATTTTCTACTCACACAAGTGTTGTAATGCTTTGTAAAGCAGATCAATAAATGTTCTACTCACACAAGTGTTGTAATGCTTTGTAAAGCAGAACAGTAAATGTTCTACTCACACAAGTGTTGTAAAGCTTTGTAAAGCAGATCAGTAAATGTTCTCCTCACACAAGTGTTGTAATGCTTTGTAAAGCAGATCAGTAAATGTTCTACTCACACAAGTGTTGTAATGCTTTGTACAGCAGATCAGTAAATTTTCTACTCAGACAAGTGTTGTAATGCTTTGTAAAGCAAATCAATAAATGTTCTACTCACACAAGTGTTGTAATGCTTTGTAAAGCAGAACAGTAAATGTTCTACTTACACAAGTGTTGTAAAGCATTGTAAAGCAGATCATTAAATGTTCTACTCACACAAGTGTTGTAATGCTTTGTAAAGCAGAACAGTAAATGTTCTCCTAACACAAGTGTTGTAAAGCTTTGTTTAGCAGATCAGTAAATGTTCTACTCACGCAAGGGTTGTAATGCTTTGTAAAGCAGATCAATAAATGTTCTACTCACACATGTGTTGTAATGCTTTGTAAAGCAGAACAGTAAATGTTCTACTCCCACAAGTGTTGTAAAGTTTTGTAAAGCAGATCAATAAATGTTCTATTCACACAAGTGTTGTAATGCTTTGTAAAGCAGAACAGTAAATGTTCTCCTCACACAAGTGTTGTAATGCTTTCTAAAGCAGAACAATAAATGTTCTACTCACACAAGTGTTGTAAAGCTTTGTATAGCAGATCAGTAAATTTTCTACTCACACAAGTGTTGTAATGCTTCGTAAAGCAGATCAATAAATGTTCTACTCACACAAGTGTTGTAATGGTTGTAAAGCAGATCAGTAAATGTTCTATTCACACAAATGGTGTAAAGCTTTGTAAAGCAGATCAGTAAATGTTCTACTCACACAAGTGTTGCAAAGCTTTGTAAAGTAGATCAGTAAATGTTCTACTCACACAAGTGTTGTAATGCTTTGTAAAGCCGAACAGTAAATATTCTCCTCACACAAGTGTTGTAAAGCTTTGTAAAGCAGATCAGTAAATGTTCTACTCACACAAGTGTTGTAATGCTTTGTAAAGCAGATCAATAAATGTTCTCCTCACACAAGTGTTGTAATGCTTTGTAAAGAAGATCAATAAATGTTCTCCCCACACAAGTGTTGTAAAGCTTTGTAAAGCAGATCAGTAAATGTTCTACTCACACAAGTGTTGTAATGCTTTGTAAAGCAGATCAGTAAATGGTCTACTCACACAAGTGTTATAATGCTTTATAAAGCAGATCAATAAATGTTCTACTCACACAAGTGTTGTAATGCTTTGTAAAACAGATCAGTAAATGTTCTCCTCACACAAGTGGTGTAATGCTTTGTAAAGCAGATCAATAAATTTTCTCCTCACACAAGTGTTGTAAAGCTTTGAAAAGCAGATCAATAAATGTTCTACTCACACAAGTGTTGTAATGCTTTGTAAAGCAGATCAATAAATGTTCTACTCACACAAGTGTTGTAATGCTTTGTAAAGCAGATCAATAAATGTTCTACTCACACAAGTGTTGTAATGCTTTGTAAAGCAGATCAATAAATGTTCTACTCACACAAGTGTTGTAAAGCTTTGTAAAGCAGATCAATAAATGTTCTACTCACACAAGTGTTGTAATGCTTTGTAAAGCAGATCAATAAATGTTCTCCTCACACAAGTGTTGTAATGCTTTGTAAAGCAGATCAATAAATGTTCTCCTCACACAAGTGTTGTAAAGCTTTGTAAAGCAGATCAATAAATGTTCTACTCACACATGTGTTGTAATGCTTTGTAAAGCAGAACAGTAAATGTTCTACTCCCACAAGTGTTGTAAAGTTTTGTAAAGCAGATCAATAAATGTTCTATTCACACAAGTGTTGTAATGCTTTGTAAAGCAGAACAGTAAATGTTCTCCTCACACAAGTGTTGTAATGCTTTCTAAAGCAGAACAATAAATGTTCTACTCACACAAGTGTTGTAAAGCTTTGTATAGCAGATCAGTAAATTTTCTACTCACACAAGTGTTGTAATGCTTCGTAAAGCAGATCAATAAATGTTCTACTCACACAAGTGTTGTAATGGTTGTAAAGCAGATCAGTAAATGTTCTATTCACACAAATGGTGTAAAGCTTTGTAAAGCAGATCAGTAAATGTTCTACTCACACAAGTGTTGCAAAGCTTTGTAAAGTAGATCAGTAAATGTTCTACTCACACAAGTGTTGTAATGCTTTGTAAAGCCGAACAGTAAATATTCTCCTCACACAAGTGTTGTAAAGCTTTGTAAAGCAGATCAGTAAATGTTCTACTCACACAAGTGTTGTAATGCTTTGTAAAGCAGATCAATAAATGTTCTCCTCACACAAGTGTTGTAATGCTTTGTAAAGAAGATCAATAAATGTTCTCCCCACACAAGTGTTGTAAAGCTTTGTAAAGCAGATCAGTAAATGTTCTACTCACACAAGTGTTGTAATGCTTTGTAAAGCAGATCAGTAAATGGTCTACTCACACAAGTGTTATAATGCTTTATAAAGCAGATCAATAAATGTTCTACTCACACAAGTGTTGTAATGCTTTGTAAAACAGATCAGTAAATGTTCTCCTCACACAAGTGGTGTAATGCTTTGTAAAGCAGATCAATAAATTTTCTCCTCACACAAGTGTTGTAAAGCTTTGAAAAGCAGATCAATAAATGTTCTACTCACACAAGTGTTGTAATGCTTTGTAAAGCAGATCAATAAATGTTCTACTCACACAAGTGTTGTAATGCTTTGTAAAGCAGATCAATAAATGTTCTACTCACACAAGTGTTGTAATGCTTTGTAAAGCAGATCAATAAATGTTCTACTCACACAAGTGTTGTAAAGCTTTGTAAAGCAGATCAATAAATGTTCTACTCACACAAGTGTTGTAATGCTTTGTAAAGCAGATCAATAAATGTTCTCCTCACACAAGTGTTGTAATGCTTTGTAAAGCAGATCAATAAATGTTCTCCTCACACAAGTGTTGTAAAGCTTTGTAAAGCAGATCAATAAATGTTCTACTCACACAAGTGTTGTAAAGCTTTGAAAAGCAGATCAATAAATGTTCTATTCACACATGTGTTGTAATGCTTTGTAAAGCAGATCAATAAATGTTCTCCTCACACAAGTGTTGTAATGCTTTGTAAAGCAGATCAATAAAGGTTCTCCTCACACAAGTGTTGTAAAGCTTTGTAAAGCAGATCAGTAAATGTTCTACTCACACAAGTGTTGTAATGCTTTGTAAAGCAGATCAATAAATGTTCTCCTCACACAAGTGTTGTAATGCTTTGTAAAGCAGATCAATAAATGTTCTACTCACACAAGTGTTGTAAAGCTTTGTAAAGCAGATCAGTAAATGTTCTACTCACACAAGTGTTGTAATGCTTTGTAAAGCCGAACAGTAAATGTTCTCCTCACACAAGTGTTGTAAAGCTTTGTGAAGCAGATCAGTAAATGTTCTACTCACACAAGTGTTGTAATGCTTTGTAAAGCAGATCAGTAAATGTTCTACTCACACAAGTGTTGTAATGCTTTGTAAAGCAGATCAATAAATGTTCTCCTCACACAAGTGTTGTAATGCTTTGTAAAGAAGATCAATAAATGTTCTCCTCACACAAGTGTTGTAATGCTTTGTAAAGAAGACCAATAAATGTTCTCCTAACACAAGTGTTATAATGCTTTATAAAGCAGATCAATAAATGTTCTACTCACACAAGTGTTGTAAAGCTTTGTAAAGCAGATCAGTAAATGTCCTCCTCACACAAGTGTTGTAATGCTTTGTAAAGCAGATCAGTAAATGTTCTACTCACACAAGTGTTGTAATGCTTTGTACAGCAGATCAGTAAATTTTCTACTCACACAAGTGTTGTAATGCTTTCTAAAGCAGATCAATAAATGTTCTACTCACACAAGTGTTGTAATGCTTTGTAAAGCAGAACAGTAAATGTTCTACTCACACAAGTGTTGTAAAGCTTTGTAAAGCAGATCAGTAAATGTTCTCCTCACACAAGTGTTGTAATGCTTTGTAAAGCAGATCAGTAAATTTTCTACTCACACAAGTGTTGTAATGCTTTGTACAGCAGATCAGTAAATTTTCTACTCACACAAGTGTTGTAATGCTTTGTAAAGCAGATCAATAAATGTTCTACTCACACAAGTGTTGTAATGCTTTGTAAAGCAGAACAGTAAATGTTCTACTTACACAAGTGTTGTAAAGCTTTGTAAAGCAGATCATTAAATGTTCTACTCACACAAGTGTTGTAAAGCTTTGTAAAGCAGATCAGTAAATGTTCTACTCACACAAGTGTTGTAATGCTTTGTAAAGCCGAACAGTAAATGTTCTTCTCACACAAGTGTTGTAAAGCTTTGTGAAGCAGATCAGTAAATGTTCTACTCACACAAGTGTTGTAATGCTTTGTAAAGCAGATCAGTAAATGTTCTACTCACACAAGTGTTGTAATGCTTTGTAAAGCAGATCAATAAATGTTCTCCTCACACAAGTGTTGTAATGCTTTGTAAAGAAGACCAATAAATGTTCTCCTCACACAAGGGTTGTAAAGCTTTGTAAAGCAGATCAGTAAATGTTCTACTCACACAAGTGTTGTAATGCTTTGTAAAGCAGATCAGTAAATGTTCTACTCACACAAGTCTTATAATGCTTTTTAAAGCAGATCAATACATGTTCTACTCACACAAGTGTTGTAAAGCTTTGTAAAGCAGATCAGTAAATGTCCTCCTCACACAAGTGTTGTAATGCTTTGTAAAGCAGATCAGTAAATGTTCTACTCACACAAGTGTTGTAATGCTTTGTACAGCAGATCAGTAAATTTTCGACTCACACAAGTGTTGTAATGCTTTGTAAAGCAGATCAATAAATGTTCTACTCACACAAGTGTTGTAATGCTTTGTAAAGCAGAACAGTAAATGTTCTACTCACACAAGTGTTGTAAAGCTTTGTAAAGCAGATCAGTAAATGTTCTCCTCACACAAGTGTTGTAATGCTTTGTAAAGCAGATCAGTAAATGTTCTACTCACACAAGTGTTGTAATGCTTTGTACAGCAGATCAGTAAATTTTCTACTCACACAAGTGTTGTAATGCTTTGTAAAGCAAATCAATAAATGTTCTACTCACACAAGTGTTGTAATGCTTTGTAAAGCAGAACAGTAAATGTTCTACTTACACAAGTGTTGTAAAGCTTTGTAAAGCAGATCATTAAATGTTCTACTCACACAAGTGTTGTAATGCTTTGTAAAGCAGAACAGTAAATGTTCTCCTAACACAAGTGTTGTAAAGCTTTGTTTAGCAGATCAGTAAATGTTCTACTCACGCAAGGGTTGTAATGCTTTGTAAAGCAGATCAATAAATGTTCTACTCACACATGTGTTGTAATGCTTTGTAAAGCAGAACAGTAAATGTTCTACTCCCACAAGTGTTGTAAAGTTTTGTAAAGCAGATCAATAAATGTTCTACTCACACAAGTGTTGTAATGCTTTGTAAAGCAGAACAGTAAATGTTCTCCTCACACAAGTGTTGTAATGCTTTCTAAAGCAGAACAATAAATGTTCTACTCACACAAGTGTTGTAAAGCTTTGTATAGCAGATCAGTAAATTTTCTACTCACACAAGTGTTGTAATGCTTCGTAAAGCAGATCAATAAATGTTCTACTCACACAAGTGTTGTAATGGTTGTAAAGCAGATCAGTAAATGTTCTATTCACACAAATGGTGTAAAGCTTTGTAAAGCAGATCAGTAAATGTTCTACTCACACAAGTGTTGCAAAGCTTTGTAAAGTAGATCAGTAAATGTTCTACTCACACAAGTGTTGTAATGCTTTGTAAAGCCGAACAGTAAATATTCTCCTCACACAAGTGTTGTAAAGCTTTGTAAAGCAGATCAGTAAATGTTCTACTCACACAAGTGTTGTAATGCTTTGTAAAGCAGATCAATAAATGTTCTCCTCACACAAGTGTTGTAATGCTTTGTAAAGAAGATCAATAAATGTTCTCCCCACACAAGTGTTGTAAAGCTTTGTAAAGCAGATCAGTAAATGTTCTACTCACACAAGTGTTGTAATGCTTTGTAAAGCAGATCAGTAAATGGTCTACTCACACAAGTGTTATAATGCTTTATAAAGCAGATCAATAAATGTTCTACTCACACAAGTGTTGTAATGCTTTGTAAAACAGATCAGTAAATGTTCTCCTCACACAAGTGGTGTAATGCTTTGTAAAGCAGATCAATAAATTTTCTCCTCACACAAGTGTTGTAAAGCTTTGTAAAGCAGATCAGTAAATGTTCTACTCACACAAGTGTTGTAATGCTTTGTAAAGCAGATCAATAAATGTTCTACTCACACAAGTGTTGTAATGCTTTGTAAAGCAGATCAATAAATGTTCTACTCACACAAGTGTTGTAGTGCTTTGTAAAGCAGATCAATAAATGTTCTACTCACACAAGTGTTGTAAAGCTTTGTAAAGCAGATCAATAAATGTTCTACTCACACAAGTGTTGTAATGCTTTGTAAAGCAGATCAATAAATGTTCTCCTCACACAAGTGTTGTAATGCTTTGTAAAGCAGATCAATAAATGTTCTCCTCACACAAGTGTTGTAAAGCTTTGTAAAGCAGATCAATACATGTTCTACTCACACAAGTGTTGTAAAGTTTTGAAAAGCAGATCAATAAATGTTCTATTCACACATGTGTTGTAATGCTTTGTAAAGCAGATCAATAAATGTTCTCCTCACACAAGTGTTGTAATGCTTTGTAAAGCAGATCAATAAAGGTTCTCCTCACACAAGTGTTGTAAAGCTTTGTAAAGCAGATCAGTAAATGTTCTACTCACACAAGTGTTGTAATGCTTTGTAAAGCAGATCAATACATGTTCTCCTCACACAAGTGTTGTAATGCTTTGTAAAGCAGATCAATAAATGTTCTACTCACACAAGTGTTGTAAAGCTTTGTAAAGCAGATCAGTAAATGTTCTACTCACACAAGTGTTGTAATGCTTTGTAAAGCCGAACAGTAAATGTTCTCCTCACACAAGTGTTGTAAAGCTTTGTGAAGCAGATCAGTAAATGTTCTACTCACACAAGTGTTGTAATGCTTTGTAAAGCAGATCAGTAAATGTTCTACTCACACAAGTGTTGTAATGCTTTGTAAAGCAGATCAATAAATGTTCTCCTCACACAAGTGTTGTAATGCTTTGTAAAGAAGATCAATAAATGTTCTCCTCACACAAGTGTTGTAATGCTTTGTAAAGAAGACCAATAAATGTTCTCCTCACACAAGTGTTATAATGCTTTATAAAGCAGATCAATAAATGTTCTACTCACACAAGTGTTGTAAAGCTTTGTAAAGCAGATCAGTAAATGTCCTCCTCACACAAGTGTTGTAATGCTTTGTAAAGCAGATCAGTAAATGTTCTACTCACACAAGTGTTGTAATGCTTTGTACAGCAGATCAGTAAATTTTCTACTCACACAAGTGTTGTAATGCTTTCTAAAGCAGATCAATAAATGTTCTACTCACACAAGTGTTGTAATGCTTTGTAAAGCAGAACAGTAAATGTTCTACTCACACAAGTGTTGTAATGCTTTGTAAAGCAGATCAATAAATGTTCTCCTCACACAAGTGTTGTAATGCTTTGTAAAGAAGATCAATAAATGTTCTCCCCACACAAGTGTTGTAAAGCTTTGTAAAGCAGATCAGTAAATGTTCTACTCACACAAGTGTTGTAATGCTTTGTAAAGCAGATCAGTAAATGGTCTACTCACACAAGTGTTATAATGCTTTATAAAGCAGATCAATAAATGTTCTACTCACACAAGTGTTGTAATGCTTTGTAAAACAGATCAGTAAATGTTCTCCTCACACAAGTGGTGTAATGCTTTGTAAAGCAGATCAATAAATTTTCTCCTCACACAAGTGTTGTAAAGCTTTGTAAAGCAGATCAGTAAATGTTCTACTCACACAAGTGTTGTAATGCTTTGTAAAGCAGATCAATAAATGTTCTACTCACACAAGTGTTGTAATGCTTTGTAAAGCAGATCAATAAATGTTCTACTCACACAAGTGTTGTAATGCTTTGTAAAGCAGATCAATAAATGTTCTACTCACACAAGTGTTGTAAAGCTTTGTAAAGCAGATCAATAAATGTTCTACTCACACAAGTGTTGTAATGCTTTGTAAAGCAGATCAATAAATGTTCTCCTCACACAAGTGTTGTAATGCTTTGTAAAGCAGATCAATAAATGTTCTCCTCACACAAGTGTTGTAAAGCTTTGTAAAGCAGATCAATACATGTTCTACTCACACAAGTGTTGTAAAGTTTTGAAAAGCAGATCAATAAATGTTCTATTCACACATGTGTTGTAATGCTTTGTAAAGCAGATCAATAAATGTTCTCCTCACACAAGTGTTGTAATGCTTTGTAAAGCAGATCAATAAAGGTTCTCCTCACACAAGTGTTGTAAAGCTTTGTAAAGCAGATCAGTAAATGTTCTACTCACACAAGTGTTGTAATGCTTTGTAAAGCAGATCAATACATGTTCTCCTCACACAAGTGTTGTAATGCTTTGTAAAGCAGATCAATAAATGTTCTACTCACACAAGTGTTGTAAAGCTTTGTAAAGCAGATCAGTAAATGTTCTACTCACACAAGTGTTGTAATGCTTTGTAAAGCCGAACAGTAAATGTTCTCCTCACACAAGTGTTGTAAAGCTTTGTGAAGCAGATCAGTAAATGTTCTACTCACACAAGTGTTGTAATGCTTTGTAAAGCAGATCAGTAAATGTTCTACTCACACAAGTGTTGTAATGCTTTGTAAAGCAGAACAATAAATGTTCTCCTCACACAAGTGTTGTAATGCTTTGTAAAGAAGATCAATAAATGTTCTGCTCACACAAGTGTTGTAATGCTTTGTAAAGAAGACCAATAAATGTTCTCCTCACACAAGTGTTATAATGCTTTATAAAGCAGATCAATAAATGTTCTACTCACACAAGTGTTGTAAAGCTTTGTAAAGCAGATCAGTAAATGTCCTCCTCACACAAGTGTTGTAATGCTTTGTAAAGCAGATCAGTAAATGTTCTACTCACACAAGTGTTGTAATGCTTTGTACAGCAGATCAGTAAATTTTCTACTCACACAAGTGTTGTAATGTTTTCTAAAGCAGATCAATAAATGTTCTACTCACACAAGTGTTGTAATGCTTTGTAAAGCAGAACAGTAAATGTTCTACTCACACAAGTGTTGTAAAGCTTTGTAAAGCAGATCAGTAAATGTTCTCCTCACACAAGTGTTGTAATGCTTTGTAAAGCAGATCATTAAATGTTCTACTCACACAAGTGTTGTAATGCTTTGTACAGCAGATCAGTAAATTTTCTACTCACACAAGTGTTGTAATGCTTTGTAAAGCAGATCAATAAATGTTCTACTCACACAAGTGTTGTAATGCTTTGTAAAGCAGAACAGTAAATGTTCTACTTACACAAGTGTTGTAAAGCTTTGTAAAGCAGATCATTAAATGTTCTACTCACACAAGTGTTGTAATGCTTTGTAAAGCAGAACAGTAAATGTTCTCCTAACACAAGTGTTGTAAAGCTTTGTTAAGCAGATCAGTAAATGTTCTACTCACGCAAGGGTTGTAATGCTTTGTAAAGCAGATCAATAAATGTTCTACTCACACATGTGTTGTAATGCTTTGTAAAGCAGAACAGTAAATGTTCTACTCCCACAAGTGTTGTAAAGTTTTGTAAAGCAGATCAATAAATGTTCTACTCACACAAGTGTTGTAATGCTTTGTAAAGCAGAACAGTAAATGTTCTCCTCACACAAGTGTTGTAAAGCTTTCTAAAGCAGAACAATAAATGTTCTACTCACACAAGTGTTGTAAAGCTTTGTAAAGCAGATCAGTAAATTTTCTACTCACACAAGTGTTGTAAAGCTTTGTAAAGCAGATCAGTAAATGTTCTACTCACACAAGTGTTGAAATGCTTCGTAAAGCAGATCAATAAATGTTCTACTCACACAAGTGTTGTAATGTTTGTAAAGCAGATCAGTAAATGTTCTACTCACACAAGTGGTGTAAAGCTTTGTAAAGCAGATCAATAAATGTTCTACTCCCACAAGTGTTGTAAAGCTTTGTAAAGCAGATCAATAAATGTTCTACTCACACAAGTGTTGTAATGCTTTGTAAAGCAGAACAGTAAATGTTCTCCTCACACAAGTGTTGTAAAGCTTTCTAAAGCAGAACAATAAATGATCTACTCACACAAGTGTTGTAAAGCTTTGTAAAGCAGATCAGTAAATTTTCTACTCACACAAGTGTTGTAATGCTTCGTAAAGCAGATCAATAAATGTTCTACTCACACAAGTGTTGTAATGGTTGTAAAGCAGATCAGTAAATGTTCTATTCACACAAATGGTGTAAAGCTTTGTAAAGCAGATCAGTAAATGTTCTACTCACACAAGTGTTGCAAAGCTTTGCAAAGTAGATCAGTAAATGTTCTACTCACACAAGTGTTGTAATGCTTTGTAAAGCCGAACAGTAAATATTCTCCTCACACAAGTGTTGTAAAGCTTTGTAAAGCAGATCAGTAAATGTTCTACTCACACAAGTGTTGTAATGCTTTGTAAAGCAGATCAATAAATGTTCTCCTCACACAAGTGTTGTAATGCTTTGTAAAGAAGATCAATAAATGTTCTCCCCACACAAGTGTTGTAAAGCTTTGTAAAGCAGATCAGTAAATGTTCTACTCACACAAGTGTTGTAATGCTTTGTAAAGCAGATCAGTAAATGGTCTACTCACACAAGTGTTATAATGCTTTATAAAGCATATCAATAAATGTTCTACTCACACACGTGTTGTAATGCTTTGTAAAACAGATCAGTAAATGTTCTCCTCACACAAGTGGTGTAATGCTTTGTAAAGTAGATCAATAAATTTTCTCCTCACACAAGTGTTGTAAAGCTTTGTAAAGCAGATCAGTAAATGTTCTACTCACACAAGTGTTGTAATGCTTTGTAAAGCAGATCAATAAATGTTCTACTCACACAAGTGTTGTAATGCTTTGTAAAGCAGATCAATAAATGTTCTACTCACACAAGTGTTGTAATGCTTTGTAAAGCAGATCAATAAATGTTCTACTCACACAAGTGTTGTAAAGCTTTGTAAAGCAGATCAATAAATGTTCTACTCACATAAGTGTTGTAATGCTTTGTAAAGCAGATCAATAAATGTTCTCCTCACACAAGTGTTGTAATGCTTTGTAAAGCAGATCAATAAATGTTCTCCTCACACAAGTGTTGTAAAGCTTTGTAAAGCAGATCAATAAATGTTCTACTCACACAAGTGTTGTAAAGCTTTGAAAAGCAGATCAATAAATGTTCTATTCACACATGTGTTGTAATGCTTTGTAAAGCAGATCAATAAATGTTCTCCTCACACAAGTGTTGTAATGCTTTGTAAAGCAGATCAATAAAGGTTCTCCTCACACAAGTGTTGTAAAGCTTTGTAAAGCAGATCAGTAAATGTTCTACTCACACAAGTGTTGTAATGCTTTGTAAAGCAGATCAATAAATGTTCTACTCACACAAGTGTTGTAAAGCTTTGTAAAGCAGATCAGTAAATGTTCTACTCACACAAGTGTTGTAATGCTTTGTAAAGCCGAACAGTAAATGTTCTCCTCACACAAGTGTTGTAAAGCTTTGTGAAGCAGATCAGTAAATGTTCTACTCACACAAGTGTTGTAATGCTTTGTAAAGCAGATCAGTAAATGTTCTACTCACACAAGTGTTGTAATGCTTTGTAAAGCAGATCAATAAATGTTCTCCTCACACAAGTGTTGTAATGCTTTGTAAAGAAGATCAATAAATGTTCTCCTCACACAAGTGTTGTAATGCTTTGTAAAGAAGACCAATAAATGTTCTCCTCACACAAGTGTTGTAAAGCTTTGTAAAGCAGATCAGTAAATGTTCTACTCACACAAGTGTTGTAATGCTTTGTAAAGCAGATCAGTAAATGTTCTACTCACACAAGTGTTATAATGCTTTATAAAGCAGATCAATAAATGTTCTACTCACACAAGTGTTGTAAAGCTTTGTAAAGCAGATCAGTAAATGTTCTACTCACACAAGTGTTGTAATGCTTTGTAAAGCAGATCAGTAAATGTTCTACTCACACAAGTGTTGTAATGCTTTGTACAGCAGATCAGTAAATTTTCTACTCACACAAGTGTTGTAATGCTTTGTAAAGCAGATCAATAAATGTTCTACTCACACAAGTGTTGTAATGCTTTGTAAAGCAGAACAGTAAATGTTCTACTCACACAAGTGTTGTAAAGCTTTGTAAAGCAGATCAGTAAATGTTCTCCTCACACAAGTGTTGTAATGCTTTGTAAAGCAGATCAGTAAATGTTCTACTCACACAAGTGTTGTAATGCTTTGTACAGCAGATCAGTAAATTTTCTACTCAGACAAGTGTTGTAATGCTTTGTAAAGCAAATCAATAAATGTTCTACTCACACAAGTGTTGTAATGCTTTGTAAAGCAGAACAGTAAATGTTCTACTTACACAAGTGTTGTAAAGCTTTGTAAAGCAGATCATTAAATGTTCTACTCACACAAGTGTTGTAATGCTTTGTAAAGCAGAACAGTAAATGTTCTCCTAACACAAGTGTTGTAAAGCTTTGTTTAGCAGATCAGTAAATGTTCTACTCACGCAAGGGTTGTAATGCTTTGTAAAGCAGATCAATAAATGTTCTACTCACACATGTGTTGTAATGCTTTGTAAAGCAGAACAGTAAATGTTCTACTCCCACAAGTGTTGTAAAGTTTTGTAAAGCAGATCAATAAATGTTCTATTCACACAAGTGTTGTAATGCTTTGTAAAGCAGAACAGTAAATGTTCTCCTCACACAAGTGTTGTAATGCTTTCTAAAGCAGAACAATAAATGTTCTACTCACACAAGTGTTGTAAAGCTTTGTATAGCAGATCAGTAAATTTTCTACTCACACAAGTGTTGTAATGCTTCGTAAAGCAGATCAATAAATGTTCTACTCACACAAGTGTTGTAATGGTTGTAAAGCAGATCAGTAAATGTTCTATTCACACAAATGGTGTAAAGCTTTGTAAAGCAGATCAGTAAATGTTCTACTCACACAAGTGTTGCAAAGCTTTGTAAAGTAGATCAGTAAATGTTCTACTCACACAAGTGTTGTAATGCTTTGTAAAGCCGAACAGTAAATATTCTCCTCACACAAGTGTTGTAAAGCTTTGTAAAGCAGATCAGTAAATGTTCTACTCACACAAGTGTTGTAATGCTTTGTAAAGCAGATCAATAAATGTTCTCCTCACACAAGTGTTGTAATGCTTTGTAAAGAAGATCAATAAATGTTCTCCCCACACAAGTGTTGTAAAGCTTTGTAAAGCAGATCAGTAAATGTTCTACTCACACAAGTGTTGTAATGCTTTGTAAAGCAGATCAGTAAATGGTCTACTCACACAAGTGTTATAATGCTTTATAAAGCAGATCAATAAATGTTCTACTCACACAAGTGTTGTAATGCTTTGTAAAACAGATCAGTAAATGTTCTCCTCACACAAGTGGTGTAATGCTTTGTAAAGCAGATCAATAAATTTTCTCCTCACACAAGTGTTGTAAAGCTTTGAAAAGCAGATCAATAAATGTTCTACTCACACAAGTGTTGTAATGCTTTGTAAAGCAGATCAATAAATGTTCTACTCACACAAGTGTTGTAATGCTTTGTAAAGCAGATCAATAAATGTTCTACTCACACAAGTGTTGTAATGCTTTGTAAAGCAGATCAATAAATGTTCTACTCACACAAGTGTTGTAAAGCTTTGTAAAGCAGATCAATAAATGTTCTACTCACACAAGTGTTGTAATGCTTTGTAAAGCAGATCAATAAATGTTCTCCTCACACAAGTGTTGTAATGCTTTGTAAAGCAGATCAATAAATGTTCTCCTCACACAAGTGTTGTAAAGCTTTGTAAAGCAGATCAATAAATGTTCTACTCACACATGTGTTGTAATGCTTTGTAAAGCAGAACAGTAAATGTTCTACTCCCACAAGTGTTGTAAAGTTTTGTAAAGCAGATCAATAAATGTTCTATTCACACAAGTGTTGTAATGCTTTGTAAAGCAGAACAGTAAATGTTCTCCTCACACAAGTGTTGTAATGCTTTCTAAAGCAGAACAATAAATGTTCTACTCACACAAGTGTTGTAAAGCTTTGTATAGCAGATCAGTAAATTTTCTACTCACACAAGTGTTGTAATGCTTCGTAAAGCAGATCAATAAATGTTCTACTCACACAAGTGTTGTAATGGTTGTAAAGCAGATCAGTAAATGTTCTATTCACACAAATGGTGTAAAGCTTTGTAAAGCAGATCAGTAAATGTTCTACTCACACAAGTGTTGCAAAGCTTTGTAAAGTAGATCAGTAAATGTTCTACTCACACAAGTGTTGTAATGCTTTGTAAAGCCGAACAGTAAATATTCTCCTCACACAAGTGTTGTAAAGCTTTGTAAAGCAGATCAGTAAATGTTCTACTCACACAAGTGTTGTAATGCTTTGTAAAGCAGATCAATAAATGTTCTCCTCACACAAGTGTTGTAATGCTTTGTAAAGAAGATCAATAAATGTTCTCCCCACACAAGTGTTGTAAAGCTTTGTAAAGCAGATCAGTAAATGTTCTACTCACACAAGTGTTGTAATGCTTTGTAAAGCAGATCAGTAAATGGTCTACTCACACAAGTGTTATAATGCTTTATAAAGCAGATCAATAAATGTTCTACTCACACAAGTGTTGTAATGCTTTGTAAAACAGATCAGTAAATGTTCTCCTCACACAAGTGGTGTAATGCTTTGTAAAGAAGATCAATAAATTTTCTCCTCACACAAGTGTTGTAAAGCTTTGAAAAGCAGATCAATAAATGTTCTACTCACACAAGTGTTGTAATGCTTTGTAAAGCAGATCAATAAATGTTCTACTCACACAAGTGTTGTAATGCTTTGTAAAGCAGATCAATAAATGTTCTACTCACACAAGTGTTGTAATGCTTTGTAAAGCAGATCAATAAATGTTCTACTCACACAAGTGTTGTAAAGCTTTGTAAAGCAGATCAATAAATGTTCTACTCACACAAGTGTTGTAATGCTTTGTAAAGCAGATCAATAAATGTTCTCCTCACACAAGTGTTGTAATGCTTTGTAAAGCAGATCAATAAATGTTCTCCTCACACAAGTGTTGTAAAGCTTTGTAAAGCAGATCAATAAATGTTCTACTCACACAAGTGTTGTAAAGCTTTGAAAAGCAGATCAATAAATGTTCTATTCACACATGTGTTGTAATGCTTTGTAAAGCAGATCAATACATATTCTCCTCACACAAGTGTTGTAATGCTTTGTAAAGCAGATCAATAAAGGTTCTCCTCACACAAGTGTTGTAAAGCTTTGTAAAGCAGATCAGTAAATGTTCTACTCACACAAGTGTTGTAATGCTTTGTAAAGCAGATCAATAAATGTTCTCCTCACACAAGTGTTGTAATGCTTTGTAAAGCAGATCAATAAATGTTCTACTCACACAAGTGTTGTAAAGCTTTGTAAAGCAGATCAGTAAATGTTCTACTCACACAAGTGTTGTAATGCTTTGTAAAGCCGAACAGTAAATGTTCTCCTCACACAAGTGTTGTAAAGCTTTGTGAAGCAGATCAGTAAATGTTCTACTCACACAAGTGTTGTAATGCTTTGTAAAGCAGATCAGTAAATGTTCTACTCACACAAGTGTTGTAATGCTTTGTAAAGCAGATCAATAAATGTTCTCCTCACACAAGTGTTGTAATGCTTTGTAAAGAAGATCAATAAATGTTCTCCTCACACAAGTGTTGTAATGCTTTGTAAAGAAGACCAATAAATGTTCTCCTAACACAAGTGTTATAATGCTTTATAAAGCAGATCAATAAATGTTCTACTCACACAAGTGTTGTAAAGCTTTGTAAAGCAGATCAGTAAATGTCCTCTTCACACAAGTGTTGTAATGCTTTGTAAAGCAGATCAGTAAATGTTCTACTCACACAAGTGTTGTAATGCTTTGTACAGCAGATCAGTAAATTTTCTACTCACACAAGTGTTGTAATGCTTTCTAAAGCAGATCAATAAATGTTCTACTCACACAAGTGTTGTAATGCTTTGTAAAGCAGAACAGTAAATGTTCTACTCACACAAGTGTTGTAAAGCTTTGTAAAGCAGATCAGTAAATGTTCTCCTCACACAAGTGTTGTAATGCTTTGCAAAGCAGATCAGTAAATTTTCTACTCACACAAGTGTTGTAATGCTTTGTACAGCAGATCAGTAAATTTTCTACTCACACAAGTGTTGTAATGCTTTGTAAAGCAGATCAATAAATGTTCTACTCACACAAGTGTTGTAATGCTTTGTAAAGCCGAACAGTAAATGTTCTCCTCACACAAGTGTTGTAAAGCTTTGTGAAGCAGATCAGTAAATGTTCTACTCACACAAGTGTTGTAATGCTTTGTAAAGCAGATCAGTAAATGTTCTACTCACACAAGTGTTGTAATGCTTTGTAAAGCAGATCAATAAATGTTCTCCTCACACAAGTGTTGTAATGCTTTGTAAAGAAGACCAATAAATGTTCTCCTCACACAAGGGTTGTAAAGCTTTGTAAAGCAGATCAGTAAATGTTCTACTCACACAAGTGTTGTAATGCTTTGTAAAGCAGATCAGTAAATGTTCTACTCACACAAGTCTTATAATGCTTTTTAAAGCAGATCAATACATGTTCTACTCACACAAGTGTTGTAAAGCTTTGTAAAGCAGATCAGTAAATGTCCTCCTCACACAAGTGTTGTAATGCTTTGTAAAGCAGATCAGTAAATGTTCTACTCACACAAGTGTTGTAATGCTTTGTACAGCAGATCAGTAAATTTTCGACTCACACAAGTGTTGTAATGCTTTGTAAAGCAGATCAATAAATGTTCTACTCACACAAGTGTTGTAATGCTTTGTAAAGCAGAACAGTAAATGTTCTACTCACACAAGTGTTGTAAAGCTTTGTAAAGCAGATCAGTAAATGTTCTCCTCACACAAGTGTTGTAATGCTTTGTAAAGCAGATCAGTAAATGTTCTACTCACACAAGTGTTGTAATGCTTTGTACAGCAGATCAGTAAATTTTCTACTCACACAAGTGTTGTAATGCTTTGTAAAGCAAATCAATAAATGTTCTACTCACACAAGTGTTGTAATGCTTTGTAAAGCAGAACAGTAAATGTTCTACTTACACAAGTGTTGTAAAGCTTTGTAAAGCAGATCATTAAATGTTCTACTCACACAAGTGTTGTAATGCTTTGTAAAGCAGAACAGTAAATGTTCTCCTAACACAAGTGTTGTAAAGCTTTGTTTAGCAGATCAGTAAATGTTCTACTCACGCAAGGGTTGTAATGCTTTGTAAAGCAGATCAATAAATGTTCTACTCACACATGTGTTGTAATGCTTTGTAAAGCAGAACAGTAAATGTTCTACTCCCACAAGTGTTGTAAAGTTTTGTAAAGCAGATCAATAAATGTTCTACTCACACAAGTGTTGTAATGCTTTGTAAAGCAGAACAGTAAATGTTCTCCTCACACAAGTGTTGTAATGCTTTCTAAAGCAGAACAATAAATGTTCTACTCACACAAGTGTTGTAAAGCTTTGTATAGCAGATCAGTAAATTTTCTACTCACACAAGTGTTGTAATGCTTCGTAAAGCAGATCAATAAATGTTCTACTCACACAAGTGTTGTAATGGTTGTAAAGCAGATCAGTAAATGTTCTATTCACACAAATGGTGTAAAGCTTTGTAAAGCAGATCAGTAAATGTTCTACTCACACAAGTGTTGCAAAGCTTTGTAAAGTAGATCAGTAAATGTTCTACTCACACAAGTGTTGTAATGCTTTGTAAAGCCGAACAGTAAATATTCTCCTCACACAAGTGTTGTAAAGCTTTGTAAAGCAGATCAGTAAATGTTCTACTCACACAAGTGTTGTAATGCTTTGTAAAGCAGATCAATAAATGTTCTCCTCACACAAGTGTTGTAATGCTTTGTAAAGAAGATCAATAAATGTTCTCCCCACACAAGTGTTGTAAAGCTTTGTAAAGCAGATCAGTAAATGTTCTACTCACACAAGTGTTGTAATGCTTTGTAAAGCAGATCAGTAAATGGTCTACTCACACAAGTGTTATAATGCTTTATAAAGCAGATCAATAAATGTTCTACTCACACAAGTGTTGTAATGCTTTGTAAAACAGATCAGTAAATGTTCTCCTCACACAAGTGGTGTAATGCTTTGTAAAGCAGATCAATAAATTTTCTCCTCACACAAGTGTTGTAAAGCTTTGTAAAGCAGATCAGTAAATGTTCTACTCACACAAGTGTTGTAATGCTTTGTAAAGCAGATCAATAAATGTTCTACTCACACAAGTGTTGTAATGCTTTGTAAAGCAGATCAATAAATGTTCTACTCACACAAGTGTTGTAGTGCTTTGTAAAGCAGATCAATAAATGTTCTACTCACACAAGTGTTGTAAAGCTTTGTAAAGCAGATCAATAAATGTTCTACTCACACAAGTGTTGTAATGCTTTGTAAAGCAGATCAATAAATGTTCTCCTCACACAAGTGTTGTAATGCTTTGTAAAGCAGATCAATAAATGTTCTCCTCACACAAGTGTTGTAAAGCTTTGTAAAGCAGATCAATACATGTTCTACTCACACAAGTGTTGTAAAGTTTTGAAAAGCAGATCAATAAATGTTCTATTCACACATGTGTTGTAATGCTTTGTAAAGCAGATCAATAAATGTTCTCCTCACACAAGTGTTGTAATGCTTTGTAAAGCAGATCAATAAAGGTTCTCCTCACACAAGTGTTGTAAAGCTTTGTAAAGCAGATCAGTAAATGTTCTACTCACACAAGTGTTGTAATGCTTTGTAAAGCAGATCAATACATGTTCTCCTCACACAAGTGTTGTAATGCTTTGTAAAGCAGATCAATAAATGTTCTACTCACACAAGTGTTGTAAAGCTTTGTAAAGCAGATCAGTAAATGTTCTACTCACACAAGTGTTGTAATGCTTTGTAAAGCCGAACAGTAAATGTTCTCCTCACACAAGTGTTGTAAAGCTTTGTGAAGCAGATCAGTAAATGTTCTACTCACACAAGTGTTGTAATGCTTTGTAAAGCAGAACAGTAAATGTTCTACTCCCACAAGTGTTGTAAAGTTTTGTAAAGCAGATCAATAAATGTTCTACTCACACAAGTGTTGTAATGCTTTGTAAAGCAGAACAGTAAATGTTCTCCTCACACAAGTGTTGTAATGCTTTCTAAAGCAGAACAATAAATGTTCTACTCACACAAGTGTTGTAAAGCTTTGTATAGCAGATCAGTAAATTTTCTACTCACACAAGTGTTGTAATGCTTCGTAAAGCAGATCAATAAATGTTCTACTCACACAAGTGTTGTAATGGTTGTAAAGCAGATCAGTAAATGTTCTATTCACACAAATGGTGTAAAGCTTTGTAAAGCAGATCAGTAAATGTTCTACTCACACAAGTGTTGCAAAGCTTTGTAAAGTAGATCAGTAAATGTTCTACTCACACAAGTGTTGTAATGCTTTGTAAAGCCGAACAGTAAATATTCTCCTCACACAAGTGTTGTAAAGCTTTGTAAAGCAGATCAGTAAATGTTCTACTCACACAAGTGTTGTAATGCTTTGTAAAGCAGATCAATAAATGTTCTCCTCACACAAGTGTTGTAATGCTTTGTAAAGAAGATCAATAAATGTTCTCCCCACACAAGTGTTGTAAAGCTTTGTAAAGCAGATCAGTAAATGTTCTACTCACACAAGTGTTGTAATGCTTTGTAAAGCAGATCAGTAAATGGTCTACTCACACAAGTGTTATAATGCTTTATAAAGCAGATCAATAAATGTTCTACTCACACAAGTGTTGTAATGCTTTGTAAAACAGATCAGTAAATGTTCTCCTCACACAAGTGGTGTAATGCTTTGTAAAGCAGATCAATAAATTTTCTCCTCACACAAGTGTTGTAAAGCTTTGTAAAGCAGATCAGTAAATGTTCTACTCACACAAGTGTTGTAATGCTTTGTAAAGCAGATCAATAAATGTTCTACTCACACAAGTGTTGTAATGCTTTGTAAAGCAGATCAATAAATGTTCTACTCACACAAGTGTTGTAGTGCTTTGTAAAGCAGATCAATAAATGTTCTACTCACACAAGTGTTGTAAAGCTTTGTAAAGCAGATCAATAAATGTTCTACTCACACAAGTGTTGTAATGCTTTGTAAAGCAGATCAATAAATGTTCTCCTCACACAAGTGTTGTAATGCTTTGTAAAGCAGATCAATAAATGTTCTCCTCACACAAGTGTTGTAAAGCTTTGTAAAGCAGATCAATACATGTTCTACTCACACAAGTGTTGTAAAGTTTTGAAAAGCAGATCAATAAATGTTCTATTCACACATGTGTTGTAATGCTTTGTAAAGCAGATCAATAAATGTTCTCCTCACACAAGTGTTGTAATGCTTTGTAAAGCAGATCAATAAAGGTTCTCCTCACACAAGTGTTGTAAAGCTTTGTAAAGCAGATCAGTAAATGTTCTACTCACACAAGTGTTGTAATGCTTTGTAAAGCAGATCAATACATGTTCTCCTCACACAAGTGTTGTAATGCTTTGTAAAGCAGATCAATAAATGTTCTACTCACACAAGTGTTGTAAAGCTTTGTAAAGCAGATCAGTAAATGTTCTACTCACACAAGTGTTGTAATGCTTTGTAAAGCCGAACAGTAAATGTTCTCCTCACACAAGTGTTGTAAAGCTTTGTGAAGCAGATCAGTAAATGTTCTACTCACACAAGTGTTGTAATGCTTTGTAAAGCAGATCAGTAAATGTTCTACTCACACAAGTGTTGTAATGCTTTGTAAAGCAGATCAATAAATGTTCTCCTCACACAAGTGTTGTAATGCTTTGTAAAGAAGATCAATAAATGTTCTCCTCACACAAGTGTTGTAATGCTTTGTAAAGAAGACCAATAAATGTTCTCCTCACACAAGTGTTATAATGCTTTATAAAGCAGATCAATAAATGTTCTACTCACACAAGTGTTGTAAAGCTTTGTAAAGCAGATCAGTAAATGTCCTCCTCACACAAGTGTTGTAATGCTTTGTAAAGCAGATCAGTAAATGTTCTACTCACACAAGTGTTGTAATGCTTTGTACAGCAGATCAGTAAATTTTCTACTCACACAAGTGTTGTAATGCTTTCTAAAGCAGATCAATAAATGTTCTACTCACACAAGTGTTGTAATGCTTTGTAAAGCAGAACAGTAAATGTTCTACTCACACAAGTGTTGTAATGCTTTGTAAAGCAGATCAATAAATGTTCTCCTCACACAAGTGTTGTAATGCTTTGTAAAGAAGATCAATAAATGTTCTCCCCACACAAGTGTTGTAAAGCTTTGTAAAGCAGATCAGTAAATGTTCTACTCACACAAGTGTTGTAATGCTTTGTAAAGCAGATCAGTAAATGGTCTACTCACACAAGTGTTATAATGCTTTATAAAGCAGATCAATAAATGTTCTACTCACACAAGTGTTGTAATGCTTTGTAAAACAGATCAGTAAATGTTCTCCTCACACAAGTGGTGTAATGCTTTGTAAAGCAGATCAATAAATTTTCTCCTCACACAAGTGTTGTAAAGCTTTGTAAAGCAGATCAGTAAATGTTCTACTCACACAAGTGTTGTAATGCTTTGTAAAGCAGATCAATAAATGTTCTACTCACACAAGTGTTGTAATGCTTTGTAAAGCAGATCAATAAATGTTCTACTCACACAAGTGTTGTAATGCTTTGTAAAGCAGATCAATAAATGTTCTACTCACACAAGTGTTGTAAAGCTTTGTAAAGCAGATCAATAAATGTTCTACTCACACAAGTGTTGTAATGCTTTGTAAAGCAGATCAATAAATGTTCTCCTCACACAAGTGTTGTAATGCTTTGTAAAGCAGATCAATAAATGTTCTCCTCACACAAGTGTTGTAAAGCTTTGTAAAGCAGATCAATACATGTTCTACTCACACAAGTGTTGTAAAGTTTTGAAAAGCAGATCAATAAATGTTCTATTCACACATGTGTTGTAATGCTTTGTAAAGCAGATCAATAAATGTTCTCCTCACACAAGTGTTGTAATGCTTTGTAAAGCAGATCAATAAAGGTTCTCCTCACACAAGTGTTGTAAAGCTTTGTAAAGCAGATCAGTAAATGTTCTACTCACACAAGTGTTGTAATGCTTTGTAAAGCAGATCAATACATGTTCTCCTCACACAAGTGTTGTAATGCTTTGTAAAGCAGATCAATAAATGTTCTACTCACACAAGTGTTGTAAAGCTTTGTAAAGCAGATCAGTAAATGTTCTACTCACACAAGTGTTGTAATGCTTTGTAAAGCCGAACAGTAAATGTTCTCCTCACACAAGTGTTGTAAAGCTTTGTGAAGCAGATCAGTAAATGTTCTACTCACACAAGTGTTGTAATGCTTTGTAAAGCAGATCAGTAAATGTTCTACTCACACAAGTGTTGTAATGCTTTGTAAAGCAGATCAATAAATGTTCTCCTCACACAAGTGTTGTAATGCTTTGTAAAGAAGATCAATAAATGTTCTCCTCACACAAGTGTTGTAATGCTTTGTAAAGAAGACCAATAAATGTTCTCCTCACACAAGTGTTATAATGCTTTATAAAGCAGATCAATAAATGTTCTACTCACACAAGTGTTGTAAAGCTTTGTAAAGCAGATCAGTAAATGTCCTCCTCACACAAGTGTTGTAATGCTTTGTAAAGCAGATCAGTAAATGTTCTACTCACACAAGTGTTGTAATGCTTTGTACAGCAGATCAGTAAATTTTCTACTCACACAAGTGTTGTAATGTTTTCTAAAGCAGATCAATAAATGTTCTACTCACACAAGTGTTGTAATGCTTTGTAAAGCAGAACAGTAAATGTTCTACTCACACAAGTGTTGTAAAGCTTTGTAAAGCAGATCAGTAAATGTTCTCCTCACACAAGTGTTGTAATGCTTTGTAAAGCAGATCAGTAAATGTTCTACTCACACAAGTGTTGTAATGCTTTGTAAAGCAGATCAGTAAATTTTCTACTCACACAAGTGTTGTAATGCTTTGTAAAGCAGATCAATAAATGTTCTACTCACACAAGTGTTGTAATGCTTTGTAAAGCAGAACAGTAAATGTTCTACTTACACAAGTGTTGTAAAGCTTTGTAAAGCAGATCATTAAATGTTCTACTCACACAAGTGTTGTAATGCTTTGTAAAGCAGAACAGTAAATGTTCTCCTAACACAAGTGTTGTAAAGCTTTGTTAAGCAGATCAGTAAATGTTCTACTCACGCAAGGGTTGTAATGCTTTGTAAAGCAGATCAATAAATGTTCTACTCACACATGTGTTGTAATGCTTTGTAAAGCAGAACAGTAAATGTTCTACTCCCACAAGTGTTGTAAAGTTTTGTAAAGCAGATCAATAAATGTTCTACTCACACAAGTGTTGTAATGCTTTGTAAAGCAGAACAGTAAATGTTCTCCTCACACAAGTGTTGTAAAGCTTTCTAAAGCAGAACAATAAATGTTCTACTCACACAAGTGTTGTAAAGCTTTGTAAAGCAGATCAGTAAATTTTCTACTCACACAAGTGTTGTAAAGCTTTGTAAAGCAGATCAGTAAATGTTCTACTCACACAAGTGTTGAAATGCTTCGTAAAGCAGATCAATAAATGTTCTACTCACACAAGTGTTGTAATGTTTGTAAAGCAGATCAATAAATGTTCTACTCACACAAGTGGTGTAAAGCTTTGTAAAGCAGATCAATAAATGTTCTACTCACACAAGTGTTGTAAAGCTTTGTAAAGCAGATCAGTAAATGTTCTACTCACACAAGTGTTGTAATGCTTTGCAAAGCAGATCAATAAATGTTCTACTCACACAAGTGTTGTAATGCTTTGTAAAACAGATCATTAAATGTTCTCCTCACACAAGTGGTGTAATGCTTTGTAAAGCAGATCAGTAAATTTTCTCCTCACACAAGTGTTGTAAAGCTTTGTAAAACAGATCAGTAAATGTTCTACTCACACAAGTGTTGTATTGCTTTGTTAAGCAGATCAATAAATGTTCTACTCACACAAGTGTTGTAATGCTTTGTAAAACAGATCAGTAAATGTTCTACTCACACAAGTGTTGTAATGCTTTGTAAAGCAGATCAGTAAATGTTCTACTCACACAAGTGTGTAAAGCTTTGTAAAGCAGATCAGTAAATGTTCTACTCACACAAGTGTTGTAATGCTTTGTAAAGCAGATCAGTAAATGATCTCCTCACACAATTGTTGTAATGCTTTGTAAAGCAGATCAATAAATGTTCTCCTCACACAAGTGTTGTAATGCTTTGTAAAGCAGATCAGTAAATGTTCTACTCACACAAGTGTTGTAATGCTTTGTAAAGCAGATCAATAAATGTCCTCCTCACACAAGTGTTGTAATGCTTTGTAAAGCAGATCAATAAATGTTCTCCTCACACAAGTGTTGTAAAGCTTTGTAAAGCAGATCAGTAAATGTTCTACTCACACAAGTGTTGTAATGCTTTGTAAAGCAGATCAGTAAATGTTCTACTCACACAAGTGGTGTAAAGCTTTATAAAGCAGATCAATAAATGTTCTACTCACACAAGTGTTGTAAAGCTTTGTAAAGCAGATCAATAAATGTTCTACTCACACAAGTGTTGTAATACTTTGTAAAGCAGATCAGTAAATGTTCTACTCACACAAGTGTTGTAATGCTTTGTAAAGCAGATCAATAAATGTTCTACTCACACAAATGTTGTAATGCTTTGTAAAGCAGATCAGTAAATGGTCTACTCACACAAGTGTTATAATGCTTTATAAAGCAGATCAATAAATGTTCTCCTCACACAAGTGTTGTAAAGCTTTGTTAAGCAGATCAGTAAATGTTCTACTCACACAAGTGTTGTAATGCTTTGTAAAGCAGAACAGTAAATGTTCTCCTCACACAAGTGTTGTAATGCTTTCTAAAGCAGAACAATAAATGTTCTACTCACACAAGTGTTGTAAAGCTTTGTAAAGCAGATCAGTAAATTTTCTACTCACACAAGTGTTGTAATGCTTCGTAAAGCAGATCAATAAATGTTCTACTCACACAAGTGTTGTAATGTTTGTAAAGCAGATCAGTAAATGTTCTATTCACACAAGTGGTGTAAAGCTTTGTAAAGCAGATCAGTAAATGTTCTACTCACACAAGTGTTGTAATGCTTTGTAAAGCAGATCAATAAATGTTCTACTCACACAAGTGTTGTAAAGCTTTGTAAAGCAGATCAGTAAATGTCCTCCTCACACAAGTGTTGTAATGCTTTGTAAAGCAGATCAGTAAATGTTCTACTCACACAAGTGTTGTAATGCTTTGTACAGCAGATCAGTAAATTTTCTACTCACACAAGTGTTGTAATGCTTTGTAAAGCAGATCAATAAATGTTCTACTCACACAAGTGTTGTAATGCTTTGTAAAGCAGAACAGTAAATGTTCTACTCACACAAGTGTTGTAAAGCTTTGTAAAGCAGATCAGTAAATGTTCTCCTCACACAAGTGTTGTAATGCTTTGTACAGCAGATCAGTAAATTTTCTACTCACACAAGTGTTGTAATGCTTTGTAAAGCAGATCAATAAATGTTCTACTCACACAAGTGTTGTAATGCTTTGTAAAGCAGATCAGTAAATTTTCTACTCACACAAGTGTTGTAATGCTTTGTAAAGCAGATCAATAAATGTTCTACTCACACAAGTGTTGTAATGCTTTGTAAAGCAGAACAGTAAATGTTCTACTCACACAAGTGTTGTAAAGCTTTGTAAAGCAGATCATTAAATGTTCTACTCACACAAGTGTTGTAATGCTTTGTAAAGCAGAACAGTAAATGTTCTCCTAACACAAGTGTTGTAAAGCTTTGTTAAGCAGATCAGTAAATGTTCTACTCACGCAAGGGTTGTAAAGCTTTGTAAATCAGATCAATAAATGTTCTACTCACACATGTGTTGTAATGCTTTGTAAAGCAGAACAGTAAATGTTCTACTCCCACAAGTGTTGTAAAGTTTTGTAAAGCAGATCAATAAATGTTCTACTCACACAAGTGTGGTAATGCTTTGTAAAGCAGAACAGTAAATGTTCTCCTCACACAAGTGTTGTAAAGCTTTCTAAAGCAGATCAATAAATGTTCTACTCACACAAGTGTTGTAATGTTTGTAAAGCAGATCAGTAAATTTTCTCCTCACACAAGTGGTGTAAAGCTTTGTAAAGCAGATCAGTAAATGTTCTACTCACACAAGTGTTGTAAAGCTTTGTAAAGCAGATCAGTAAATGTTCTACTCACACAAGTGTTGTAATGCTTTGCAAAGCAGATCAATAAATGTTCTACTCACACAAGTGTTGTAATGCTTTGTAAAACAGATCATTAAATGTTCTCCTCACACAAGTGGTGTAATGCTTTGTAAAGCAGATCAGTAAATTTTCTCCTCACACAAGTGTTGTAAAGGTTTGTAAAACAGATCAGTAAATGTTCTACTCACACAAGTGTTGTATTGCTTTGTAAAGCAGATCAATAAATGTTCTACTCACACAAGTGTTGTAATGCTTTGTAAAACAGATCAGTAAATGTTCTACTCACACAAGTGTTGTAATGCTTTGTAAAGCAGATCAGTAAATGTTCTACTCACACAAGTGTGTAAAGCTTTGTAAAGCAGATCAGTAAATGTTCTACTCACACAAGTGTTGTAATGCTTTGTAAAGCAGATCAGTAAATGATATCCTCACACAATTGTTGTAATGCTTTGTAAAGCAGATCAATAAATGTTCTCCTCACACAAGTGTTGTAATGCTTTGTAAAGCAGATCAGTAAATGTTCTACTCACACAAGTGTTGTAATGCTTTGTAAAGCAGATCAATAAATGTTCTCACACAAGTGTTGTAAAGCTTTGTAAAGCAGATCAATAAATGTTCTCCTCACACAAGTGTTGTAAAGCTTTGTAAAGCAGATCAGTAAATGTTCTACTCACACAAGTGTTGTAATGCTTTGTAAAGCAGATCAGTAAATGTTCTACTCACACAAGTGGTGTAATGCTTTATAAAGCAGATCAATAAATGTTCTACTCACACAAGTGTTGTAAAGCTTTGTAAAGCAGATCAATAAATGTTCTACTCACACAAGTGTTGTAATACTTTGTAAAGCAGATCAGTAAATGTTCTACTCACACAAGTGTTGTAATGCTTTGTAAAGCAGATCAATAAATGTTCTACTCACACAAATGTTGTAATGCTTTGTAAAGCAGATCAGTAAATGGTCTACTCACACAAGTGTTATAATGCTTTATAAAGCAGATCAATAAATGTTCTACTCACACAAGTGTTGTAAAGCTTTGTAAAGCAGATCAGTAAATGTTCTCCTCACACAAGTGTTGTAATGCTTTGTATAGCAGATCAGTATATGTTCTACTCACACAAGTGTTGTAATGCTTTGTAAAGCCGATCAATAAATGTTCTACTCACACAAGTGTTGTAATGCTTTGTAAAGCAAAACAATAAATGTTCTCCTAACACAAGTGTTGTAAAGCTTTGTTAAGCAGATCAGTAAATGTTCTACTCACACAAGTGTTGTAATGCTTTGTAAAGCAGAACAGTAAATGTTCTCCTCACACAAGTGTTGTAAAGCTTTCTAAAGCAGAACAATAAATGTTCTACTCACACAAGTGTTGTAAAGCTTTGTAAAGCAGATCAGTAAATTTTCTACTCACACAAGTGTTGTAATGCTTCGTAAAGCAGATCAATAAATGTTCTACTCACACAAGTGTTGTAATGTTTGTAAAGCAGATCAGTAAATGTTCTATTCACACAAGTGGTGTAAAGCTTTGTAAAGCAGATCAGTAAATGTTCTCCTCACACAAGTGTTGTAATGCTTTGTAAAGCAGATCAATAAATGTTCTACTCACACAAGTGTTGTAAAGCTTTGTAAAGCAGATCAGTAAATGTCCTCCTCACACAAGTGTTGTAATGCTTTGTAAAGCAGATCAGTAAATGTTCTACTCACACAAGTGTTGTAATGCTTTGTACAGCAGATCAGTAAATTTTCTACTCACACAAGTGTTGTAATGCTTTGTAAAGCAGATCAATAAATGGTCTACTCACACAAGTGTTGTAATGCTTTGTAAAGCAGAACAGTAAATGTTCTACTCACACAAGTGTTGTAAAGCTTTGTAAAGCAGATCAGTAAATGTTCTCCTCACACAAGTGTTGTAATGCTTTGTACAGCAGATCAGTAAATTTTCTACTCACACAAGTGTTGTAATGCTTTGTAAAGCAGATCAATAAATGTTCTACTCACACAAGTGTTGTAATGCTTTGTAAAGCAGATCAGTAAATGTTCTACTCACACAAGTGTTGTAATGCTTTGTACAGCAGATCAGTAAATTTTCTACTCACACAAGTGTTGTAATGCTTTGTAAAGCAGATCAATAAATGTTCTACTCACACAAGTGTTGTAATGCTTTGTAAAGCAGAACAGTAAATGTTCTACTCACACAAGTGTTGTAAAGCTTTGTAAAGCAGATCAGTAAATGTTCTCCTCACACAAGTGTTGTAATGCTTTGTACAGCAGATCAGTAAATTTTCTACTCACACAAGTGTTGTAATGCTTTGTAAAGCAGATCAATAAATGTTCTACTCACACAAGTGTTGTAATGCTTTGTAAAGCAGATCAGTAAATGTTCTACTCACACAAGTGTTGTAATGCTTTGTACAGCAGATCAGTAAATTTTCTACTCACACAAGTGTTGTAATGCTTTGTAAAGCAGATCAATAAATGTTCTACTCACACAAGTGTTGTAATGCTTTGTAAAGCAGAACAGTAAATGTTCTACTCACACAAGTGTTGTAAAGCTTTGTAAAGCAGATCATTAAATGTTCTACTCACACAAGTGTTGTAATGCTTTGTTAAGCAGAACAGTAAATGTTCTCCTAACACAAGTGTTGTAAAGCTTTGTTAAGCAGATCAGTAAATGTTCTACTCACGCAAGGGTTGTAAAGCTTTGTAAAGCAGATCAATAAATGTTCTACTCACACATGTGTTGTAATGCTTTGTAAAGCAGAACAGTAAATGTTCTACTCACACAAGTGTTGTAAAGCTTTGTAAAGCAGATCAGTAAATGTTCTCCTCACACAAGTGTTGTAATGCTTTGTAAAGCAGATCAGTATATGTTCTACTCACACAAGTGTTGTAATGCTTTGTAAAGCCGATCAATAAATGTTCTACTCACACAAGTGTTGTAATGCTTTGTAAAGCAGAACAATAAATGTTCTCCTAACACAAGTGTTGTAAAGCTTTGTTAAGCAGATCAGTAAATGTTCTACTCACACAAGTGTTGTAATGCTTTGTAAAGCAGAACAGTAAATGTTCTCCTCACACAAGTGTTGTAAAGCTTTCTAAAGCAGAACAATAAATGTTCTACTCACACAAGTGTTGTAAAGCTTTGTAAAGCAGATCAGTAAATTTTCTACTCACACAAGTGTTGTAATGCTTCGTAAAGCAGATCAATAAATGTTCTACTCACACAAGTGTTGTAATGTTTGTAAAGCAGATCAGTAAATGTTCTATTCACACAAGTGGTGTAAAGCTTTGTAAAGCAGATCAGTAAATGTTCTCCTCACACAAGTGTTGTAATGCTTTGTAAAGCAGATCAATAAATGTTCTACTCACACAAGTGTTGTAAAGCTTTGTAAAGCAGATCAGTAAATGTCCTCCTCACACAAGTGTTGTAATGCTTTGTAAAACAGATCAGTAAATGTTCTACTCACACAAGTGTTGTAATGCTTTGTAAAGCAGATCAGTAAATGTTCTACTCACACAAGTGTGTAAAGCTTTGTAAAGCAGATCAGTAAATGTTCTACTCACACAAGTGTTGTAATGCTTTGTAAAGCAGATCAGTAAATGATATCCTCACACAATTGTTGTAATGCTTTGTAAAGCAGATCAATAAATGTTCTCCTCACACAAGTGTTGTAATGCTTTGTAAAGCAGATCAGTAAATGTTCTACTCACACAAGTGTTGTAATGCTTTGTAAAGCAGATCAATAAATGTTCTCACACAAGTGTTGTAAAGCTTTGTAAAGCAGATCAATAAATGTTCTCCTCACACAAGTGTTGTAAAGCTTTGTAAAGCAGATCAGTAAATGTTCTACTCACACAAGTGTTGTAATGCTTTGTAAAGCAGATCAGTAAATGTTCTACTCACACAAGTGGTGTAATGCTTTATAAAGCAGATCAATAAATGTTCTACTCACACAAGTGTTGTAAAGCTTTGTAAAGCAGATCAATAAATGTTCTACTCACACAAGTGTTGTAATACTTTGTAAAGCAGATCAGTAAATGTTCTACTCACACAAGTGTTGTAATGCTTTGTAAAGCAGATCAATAAATGTTCTACTCACACAAATGTTGTAATGCTTTGTAAAGCAGATCAGTAAATGGTCTACTCACACAAGTGTTATAATGCTTTATAAAGCAGATCAATAAATGTTCTACTCACACAAGTGTTGTAAAGCTTTGTAAAGCAGATCAGTAAATGTTCTCCTCACACAAGTGTTGTAATGCTTTGTATAGCAGATCAGTATATGTTCTACTCACACAAGTGTTGTAATGCTTTGTAAAGCCGATCAATAAATGTTCTACTCACACAAGTGTTGTAATGCTTTGTAAAGCAAAACAATAAATGTTCTCCTAACACAAGTGTTTTAAAGCTTTGTTAAGCAGATCAGTAAATGTTCTACTCACACAAGTGTTGTAATGCTTTGTAAAGCAGAACAGTAAATGTTCTCCTCACACAAGTGTTGTAAAGCTTTCTAAAGCAGAACAATAAATGTTCTACTCACACAAGTGTTGTAAAGCTTTGTAAAGCAGATCAGTAAATTTTCTACTCACACAAGTGTTGTAATGCTTCGTAAAGCAGATCAATAAATGTTCTACTCACACAAGTGTTGTAATGTTTGTAAAGCAGATCAGTAAATGTTCTATTCACACAAGTGGTGTAAAGCTTTGTAAAGCAGATCAGTAAATGTTCTCCTCACACAAGTGTTGTAATGCTTTGTAAAGCAGATCAATAAATGTTCTACTCACACAAGTGTTGTAAAGCTTTGTAAAGCAGATCAGTAAATGTCCTCCTCACACAAGTGTTGTAATGCTTTGTAAAGCAGATCAGTAAATGTTCTACTCACACAAGTGTTGTAATGCTTTGTACAGCAGATCAGTAAATTTTCTACTCACACAAGTGTTGTAATGCTTTGTAAAGCAGATCAATAAATGGTCTACTCACACAAGTGTTGTAATGCTTTGTAAAGCAGAACAGTAAATGTTCTACTCACACAAGTGTTGTAAAGCTTTGTAAAGCAGATCAGTAAATGTTCTCCTCACACAAGTGTTGTAATGCTTTGTACAGCAGATCAGTAAATTTTCTACTCACACAAGTGTTGTAATGCTTTGTAAAGCAGATCAATAAATGTTCTACTCACACAAGTGTTGTAATGCTTTGTAAAGCAGATCAGTAAATGTTCTACTCACACAAGTGTTGTAATGCTTTGTACAGCAGATCAGTAAATTTTCTACTCACACAAGTGTTGTAATGCTTTGTAAAGCAGATCAATAAATGTTCTACTCACACAAGTGTTGTAATGCTTTGTAAAGCAGAACAGTAAATGTTCTACTCACACAAGTGTTGTAAAGCTTTGTAAAGCAGATCAGTAAATGTTCTCCTCACACAAGTGTTGTAATGCTTTGTACAGCAGATCAGTAAATTTTCTACTCACACAAGTGTTGTAATGCTTTGTAAAGCAGATCAATAAATGTTCTACTCACACAAGTGTTGTAATGCTTTGTAAAGCAGATCAGTAAATGTTCTACTCACACAAGTGTTGTAATGCTTTGTACAGCAGATCAGTAAATTTTCTACTCACACAAGTGTTGTAATGCTTTGTAAAGCAGATCAATAAATGTTCTACTCACACAAGTGTTGTAATGCTTTGTAAAGCAGAACAGTAAATGTTCTACTCACACAAGTGTTGTAAAGCTTTGTAAAGCAGATCATTAAATGTTCTACTCACACAAGTGTTGTAATGCTTTGTTAAGCAGAACAGTAAATGTTCTCCTAACACAAGTGTTGTAAAGCTTTGTTAAGCAGATCAGTAAATGTTCTACTCACGCAAGGGTTGTAAAGCTTTGTAAAGCAGATCAATAAATGTTCTACTCACACATGTGTTGTAATGCTTTGTAAAGCAGAACAGTAAATGTTCTACTCACACAAGTGTTGTAAAGCTTTGTAAAGCAGATCAGTAAATGTTCTCCTCACACAAGTGTTGTAATGCTTTGTAAAGCAGATCAGTATATGTTCTACTCACACAAGTGTTGTAATGCTTTGTAAAGCCGATCAATAAATGTTCTACTCACACAAGTGTTGTAATGCTTTGTAAAGCAGAACAATAAATGTTCTCCTAACACAAGTGTTGTAAAGCTTTGTTAAGCAGATCAGTAAATGTTCTACTCACACAAGTGTTGTAATGCTTTGTAAAGCAGAACAGTAAATGTTCTCCTCACACAAGTGTTGTAAAGCTTTCTAAAGCAGAACAATAAATGTTCTACTCACACAAGTGTTGTAAAGCTTTGTAAAGCAGATCAGTAAATTTTCTACTCGCACAAGTGTTGTAATGCTTCGTAAAGCAGATCAATAAATGTTCTACTCACACAAGTGTTGTAATGTTTGTAAAGCAGATCAGTAAATGTTCTATTCACACAAGTGGTGTAAAGCTTTGTAAAGCAGATCAGTAAATGTTCTCCTCACACAAGTGTTGTAATGCTTTGTAAAGCAGATCAATAAATGTTCTACTCACACAAGTGTTGTAAAGCTTTGTAAAGCAGATCAGTAAATGTCCTCCTCACACAAGTGTTGTAATGCTTTGTAAAGCAGATCAGTAAATGTTCTACTCACACAAGTGTTGTAATGCTTTGTACAGCAGATCAGTAAATTTTCTACTCACACAAGTGTTGTAATGCTTTGTAAAGCAGATCAATAAATGGTCTACTCACACAAGTGTTGTAATGCTTTGTAAAGCAGAACAGTAAATGTTCTACTCACACAAGTGTTGTAAAGCTTTGTAAAGCAGATCAGTAAATGTTCTCCTCACACAAGTGTTGTAATGCTTTGTACAGCAGATCAGTAAATTTTCTACTCACACAAGTGTTGTAATGCTTTGTAAAGCAGATCAATAAATGTTCTACTCACACAAGTGTTGTAATGCTTTGTAAAGCAGATCAGTAAATGTTCTACTCACACAAGTGTTGTAATGCTTTGTACAGCAGATCAGTAAATTTTCTACTCACACAAGTGTTGTAATGCTTTGTAAAGCAGATCAATAAATGTTCTACTCACACAAGTGTTGTAATGCTTTGTAAAGCAGAACAGTAAATGTTCTACTCTAACAAGTGTTGTAAAGCTTTGTAAAGCAGATCAGTAAATGTTCTCCTCACACAAGTGTTGTAATGCTTTGTAAAGCAGATCAGTAAATTTTCTACTCACACAAGTGTTGTAATGCTTTGTAAAGCAGATCAATAAATGTTCTACTCACACAAGTGTTGTAATGCTTTGTAAAGCAGATCAGTAAATGTTCTACTCACACAAGTGTTGTAATGCTTTGTACAGCAGATCAGTAAATGTTCTACTCACACAAGTGTTGTAATGCTTTGTAAAGCAGATCAATAAATGTTCTACTCACACAAGTGTTGTAATGCTTTGTAAAGCAGAACAGTAAATGTTCTACTCACACAAGTGTTGTAAAGCTTTGTAAAGCAGATCATTAAATGTTCTACTCACACAAGTGTTGTAATGCTTTGTAAAGCAGAACAGTAAATGTTCTCCTAACACAAGTGTTGTAAAGCTTTGTTAAGCAGATCAGTAAATGTTCTACTCACGCAAGGGTTGTAAAGCTTTGTAAAGCAGATCAATAAATGTTCTACTCACACATGTGTTGTAATGCTTTGTAAAGCAGAACAGTAAATGTTCTACTCCCACAAGTGTTGTAAAGTTTTGTAAAGCAGATCAATAAATGTTCTACTCACACAAGTGTTGTAATGCTTTGTAAAGCAGAACAGTAAATGTTCTCCTCACACAAGTGTTGTAAAGCTTTCTAAAGCAGAACAATAAATGTTCTACTCACACAAGTGTTGTAAAGCTTTGTAAAGCAGATCAGTAAATTTTCTACTCACACAAGTGTTGTAAAGCTTTGTAAAGCAGATCAGTAAATGTTCTACTCACACAAGTGTTGTAATGCTTCGTAAAGCAGATCAATAAATGTTCTACTCACACAAGTGTTGTAATGTTTGTAAAGCAGATCAGTAAATTTTCTACTCACACAAGTGGTGTAAAGCTTTGTAAAGCAGATCAGTAAATGTTCTACTCACACAAGTGTTGTAAAGCTTTGTAAAGCAGATCAGTAAATGTTCTACTCACACAAGTGTTGTAATGCTTTGCAAAGCAGATCAATAAATGTTCTACTCACACAAGTGTTGTAATGCTTTGTAAAACAGATCATTAAATGTTCTCCTCACACAAGTAGTGTAATGCTTTGTAAAGCAGATCAGTAAATTTTCTCCTCACACAAGTGTTGTAAAGGTTTGTAAAACAGATCAGTAAATGTTCTACTCACACAAGTGTTGTATTGCTTTGTAAAGCAGATCAATAAATGTTCTACTCACACAAGTGTTGTAATGCTTTGTAAAACAGATCAGTAAATGTTCTACTCACACAAGTGTTGTAATGCTTTGTAAAGCAGATCAGTAAATGTTCTACTCACACAAGTGTGTAAAGCTTTGTAAAGCAGATCAGTAAATGTTCTACTCACACAAGTGTTGTAATGCTTTGTAAAGCAGATCAGTAAATGATCTCCTCACACACTTGTTGTAATGCTTTGTAAAGCAGATCAATAAATGTTCTCCTCACACAAGTGTTGTAATGCTTTGTAAAGCAGATCAGTAAATGTTCTACTCACACAAGTGTTGTAATGCTTTGTAAAGCAGATCAATAAATGTTCTCACACAAGTGTTGTAAAGCTTTGTAAAGCAGATCAATAAATGTTCTCCTCACACAAGTGTTGTAAAGCTTTGTAAAGCAGATCAGTAAATGTTCTACTCACACAAGTGTTGTAATGCTTTGTAAAGCAGATCAGTAAATGTTCTACTCACACAAGTGGTGTAATGCTTTATAAAGCAGATCAATAAATGTTCTACTCACACAAGTGTTGTAAAGCTTTGTAAAGCAGATCAATAAATGTTCTACTCACACAAGTGTTGTAATACTTTGTAAAGCAGATCAGTAAATGTTCTACTCACACAAGTGTTGTAATGCTTTGTAAAGCAGATCAATAAATGTTCTACTCACACAAATGTTGTAATGCTTTGTAAAGCAGATCAGTAAATGGTCTACTCACACAAGTGTTATAATGCTTTATAAAGCAGATCAATAAATGTTCTACTCACACAAGTGTTGTAAAGCTTTGTAAAGCAGATCAGTAAATGTTCTCCTCACACAAGTGTTGTAATGCTTTGTAAAGCAGATCAGTATATGTTCTACTCACACAAGTGTTGTAATGCTTTGTAAAGCCGATCAATAAATGTTCTACTCACACAAGTGTTGTAATGCTTTGTAAAGCAGAACAATAAATGTTCTCCTAACACAAGTGTTGTAAAGCTTTGTTAAGCAGATCAGTAAATGTTCTACTCACACAAGTGTTGTAATGCTTTGTAAAGCAGAACAGTAAATGTTCTCCTCACACAAGTGTTGTAAAGCTTTCTAAAGCAGAACAATAAATGTTCTACTCACACAAGTGTTGTAAAGCTTTGTAAAGCAGATCAGTAAATTTTCTACTCACACAAGTGTTGTAATGCTTCGTAAAGCAGATCAATAAATGTTCTACTCACACAAGTGTTGTAATGTTTGTAAAGCAGATCAGTAAATGTTCTATTCACACAAGTGGTGTAAAGCTTTGTAAAGCAGATCAGTAAATGTTCTACTCACACAAGTGTTGTAAAGCTTTGTAAAGCAGATCAGTAAATGTCCTCCTCACACAAGTGTTGTAATGCTTTGTAAAGCAGATCAGTAAATGTTCTACTCACACAAGTGTTGTAATGCTTTGTACAGCAGATCAGTAAATTTTCTACTCACACAAGTGTTGTAATGCTTTGTAAAGCAGATCAATAAATGTTCTACTCACACAAGTGTTGTAATGCTTTGTAAAGCAGAACAGTAAATGTTCTACTCACACAAGTGTTGTAAAGCTTTGTAAAGCAGATCAGTAAATGTTCTCCTCACACAAGTGTTGTAATGCTTTGTACAGCAGATCAGTAAATTTTCTACTCACACAAGTGTTGTAATGCTTTGTAAAGCAGATCAATAAATGTTCTACTCACACAAGTGTTGTAATGCTTTGTAAAGCAGATCAGTAAATGTTCTACTCACACAAGTGTTGTAATGCTTTGTACAGCAGATCAGTAAATTTTCTACTCACACAAGTGTTGTAATGCTTTGTAAAGCAGATCAATAAATGTTCTACTCACACAAGTGTTGTAATGCTTTGTAAAGCAGAACAGTAAATGTTCTACTCACACAAGTGTTGTAAAGCTTTGTAAAGCAGATCATTAAATGTTCTACTCACACAAGTGTTGTGATGCTTTGTAAAGCAGAACAGTAAATGTTCTCCTAACACAAGTGTTGTAAAGCTTTGTTAAGCAGATCAGTAAATGTTCTACTCACGCAAGGGTTGTAAAGCTTTGTAAAGCAGATCAATAAATGTTCTACTCACACATGTGTTGTAATGCTTTGTAAAGCAGAACAGTAAATGTTCTACTCCCACAAGTGTTGTAAAGTTTTGTAAAGCAGATCAATAAATGTTCTACTCACACAAGTGTTGTAATGCTTTGTAAAGCAGAACAGTAAATGTTCTCCTCACACAAGTGTTGTAAAGCTTTCTAAAGCAGAACAATAAATGTTCTATTCACACAAGTGTTGTAAAGCTTTGTAAAGCAGATCAGTAAATTTTCTACTCACACAAGTGTTGTAAAGCTTTGTAAAGCAGATCAGTAAATGTTCTACTCACACAAGTGTTGTAATGCTTCGTAAAGCAGATCAATAAATGTTCTACTCACACAAGTGTTGTAATGTTTGTAAAGCAGATCAGTAAATTTTCTACTCACACAAGTGGTGTAAAGCTTTGTAAAGCAGATCAGTAAATGTTCTACTCACACAAGTGTTGTAAAGCTTTGTAAAGCAGATCAGTAAATGTTCTACTCACACAAGTGTTGTAATGCTTTGCAAAGCAGATCAATAAATGTTCTACTCACACAAGTGTTGTAATGCTTTGTAAAACAGATCATTAAATGTTCTCCTCACACAAGTGGTGTAATGCTTTGTAAAGCAGATCAGTAAATTTTCTCCTCACACAAGTGTTGTAAAGGTTTGTAAAACAGATCAGTAAATGTTCTACTCACACAAGTGTTGTATTGCTTTGTAAAGCAGATCAATAAATGTTCTACTCACACAAGTGTTGTAATGCTTAGTAAAACAGATCAGTAAATGTTCTACTCACACAAGTGTTGTAATGCTTTGTAAAGCAGATCAGTAAATGTTCTACTCACACAAGTGTGTAAAGCTTTGTAAAGCAGATCAGTAAATGTTCTACTCACACAAGTGTTGTAATGCTTTGTAAAGCAGATCAGCAAATGATCTCCTCACACAATTGTTGTAATGCTTTGTAAAGCAGATCAATAAATGTTCTCCTCACACAAGTGTTGTAATGCTTTGTAAAGCAGATCAGTAAATGTTCTACTCACACAAGTGTTGTAATACTTTGTAAAGCAGATCAATAAATGTTCTCACACAAGTGTTGTAAAGCTTTGTAAAGCAGATCAATAAATGTTCTCCTCACACAAGTGTTGTAAAGCTTTGTAAAGCAGATCAGTAAATGTTCTACTCACACAAGTGTTGTAATGCTTTGTAAAGCAGATCAGTAAATGTTCTACTCACACAAGTGGTGTAATGCTTTATAAAGCAGATCAATAAATGTTCTACTCACACAAGTGTTGTAAAGCTTTGTAAAGCAGATCAATAAATGTTCTACTCACACAAGTGTTGTAATACTTTGTAAAGCAGATCAGTAAATGTTCTACTCACACAAGTGTTGTAATGCTTTGTAAAGCAGATCAATAAATGTTCTACTCACACAAGTGTTGTAAAGCTTTGTAAAGCAGATCAATAAATGTTCTACTCACACAAGTGTTGTAATGCTTTGTAAAGCAGATCAATAAATGTTCTCCTCACACAAGTGTTGTAATGCTTTGTAAAGCCGAACAGTAAATGTTCTCCTCACACAAGTGTTGTAAAGCTTTGTAAAGCAGATCAGTAAATGTTCTACTCACACAAGTGTTGTAATGCTTTGTAAAGCAGATCAATAAATGTTCTCCTCACACAAGTGTTGTAATGCTTTGTAAAGAAGATCAATAAATGTTCTCCTCACACAAGTGTTGTAAAGCTTTGTAAAGCAGATCAATAAATGTTCTACTCAAACAAATGTTGTAATGCTTTGTAAAGCAGATCAGTAAATGGTCTACTCACACAAGTGTTATAATGCTTTATAAAGCAGATCAATAAATGTTCTACTCACACAAGTGTTGTAAAGCTTTGTAAAGCAGATCAGTAAATGTTCTCCTCACACAAGTGTTGTAATGCTTTGTAAAGCAGATCAGTAAATGTTCTACTCACACAAGTGTTGTAATGCTTTGTAAAGCCGATCAATAAATGTTCTACTCACACAAGTGTTGTAATGCTTTGTAAAGCAGAACAATAAATGTTCTCCTAACACAAGTGTTGTAAAGCTTTGCTAAGCAGATCAGTAAATGTTCTCCTCACACAAGTGTTGGAAAGCTTTCTAAAGCAGAACAATAAATGTTCTACTCACACAAGTGTTGTAAAGCTTTGTAAAGCAGATCAGTAAATTTTCTACTCACACAAGTGTTGTAATGCTTCGTAAAGCAGATCAATAAATGTTCTACTCACACAAGTGTTGTAATGTTTGTAAAGCAGATCAGTAAATGTTCTATTCACACAAGTGGTGTAAAGCTTTGTAAAGCAGATCAGTAAATGTTCTACTCACACAAGTGTTGCAAAGCTTTGTAAAGCAGATCAGTAAATGTTCTACTCACACAAGTGTTGTAATGCTTTGTAAAGCCGAACAGTAAATATTCTCCTCACACAAGTGTTGTAAAGCTTTGTAAAGCAGATCAGTAAATGTTCTACTCACACAAGTGTTGTAATGCTTTGTAAAGCAGATCAATAAATGTTCTCCTCACACAAGTGTTGTAATGCTTTGTAAAGAAGATCAATAAATGTTCTCCCCACACAAGTGTTGTAAAGCTTTGTAAAGCAGATCAGTAAATGTTCTACTCACACAAGTGTTGTAATGCTTTGTAAAGCAGATCAGTAAATGGTCTACTCACACAAGTGTTATAATGCTTTATAAAGCAGATCAATAAATGTTCTACTCACACAAGTGTTGTAAAGCTTTGTAAAGTAGATCAGTAAATGTTCTCCTCACACAAGTGTTGTAATGCTTTGTAAAGCAGATCAGTAAATGTTCTACTCACACAAGTGTTGTAATGCTTTGTAAAGCAGATCAATAAATGTTCTCACACAAGTGTTGTAATGCTTTGTAAAGCAGATCAATAAATGTTCTCCTCACACAAGTGTTGTAAAGCTTTGTAAAGCAGATCAGTAAATGTTCTACTCACACAAGTGTTGTAATGCTTTGTAAAGCAGATCAGTAAATGTTCTACTCACACAAGTGGTGTAATGCTTTATAAAGCAGATCAATAAATGTTCTACTCACACAAGTGTTGTAAAGCTTTGTAAAGCAGATCAATAAATGTTCTACTCACACAAGTGTTGTAATACTTTGTAAAGCAGATCAGTAAATGTTCTACTCACACAAGTGTTGTAATGCTTTGTAAAGCAGATCAATACATGTTCTACTCACACAAGTGTTGTAAAGCTTTGTAAAGCAGATCAATAAATGTTCTACTCACACAAGTGTTGTAATGCTTTGTAAAGCAGATCAATAAATGTTCTCCTCACACAAGTGTTGTAATGCTTTGTAAAGCCGAACAGTAAATGTTCTCCTCACACAAGTGTTGTAAAGCTTTGTAAAGCAGATCAGTAAATGTTCTACTCACACAAGTGTTGTAATGCTTTGTAAAGCAGATCAATAAATGTTCTCCTCACACAAGTGTTGTAATGCTTTGTAAAGCAGAACAATAAATGTTCTCCTCACACAAGTGTTTTAAAGCTTTGTAAAGCAGATCAATAAATGTTCTACTCACACAAATGTTGTAATGCTTTGTAAAGCAGATCAGTAAATGGTCTACTCACACAAGTGTTATAATGCTTTATAAAGCAGATCAATAAATGTTCTACTCACACAAGTGTTGTAAAGCTTTGTAAAGCAGATCAGTAAATGTTCTCCTCACACAAGTGTTGTAATGCTTTGTAAAGCAGATCAGTAAATGTTCTACTCACACAAGTGTTGTAATGCTTTGTAAAGCCGATCAATAAATGTTCTACTCACACAAGTGTTGTAATGCTTTCTAAAGCAGAACAATAAATGTTCTCCTAACACAAGTGTTGTAAAGCTTTGTTAAGCAGATCAGTAAATGTTCTACTCACACAAGTGTTGTAATGCTTTGTAAAGCAGATCAATAAATGTTCTACTCACACAAGTGTTGTAATGCTTTGTAAAGCAGAACAGTAAATGTTCTACTCCCACAAGTGTTGTAAAGCTTTGTAAAGCAGATCAATAAATGTTCTACTCACACAAGTGTTGTAATGCTTTGTAAAGCAGAACAGTAAATGTTCTCCTCACACAAGTGTTGTAAAGCTTTCTAAAGCAGAACAATAAATGTTCTACTCACACAAGTGTTGTAAAGCTTTGTAAAGCAGATCAGTAAATTTTCTACTCACACAAGTGTTGTAATGCTTCGTAAAGCAGATCAATAAATGTTCTACTCACACAAGTGTTGTAATGTTTGTAAAGCAGATCAGTAAATGTTCTATTTACACAAGTGGTGTAAAGCTTTGTAAAGCAGATCAGTAAATGTTCTACTCACACAAGTGTTGCAAAGCTTTGTAAAGCAGATCAGTAAATGTTCTACTCACACAAGTGTTGTAATGCTTTGTAAAGCCGAACAGTAAATATTCTCCTCACACAAGTGTTGTAAAGCTTTGTAAAGCAGATCAGTAAATGTTCTACTCACACAAGTGTTGTAATGCTTTGTAAAGCAGATCAATAAATGTTCTCCTCACACAAGTGTTGTAATGCTTTGTAAAGAAGATCAATAAATGTTCTCCCCACACAAGTGTTGTAAAGCTTTGTAAAGCAGATCAGTAAATGTTCTACTCACACAAGTGTTGTAATGCTTTGTAAAGCAGATCAGTAAATGGTCTACTCACACAAGTGTTATAATGCTTTATAAAGCAGATCAATAAATGTTCTACTCACACAAGTGTTGTAAAGCTTTGTAAAGTAGATCAGTAAATGTTCTCCTCACACAAGTGTTGTAATGCTTTGTAAAGCAGATCAGTAAATGTTCTACTCACACAAGTGTTGTAATGCTTTGTAAAGCAGATCAGTAAATGTTCTATTCACACAAGTGTTGTAATGCTTTGTAAAGCAGATCAATAAATGTTCTACTCACACAAGTGTTGTAATGCTTTGTAAAGCAGAACAGTAAATGTTCTACTCACACAAGTGTTGTAAAGCTTTGTAAAGCAGATCATTAAATGTTCTACTCCCACAAGTGTTGTAATGCTTTGTAAAGCACAACGGTAAATGTTCTCCTAACACAAGTGTTGTAAAGCTTTGTTAAGCAGATCAGTAAATGTTCTACTCACACAAGTGTTGTAATGCTTTGTAAAGCAGATCAATAAATGTTCTACTCACACAAGTGTTGTAATGCTTTGTAAAGCAGAACAGTAAATGTTCTACTCCCAGAAGTGTTGTAAAGCTTTGTAAAGCAGATCAATAAATGTTCTACTCACACAAGTGTTGTAATGCTTTGTAAAGCAGAACAGTAAATGTTCTCCTCACACAAGTGTTGTAAAGCTTTCTAAAGCAGAACAATAAATGTTCTACTCACACAAGTGTTGTAAAGCTTTGTAAAGCAGATCAGTAAATTTTCTACTCACACAAGTGTTGTAAAGCTTTGTAAAGCAGATCAGTAAATATTCTACTCACACAAGTGTTGTAATGCTTCGTAAAGCAGATCAATTAATATTCTACTCACACAAGTGTTGTAATGTTTGTAAAGCAGATCAGTAAATGTTCTACTCACACAAGTGGTGTAAAGCTTTGTAAAGCAGATCAGTAAATGGTCTACTCACACAAGTGTTGTAAAGCTTTGTAAAGCAGATCAGTAAATGTTCTACTCACACAAGTGTTGTATTGCTTTGTAAAGCAGATCAATAAATGTTCTACTCACACAAGTGTTGTAATGCTTTGTAAAACAGATCACTAAATGTTCTACTCACACAAGTGTTGTAATGCTTTGTAAAGCAGATCAGTAAATGTTCTACTCACACAAGTGTTGTAAAGCTTTGTAAAGCAGATCAGTAAATGTTCTACTCACACAAGTGTTGTAATGCTTTGTAAAGCTGATCAGTAAATGATCTCCTCACACAAGTGTTGTAATGCTTTGTAAAGCAGATCAATAAATGTTCTCCTCACACAAGTGTTGTAATGCTTTGTAAAGCAGATCAGTAAATGTTCTACTCACACAAGTGTTGTAATGCTTTGTAAAGCAGATCAATAAATGTTCTCCTCACACAAGTGTTGTAAAGCTTTGTAAAGCAGATCAATAAATGTTCTCCTCACACAAGTGTTGTAAAGCTTTGTAAAGCAGATCAGTAAATGTTCTACTCACACAAGTGTTGTAATGGTTTGTAAAGCAGATCAGTAAATGTTCTACTCACACAAGTGTTGTAAAGCTTTGTAAAGCAGATCAGTAAATGTTCTACTCACACAAGTGTTGTAATGCTTTGTAAAGCAGATCAATAAATGTTCTCCTCACACAAGTGTTGTAAAGCTTTGTAAAGCAGATCAATAAATGTTCTCCTCACACAAGTGTTGTAAAGCTTTGTAAAGCAGATCAGTAAATGTTCTACTCACACAAGTGTTGTAATGCTTTGTAAAGCAGATCAGTAAATGTTCTACTCACACAAGTGGTGTAATGCTTTATAAAGCAGATCAATAAATGTTCTACTCACACAAGTGTTGTAAAGCTTTGTAAAGCAGATCAGTAAATGTTCTACTCACACAAGTGTTGTAATGCTTTGTAAAGCAGATCAGTAAATGTTCTACTCAGACAAGTGTTGTAATGCTTTGTAAAGCAGATCAATAAATGTTCTACTCACACAAGTGTTGTAAATCTTTGTAAAGCAGATCAGTAAATGTTCTACTCACACAAGTGTTGTAATGCTTTGTAAAGCCGAACACTAAATGTTCTACTCACACAAGTGTTGTAAAGCTTTGTAAAGCAGATCAGTAAATGTTCTACTCACACAAGTGTTGTAATGCTTTGTAAAGCAGATCAGTAAATGTTCTACTCACACAAGTGTTGTAATGCTTTGTAAAGCAGATCAATAAATGTTCTACACACACAAGTGTTTTAATGCTTTGTAAAGCAGATCAATAAATGTTCTACTCACACAAGTGTTGTAATGCTTTGTAAAGCAGATCAGTAAATGTTCTACTCACACAAGTGTTGTAATGCTTTGTAAAGCAGATCAATAAATGTTCTCCTCACACAAGTGTTGTAATGCTTTGTAAAGAAGATCAATAAATGTTCTCCTCACACAAGTGTTGTAAAGCTTTGTAAAGCAGATCAGTAAATGTTCTACTCACACAAGTGTTGTAATGCTTTGTAAAGCAGATCAGTAAATGGTCTACTCACACAAGTGTTATAATGCTTTATAAAGCAGATCAATAAATGTTCTACTCACACAAGTGTTGTAATGTTTGTAAAGCAGATCAGTAAATGTTCTATTTACACAAGTGGTGTAAAGCTTTGTAAAGCAGATCAGTAAATGTTCTACTCACACAAGTGTTGCAAAGCTTTGTAAAGCAGATCAGTAAATGTTCTACTCACACAAGTGTTGTAATGCTTTGTAAAGCCGAACAGTAAATATTCTCCTCACACAAGTGTTGTAAAGCTTTGTAAAGCAGATCAGTAAATGTTCTACTCACACAAGTGTTGTAATGCTTTGTAAAGCAGATCAATAAATGTTCTCCTCACACAAGTGTTGTAATGCTTTGTAAAGAAGATCAATAAATGTTCTCCCCACACAAGTGTTGTAAAGCTTTGTAAAGCAGATCAGTAAATGTTCTACTCACACAAGTGTTGTAATGCTTTGTAAAGCAGATCAGTAAATGGTCTACTCACACAAGTGTTATAATGCTTTATAAAGCAGATCAATAAATGTTCTACTCACACAAGTGTTGTAAAGCTTTGTAAAGTAGATCAGTAAATGTTCTCCTCACACAAGTGTTGTAATGCTTTGTAAAGCAGATCAGTAAATGTTCTACTCACACAAGTGTTGTAATGCTTTGTAAAGCAGATCAGTAAATGTTCTATTCACACAAGTGTTGTAATGCTTTGTAAAGCAGATCAATAAATGTTCTACTCACACAAGTGTTGTAATGCTTTGTAAAGCAGAACAGTAAATGTTCTACTCACACAAGTGTTGTAAAGCTTTGTAAAGCAGATCATTAAATGTTCTACTCCCACAAGTGTTGTAATGCTTTGTAAAGCACAACGGTAAATGTTCTCCTAACACAAGTGTTGTAAAGCTTTGTTAAGCAGATCAGTAAATGTTCTACTCACACAAGTGTTGTAATGCTTTGTAAAGCAGATCAATAAATGTTCTACTCACACAAGTGTTGTAATGCTTTGTAAAGCAGAACAGTAAATGTTCTACTCCCAGAAGTGTTGTAAAGCTTTGTAAAGCAGATCAATAAATGTTCTACTCACACAAGTGTTGTAATGCTTTGTAAAGCAGAACAGTAAATGTTCTCCTCACACAAGTGTTGTAAAGCTTTCTAAAGCAGAACAATAAATGTTCTACTCACACAAGTGTTGTAAAGCTTTGTAAAGCAGATCAGTAAATTTTCTACTCACACAAGTGTTGTAAAGCTTTGTAAAGCAGATCAGTAAATATTCTACTCACACAAGTGTTGTAATGCTTCGTAAAGCAGATCAATTAATATTCTACTCACACAAGTGTTGTAATGTTTGTAAAGCAGATCGGTAAATGTTCTACTCACACAAGTGGTGTAAAGCTTTGTAAAGCAGATCAGTAAATGGTCTACTCACACAAGTGTTGTAAAGCTTTGTAAAGCAGATCAGTAAATGTTCTACTCACACAAGTGTTGTATTGCTTTGTAAAGCAGATCAATAAATGTTCTACTCACACAAGTGTTGTAATGCTTTGTAAAACAGATCACTAAATGTTCTACTCACACAAGTGTTGTAATGCTTTGTAAAGCAGATCAGTAAATGTTCTACTCACACAAGTGTTGTAAAGCTTTGTAAAGCAGATCAGTAAATGTTCTACTCACACAAGTGTTGTAATGCTTTGTAAAGCTGATCAGTAAATGATCTCCTCACACAAGTGTTGTAATGCTTTGTAAAGCAGATCAATAAATGTTCTCCTCACACAAGTGTTGTAATGCTTTGTAAAGCAGATCAGTAAATGTTCTCCTCACACAAGTGTTGTAAAGCTTTGTAAAGCAGATCAATAAATGTTCTCCTCACACAAGTGTTGTAAAGCTTTGTAAAGCAGATCAGTAAATGTTCTACTCACACAAGTGTTGTAATGGTTTGTAAAGCAGATCAGTAAATGTTCTACTCACACAAGTGTTGTAAAGCTTTGTAAAGCAGATCAGTAAATGTTCTACTCACACAAGTGTTGTAATGCTTTGTAAAGCAGATCAATAAATGTTCTCCTCACACAAGTGTTGTAAAGCTTTGTAAAGCAGATCAATAAATGTTCTCCTCACACAAGTGTTGTAAAGCTTTGTAAAGCAGATCAGTAAATGTTCTACTCACACAAGTGTTGTAATGCTTTGTAAAGCAGATCAGTAAATGTTCTACTCACACAAGTGGTGTAATGCTTTATAAAGCAGATCAATAAATGTTCTACTCACACAAGTGTTGTAAAGCTTTGTAAAGCAGATCAGTAAATGTTCTACTCACACAAGTGTTGTAATGCTTTGTAAAGCAGATCAGTAAATGTTCTACTCAGACAAGTGTTGTAATGCTTTGTAAAGCAGATCAATAAATGTTCTACTCACACAAGTGTTGTAAATCTTTGTAAAGCAGATCAGTAAATGTTCTACTCACACAAGTGTTGTAATGCTTTGTAAAGCCGAACACTAAATGTTCTACTCACACAAGTGTTGTAAAGCTTTGTAAAGCAGATCAGTAAATGTTCTACTCACACAAGTGTTGTAATGCTTTGTAAAGCAGATCAGTAAATGTTCTACTCACACAAGTGTTGTAATGCTTTGTAAAGCAGATCAATAAATGTTCTACACACACAAGTGTTTTAATGCTTTGTAAAGCAGATCAATAAATGTTCTACTCACACAAGTGTTGTAATGCTTTGTAAAGCAGATCAGTAAATGTTCTACTCACACAAGTGTTGTAATGCTTTGTAAAGCAGATCAATAAATGTTCTCCTCACACAAGTGTTGTAATGCTTTGTAAAGAAGATCAATAAATGTTCTCCTCACACAAGTGTTGTAAAGCTTTGTAAAGCAGATCAGTAAATGTTCTACTCACACAAGTGTTGTAATGCTTTGTAAAGCAGATCAGTAAATGGTCTACTCACACAAGTGTTATAATGCTTTATAAAGCAGATCAATAAATGTTCTACTCACACAAGTGTTGTAATGCTTTGTAAAGAAGATCAATAAATGTTCTCCCCACACAAGTGTTGTAAAGCTTTGTAAAGCAGATCAGTAAATGTTCTACTCACACAAGTGTTGTAATGCTTTGTAAAGCAGATCAGTAAATGGTCTACTCACACAAGTGTTATAATGCTTTATAAAGCAGATCAATAAATGTTCTACTCACACAAGTGTTGTAAAGCTTTGTAAAGTAGATCAGTAAATGTTCTCCTCACACAAGTGTTGTAATGCTTTGTAAAGCAGATCAGTAAATGTTCTACTCACACAAGTGTTGTAATGCTTTGTAAAGCAGATCAGTAAATGTTCTATTCACACAAGTGTTGTAATGCTTTGTAAAGCAGATCAATAAATGTTCTACTCACACAAGTGTTGTAATGCTTTGTAAAGCAGAACAGTAAATGTTCTACTCACACAAGTGTTGTAAAGCTTTGTAAAGCAGATCATTAAATGTTCTACTCCCACAAGTGTTGTAATGCTTTGTAAAGCACAACGGTAAATGTTCTCCTAACACAAGTGTTGTAAAGCTTTGTTAAGCAGATCAGTAAATGTTCTACTCACACAAGTGTTGTAATGCTTTGTAAAGCAGATCAATAAATGTTCTACTCACACAAGTGTTGTAATGCTTTGTAAAGCAGAACAGTAAATGTTCTACTCCCAGAAGTGTTGTAAAGCTTTGTAAAGCAGATCAATAAATGTTCTACTCACACAAGTGTTGTAATGCTTTGTAAAGCAGAACAGTAAATGTTCTCCTCACACAAGTGTTGTAAAGCTTTCTAAAGCAGAACAATAAATGTTCTACTCACACAAGTGTTGTAAAGCTTTGTAAAGCAGATCAGTAAATTTTCTACTCACACAAGTGTTGTAAAGCTTTGTAAAGCAGATCAGTAAATATTCTACTCACACAAGTGTTGTAATGCTTCGTAAAGCAGATCAATTAATATTCTACTCACACAAGTGTTGTAATGTTTGTAAAGCAGATCGGTAAATGTTCTACTCACACAAGTGGTGTAAAGCTTTGTAAAGCAGATCAGTAAATGGTCTACTCACACAAGTGTTGTAAAGCTTTGTAAAGCAGATCAGTAAATGTTCTACTCACACAAGTGTTGTATTGCTTTGTAAAGCAGATCAATAAATGTTCTACTCACACAAGTGTTGTAATGCTTTGTAAAACAGATCACTAAATGTTCTACTCACACAAGTGTTGTAATGCTTTGTAAAGCAGATCAGTAAATGTTCTACTCACACAAGTGTTGTAAAGCTTTGTAAAGCAGATCAGTAAATGTTCTACTCACACAAGTGTTGTAATGCTTTGTAAAGCTGATCAGTAAATGATCTCCTCACACAAGTGTTGTAATGCTTTGTAAAGCAGATCAATAAATGTTCTCCTCACACAAGTGTTGTAATGCTTTGTAAAGCAGATCAGTAAATGTTCTCCTCACACAAGTGTTGTAAAGCTTTGTAAAGCAGATCAATAAATGTTCTCCTCACACAAGTGTTGTAAAGCTTTGTAAAGCAGATCAGTAAATGTTCTACTCACACAAGTGTTGTAATGGTTTGTAAAGCAGATCAGTAAATGTTCTACTCACACAAGTGTTGTAAAGCTTTGTAAAGCAGATCAGTAAATGTTCTACTCACACAAGTGTTGTAATGCTTTGTAAAGCAGATCAATAAATGTTCTCCTCACACAAGTGTTGTAAAGCTTTGTAAAGCAGATCAATAAATGTTCTCCTCACACAAGTGTTGTAAAGCTTTGTAAAGCAGATCAGTAAATGTTCTACTCACACAAGTGTTGTAATGCTTTGTAAAGCAGATCAGTAAATGTTCTACTCACACAAGTGGTGTAATGCTTTATAAAGCAGATCAATAAATGTTCTACTCACACAAGTGTTGTAAAGCTTTGTAAAGCAGATCAGTAAATGTTCTACTCACACAAGTGTTGTAATGCTTTGTAAAGCAGATCAGTAAATGTTCTACTCAGACAAGTGTTGTAATGCTTTGTAAAGCAGATCAATAAATGTTCTACTCACACAAGTGTTGTAAATCTTTGTAAAGCAGATCAGTAAATGTTCTACTCACACAAGTGTTGTAATGCTTTGTAAAGCCGAACACTAAATGTTCTACTCACACAAGTGTTGTAAAGCTTTGTAAAGCAGATCAGTAAATGTTCTACTCACACAAGTGTTGTAATGCTTTGTAAAGCAGATCAGTAAATGTTCTACTCACACAAGTGTTGTAATGCTTTGTAAAGCAGATCAATAAATGTTCTACACACACAAGTGTTTTAATGCTTTGTAAAGCAGATCAATAAATGTTCTACTCACACAAGTGTTGTAATGCTTTGTAAAGCAGATCAGTAAATGTTCTACTCACACAAGTGTTGTAATGCTTTGTAAAGCAGATCAATAAATGTTCTCCTCACACAAGTGTTGTAATGCTTTGTAAAGAAGATCAATAAATGTTCTCCTCACACAAGTGTTGTAAAGCTTTGTAAAGCAGATCAGTAAATGTTCTACTCACACAAGTGTTGTAATGCTTTGTAAAGCAGATCAGTAAATGGTCTACTCACACAAGTGTTATAATGCTTTATAAAGCAGATCAATAAATGTTCTACTCACACAAGTGTTGTAAAGCTTTGTAAAGCAGATCAGTAAATGTTCTCCTCACACAAGTGTTGTAATGCTTTGTAAAGCAGATCAGTAAATGTTCTACTCACACAAGTGTTGTAATGCTTTGTAAAGCAGATCAGTAAATATTCTACTCACACAAGTGTTGTAATGCTTTGTAAAGCAGATCAATAAATGTTCTACTCACACAAGTGTTGTAATGCTTTGTAAAGCAGAACAGTAAATGTTCTACTCACACAAGTGTTGTAAAGCTTTGTAAAGCAGATCATTAAATGTTCTACTCACACAAGTGTTGTAATGCTTTGTAAAGCAGAACAGTAAATGTTCTCCTAACACAAGTGTTGTAAAGCTTTGTTAAGCAGATCAGTAAATGTTCTACTCACACAAGTGTTGTAATGCTTTGTAAAGCAGATCAATAAATGTTCTACTCACACAAGTGGTGTAATGCTTTGTAAAGCAGAACAGTAAATGTTCTACTCACACAAGTGTTGTAAAGCTTTGTAAAGCAGATCAATAAATGTTCTACTCACACAAGTGTTGTAATGCTTTGTAAAGTAGAACAGTAAATATTCTCCTCACACAAGTGTTGTAAAGCTTTCTAAAGCAGAACAATAAATGTTCTACTCACACAAGTGTTGTAAAGCTTTGTAAAGCAGATCAGTAAATTTTCTACTCACACAAGTGTTGTAAAGATTTGTAAAGCAGATCAGTAAATGTTCTACTCACACAAGTGTTGTAATGTTTGTAAAGCAGATCAGTAAATGTTCTACTCACACAAGTGGTGTAAAGCTTTGTAAAGCAGATCAGTAAATGTTCTACTCACACAAGTGTTGTATTGCTTTGTAAAGCAGATCAATAAATGTTCTACTCACACAAGTGTTGTAATGCTTTGTAAAACAGATCAGTAAATGTTCTACTCACACAAGTGTTGTAAAGCTTTGTAAAGCAGATCAGTAAATGTTCTACTCACACAAGTATTGTAATGCTTTGTAAAGCAGAACAGTAAATGTTCTACTCACACAAGTGTTGTAATGCTTTGTAAAGCAGATCAATAAATGTTCTCCTCACACAAGTGTTGTAATGCTTTGTAAAGCAGATCAATAAATGTTCTCCTCACACAAGTGTTGTAAAGCTTTGTAAAGCAGATCAGTAAATGTTCTACTCATACAAGTGGTGTAATGCTTTATAAAGCAGATCAGTAAATGTTCTACTCACACAAGTGGTGTAATGCTTTATAAAGCAGATCAATAAATGTTCTACTCACACAAGTGTTGTAAAGCTTTGTAAAGCAGAACAGTAAATGTACTACTCACACAAGTGTTGTAAAGCTTTGTAAAGCAGATCAATAAATGTTCTCCTCACACAAGTGTTGTAATGCTTTGTAAAGCAGATCAATAAATGTTGTCCTCACACAAGTGTTGTAATGCTTTGTAAAGAAGATCAATAAATGTTCTCCTCATACAAGTGTTGTAAAGCTTTGTAAAGCAGATCAGTAAATGTTCTACTCACACAAGTGTTGTAATGCTTTGTAAAGCAGATCAGTAAATGGTCTACTCACACAAGTGTTATAATGCTTTATAAAGCTGATCAATAAATGTTCTACTCACACAAGTGTTGTAAAGCTTTGTAAAGCAGATCAGTAAATGTTCTCCTCACACAAGTGTTGTAATGCTTTGTAAAGCAGATCAGTAAATGTTCTACTCACACAAGTGTTGTAATGCTTTGTAAAGCAGATCAGTAAATGTTCTACTCACACAAGTGTTGTAATGCTTTGTAAAGCAGATCAATAAATGTTCTACTCACACAAGTGTTGTAATGCTTTGTAAAGCAGAACAGTAAATGTTCTACTCACACAAGTGTTGTAAAGCTTTGTAAAGCAGATCAGTAAATGTTCTACTCACACAAATGTTGTAATGCTTTGTAAAGCAGAACAGTAAATTTTCTCCTAACACAAGTGTTGTAAAGCTTTGTTAAGCAGATCAGTAAATGTTCTACTCACACAAGTGTTGTAATGCTTTGTAAAGCAGATCAATAAATGTTCTACTCACACAAGTGTTGTAATGCTTTGTAAAGCAGAACAGTAAATGTTCTACTCACACAAGTGTTGTAAAGCTTTGTAAAGCAGATCAATAAATGTTCTACTCACACAAGTGTTGTAATGCTTTGTAAAGTAGAACAGTAAATGTTCTCCTCATACAAGTGTTGTAAAGCTTTCTAAAGCAGAACAATAAATGTTCTACTCACACAAGTGTTGTAAAGCTTTGTAAAGCAGATCAGTAAATTTTCTACTCACACAAGTGTTGTAAAGATTTGTAAAGCAGATCAATAAATGTTCTACTCACACAAGTGTTGTAATGTTTGTAAAGCAGATCAGTAAATGTTCTACACACACAAGTGGTGTAAAGCTTTGTAAAGCAGATCAGTAAATGTTCTACTCACACAAGTGTTGTAAAGCTTTGTAAAGCAGATCAGTAAATGTTCTACTCACACAAGTGTTGTATTGCTTTGTAAAGCAGATCAATAAATGTTCTACTCACACAAGTGTTGTAATGCTTGGTAAAACAGATCAGTAAATGTTCTACTCACACAAGTGTTGTAATGCTTTGTAAAGCAGATAAGTAAATGTTCTACTCACACAAGTGTTGTAAAGCTTTGTAAAGCAGATCAGTAAATGTTCTACTCACACAAGTGTTGTAATGCTTTGTAAAGCAGATCAGTAAATGTTCTACTCACAAAAGTGTTGTAATGCTTTGTAAAGCAGATCAATAAATGTTCTCCTCACACAAGTGTTGTAATGCTTTGTAAAGCAGATCAATAAATGTTCTCCTCACACAAGTGTTGTAAAGCTTTGTAAAGCAGATCAGTAAATGTTCTACTCACACAAGTGTTGTAATGCTTTGTAAAGCAGATCAGTAAATGTTCTACTCACACAAGTGGTGTAATGCTTTATAAAGCAGATCAATAAATGTTCTACTCACACAAGTGTTGTAAAGCTTTGTAAAGCAGATCAGTAAATGTTCTACTCACACAAGTGTTGTAAAGCTTTGTAAAGCAGATTAGTAAAAGTTCTACTCACACAAGTGTTGTAAAGCTTTGTAAAGCAGATCAGTAAATGTTCTACTCACACAAGTGTTGTAATGCTTTGTAAAGCAGATCAGTAAATGTTCTACTCACACAAGTGTTGTAAAGCTTTGTAAAGCCGATCAGTAAATGTTCTACTCACACAAGTGTTGTAAAGCTTTGCTAAGCAGATCAGTAAATGTTCTACTCACACAAGTGTAATAATGCTTTGTAAAGCAGATCAGTAAATGTTCTACTCACACAAGTGTTGTAATGCTTTGTAAAGCAGATCAATAAATGTTCTCCTCACACAAGTGTTGTAATGCTTTGTAAAGCAGAACAGTAAATGTTCTACTCACACAAGTGTTGTAATGCTTTGTAAAGCAGAACAGTAAATGTTCTCCTCACACAAGTGTTGTAAAGCTTTGTAAAGCAGATCAGTAAATGTTCTACTCACACAAGTGTTGTAATGCTTTGTAAAGCAGATCAATAAATGTTCTACTCACACAAGTGTTGTAAAGCTTTGTAAAGCAGATCAGTAAATGTTCTATTCACACAAGTGTTGTAAAGCTTTGTAAAGCAGATCAGTAAATGTTCTACTCACTATAGTGTTGTAAAGCTTTGTAAAGCAGATCAATAAATGTTCTATTCACACAAGTGTTGTAAAGCTTTGTAAAGCAGATCAGTAAATGTTCTACTCACACAAGTGTTGTAATGCTTTGTAAAGCAGATCAATAAATGTTCTATTCACACAAGTGTTGTAATGCTTTGTAAAGCAGATCAGTAAATGTTCTATTCACACAAGTGTTGTAAAGTTTGTAAAGCAGATCAGTAAATGTTCTACTCACACAAGTGTTGTAATGCTTTGTAAAGCAGATCAATAAATGTTCTATTCACACAAGTGTTGTAATGCTTTGTAAAGCAGATCAGTAAATGTTCTACTCACACAAGTGTTGTAATGCTTTGTAAAGCAGAACAGTAAATGTTCTCCTCACACAAGTGTTGTAAAGCTTTGTAAAGCAGAACAATAAATGTTCTACTCACACAAGTGTTGTAATTCTTTGTAAAGCAGATCAGTAAATGTTCTACTCACACAAATGTTGTAATGCTTTGTAAAGCAGAACAGTAAATGTTCTACTCACACAAGTGTTGTAATGCTTTGTAAAGCAGAACAGTAAATGTTCTCCTCACACAAGTGTTGTAAAGCTTTGTAAAGCAGAACAATAAATGTTCTACTCACACAAGTGTTGTAATTCTTTGTAAAGCAGATCAGTAAATGTTCTACTCACACAAATGTTGTAATGCTTTGTAAAGCAGAACAGTAAATGTTCTCCTCACACAAGTGTTGTAAAGCTTTGTAAAGCATATCAATAAATGTTCTACTTACACAAGTGTTGTAATTCTTTGTAAAGCAGATCAGTAAATGTTCTACTCACACAAGTGTTGTAATGCTTTGTAAAGTAGATCAGTAAATGTTCTACTCACACAAGTGTTGTAATGCTTTGTAAAGCAGATCAATAAATGTTCTACTGACACAAGTGTTGTAAAGCTTTTTAAAGGAGATCAATAAATGTTCTACTCACACAAGTGTTTTAATGCTTTGTAAAGCAGATCAATAAATGTTCTACTCACACAAGTGTTGTAATGCTTTGTAAAGCAGATAAATAAAAGTACTACTCACACAAGTGTTGTAAAGCTTTGTATAGCAGATCAATAAATGTTCTCCTCACACAAGTGTTGTAAAGCTTTGTAAAGCAGATCAATAAATATTCTACTCACACAAGTGTTGTAAAGCTTTGTAAAGCAGATCAGTAAATGTTCTACTCACACAAGTGTTGTAAAGCTTTGTAAAGCAGATCAATAAATGTTCTACTCACACAAGTGTTGTAAAGCTTTGTAAAGCAGATCAATAAATGTTCTCCTCACACAAGTGTTGTAAAGCTTTGTAAAGCAGACCAATAAATGTTCTCCTCACACAAGTGTTGTAAAGCTTTGTAAAGCAGATCAATAAATGTTCTACTCACACAAGTGTTGTAATGCTTTGTAAAGCAGATGTGGTTCAACATCAAGGTCAAAGTTCATGTTGTTCATCTTTTTTAGTTTTCAGTTTTGTGTAACGATTTTTGTTTTGCTTTCTTTTTTTGTCTTCATCTTGTGTTGTGTGTGTCAAAATTTCAGTGTTTCTAGAATGTTTCGGTATTCTATGACGTATATCTTTAGCGAGTCGAATCAAACTTGATCTGATATTTTGTAAAGAGGATTACTTGAAAGTTTGATGTAACATTGCGTTTATGAAGACGTCTAGAAACAGATTATACAGATGATAGCAATCATTATTAACTGTTGTTACAGTAGAAATGACATTTCACAATCACCATGGGTTCTATTAATCATTATTAACTGTTGTTACAGTATAAATGACATATCACAATCACCATGGGTTCTATTAGTAATTTTTTTGTTGGCATTAAGTTCAATCTAAGTGTGACACCGTATTATCTGTCTTGAACTTTTCGCTAGACATAAATAAGCATCGGTGAGTTATAATAACATCTACGTGTGCGTCCAGTTCAAGTTCACCTTTTATGTTAAATAGCAATCAGATCACACATTATGTACAGGCCCGACCAACGGTGAGGATAAAGTTGATATTATACTTTATATTTAAAGTACATAATACGTAAGCCTCGTAAGGCCGTAACAGTCGACATTTTCAAGTCTGATGTGAAGTGTATGAAATATGAACTAATGACCATAATAAATTAAATGAGAACACATTCGAAGAGTTACTTACTGGTATCCAATGCATTGATTTCCCTGCAAGAAAGAAGCCAGTCGCACTTCCGGTATTCGGTCTGCATGTTGCCTAAAACCATGTCATAATATACGAATAATTAAAATTGTGAACACAACAATATTAAGCAAACTATAGGTAACATTCAGTTGCCCAATCTTTAAACGTAAGCATCTTTCTATAAATGGTTTTTATTACAGGTCATAATACACATAAAATCATAATGTGGCAATATATCCAAGCCAATGTGATTTGATACAGAGAGCGAAATAACTTTGAGGAAAAGGAAGATAGACATCTCAGGGGTCAGAAGTTTGGTGTTTTACTGGTTGTCTTTGATATCATAGCATACGTTCTTCTGTCTGTAAAGTCGGGCGCCAGTGCACACTCAGCAAGCCTCCTCGGCTTTGTAGCAATCTGAATGCAGATAATCTCTACAGAGAATAGCCTGCTTTGAAAACTAGATTCATTTATTGCCATATTTTTGTAAGGTTTTGAACGATTTCATTTCAGTTTTTATTTTTAATTCTGATGTCAATCCACCTTTGACAAAAATATAGATTTTTTTTAAGAGTGACTTCGAAAATTGTCACAACTAGTGTTGTTCTGTTCATTGAAATATCCGGTTGCTGGGTAATGTTCTACAATAATAGGTTTGAGGGAATTCCAGGATACTTACCAATGTTTGAATTTGAATATTAAGAATTGGATTTACAACTACTCATGCTATAAGGGCCTATAACCACTAAAGTTGTGAGTTCGAATCTCGCTAATGGCGAGGTGTCCTCAAAAAACTTAATGTGACTTCCAGTAGGGCATTCCGGTTTCGATCACCAATAGATCTGACCGCCACGATATAGCTTCAATGTTGTTGAAAGTGGCTTTAAACACAATAATCCTTATATTAACCAAATAGCAATTGCTTCAACAAGGAAATTACACTGAAATTAAATCATAACTAAATTCTAAAATCAATGTTTTTTCCATAATAATCGTTTGAGAAAACAGAGAGTCAATCTAGTATTGACAATACAGAGAAACTGGCTACATGGGATACACAAGTTACAAGACGAAGACAAACAAAACAAAAACAAAACATAGAAAACAGAGAGTCAATCTAGTATTGACAATACAGAGAAACTGGCTACATGGGATACACAAGTTACAAGACGAAGACAAACAAAACAAAAACACAACATAGAAAACAGAGAGTCAATCTAGTATTAACAATAGAGAGAAACTGGCTACATGGGATACACAAGTTACAAGACGAAGACAAACAAAACAAAAACACAACATAGAAAACAGAGAGTCAACCTAGTATTGACAATACAGAGAAACTGGCTACATGGGATACACAAGTTACAAGACGAAGACAAACAAAACAAAAACACAACATAGAAAACAGATAGTCAATCTAGTATTAACAGTAGAGAGAAACTGGCCACATGGGATACACAAGTTACAAGACGAAGACAAACAAAACACAAACACAACATAGAAAACAGAGAGTCAATTTAGTATTGACAATACAGAAAAAACTGGCTACATGGGATACACAAGTTACAAGACGAAGACAAACAAAACAAAAACACAACATAGAAAACAGAGAGTCATTCAAGAATTGACAGTACAGAGAAACTGGATACATGAGATACACAAGTTACAAGACGAACACAAACAAAACAAAAACACAACATAGAAAACAGAGAGTCAATCAAGAATTGAGAGTACAGAGAAACTGGATACATGAGATACACAAGTTACAAGACGAAAACAAACAAAACAAAAAACACAAAATAGAAAACAGAGAGTCAATCAAGAATTGACAGTACAGAGAAACTGGATACATGAGATACACAAGTTACAAGACGAAGACAAACAAAACAAAAACACAACATAGAAAACAGAGAGTCAATCTAGTATTAACTATACAGAGAAACTGGATACATGAGATACACAAGTAACAAGACGAAGACAAACAAAACAAAAACACAACATCGAAAACAGAGAGTCAATCTAGTATTAACAATACAGAGAAACTGGCTACATGGGATACACAAGTTACAAGACGAAGACAAACAAAACAAAAACACAACATCGAAAACAGAGAGTCAATCTAGTATTGACAATATAGAGAAACTGGCGACATGGGATACACAAGTTACAAGACGAAGACAAACAAAACAAAAACACAACATCGAAAACAGAAAGTCAATCTAGTATTGACAATATAGAGAAACTGGCTACATGGGATACACAAGTTACAAGACGAAGACAAACAAAACAAAAACCAACATAGAAAACAGAGAGTCAATCTAGTATTAACAGTAGAGAGAAACTGGATACATGAGATACACAAGTTACAAGACGAAGACAAACAAAACAAAAACACAACATAGAAAACAGAGAGTCAATCAAGAATTGACAGCACAGAGAAACTGGATACATGAGATACACAAGTTACAAGACGAAAACAAACAAAACAAAAAACACAAAATAGAAAACAGAGAGTAAATCAAGAATTGACAGTACAGAGAAACTGGATACATGAGATACACAAGTTACAAGACGAAAACAAACAAAACAAAAACAAAACATAGAAAACAGAGAGTCAATCTAGTATTAACTATACAGAGAAACTGGATACATGAGATACACAAGTTACAAGACGAAGACAAACAAAACAAAAACACAACATCGAAAACAGAGAGTCAATCTAGTATTGACAATACAGAGAAACTGGCTACATGGGATACACAAGTTACAAGACGAAGACAAACAAAACAAAAACACAACATCGAAAACAGAGAGTCAATCTAGTATTGACAATACAGAGAAACTGGTTACATGGGATACACAAGTTACAAGACGAAGACAAACAAAATAAAAACAAAACATAGAAAACAGAGAGTCAATCTAGTATTAACAATACAGAGAAACTGGCTACATGGGATACACAAGTTACAAGACGAAGACAAACAAAACAAAAACACAACATCAAAAACAGAGAGTCAATCTAGTATTGACAATACAGAGAAACTGGCTACATGGGATACACAAGTTACAAGACGAAGACAAACAAAACAAAAAACAACATAGAAAACAGAGAGTCAATCTAGTATTAACAGTAGAGAGAAACTGGCTACATGGGATACACAAGTTACAAGACGAAGACAAACAAAACAAAAACACAACATAGAAAACAGAGAGTCAATCAAGAATTGACAATACAGAGAAACTGGATACATGAGATACACAAGTTACAAGACGAAGACAAACAAAACAAAAACACAACATAGAAAACAGAGAGTCAATCTAGTATTAACTATACAGAGAAACTGGATACATGAGATACACAAGTAACAAGACGAAGACAAACAAAACAAAAACACAAAATAGAAAACAGAGAGTCAATCTAGTATTAACAATACAGAGAAACTGGCTACATGGGATACACAAGTTACAAGACGAAGACAAACAAAACAAAAACACAACATCGAAAACAGAGAGTCAATCTAGTATTGACAATATAGAGAAACTGGCGACATGGGATACACAAGTTACAAGACGAAGACAAACAAAACAAAAACCAACATAGAAAACAGAGAGTCAATCTAGTATTAACAGTAGAGAGAAACTGGCTACATGGGATACACAAGTTACAAGACGAAGACAAACAAAACAAAAACACAACATCAAAAACAGAGAGTCAATCTAGTATTGACAATACTGAGAAACTGGCTACATGGGATACACAAGTTACAAGACGAAGACAAACAAAACAAAAACACAACATAGAAAACAGAGAGTCAATCAATAATTGACAGTACAGAGAAACTGGATACATGAGATACACAAGTTACAAGACGAAAACAAACAAAACAAAAAACACAAAATAGAAAACAGAGAGTCAATCTAGTATTAACAGTAGAGTGAAACTGGCTACATGGGATACACAAGTTACAAGACGAAGACAAACAAAACAAAAACACAACATCGAAAACAGAGAGTCAATCTAGTATTGACAATATAGAGAAACTGGCTACATGGGATACACAAGTTACAAGACGAAGACAAACAAAACAAAAACACAACATCGAAAACAGAGAGTCAATCTAGTATTGACAATATAGAGAAGCTGGCGACATGGGATACACAAGTTACAAGACGAAGACAAACAAAACAAAAACCAACATAGAAAACAGAGAGTCAATCTAGTATTAACAGTAGAGAGAAACTGGCTACATGGGATACACAAGTTACAAGACGAAGACAAACAAAACAAAAACACAACATAGAAAACAGAGAGTCAATCAAGAATTGACAGTACAGAGAAACTGGATACATGAGATACACAAGTTACAAGACGAAAACAAACAAAACAAAAAACACAAAGTAGAAAACAGAGAGTCAATCAAGAATTGACAGTACAGAGAAACTGGCTACATGAGATACACAAGTTACAAGACGAAAACAAACAAAACAAAAAACACAACATCGAAAACAGAGAGTCAATCTAGTATTAACAATACAGAGAAACTGGCTACATGGGATACACAAGTTACAAGACGAAGACAAACAAAACAAAAACACAACATCGAAAACAGAGAGTCAATCTAGTATTGACAATATAGAGAAACTGGCGACATGGGATACACAAGTTACAAGACGAAGACAAACAAAACAAAAACCAACATAGAAAACAGAGAGTCAATCTAGTATTAACAGTAGAGAGAAACTGGCTACTTGGGATACACAAGTTACAAGACGAAGACAAACAAAACAAAAACACAACAATGAAAACAGAGAGTCAATCTAGTATTGACAATATAGAGAAACTGGCTACATGGGATACACAAGTTACAAGACGAAGACAAACAAAACAAAAACACAACATCGAAAACAGAGAGTCAATCTAGTATTGACAATATAGAGAAGCTGGCGACATGGGATACACAAGTTACAAGACGAAGACAAACAAAACAAAAACCAACATAGAAAACAGAGAGTCAATCTAGTATTAACAGTAGAGAGAAACTGGCTACATGGGATACACAAGTTACAAAACGAAGACAAACAAAACAAAAACACAACATCGAAAACAGAGAGTCAATCTAGTATTGACAATATAGAGAAACTGGCTACATGGGATACACAAGTTACAAGACGAAGACAAACAAAACAAAAACCAACATAGAAAACAGAGAGTCAATCTAGTATTAACAGTAGAGAGAAACTGGATACATGAGATACACAAGTTACAAGACGAAGACAAACAAAACAAAAACACAACATAGAAAACAGAGAGTCAATCAAGAATTGACAGCACAGAGAAACTGGATACATGAGATACACAAGTTACAAGACGAAAACAAACAAAACAAAAAACACAAAATAGAAAACAGAGAGTCAATCTAGTATTAACAATACAGAGAAACTGGCTACATGGGATACACAAGTTACAAGACGAAGACAAACAAAACAAAAACCAACATAGAAAACAGAGAGTCAATCTAGTATTAACAGTAGAGAGAAACTGGATACATGAGATACACAAGTTACAAGACGAAGACAAACAAAACAAAAACACAACATAGAAAACAGAGATTCAATCAAGAATTGACAGCACAGAGAAACTGGATACATGAGATACACAAGTTACAAGACGAAGACAAACAAAACAAAAACACAACATAGAAAACAGAGAGTCAATCTAGTATTAACTATACAGAGAAACTGGATACATGAGATACACAAGTTACAAGACGAAGACAAACAAAACAAAAACACAACATCGAAAACAGAGAGTCAATCTAGTATTGACAATACAGAGAAACTGGCTACATGGGATACACAAGTTACAAGACGAAGACAAACAAAATAAATAGAAAACATAGAAAACAGAGAGTCAATCTAGTATTAACAATACAGAGAAACTGGCTACATGGGATACACAAGTTACAAGACGAAGACAAACAAAACAAAAACACAACATCGAAAACAGAGAGTCAATCTAGTATTGACAATACAGAGAAACTGGCTACATGGGATACACAAGTTACAAGACGAAGAAAAACAAAACAAAAAACAACATAGAAAACAGAGAGTCAATCTAGTATTAACAGTATAGAGAAACTGGCTACATGGGATACACAAGTTACAAGACGAAGACAAACAAAACAAAAACACAACATAGAAAACAGAGAGTCAACCAAGAATTGACAGTACAGAGAAACTGGATACATGAGATACACAAGTTACAAGATGAAGACAAACAAAACAAAAAACACAACATAGAAAACAGAGAGTCAATCAAGAATTGACAGTACAGAGAAACTGGATACATGAGATACACAAGTTACAAGACGAAGACAAACAAAACAAAAACACAACATAGAAAACAGAGAGTCAATCTAGTATTGACAATACAGAGAAACTGGCTACATGGGATACACAAGTTACAAGACGAAGACAAACAAAACAAAAACACAACATAGAAAACAGAGAGTCAATCTAGTATTAACAGTAGAGAGAAACTGGCCACATGGGATACACAAGTTACAAGACGAAGACAAACAAAACAAAAACACAACATCGAAAACAGAGAGTCAATCTAGTATTGACAATATAGAGAAACTGGCGACATGGGATACACAAGTTACAAGACGAAGACAAACAAAACAAAAACCAACATAGAAAACAGAGAGTCAATCTAGTATTAACAGTAGAGAGAAACTGGCTACATGGGATACACAAGTTACAAGACGAAGACAAACAAAACAAAAACACAACATCGAAAACAGAGAGTCAATCTAGTATTGACAATATAGAGAAACTGGCTACATGGGATACACAAGTTACAAGACGAAGACAAACAAAACAAAAACACAACATCGAAAACAGAGAGTCAATCTAGTATTGACAATATAGAGAAGCTGGCGACATGGGATACACAAGTTACAAGACGAAGACAAACAAAACAAAAACCAACATAGAAAACAGAGAGTCAATCTAGTATTAACAGTAGAGAGAAACTGGCTACATGGGATACACAAGTTACAAGACGAAGACAAACAAAACAAAAACACAACATCGAAAACAGAGAGTCAATCTAGTATTGACAATATAGAGAAACTGGCTACATGGGATACACAAGTTACAAGACGAAGACAAACAAAACAAAAACCAACATAGAAAACAGAGAGTCAATCTAGTATTAACAGTAGAGAGAAACTGGATACATGAGATACACAAGTTACAAGACGAAGACAAACAAAACAAAAACACAACATAGAAAACAGAGAGTCAATCAAGAATTGACAGCACAGAGAAACTGGATACATGAGATACACAAGTTACAAGACGAAAACAAACAAAACAAAAAACACAAAATAGAAAACAGAGAGTCAATCAAGAATTGACGGTACAGAGAAACTGGATACATGAGATACACAAGTTACAAGACGAAGACAAACAAAACAAAAACACAACATAGAAAACAGAGAGTCAATCTAGTATTAACTATACAGAGAAACTGGATACATGAGATACACAAGTTACAAGACGAAGACAAACAAAACAAAAACACAACATCGAAAACAGAGAGTCAATCTAGTATTGAAAATACAGAGAAACTGGCTACATGGGATACACAAGTTACAAGACGAAGACAAACAAAACAAAAACACAACATCGAAAACAGAGAGTCAATCTAGTATTGACAATACAGAGAAACTGGCTACATGGGATACACAAGTTACAAGACGACGACAAACAAAATAAAAAGAAAACATAGAAAACAGAGAGTCAATCTAGTATTAACAATACAGAGAAACTGGCTACATGGGATACACAAGTTACAAGACGAAGACAAACAAAACAAAAACACAACATCGAAAACAGAGAGTCAATCTAGTATTGACAATACAGAGAAACTGGCTACATGGGATACACAAGTTACAAGACAAAGACAACCAAAACAAAAAACAACATAGAAAACAGAGAGTCAATCTAGTATTAACAGTATAGAGAAACTGGCTACATGGGATACACAAGTTACAAGACGAAGACAAACAAAACAAAAACACAACATAGAAAACAGAGAGTCAATCAAGAATTGACAGTACAGAGAAACTGGATACATGAGATACACAAGTTACAAGATGAAGACAAACAAAACAAAAAACACAACATAGAAAACAGAGAGTCAATCAAGAATTGACAGTACAGAGAAACTGGATACATGAGATACACAAGTTACAAGACGAAGACAAACAAAACAAAAACACAACATAGAAAACAGAGAGTCAATCTAGTATTGACAATACAGAGAAACTGGCTACATGGGATACACAAGTTACAAGACGAAGACAAACAAAACAATAACACAACATAGAAAACAGAGAGTCAATCTAGTATTAACAGTAGAGAGAAACTGGCTACATGGGATACACAAGTCACAAGACGAAGACAAACATAACAAAAACACAACATAGAAACCAGAGAGTCAATCTAGTATTAACAATAGAGAGAAACTGGCTACATGGGATACACAAGTTACAAGACGAAGACAAACAAAACAAAAACACAACATAGAAAACAGAGAGTCAACCTAGTATTGACAATACAGAGAAACTGGCTACATGAGATACACAAGTTACAAGACGAAGACAAACAAAACAAAAACACAACATAGAAAACAGATAGTCAATCTAGTATTAACAGTAGAGAGAAACTGGCTACATGGGATACACAAGTTACAAGACGAAGACAAACAAAACACAAACACAACATAGAAAACAGAGAGTCAATCTAGTATTGACAATACAGAAAAAACTGGCTACATGGGATACACAAGTTACAAGACGAAGACAAACAAAACAAAAACACAACATAGAAAACAGAGATTCATTCAAGAATTGACAGTACAGAGAAACTGGATACATGAGATACACAAGTTACAAGACGAAGACAAACAAAACAAAAACACAACATAGAAAACAGAGAGTCAATCAAGAATTGACAGTACAGAGAAACTGGATACATGAGATACACAAGTTACAAGACGAAAACAAACAAAACAAAAAACACAAAATAGAAAACAGAGAGTCAATCAAGAATTGACAGTACAGAGAAACTGGATACATGAGATACACAAGTTACAAGACGAAAACAAACAAAACAAAAAACACAACATCGAAAACAGAGAGTCAATCTAGTATTAACAATACAGAGAAACTGGCTACATGGGATACACAAGTTACAAGACGAAGACAAACAAAACAAAAACACAACATCGAAAACAGAGAGTCAATCTAGTATTAACAATACAGAGAAACTGGCTACATGGGATACACAAGTTACAAGACGAAGACAAACAAAACAAAAACACAACATCGAAAACAGAGAGTCAATCTAGTATTGACAATACAGAGAAACTGGCTACATGGGATACACAAGTTACAAGACGAAGACAAACAAAATTAAAACACAACATAGAAAACAGAGAGTCAATCTAGTATTGACAATACAGAGAAACTGGCTACATGGGATACACAAGTTACAAGACGAAGACAAACAAAACAAAAACACAACATCGAAAACAGAGAGTCAATCTAGTATTGACAATACAGAGAAACTGGCTACATGGGATACACAAGTTACAAGACGAAGACAAACAAAACAAAAACACAACATCGAAAACAGAGAGTCAATCTAGTATTGACAATATAGAGAAGCTGGCGACATGGGATACACAAGTTACAAGACGAAGACAAACAAAACAAAAACCAACATAGAAAACAGAGAGTCAATCTAGTATTAACAGTAGAGAGAAACTGGCTACATGGGATACACAAGTTACAAGACGAAGACAAACAAAACAAAAACACAACATCGAAAACAGAGAGTCAATCTAGTATTGACAATATAGAGAAACTGGCTACATGGGATACACAAGTCACAAGACGAAGACAAACATAACAAAAACACAACATAGAAACCAGAGAGTCAATCTAGTATTAACAATAGAGAGAAACTGGCTACATGGGATACACAAGTTACAAGACGAAGACAAACAAAACAAAAACACAACATAGAAAACAGAGAGTCAACCTAGTATTGACAATACAGAGAAACTGGCTACATGAGATACACAAGTTACAAGACGAAGACAAACAAAACAAAAACACAACATAGAAAACAGATAGTCAATCTAGTATTAACAGTAGAGAGAAACTGGCTACATGGGATACACAAGTTACAAGACGAAGACAAACAAAACACAAACACAACATAGAAAACAGAGAGTCAATCTAGTATTGACAATACAGAAAAAACTGGCTACATGGGATACACAAGTTACAAGACGAAGACAAACAAAACAAAAACACAACATAGAAAACAGAGATTCATTCAAGAATTGACAGTACAGAGAAACTGGATACATGAGATACACAAGTTACAAGACGAAGACAAACAAAACAAAAACACAACATAGAAAACAGAGAGTCAATCAAGAATTGACAGTACAGAGAAACTGGATACATGAGATACACAAGTTACAAGACGAAAACAAACAAAACAAAAAACACAAAATAGAAAACAGAGAGTCAATCAAGAATTGACAGTACAGAGAAACTGGATACATGAGATACACAAGTTACAAGACGAAAACAAACAAAACAAAAAACACAACATCGAAAACAGAGAGTCAATCTAGTATTAACAATACAGAGAAACTGGCTACATGGGATACACAAGTTACAAGACGAAGACAAACAAAACAAAAACACAACATCGAAAACAGAGAGTCAATCTAGTATTAACAATACAGAGAAACTGGCTACATGGGATACACAAGTTACAAGACGAAGACAAACAAAACAAAAACACAACATCGAAAACAGAGAGTCAATCTAGTATTGACAATACAGAGAAACTGGCTACATGGGATACACAAGTTACAAGACGAAGACAAACAAAATTAAAACACAACATAGAAAACAGAGAGTCAATCTAGTATTGACAATACAGAGAAACTGGCTACATGGGATACACAAGTTACAAGACGAAGACAAACAAAACAAAAACACAACATCGAAAACAGAGAGTCAATCTAGTATTGACAATACAGAGAAACTGGCTACATGGGATACACAAGTTACAAGACGAAGACAAACAAAACAAAAACACAACATCGAAAACAGAGAGTCAATCTAGTATTGACAATATAGAGAAGCTGGCGACATGGGATACACAAGTTACAAGACGAAGACAAACAAAACAAAAACCAACATAGAAAACAGAGAGTCAATCTAGTATTAACAGTAGAGAGAAACTGGCTACATGGGATACACAAGTTACAAGACGAAGACAAACAAAACAAAAACACAACATCGAAAACAGAGAGTCAATCTAGTATTGACAATATAGAGAAACTGGCTACATGGGATACACAAGTTACAAGACGAAGACAAACAAAACAAAAACCAACATAGAAAACAGAGAGTCAATCTAGTATTAACAGTAGAGAGAAACTGGATACATGAGATACACAAGTTACAAGACGAAGACAAACAAAACAAAAACACAACATAGAAAACAGAGAGTCAATCAAGAATTGACAGCACAGAGAAACTGGATACATGAGATACACAAGTTACAAGACGAAAACAAACAAAACAAAAAACACAAAATAGAAAACAGAGAGTCAATCTAGTATTGACAATACAGAGAAACTGGATACATGAGATACACAAGTTACAAGACGAAGACAAACAAAACAAAAACACAACATCGAAAACAGAGAGTCAATCTAGTATTGAAAATACAGAGAAACTGGCTACATGGGATACACAAGTTACAAGACGAAGACAAACAAAACAAAAAAAAACATCGAAAACAGAGAGTCAATCTAGTATTGACAATACAGAGAAACTGGCTACATGGGATACACAAGTTACAAGACGACGACAAACAAAATAAAAAGAAAACATAGAAAACAGAGAGTCAATCTAGTATTAACAATACAGAGAAACTGGCTACATGGGATACACAAGTTACAAGACGAAGACAAACAAAACAAAAACACAACATCGAAAACAGAGAGTCAATCTAGTATTGAAAATACAGAGAAACTGGCTACATGGGATACACAAGTTACAAGACGAAGACAAACAAAACAAAAAAAAACATCGAAAACAGAGAGTCAATCTAGTATTGACAATACAGAGAAACTGGCTACATGGGATACACAAGTTACAAGACGACGACAAACAAAATAAAAAGAAAACATAGAAAACAGAGAGTCAATCTAGTATTAACAATACAGAGAAACTGGCTACATGGGATACACAAGTTACAAGACGAAGACAAACAAAACAAAAACACAACATCGAAAACAGAGAGTCAATCTAGTATTGACAATACAGAGAAACTGGCTACATGGGATACACAAGTTACAAGACAAAGACAACCAAAACAAAAAACAACATAGAAAACAGAGAGTCAATCTAGTATTAACAGTATAGAGAAACTGGCTACATGGGATACACAAGTTACAAGACGAAGACAAACAAAACAAAAACACAACATAGAAAACAGAGAGTCAATCAAGAATTGACAGTACAGAGAAACTGGATACATGAGATACACAAGTTACAAGACGAAAACAAACAAAACAAAAAACACAAAATAGAAAACAGAGAGTCAATCAAGAATTGACAGTACAGAGAAACTGGCTACATGAGATACACAAGTTACAAGACGAAAACAAACAAAACAAAAAACACAACATCGAAAACAGAGAGTCAATCTAGTATTAACAATAAAGAGAAACTGGCTACATGGGATACACAAGTTACAAGACGAAGACAAACAAAACAAAAACACAACATCGAAAACAGAGAGTCAATCTAGTATTGACAATACAGAGAAACTGGCTACATGGGATACACAAGTTACAAGACGAAGACAAACAAAATTAAAACACAACATAGAAAACAGAGAGTCAATCTAGTATTGACAATACAGAGAAACTGGCTACATGGGATACACAAGTTACAAGACGAAGACAAACAAAACAAAAACACAACATCGAAAACAGAGAGTCAATCTAGTATTGACAATACAGAGAAACTGGCTACATGGGATACACAAGTTACAAGACGAAGACAAACAAAACAAAAACACAACATCGAAAACAGAGAGTCAATCTAGTATTGACAATATAGAGAAGCTGGCGACATGGGATACACAAGTTACAAGACGAAGACAAACAAAACAAAAACCAACATAGAAAACAGAGAGTCAATCTAGTATTAACAGTAGAGAGAAACTGGCTACATGGGATACACAAGTTACAAGACGAAGACAAACAAAACAAAAACACAACATCGAAAACAGAGAGTCAATCTAGTATTGACAATATAGAGAAACTGGCTACATGGGATACACAAGTTACAAGACGAAGACAAACAAAACAAAAACCAACATAGAAAACAGAGAGTCAATCTAGTATTAACAGTAGAGAGAAACTGGATACATGAGATACACAAGTTACAAGACGAAGACAAACAAAACAAAAACACAACATAGAAAACAGAGAGTCAATCAAGAATTGACAGCACAGAGAAACTGGATACATGAGATACACAAGTTACAAGACGAAAACAAACAAAACAAAAAACACAAAATAGAAAACAGAGAGTCAATCTAGTATTGACAGTACAGAGAAACTGGATACATGAGATACACAAGTTACAAGACGAAGACAAACAAAACAAAAACACAACATAGAAAACAGAGAGTCAATCTAGTATTGACAATACAGAGAAACTGGCTACATGGGATACACAAGTTACAAGACGAAGACAAACAAAACAATAACACAACATAGAAAACAGAGAGTCAATCTAGTATTAACAGTAGAGAGAAACTGGCTACATGGGACACACAAGTCACAAGACGAAGACAAACATAACAAAAACACAACATAGAAAACAGAGAGTCAATCTAGTATTAACAATAGAGAGAAACTGGCTACATGGGATACACAAGTTACAAGACGAAGACAAACAAAACAAAAACACAACATAGAAAACAGAGAGTCAACCTAGTATTGACAATACAGAGAAACTGGCTACATGAGATACACAAGTTACAAGACGAAGACAAACAAAACAAAAACACAACATAGAAAACAGATAGTCAATCTAGTATTAACAGTAGAGAGAAACTGGCTACATGGGATACACAAGTTACAAGACGAAGACAAACAAAACACAAACACAACATAGAAAACAGAGAGTCAATCTAGTATTGACAATACAGAAAAAACTGGCTACATGGGATACACAAGTTACAAGACGAAGACAAACAAAACAAAAACACAACATAGAAAACAGAGATTCATTCAAGAATTGACAGTACAGAGAAACTGGATACATGAGATACACAAGTTACAAGACGAAGACAAACAAAACAAAAACACAACATAGAAAACAGAGAGTCAATCAAGAATTGACAGTACAGAGAAACTGGATACATGAGATACACAAGTTACAAGACGAAAACAAACAAAACAAAAAACACAAAATAGAAAACAGAGAGTCAATCAAGAATTGACAGTACAGAGAAACTGGATACATGAGATACACAAGTTACAAGACGAAGACAAACAAAACAAAAACACAACATCGAAAACAGAGAGTCAATCTAGTATTAACAATACAGAGAAACTGGCTACATGGGATACACAAGTTACAAGACGAAGACAAACAAAACAAAAACACAACATCGAAAACAGAGAGTCAATCTAGTATTGACAATACAGAGAAACTGGCTACATGGGATACACAAGTTACAAGACGAAGACAAACAAAATTAAAACACAACATAGAAAACAGAGAGTCAATCTAGTATTAACAATACAGAGAAACTGGCTACATGGGATACACAAGTTACAAGACGAAGACAAACAAAACAAAAACACAACATCGAAAACAGAGAGTCAATCTAGTATTGACAATACAGAGAAACTGGCTACATGGGATACACAAGTTACAAGACGAAGACAAACAAAACAAAAACACAACATAGAAAACAGAGAGTCAATCTAGTATTAACAATACAGAGAAACTGGCTACATGGGATACACAAGTTACAAGACGAAGACAAACAAAACAAAAGACAACATAGAAAACAGAGAGTCAATCTAGTATTAACAGTAGAGAGAAACTGGCTACATGGGATACACAAGTTACAAGACGAAGACAAACAAAACAAAAACACAACATAGAAAACAGAGAGTCAATCTAGTATTAACAGTAGAGAGAAACTGGCTACATGGGATACACAAGTTACAAGACGAAGACAAACAAAACAAAAACACAACATAGAAAACAGAGAGTCAATCTAGTATTAACAATACAGAGAAACTGGCTACATGGGATACACAAGTTACAAGACGAAGACAAACAAACCAAAAACACAACATAGAAAACAGAGAGTCAATCTAGTATTAACAATACAGAGAAACTGGCTGCATGGGATACACAAGTTACAAGACGAAGACAAACAAAACCAAAACACAACATAGAAAACAGAGAGTCAATCAAGAATTGACAATACTGAGAAACTGGCTACATGGGATACACAAGTTACAAGACGAAGACAAACAAAACAAAAACACAACATAGAAAACAGAGAGTCAATCAAGAATTGACAATACAGAGAAACTGGATACATGGGATACACAAGTTACAAGACGAAGACAAACAAAACAAAAACACAACATAGAAAACAGAGAGTCAATCTAGTATTGACAATACAGAGAAACTGGATACATGGGATACACAAGTTACAAGACGAAGACAAACAACACAAAAATACAACATAGAAAACAGAGAGTCAATCTAGTATTGACAGCACAGAGAAACTGGCTACATGGGATACACAAGTTACAAGACGAAGACAAACAAAACCTAAACACAACATAGAAAACAGAGAGTCAATCAAGAATTGACAATACTGAGAAACTGGCTACATGGGATACACAAGCTACAAGACGAAGACAAACAAAACAAAAACACAACATAGAAAACAGAGAGTCAATCAAGAATTGATAATACAGAGAAACTGGCTACATGGGATACACAAGTTACAAGACGAAGACAAACAACACAAAAACACAACATAGAAAACAGAGAGTCAATCTAGTATTGACAATACAGAGAAACTGGATACATGGGATACACAAGTTACAAGACGAAGACAAACAACACAAAAACACAACATAGAAAACAGAGAGTCAATCTAGTATTCACAGTACAGAGAAACTGGCTACATGGGATTCACAAGTTACAAGACGAAGATAAACAAAAGAAAAACACAACATAGAAAACAGAGAGTCAATCAAGAATTGACAATACAGAGAAACTGGATACATGGGATACACAAGTTACAAGACGAAGACAAACAAAACAAAAACACAACATAGAAAACAGAGAGTCAATCTAGTATTAACAATACAGAGAAACTGGATACATGGGATACACAAGTTACAAGACGAAGACAAACAACACAAAAACACAACATAGAAAACAGAGAGTCAATCTATTATTGACAATACAGAGAAACTGGCTACATGGGATACACAAGTTACAAGACGAAGACAAACAAAACAAAAACACAACATAGAAAACAGAGAGTCAATCTAGTATTAATAATACAGAGAAACTGGATACATGGGATACACAAGTTACAAGACGAAGACAAACAAAACAAAAACACAACATAGAAAACAGAGAGTCAACCTAGTATTGACAGTACAGAGAAACTGGCTACATGGGATTCACAAGTTACAAGACGAAGACAAACAAAAGAAAAACACAACATAGAAAACAGAGAGTGAATCAAGAATTGACAATACAGAGAAACTGGATACATGGGATACACAAGTTACAAGACGAAGACAAACAAAACAAAAACACAACATAGAAAACAGAGAGTCAATCTAGTATTGACAATACAGAGAAACTGGATACATGGGATACACAAGTTACAAGACGAAGACAAACAACACAAAAATACAACATAGAAAACAGAGAGTCAATCTAGTATTGACAGCACAGAGAAACTGGCTAAATGGGATACACAAGTTACAAGACGAAGACAAACAAAACCAAAACACAACATAGAAAACAGAGAGTCAATCAAGAATTGACAATACTGAGAAACTGGCTACATGGGATACACAAGCTACAAGACGAAGACAAACAAAACAAAACACAACATAGAAAACAGAAAGTCAATCAAGAATTGACAATACAGAGAAACTGGCTACATGGGATACACAAGTTACAAGACGAAGACAAACAACACAAAAACACAACATAGAAAACAGAGAGTCAATCTAGTATTGACAATACAGAGAAACTGGATACATGGGATACACAAGTTACAAGACGAAGACAAACAACACAAAAACACAACATAGAAAACAGAGAGTCAATCTAGTATTGACAATACAGAGAAACTGGCTACATGGGATACACAAGTTACAAGACGAAGACAAACAAAACAAAAACACAACATAGAAAACAGAGAGTCAATATAGTATTAACAATACAGAGAAACTGGCTACATGGGATACACAAGTTACAAGACGAAGACAAACAAAACAAAAACACAACATAGAAAACAGAGAGTCAATCAAGAATTGACAATACAGAGAAACTGGGTACATGGGATAAACAAGATACAAGACGAAGACAAACAAAACAAAAACACAACATAGAAAACAGAGAGTCAATCTAGTATTGACAATACAGAGAAACTGGCTACATGGGATACACAAGTTACAAGACGAAGACAAACAAAACAAAAACACAACATAGAAAACAGAGAGTCAATCAAGAATTGACAATACTGAGAAACTGGCTACATGGGATACACAAGCTACAAGACGAAGACAAACAAAACAAAAACACAACATAGAAAACAGAGAGTCAATATAGTATTAACAATACAGAGAAACTGGCTACATGGGATACACAAGTTACAAGACGAAGACAAACAAAACAAAAACACAACATAGAAAACAGAGAGTCAATCAAGAATTGACAATACAGAGAAACTGGGTACATGGGATACACAAGTTACAAGACGAAGACAAACAAAACAAAAACACAACATAGAAAACAGAGAGTCAATCTAGTATTGACAATACAGAGAAACTGGCTACATGGGATACACAAGTTACAAGACGAAGACAAACAAAACAAAAACACAACATAGAAAACAGAGAGTCAATCTAGTATTAACAATACAGAGAAACTGGCTACATGGGATACACAAGTTACAAGACGAAGACAAACAAAACAAAAACACAACATAGAAAACAGAGAGTCAATCTAGTATTGACAATACAGAGAAACTGGCTGCATGGGATACACAAGTTACAAGACGAAGACAAACAAAACAAAAACACAACATAGAAAACAGAGAGTCAATCTAGTATTGACAATACAGAGAAACTGGATACATGGGATACACAAGTTACAAGACGAAGACAAACAACACAAAAATACAACATAGAAAACAGAGAGTCAATCTAGTATTGACAGCACAGAGAAACTGGCTACATGGGATACACAAGTTACAAGACGAAGACAAACAAAACCAAAACACAACATAGAAAACAGAGAGTCAATCAAGAATTGACAATACTGAGAAACTGGCTACATGGGATACACAAGCTACAAGACGAAGACAAACAAAACAAAAACACAACATAGAAAACAGAAAGTCAATCAAGAATTGACAATACAGAGAAACTGGCTACATGGGATACACAAGTTACAAGACGAAGACAAACAACACAAAAACACAACATAGAAAACAGAGAGTCAATCTAGTATTGACAATACAGAGAAACTGGCTACATGGGATACACAAGTTACAAGACGAAGACAAACAAAACAAAAACACAACATAGAAAACAGAGAGTCAATATAGTATTAACAATACAGAGAAACTGGCTACATGGGATACACAAGTTACAAGACGAAGACAAACAAAACAAAAACACAACATAGAAAACAGAGAGTCAATCAAGAATTGACAATACAGAGAAACTGGGTACATGGGATACACAAGTTACAAGACGAAGACAAACAAAACAAAAACACAACATAGAAAACAGAGAGTCAATCTAGTATTGACAATACAGAGAAACTGGCTACATGGGATACACAAGTTACAAGACGAAGACAAACAAAACAAAAACACAACATAGAAAACAGAGAGTCAATCTAGTATTAACAATACAGAGAAACTGGCTACATGGGATACACAAGTTACAAGACGAAGACAAACAAAACAAAAACACAACATAGAAAACAGAGAGTCAATCTAGTATTGACAATACAGAGAAACTGGCTGCATGGGATACACAAGTTACAAGACGAAGACAAACAAAACCAAAACACAACATAGAAAACAGAGAGTGAATCAAGAATTGACAATACAGAGAAACTGGATACATGGGATACACAAGTTACAAGACGAAGACAAACAAAACAAAAACACAACATAGAAAACAGAGAGTCAATCTAGTATTGACAATACAGAGAAACTGGATACATGGGATACACAAGTTACAAGACGAAGACAAACAACACAAAAATACAACATAGAAAACAGAGAGTCAATCTAGTATTGACAGCACAGAGAAACTGGCTACATGGGATACAAAAGTTACAAGACGAAGACAAACAACACAAAAACACAACATAGAAAACAGAGAGTCAATCTAGTATTGACAATACAGAGAAACTGGCTACATGGGATACACAAGTTACAAGACGAAGACAAACAAAACAAAAACACAACATAGAAAACAGAGAGTCAATATAGTATTAACAATACAGAGAAACTGGCTACATGGGATACACAAGTTACAAGACGAAGACAAACAAAACAAAAACACAACATAGAAAACAGAGAGTCAATCAAGAATTGACAATACAGAGAAACTGGGTACATGGGATACACAAGTTACAAGACGAAGACAAACAAAACAAAACACAACATAGAAAACAGAGAGTCAATCAAGAATTGACAATACTGAGAAACTGGCTACATGGGATACACAAGCTACAAGACGAAGACAAACAAAACAAAAACACAACATAGAAAACAGAGAGTCAATCAAGAATTGACAATACAGAGAAACTGGCTACATGGGATACAAAAGTTACAAGACGAAGACAAACAACACAAAAACACAACATAGAAAACAGAGAGTCAATCTAGTATTGACAATACAGAGAAACTGGCTACATGGGATACACAAGTTACAAGACGAAGACAAACAAAACAAAAACACAACATAGAAAACAGAGAGTCAATATAGTATTAACAATACAGAGAAACTGGCTACATGGGATACACAAGTTACAAGACGAAGACAAACAAAACAAAAACACAACATAGAAAACAGAGAGTCAATCAAGAATTGACAATACAGAGAAACTGGGTACATGGGATACACAAGTTACAAGACGAAGACAAACAAAACAAAACACAACATAGAAAACAGAGAGTCAATCAAGAATTGACAATACTGAGAAACTGGCTACATGGGATACACAAGCTACAAGACGAAGACAAACAAAACAAAAACACAACATAGAAAACAGAGAGTCAATCAAGAATTGACAATACAGAGAAACTGGCTACATGGGATACAAAAGTTACAAGACGAAGACAAACAAAACAAAAACACAACATAGAAAACAGAGAGTCAATCTAGTATTGACAATACAGAGAAACTGGCTACATGGGATAAAAAAGTAACAAGACGAAGACAAACAAAACAAAAACACAACATAGAAAACAGAGAGTCAATCTAGTATTAACAATACAGAGAAACTGGCTACATGGGATACACAAGTTACAAGACGAAGACAAACAATCCAAAACACAACATAGAAAACAGAGAGTCAATCAATAATTGACAATACTGAGAAACTGGCTACATGGGATACACAAGCTACAAGACGAAAGACAAACAAAACAAAACACAACATAGAAAACAGAGAGTCAATCAAGAATTGACAATACAGAGAAACTGGCTACATGGGATACACAAGTTACAAGACGAAGACAAACAAAACAAAAACACAACATAGAAAACAGAGAGTTAATCTAGTATTGACAATACAGAGAAACTGGCTACATGGGATAAAAAAGTAACAGGACGAAGACAAACAAAACAAAAACACAACATAGAAAACAGAGAGTCAATCTAGTATTAACAATACAGAGAAACTGGCTACATGGGATACACAAGTTACAAGACGAAGACAAACAATCCAAAACACAACATAGAAAACAGAGAGTCAATCAAGAATTGACAATACTGAGAAACTGGCTACATGGGATACACAAGTTACAAGACGAAGACAAACAAAACCAAAACACAACATAGAAAACAGAGAGTCAATCTAGTATTAACAATACAGAGAAACTGGCTACATGGGATACACAAGTTACAAGACGAAGACAAACAAAACAAAAACACAACATAGAAAACAGAGAGTCAATCTAGTATTAACAATACAGAGAAACTGGCTACATGGGATACACAAGCTACAAGACGAAGACAAACAAAACAAAAACACAACATAGAAAACAGAGAGTCAATCAAGAATTGGCAATACAGAGAAACTGGCTACATGGGATACACAAGTTACAAGACGAAGACAAACAAAACAAAAACACAACATAGAAAACAGAGAGTGAATCAAGAATTGACAATACAGAGAAACTGGCTACATGGGATACACAAGTTACAAGACGAAGACAAACAAAACAAAAACACAACATAGAAAACAGAGAGTCAATCTAGTATTGACAATACAGAGAAACTGGATACATGGGATACACAAGTTACAAGACGAAGACAAACAACACAAAAATACAACATAGAAAACAGAGAGTCAATCTAGTATTGACAGCACAGAGAAACTGGCTACATGGGATACACAAGTTACAAGACGAAGACAAACAACACAAAAACACAACATAGAAAACAGAGAGTCAATCTAGTATTGACAATACAGAGAAACTGGCTACATGGGATACACAAGCTACAAGACGAAGACAAACAAAACAAAAACACAACATAGAAAACAGAGAGTCAATCAAGAATTGACAATACAGAGAAACTGGCTACATGGGATACACAAGTTACAAGACGAAGACAAACAACACAAAAACACAACATAGAAAACAGAGAGTCAATCTAGTATTGACAATACAGAGAAACTGGCTACATGGGATACACAAGTTACAAGACGAAGACAAACAAAACAAAAACACAACATAGAAAACAGAGAGTCAATATAGTATTAACAATACAGAGAAACTGGCTACATGGGATACACAAGTTACAAGACGAAGACAAACAAAACAAAAACACAACATAGAAAACAGAGAGTCAATCAAGAATTGACAATACAGAGAAACTGGGTACATGGGATACACAAGTTACAAGACGAAGACAAACAAAACAAAACACAACATAGAAAACAGAGAGTCAATCAAGAATTGACAATACTGAGAAACTGGCTACATGGGATACACAAGCTACAAGACGAAGACAAACAAAACAAAAACACAACATAGAAAACAGAGAGTCAATCAAGAATTGACAATACAGAGAAACTGGCTACATGGGATACAAAAGTTACAAGACGAAGACAAACAAAACAAAAACACAACATAGAAAACAGAGAGTCAATCTAGTATTGACAATACAGAGAAACTGGCTACATGGGATAAAAAAGTAACAAGACGAAGACAAACAAAACAAAAACACAACATAGAAAACAGAGAGTCAATCTAGTATTAACAATACAGAGAAACTGGCTACATGGGATACACAAGTTACAAGACGAAGACAAACAATCCAAAACACAACATAGAAAACAGAGAGTCAATCAAGAATTGACAATACTGAGAAACTGGCTACATGGGATACACAAGCTACAAGACGAAAGACAAACAAAACAAAACACAACATAGAAAACAGAGAGTCAATCCAGAATTGACAATACAGAGAAACTGGCTACATGGGATACACAAGTTACAAGACGAAGACAAACAAAACAAAAACACAACATAGAAAACAGAGAGTTAATCTAGTATTGACAATACAGAGAAACTGGCTACATGGGATACACAAGTTACAAGACGAAGACAAACAAAACAAAAACACAACATAGAAAACAGAGAGTCAATCTAGTATTAACAATACAGAGAAACTGGCTACATGGGATACACAAGTTACAAGACGAAGACAAACAAAACCAAAACACAACATAGAAAACAGAGAGTTAATCTAGTATTAACAATACAGAGAAACTGGCTACATGGGATACACAAGTTACAAGACGAAGAAAAACAAAACCAAAACACAACATAGAAAACAGAGAGTCAATCAAGAATTGACAATACTGAGAAACTGGCTACATGGGATACACAAGCTACAAGACGAAGACAAACAAAACAAAAACACAACATAGAAAACAGAGAGTCAATCAAGAATTGGCAATACAGAGAAACTGGCTACATGGGATACACAAGTTACAAGACGAAGACAAACAAAACAAAAACACAACATAGAAAAAAGAGAGTCAATCTAGTATTGACAATACCGAGAAACTGGATACATGGGATACACAAGTTACAAGACGAAGACAAACAACACAAAAACACAACATAGAAAACAGAGAGTCAATCTAGTATTGACAATACAGAGAAACTGGCTACATGGGATACACAAGTTACAAGACGAAGACAAACAAAACAAAAACACAACATAGAAAACAGAGAGTCAATCTAGTATTAATAATACAGAGAAACTGGCTACATGGGATACACAAGTTACAAGTCGAAGACAAAAAAAAACAAAACACAACATAGAAAACAGAGAGTCAATCTAGTATTAACAATACAGAGAAACTGGCTACATGGGATACACAAGTTACAAGACGAAGACAAACAAAACCAAAACACAACATAGAAAACAGAGAGTCAATCAAGAATTGACAATACTGAGAAACTGGCTACATGGGATACACAAGCTACAAGACGAAGACAAACAAAACAAAAACACAACATAGAAAACAGAGAGTCAATCAAGAATTGGCAATACAGAGAAACTGGCTACATGGGATACACAAGTTACAAGACGAAGACAAACAAAACAAAAACACAACATAGAAAAAAGAGAGTCAATCTAGTATTGACAATACCGAGAAACTGGATACATGGGATACACAAGTTACAAGACGAAGACAAACAACACAAAAACACAACATAGAAAACAGAGAGTCAATCTAGTATTGACAATACAGAGAAACTGGCTACATGGGATACACAAGTTACAAGACGAAGACAAACAAAACAAAAACACAACATAGAAAACAGAGAGTCAATCTAGTATTAATAATACAGAGAAACTGGCTACATGGGATACACAAGTTACAAGTCGAAGACAAAAAAAAACAAAAAACAACATAGAAAACAGAGAGTCATTCAAGAATTGACAGTACAGAGAAACTGGATACATGGGATACACAAGTTACAAGACGAAGACAAACAAAACAAAAACACAACATAGAAAACAGAGAGTCAATCTAGTATTAACAGTAGAGAGAAACTAGCTACATGGGATACACAAGTTACAAGACGAAGACAAAAAAAAACAAAAAACAACATAGAAAACAGAGAGTCAATCTAGTATTGACAATACAGAGAAACTGGCTACATGGGAAACACAAGTTACAAGACGAAGACAAACAAAACAAAAACACAACATAGAAAACAGAGAGTCAATCTAGTATTGACAGTACAGAAAAACTGGCTACATGGGATACACAAGTTACAAGACGAAGACAAACAAAACAAAACCACAACATAGAAAACAGAGAGTCAATCTAGTATTGACAGTACAGAGAAACTGGCTACATGGGATACACAAGTTACAAGACGAAGACAAACAAAACAAAAAACAACATAGCAAACAGAGAGTCAATCTAGTATTGACAATACAGAGAAACTGGATACATTGGATAGGCAAGTTACAAGACGAAGACAAACAAAACAAAAACACAACATAGAAAACAGAGAGTCAATCTAGTATTGACAATACAGAGAAACTGGATACATGGGATACACAAGTTACAAGACGAAGACAAACAAAACAAAAACACAACATAGAAAACAGAGAGTCAATCAAGAATTGACAATACTGAGAAACTGGCTACATGGGATACACAAGATACACGACGAAGACAAACTAAGCAAAATCACAACATAGAAAACAGAGAGTCAATCAAGAATTGACAAAACAGAGAAACTGACTACATGGGATACACAAGTTACAAGACGAAGACAAACAAAACATAAACACAACATAGAAAACAGTGAGTCAATCTAGTATTGAAAATACAGAGAAACTGGCTACATGGGATACACAAGTTACAAGACGAAGACAAACAAAACAAAAACACAACATAGAAAACAGAGAGTCAATCAAGTATTGACAATACAGAGAAACTGGATACATGGGATACACAAGTTACAAGACGAAGACAAACATAACAAAAACTCAACATAGAAAACAGAGAGTCAATCTGGTATTGACAGTACAGAGAAACTGGCTACATGGGATACACAAGTTACAAGACGAAGACAAACAAAACAAAAAACAACATAGCAAACAGAGAGTCAATCTAGTATTGACAATACAGAGAAACTGGATACATTGGATACACAAGTTACCAGACGAAGACAAACAAAACAAAAACACAACATAGAAAACAGAGAGTCAATCTAGTATTAACAATACAGAGAAACTGGCTACATGGGATACACAGGTTACAAGACGAAGACAAACAAAACAAAAACACAACATAGAAAACAGAGAGTCAATCAAGAATTGACAATACTAAGAAACTGGCTACATTGGATACACAAGATACACGACGAAGACAAACTAAACAAATCACAACATAGAAAACAGAGAGTCAACCTAGTATTGACAGTACAGAGAAACTGGCTACATGGGATTCACAAGTTACAAGACGAAGCCAAACAAAACAAAAATACAACATAGAAAACAGAGAGTCAATCAAGAATTGACAAAACAGAGAAACTGGCTACATGGGATACACAAGTTACAAGACGAAGACAAACAAAACAAAAACACAACATAGAAAACAGAGAGTCAATCTAGTATTGACAATACAGAGAAACTGGATACATGGGATACACAAGTTACAAGACGAAGAAAAACAACACAAAAACACAACAGAGAAAACAGAGAGTCAATCTAGTATTGACAATACAGAGAAACTGGCTACATGGGATACACAAGTTACAAGACGAAGACAAACAAAACAAAGCACAACATAGAAAACAGAGAATCAATCTAGTATTGACAATACAGAGAAACTGGCTACATGGGATACACAAGTTACAAGAAGAAGACAAACAAAACAAAACCACAACATAGAAAACAGAGAGTCAATCTAGTATTGACAGTACAGAGAAACTGGCTACATGGGATACACAAGTTACAAGACAAAGACAAACAAAACAAAAAACAACATAGCAAACAGAGAGTCAATCTAGTATTGACAATACAGAGAAACTGGATACATTGGATACACAAGTTACAAGACGAAGACAGACAAAACAAAAACACAACATAGAAAACAGAGAGTCAATCTAGTATTGACAATACAGAGTAACTGGCTACATGGGATACACAAGTTACAAGACGAAGACAAACAAAACAAAAACACAACATAGAAAACAGAGAGTCAATCAAGTATTGACAATACAGAGAAACTGGATACATGGGATACACAAGTTACAAGACGAAGACAACCATAACAAAAACTCAACATAGAAAACAGAGAGTCAATCTGGTATTAACAGTACTGAGAAACTGGCTACATGGGATATACAATTTACAAGAAGAAGACAAACAAAACAAAACCCCAACATAGAAAACAGAGATTCAATCTAGTATTGACAGTACAGAGAAACTGGCTACATGGGATACACAAGTTACAAGACGAAGACAAACAAAACAAAAAACAACATAGAAAACAGAGAGTCAATCTAGTATTGACAATACAGAGAAACTGGATACATTGGATACACAAGTTACCAGACGAAGACAAACAAAACAAAAAACAACATAGAAAACAGAGAGTCAATCAAGAATTGACAATACTGAGAAACTGGCTACATGGGATACACAAGATACACGACGAAGACAAACTAAACAACATCACAACATAGAAAACAGAGAGTCAACCTAGTATTGACAGTACAGAGAAACTGGCTACATGGGATTCACAAGTTACAAGACGAAGCCAAACAAAACAAAAACACAACATAGAAAACAGAGAGTCAATCAAGAATTGACAAAACAGAGAAACTGACTACATGGGATACACAAGTTACAAGACGAAGACAAACAAAACATAAACACAACATAGAAAACAGTGAGTCAATCTAGTATTGAAAATACAGAGAAACTGGCTACATGGGATACACAAGTTACAAGACGAAGACAAACAAAACAAAAACACAACATAGAAAACAGAGAGTCAATCAAGTATTGACAATACAGAGAAACTGGATACATGGGATACACAAGTTACAAGACGAAGACAAACATAACAAAAACTCAACATAGAAAACAGAGAGTCAATCTGGTATTAACAGTACTGAGAAACTGGCTACATGGGATACACAAGTTACAAGAAGAAGACAAACAAAACAAAACCACAACATAGAAAACAGAGAGTCAATCTAGTATTGACAGTACAGAGAAACTGGCTACATGGGATACACAAGTTACAAGACGAAGACAAACAAAACAAAAAACAACATAGCAAACAGAGAGTCAATCTAGTATTGACAATACAGAGAAACTGGATACATTGGATACACAAGTTACCAGACGAAGACAAACAAAACAAAAACACAACATAGAAAACAGAGAGTCAATCTAGTATTAACAATACAGAGAAACTGGCTACATGGGATACACAGGTTACAAGACGAAGACAAACAAAACAAAAACACAACATAGAAAACAGAGAGTCAATCAAGAATTGACAATACTAAGAAACTGGCTACATTGGATACACAAGATACACGACGAAGACAAACTAAACAAATCACAACATAGAAAACAGAGAGTCAACCTAGTATTGACAGTACAGAGAAACTGGCTACATGGGATTCACAAGTTACAAGACGAAGCCAAACAAAACAAAAATACAACATAGAAAACAGAGAGTCAATCAAGAATTGACAAAACAGAGAAACTGGCTACATGGGATACACAAGTTACAAGACGAAGACAAACAAAACAAAAACACAACATAGAAAACAGAGAGTCAATCTAGTATTGACAATACAGAGAAACTGGATACATGGGATACACAAGTTACAAGACGAAGAAAAACAACACAAAAACACAACAGAGAAAACAGAGAGTCAATCTAGTATTGACAATACAGAGAAACTGGCTACATGGGATACACAAGTTACAAGACGAAGACAAACAAAACAAAGCACAACATAGAAAACAGAGAATCAATCTAGTATTGACAATACAGAGAAACTGGCTACATGGGATACACAAGTTACAAGAAGAAGACAAACAAAACAAAACCACAACATAGAAAACAGAGAGTCAATCTAGTATTGACAGTACAGAGAAACTGGCTACATGGGATACACAAGTTACAAGACAAAGACAAACAAAACAAAAAACAACATAGCAAACAGAGAGTCAATCTAGTATTGACAATACAGAGAAACTGGATACATTGGATACACAAGTTACAAGACGAAGACAGACAAAACAAAAACACAACATAGAAAACAGAGAGTCAATCTAGTATTGACAATACAGAGAAACTGGCTACATGGGATACACAAGTTACAAGACGAAGACAAACAAAACAAAAACACAACATAGAAAACAGAGAGTCAATCAAGTATTGACAATACAGAGAAACTGGATACATGGGATACACAAGTTACAAGACGAAGACAACCATAACAAAAACTCAACATAGAAAACAGAGAGTCAATCTGGTATTAACAGTACTGAGAAACTGGCTACATGGGATATACAATTTACAAGAAGAAGACAAACAAAACAAAACCCCAACATAGAAAACAGAGATTCAATCTAGTATTGACAGTACAGAGAAACTGGCTACATGGGATACACAAGTTACAAGACGAAGACAAACAAAACAAAAAACAACATAGAAAACAGAGAGTCAATCTAGTATTGACAATACAGAGAAACTGGATACATTGGATACACAAGTTACCAGACGAAGACAAACAAAACAAAAAACAACATAGAAAACAGAGAGTCAATCAAGAATTGACAATACTGAGAAACTGGCTACATGGGATACACAAGATACACGACGAAGACAAACTAAACAACATCACAACATAGAAAACAGAGAGTCAACCTAGTATTGACAGTACAGAGAAACTGGCTACATGGGATTCACAAGTTACAAGACGAAGCCAAACAAAACAAAAACACAACATAGAAAACAGAGAGTCAATCAAGAATTGACAAAACAGAGAAACTGGCTACATGGGATACACAAGTTACAAGACGAAGACAAACAACACAAAAACACAACATAGAAAACAGAGAGTCAATCTAGTATTGACAATACAGAGAAACTGGATACATGGGATACACAAGTTACAAGACGAAGACAAACAACACAAAAACACAACATAGAAAACAGAGAGTCAATCAAGAATTGACAATACAGAGAAACTGGATACATTGGATACACAAGTTACCAGACGAAGACAAACAAAACAAAAAACAACATAGCAAACAGAGAGTCAATCTAGTATTGACAATACAGAGAAACTGGATACATTGGATACACAGGTTACAAGACGAAGACAAACAAAACAAAAACACAACATAGAAAACAGAGAGTCAATCAAGAATTGACAATACTGAGAAACTGGCTACATGGGATACACAAGATACACGACGAAGACAAACTAAACAACATCACAACATAGAAAACAGAGAGTCAACCTAGTATTGACAGTACAGAGAAACTGGCTACATGGGATTCACAAGTTACAAGACGAAGCCAAACAAAACAAAAACACAACATAGAAAACAGAGAGTCAATCAAGAATTGACAAAACAGAGAAACTGGCTACATGGGATACACAAGTTACAAGACGAAGACAAACAACACAAAAACACAACATAGAAAACAGAGAGTCAATCTAGTATTGACAATACAGAGAAAATGGATACATGGGATACACAAGTTACAAGACGAAGACAAACAACACAAAAACACAACATAGAAAACAGAGAGTCAATCAAGAATTGACAATACAGAGAAACTGGATACATTGGATACACAAGTTACCAGACGAAGACAAACAAAACAAAAAACAACATAGCAAACAGAGAGTCAATCTAGTATTGACAATACAGAGAAACTGGATACATTGGATACACAAGTTACAAGACGAAGACAAAAAAAACAAAAACACAAGATAGAAAACAGAGAGTCAATCTAGTATTGACAGTACAGACAAACTGGCTACATGGGATACACAAGTTACAAGACGAAGACAAACAAAACAAAAAACAACATAGCAAACAGAGAGTCAATCTAGTATTGACAATACAGAGAAACTGGCTACATGGGATACACAGGTTACAAGACGAAGACAAACAAAACAAAAACACAACATAGAAAACAGAGAGTCAATCAAGAATTGACAATACTGAGAAACTGGCTACATGGGATACACAAGATACACGACGAAGACAAACTAAACAACATCATAACATAGAAAACAGAGAGTCAACCTAGTATTGACAGTACAGAGAAACTGGCTACATGGGATTCACAGGTTACAAGACGAAGACAAACAAAACAAAAACACAACATAGAAAACAGAGAGTCAATCAAGAATTGACAATACTGAGAAACTGGCTACATGGGATACACAAGATACACGACGAAGACAAACTAAACAACATCACAACATAGAAAACAGAGAGTCAACCTAGTATTGACAGTACAGAGAAACTGGCTACATGGGATTCACAAGTTACAAGACGAAGCCAAACAAAACAAAAACACAACATAGAAAACAGAGAGTCAATCAAGAATTGACAAAACAGAGAAACTGGCTACATGGGATACACAAGTTACAAGACGAAGACAAACAAAACAAAAACACAACATAGAAAACAGAGAGTCAATCTAGTATTGACAATACAGAGAAACTGGATACATGGGATACACAAGTTACAAGACGAAGACAAACAACACAAAAACACAACATAGAAAACAGAGAGTCAATCAAGAATTGACAATACAGAGAAACTGGATACATTGGATACACAAGTTACCAGACGAAGACAAACAAAACAAAAAACAACATAGCAAACAGAGAGTCAATCTAGTATTGACAATACAGAGAAACTGGATACATTGGATACACAAGTTACAAGACGAAGACAAAAAAAACAAAAACACAAGATAGAAAACAGAGAGTCAATCTAGTATTGACAGTACAGAGAAACTGGCTACATGGGATACACAAGTTACAAGACGAAGACAAACAAAACAAATCACAACATAGCAAACAGAGAGTCAATCTAGTATTGACAATACAGAGAAACTGGCTACATGGGATACACAGGTTACAAGACGAAGCCAAACAAAACAAAAACACAACATAGAAAACAGAGAGTCAATCAAGAATTGACAAAACAGAGAAACTGGCTACATGGGATACACAAGTTACAAGACGAAGACAAACAAAACAAAAACACAACATAGAAAACAGAGAGTCAATCTAGTATTGACAATACAGAGAAACTGGATACATGGGATACACAAGTTACAAGACGAAGACAAACAACACAAAAACACAACATAGAAAACAGAGAGTCAATCAAGAATTGACAATACAGAGAAACTGGATACATTGGATACACAAGTTACCAGACGAAGACAAACAAAACAAAAAACAACATAGCAAACAGAGAGTCAATCTAGTATTGACAATACAGAGAAACTGGATACATTGGATACACAAGTTACAAGACGAAGACAAAAAAAACAAAAACACAAGATAGAAAACAGAGAGTCAATCTAGTATTGACAGTACAGACAAACTGGCTACATGGGATACACAAGTTACAAGACGAAGACAAACAAAACAAAAAACAACATAGCAAACAGAGAGTCAATCTAGTATTGACAATACAGAGAAACTGGCTACATGGGATACACAGGTTACAAGACGAAGACAAACAAAACAAAAACACAACATAGAAAACAGAGAGTCAATCAAGAATTGACAATACTGAGAAACTGGCTACATGGGATACACAAGATACACGACGAAGACAAACTAAACAACATCATAACATAGAAAACAGAGAGTCAACCTAGTATTGACAGTACAGAGAAACTGGCTACATGGGATTCACAGGTTACAAGACGAAGACAAACAAAACAAAAACACAACATAGAAAACAGAGAGTCAATCAAGAATTGACAATACTGAGAAACTGGCTACATGGGATACACAAGATACACGACGAAGACAAACTAAACAACATCACAACATAGAAAACAGAGAGTCAACCTAGTATTGACAGTACAGAGAAACTGGCTACATGGGATTCACAAGTTACAAGACGAAGCCAAACAAAACAAAAACACAACATAGAAAACAGAGAGTCAATCAAGAATTGACAAAACAGAGAAACTGGCTACATGGGATACACAAGTTACAAGACGAAGACAAACAAAACAAAAACACAACATAGAAAACAGAGAGTCAATCTAGTATTGACAATACAGAGAAACTGGATACATGGGATACACAAGTTACAAGACGAAGACAAACAACACAAAAACACAACATAGAAAACAGAGAGTCAATCAAGAATTGACAATACAGAGAAACTGGATACATTGGATACACAAGTTACCAGACGAAGACAAACAAAACAAAAAACAACATAGCAAACAGAGAGTCAATCTAGTATTGACAATACAGAGAAACTGGATACATTGGATACACAAGTTACAAGACGAAGACAAAAAAAACAAAAACACAAGATAGAAAACAGAGAGTCAATCTAGTATTGACAGTACAGAGAAACTGGCTACATGGGATACACAAGTTACAAGACGAAGACAAACAAAACAAAAAACAACATAGCAAACAGAGAGTCAATCTAGTATTGACAATACAGAGAAACTGGCTACATGGGATACACAGGTTACAAGACGAAGACAAACAAAACAAAAACACAACATAGAAAACAGAGAGTCAATCAAGAATTGACAATACTGAGAAACTGGCTACATGGGATACACAAGATACACGACGAAGACAAACTAAACAACATCACAACATAGAAAACAGAGAGTCAACCTAGTATTGACAGTACAGAGAAACTGGCTACATGGGATTCACAGGTTACAAGACGAAGACAAACAAAACAAAAACACAACATAGAAAACAGAGAGTCAATCAAGAATTGACAATACTGAGAAACTGGCTACATGGGATACACAAGATACACGACGAAGACAAACTAAACAAAATCACAACATAGAAAACAGAGAGTCAACCTAGTATTGACAATACAGAGAAACTGGCTACATGGGATTCACAAGTTACAAGACGAAGCCAAACAAAACAAAAACACAACATAGAAAACAGAGAGTCAATCAAGAATTGACAAAACAGAGAAACTGGATACATGGGATACACAAGTTACAAGACAAAGACAAACAACACAAAAACACAACATAGAAAACAGAGAGTCAATCTAGTATTGACAATACAGAGAAACTGGCTACATGGGATACACAAGTTACAAGTCGAAGACAAACAAAACAAAAACACAACATAGAAAACAGAGAGTCAATCTAGTATTGACAGTACAGAGAAACTGGCTACATGGGATACACAAGTTACAAGAAGAAGACAAACAAAACAAAACCACAACATAGAAAACAGAGAGTCAATCTAGTATTGGCAGTACAGAGAAACTGGCTACATGGGATACACAAGTTACAAGACGAAGACAAACAAAACAAAAAACAACATAGCAAACAGAGAGTCAATCTAGTATTGACAATACAGAGAAACTGGATACATTGGATACACAAGTTACAAGACGAAGACAAACAAAACAAAAACACAACATAGAAAACAGAGAGTCAATCAAGAATTGACAAAACAGAGAAACTGGCTACATGGGATACACAAGTTACAAGACGAAGACAAACAAAACAAAAACACAACATAGAAAACAGAGAGTCAATCTAGTATTGACAATACAGAGAAACTGGATACATGGGATACACAAGTTACAAGACGAAGACAAACAACACAAAAACACAACATAGAAAACAGAGAGTCAATCAAGAATTGACAATACAGAGAAACTGGATACATTGGATACACAAGTTACCAGACGAAGACAAACAAAACAAAAAACAACATAGCAAACAGAGAGTCAATCTAGTATTGACAATACAGAGAAACTGGATACATTGGATACACAAGTTACAAGACGAAGACAAAAAAAACAAAAACACAAGATAGAAAACAGAGAGTCAATCTAGTATTGACAGTACAGAGAAACTGGCTACATGGGATACACAAGTTACAAGACGAAGACAAACAAAACAAAAAACAACATAGCAAACAGAGAGTCAATCTAGTATTGACAATACAGAGAAACTGGCTACATGGGATACACAGGTTACAAGACGAAGACAAACAAAACAAAAACACAACATAGAAAACAGAGAGTCAATCAAGAATTGACAATACTGAGAAACTGGCTACATGGGATACACAAGATACACGACGAAGACAAACTAAACAACATCACAACATAGAAAACAGAGAGTCAACCTAGTATTGACAGTACAGAGAAACTGGCTACATGGGATTCACAGGTTACAAGACGAAGACAAACAAAACAAAAACACAACATAGAAAACAGAAAGTCAATCAAGAATTGACAATACTGAGAAACTGGCTACATGGGATACACAAGATACACGACGAAGACAAACTAAACAAAATCACAACATAGAAAACAGAGAGTCAACCTAGTATTGACAATACAAAGAAACTGGCTACATGGGATTCACAAGTTACAAGACGAAGCCAAACAAAACAAAAACACAACATAGAAAACAGAGAGTCAATCAAGAATTGACAAAACAGAGAAACTGGCTACATGGGATACACAAGTTACAAGACGAAGACAAACAACACAAAAACACAACATAGAAAACAGAGAGTGAATCTAGTATTGACAATACAGAGAAACTGGCTACATGGGATACACAAGTTACAAGTCGAAGACAAACAAAACAAAAACACAACATAGAAAACAGAGAGTCAATCTAGTATTGACAGTACAGAGAAACTGGCTACATGGGATACACAAGTTACAAGAAGAAGACAAACAAAACAAAACCACAACATAGAAAACAGAGAGTCAATCTAGTATTGACAGTACAGAGAAACTGGCTACATGGGATACACAAGTTACAAGACGAAGACAAACAAAACAAAAAACAACATAGCAAACAGAGAGTCAATCTAGTATTGACAATACAGAGAAACTGGATACATTGGATACACAAGTTACAAGACGAAGACAAACAAAACAAAAACACAACATAGAAAACAGAGAGTCAATCTAGTATTGACAATACAGAGAAACTGGATACATGGGATACACAAGTTACAAGACGAAGACAAACTAAGCAAAATCACAACATAGAAAACAGAGAGTCAACCTAGTATTGACAGTACAGAGAAACCGGCTACATGGGATTCACAAGTTACAAGACGAAGACAAACAAAACAAAAACACAACATAGAAAACAGAGAGTCAATCAAGAATTGACAAAACAGAGAAACTGACTACATGGGATACACAAGTTACAAGACGAAGACAAACAAAACAAAAACACAACATAGAAAACAGAGAGTCAATCTAGTATTGACAATACAGAGAAACTGGATATATGGGATACACAAGTTACAAGACGAAGACAAACAACACAAAAAACAACATAGCAAACAGAGAGTCAATCTAGTATTGACAATACAGAGAAACTGGATACATTAGATACACAAGTTACAAGACGAAGACAAACAAAACAAAAACACAACATAGAAAACAGAGAGTCAATCTAGTATTGACAATACAGAGAAACTGGATACATGGGATACACAAGTTACAAGACGAAGACAAACAAAACATAAACACAACATAGAAAACAGAGAGTCAATCTAGTATTGAAAATACAGAGAAACTGGCTACATGGGATACACAAGTTACAAGACGAAGACAAACAAAACAAAAACACAACATAGAAAACAGAGAGTCAATCAAGTATTGACAATACAGAGCAACTGGATACATGGGATACACAAGTTACAAGACGAAGACAAACATAACAAAAACTCAACATAGAAAACAGAGAGTCAATCTGGTATTAACAGTACTGAGAAACTGGCTACATGGGATACACAAGTTACAAGAAGAAGACAAACAAAACAAAACCACAACATAGAAAACAGAGAGTCAATCTAGTATTGACAGTACAGAGAAACTGGCTACATGGGATACACAAGTTACAAGAAGAAGACAAACAAAACAAAAAACGACATAGCAAACAGAGAGTCAATCTAGTATTGACAATACAGAGAAACTGGATACATTGGATACACAAGTTACAAGACGAAGAAAAACAAAACAAAAACACAACATAGAAAACAGAGAGTCAATCTAGTATTAACAATACAGAGAAACTGGCTAAATGGGATACACAGGTTACAAGACGAAGACAAACAAAACAAAAACACAACATAGAAAACAGAGAGTCAATCAAGAATTGACAATACTGAGAAACTGGCTACATGGGATACACAAGATACACGACGAAGACAAACGAAACAAAATCACAACATAGAAAACAGAGAGTCAACCTAGTATTGACAGTACAGAGAAACTGGCTACATGGGATTCACAAGTTACAAGACGAAGCCAAACAAAACAAAAACACAACATAGAAAACAGAGAGTCAATCAAGAATTGACAAAACAGAGAAACTGGCTACATGGGATACACAAGTTACAAGACGAAGACAAACAAAACAAAAACACAACATAGAAAACAGAGAGTCAATCTAGTTTTGACAATACAGAGAAACTGGATACATGGGATACACAAGTTACAAGACGAAGACAAACAACACAAAAACACAACATAGAAAACAGAGAGTCAATCTAGTATTGACAATACAGAGAAACTGGCTACATGGGATACACAAGTTACAAGACGAAGACAAACAAAACAAAAACACAACATAGAAAACAGAGAGTCAATCTAGTATTGAGAGTACAGAGAAACTGGCTACATGGGATACACAAGTTACAAGAAGAAGACAAACAAAACAAAACCACAACATAGAAAACAGAGAGTCAATCTAGTATTGACAGTACAGAGAAACTGGCTACATGGGATACACAAGTTACAAGACGAAGACAAACAAAACAAAAAACAACATAGCAAACAGAGAGTCAATCTAGTATTGACAATACAGAGATACTGGATACATTGGATACACAAGTTACAAGACGAAGACAAACAAAACAAAAACACAACATAGAAAACAGAGAGTCAATCTAGTATTGACAATACAGAGAAACTGAATACATGGGATACACAAGTTACAAGACGAAGACAAACATAACAAAAACACAACATAGAAAACAGAGAGTCAATCTAGTATTAACAATACAGAGAAACTGGATACATGGGATGCACAAGTTACAAGACGAAGACAAACAAAACAAAAACACAACATAGAAAACAGAGAGTCAATCAAGAATTGACAATACTGAGAAACTGGCTACATGGGATAAACAAGATACACGACGAAGACAAACAAAACAAAAACTCAACATAGAAAACAGAGAGTCAACCTAGTATTGACAGTACAGAGAAACTGGCTACATGGGATTCACAAGTTACAAGACGAAGACAAACAAAACAAAAACACAACATAGAAAACAGAGAGTCAATCAAGAATTGACAAAACAGAGAAACTGACTACATGGGATACACAAGTTACAAGACGAAGACAAACAAAACAAAAACACAACATAGAAAACAGAGAGTCAATCTAGTATTAACAATACAGAGAAACTGGATACATGGGATACACAAGTTACAAGACGAAGACAAACAAAACAAAAACACAACATAGAAAACAGAGAGTCAATCAAGAATTGACAGTACAGAGAAACTGGATACATGGGATACACAAGTTACAAGACGAAGACAATCAAAACAAAAAACAACATAGCAAACAGAGAGTCAATCAAGTATTGACAATACAGAGAAACTGGATACATTGGATACACAAGTTACAAGACGAAGACAAACAAAACAAAAACACAACATAGAAAACAGAGAATCAATCTAGTATTGACAATACAGAGAAACTGGATACATGGGATACACAAGTTACAAGACAAAGACAAACATAACAAAAACTCAACATAGAAAACAGAGAGTCAATCTAGTATTAACAGTACAGAGAAACTGGCTACATGGGATACACAGGTTACAAGACGAAGACAAACAAAACAAAAACACAACATAGAAAACAGAGAGTCAATCTAGTATTAACAATACAGAGAAACTGGATACATGGGATACACAAGTTACAAGACGAAGACAAACAAAACAAAAACACAACATAGAAAACAGAGAGTCAACCTAGTATTGACAGTACAGAGAAACTGGCTACATGGGATTCACAAGTTACAAGACGAAGACAAACAAAACAAAAACACAACATAGAAAACAGAGAGTCAATCAAGAATTGACAAAACAGAGAAACTGGCTACATGGGATACACAAGTTACAAGACGAAGACAAACAAAACAAAAAACAACATAGAAAACAGAGAGTCAATCTAGTATTGACAATACAGAGAAACTGGATACATTGGATACACAAGTTACAAGACGAAGACAAACAAAACCAAAACACAACATAGAAAACAGAGAGTCAATCTAGTATTAACAATACAGAGAAACTGGCTACATGGGATACACAAGTTACAAGACGAAGACAATCAAAACAAAAAACAACATAGCAAACAGAGAGTCAATCAAGTATTGACAATACAGAGAAACTGGATACATTGGATACACAAGTTACAAGACGAAGACAAACAAAACAAAAACACAACATAGAAAACAGAGAGTCAATCTAGTATTGACAATACAGAGAAACTGGATACATGGGATACACAAGTTACAAGACAAAGACAAACATAACAAAAACTCAACATAGAAAACAGAGAGTCAATCTAGTATTAACAGTACAGAGAAACTGGCTACATGGGATACACAGGTTACAAGACGAAGACAAACAAAACAAAAACACAACATAGAAAACAGAGAGTCAATCTAGTATTAACAATACAGAGAAACTGGATACATGGGAAACACAAATTACAAGACGAAGACAAACAAAACAAAAACACAACATAGAAAACAGAGAGTCAACCTAGTATTGACAGTACAGAGAAACTGGCTACATGGGATTCACAAGTTACAAGACGAAGACAAACAAAACAAAAACACAACATAGAAAACAGAGAGTCAATCAAGAATTGACAAAACAGAGAAACTGGCTACATGGGATACACAAGTTACAAGACGAAGACAAACAAAACAAAAAACAACATAGCAAACAGAGAGTCAATCTAGTATTGACAATACAGAGAAACTGGATACATTGGATACACAAGTTACAAGACGAAGACAAACAAAACAAAAACACAACATAGAAAACAGAGAGTCAATCTAGTATTGACAATACAGAGAAACTGGATACATGGGATACACAAGTTACAAGACGAAGACAAACTAAGCAAAATCACAACATAGAAAACAGAGAGTCAACCTAGTATTGACAGTACAGAGAAACCGGCTACATGGGATTCACAAGTTACAAGACGAAGACAAACAAAACAAAAACACAACATAGAAAACAGAGAGTCAATCAAGAATTGACAAAACAGAGAAACTGACTACATGGGATACACAAGTTACAAGACGAAGACAAACAAAACAAAAACACAACATAGAAAACAGAGAGTCAATCTAGTATTGACAATACAGAGAAACTGGATATATGGGATACACAAGTTACAAGACGAAGACAAACAACACAAAAAACAACATAGCAAACAGAGAGTCAATCTAGTATTGACAATACAGAGAAACTGGATACTTTAGATACACAAGTTACAAGACGAAGACAAACAAAACAAAAACACAACATAGAAAACAGAGAGTCAATCTAGTATTGACAATACAGAGAAACTGGATACATGGGATACACAAGTTACAAGACGAAGACAAACAAAACATAAACACAACATAGAAAACAGAGAGTCAATCTAGTATTGAAAATACAGAGAAACTGGCTACATGGGATACACAAGTTACAAGACGAAGACAAACAAAACAAAAACACAACATAGAAAACAGAGAGTCAATCAAGTATTGACAATACAGAGCAACTGGATACATGGGATACACAAGTTACAAGACGAAGACAAACATAACAAAAACTCAACATAGAAAACAGAGAGTCAATCTGGTATTAACAGTACTGAGAAACTGGCTACATGGGATACACAAGTTACAAGAAGAAGACAAACAAAACAAAACCACAACATAGAAAACAGAGAGTCAATCTAGTATTGACAGTACAGAGAAACTGGCTACATGGGATACACAAGTTACAAGAAGAAGACAAACAAAACAAAAAACGACATAGCAAACAGAGAGTCAATCTAGTATTGACAATACAGAGAAACTGGATACATTGGATACACAAGTTACAAGACGAAGAAAAACAAAACAAAAACACAACATAGAAAACAGAGAGTCAATCTAGTATTAACAATACAGAGAAACTGGCTAAATGGGATACACAGGTTACAAGACGAAGACAAACAAAACAAAAACACAACATAGAAAACAGAGAGTCAATCAAGAATTGACAATACTGAGAAACTGGCTACATGGGATACACAAGATACACGACGAAGACAAACGAAACAAAATCACAACATAGAAAACAGAGAGTCAACCTAGTATTGACAGTACAGAGAAACTGGCTACATGGGATTCACAAGTTACAAGACGAAGCCAAACAAAACAAAAACACAACATAGAAAACAGAGAGTCAATCAAGAATTGACAAAACAGAGAAACTGGCTACATGGGATACACAAGTTACAAGACGAAGACAAACAAAACAAAAACACAACATAGAAAACAGAGAGTCAATCTAGTTTTGACAATACAGAGAAACTGGATACATGGGATACACAAGTTACAAGACGAAGACAAACAACACAAAAACACAACATAGAAAACAGAGAGTCAATCTAGTATTGACAATACAGAGAAACTGGCTACATGGGATACACAAGTTACAAGACGAAGACAAACAAAACAAAAACACAACATAGAAAACAGAGAGTCAATCTAGTATTGAGAGTACAGAGAAACTGGCTACATGGGATACACAAGTTACAAGAAGAAGACAAACAAAACAAAACCACAACATAGAAAACAGAGAGTCAATCTAGTATTGACAGTACAGAGAAACTGGCTACATGGGATACACAAGTTACAAGACGAAGACAAACAAAACAAAAAACAACATAGCAAACAGAGAGTCAATCTAGTATTGACAATACAGAGATACTGGATACATTGGATACACAAGTTACAAGACGAAGACAAACAAAACAAAAACACAACATAGAAAACAGAGAGTCAATCTAGTATTGACAATACAGAGAAACTGAATACATGGGATACACAAGTTACAAGACGAAGACAAACATAACAAAAACACAACATAGAAAACAGAGAGTCAATCTAGTATTAACAATACAGAGAAACTGGATACATGGGATGCACAAGTTACAAGACGAAGACAAACAAAACAAAAACACAACATAGAAAACAGAGAGTCAATCAAGAATTGACAATACTGAGAAACTGGCTACATGGGATAAACAAGATACACGACGAAGACAAACAAAACAAAAACTCAACATAGAAAACAGAGAGTCAACCTAGTATTGACAGTACAGAGAAACTGGCTACATGGGATTCACAAGTTACAAGACGAAGACAAACAAAACAAAAACACAACATAGAAAACAGAGAGTCAATCAAGAATTGACAAAACAGAGAAACTGACTACATGGGATACACAAGTTACAAGACGAAGACAAACAAAACAAAAACACAACATAGAAAACAGAGAGTCAATCTAGTATTAACAATACAGAGAAACTGGATACATGGGATACACAAGTTACAAGACGAAGACAAACAAAACAAAAACACAACATAGAAAACAGAGAGTCAATCAAGAATTGACAGTACAGAGAAACTGGATACATGGGATACACAAGTTACAAGACGAAGACAATCAAAACAAAAAACAACATAGCAAACAGAGAGTCAATCAAGTATTGACAATACAGAGAAACTGGATACATTGGATACACAAGTTACAAGACGAAGACAAACAAAACAAAAACACAACATAGAAAACAGAGAATCAATCTAGTATTGACAATACAGAGAAACTGGATACATGGGATACACAAGTTACAAGACAAAGACAAACATAACAAAAACTCAACATAGAAAACAGAGAGTCAATCTAGTATTAACAGTACAGAGAAACTGGCTACATGGGATACACAGGTTACAAGACGAAGACAAACAAAACAAAAACACAACATAGAAAACAGAGAGTCAATCTAGTATTAACAATACAGAGAAACTGGATACATGGGATACACAAGTTACAAGACGAAGACAAACAAAACAAAAACACAACATAGAAAACAGAGAGTCAACCTAGTATTGACAGTACAGAGAAACTGGCTACATGGGATTCACAAGTTACAAGACGAAGACAAACAAAACAAAAACACAACATAGAAAACAGAGAGTCAATCAAGAATTGACAAAACAGAGAAACTGGCTACATGGGATACACAAGTTACAAGACGAAGACAAACAAAACAAAAAACAACATAGAAAACAGAGAGTCAATCTAGTATTGACAATACAGAGAAACTGGATACATTGGATACACAAGTTACAAGACGAAGACAAACAAAACCAAAACACAACATAGAAAACAGAGAGTCAATCTAGTATTAACAATACAGAGAAACTGGCTACATGGGATACACAAGTTACAAGACGAAGACAATCAAAACAAAAAACAACATAGCAAACAGAGAGTCAATCAAGTATTGACAATACAGAGAAACTGGATACATTGGATACACAAGTTACAAGACGAAGACAAACAAAACAAAAACACAACATAGAAAACAGAGAGTCAATCTAGTATTGACAATACAGAGAAACTGGATACATGGGATACACAAGTTACAAGACAAAGACAAACATAACAAAAACTCAACATAGAAAACAGAGAGTCAATCTAGTATTAACAGTACAGAGAAACTGGCTACATGGGATACACAGGTTACAAGACGAAGACAAACAAAACAAAAACACAACATAGAAAACAGAGAGTCAATCTAGTATTAACAATACAGAGAAACTGGATACATGGGAAACACAAATTACAAGACGAAGACAAACAAAACAAAAACACAACATAGAAAACAGAGAGTCAACCTAGTATTGACAGTACAGAGAAACTGGCTACATGGGATTCACAAGTTACAAGACGAAGACAAACAAAACAAAAACACAACATAGAAAACAGAGAGTCAATCAAGAATTGACAAAACAGAGAAACTGGCTACATGGGATACACAAGTTACAAGACGAAGACAAACAAAACAAAAAACAACATAGAAAACAGAGAGTCAATCTAGTATTGACAATACAGAGAAACTGGATACATGGGATACACAAGTTACAAGACGAAGACAAACAAAACAAAAACACAACATAGAAAACAGAGAGTCAATCTAGTATTGACAATACTGAGAAACTGGCTACATGGGATACACAAGATACACGACGAAGACAAACTAAACAAAATCACAACATAGAAAACAGAGAGTCAATCAAGAATTGACAAAACAGAGAAACTGGCTACATGGGATACACAAGTTACAAGACGAAGACAAACAAAACAAAAACACAACATAGAAAACAGAGAGTCAATCTAGTTTTGACAATACAGAGAAACTGGATACATGGGATACACAAGTTACAAGACGAAGACAAACAACACAAAAACACAACATAGAAAACAGAGAGTCAATCTAGTATTGACAATACAGAGAAACTGGCTACATGGGATACACAAGTTACAAGACGAAGACAAACAAAACAAAAACACAACATAGAAAACAGAGAGTCAATATAGTATTGAGAGTACAGAGAAACTGGCTACATGGGATACACAAGTTACAAGAAGAAGACAAACAAAACAAAACCACAACATAGAAAACAGAGAGTCAATCTAGTATTGACAGTACAGAGAAACTGGCTACATGGGATACACAAGTTACAAGACGAAGACAAACAAAACAAAAAACAACATAGCAAACAGAGAGTCAATCTAGTATTGACAATACAGAGAAACTGGATACATTGGATACACAAGTTACAAGACGAAGACAAACAAAACAAAAACACAACATAGAAAACAGAGAGTCAATCTAGTATTGACAATACAGAGAAACTGAATACATGGGATACACAAGTTACAAGACGAAGACAAACATAACAAAAACACAACATAGAAAACAGAGAGTCAATCTAGTATTAACAATACAGAGAAACTGGATACATGGGATGCACATGTTACAAGACGAAGACAAACAAAACAAAAACACAACATAGAAAACAGAGAGTCAATCAAGAATTGACAATACTGAGAAACTGGCTACATGGGATACACAAGATACACGACGAAGACAAACAAAACAAAAACTCAACATAGAAAACAGAGAGTCAACCTAGTATTGACAGTACAGAGAAACTGGCTACATGGGATTCACAAGTTACAAGACGAAGACAAACAAAACAAAAACACAACATAGAAAACAGAGAGTCAATCTAGAATTGACAAAACAGAGAAACTGACTACATGGGATACACAAGTTACAAGACGAAGACAAACAAAACAAAAACACAACATAGAAAACAGAGAGTCAATCTAGTATTAACAATACAGAGAAACTGGATACATGGGATACACAAGTTACAAGACGAAGACAAACAAAACAAAAACACAACATAGAAAACAGAGAGTCAATCAAGAATTGACAGTACAGAGAAACTGGATACATGGGATACACAAGTTACAAGACGAAGACAATCAAAACAAAAAACAACATAGCAAACAGAGAGTCAATCAAGTATTGACAATACAGAGAAACTGGATACATTGGATACACAAGTTACAAGACGAAGACAAACAAAACAAAAACACAACATAGAAAACAGAGAGTCAATCTAGTATTGACAATACAGAGAAACTGGATACATGGGATACACAAGTTACAAGACAAAGACAAACATAACAAAAACTCAACATAGAAAACAGAGAGTCAATCTAGTATTAACAGTACAGAGAAACTGGCTACATGGGATACACAGGTTACAAGACGAAGACAAACAAAACAAAAACACAACATAGAAAACAGAGAGTCAATCTAGTATTAACAATACAGAGAAACTGGATACATGGGATACACAAGTTACAAGACGAAGACAAACAAAACAAAAACACAACATAGAAAACAGAGAGTCAATCTAGTATTGACAATACAGAGAAACTGAATACATGGGATACACAAGTTACAAGACGAAGACAAACATAACAAAAACACAACATAGAAAACAGAGAGTCAATCTAGTATTAACAATACAGAGAAACTGGATACATGGGATGCACAAGTTACAAGACGAAGACAAACAAAACAAAAACACAACATAGAAAACAGAGAGTCAATCAAGAATTGACAATACTGAGAAACTGGCTACATGGGATACACAAGATACACGACGAAGACAAACAAAACAAAAACTCAACATAGAAAACAGAGAGTCAACCTAGTATTGACAGTACAGAGAAACTGGCTACATGGGATTCACAAGTTACAAGACGAAGACAAACAAAACAAAAATACAACATAGAAAACAGAGAGTCAATCAAGAATTGACAAAACAGAGAAACTGACTACATGGGATACACAAGTTACAAGACGAAGACAAACAAAACAAAAACACAACATAGAAAACAGAGAGTCAATCTAGTATTAACAATACAGAGAAACTGGATACATGGGATACACAAGTTACAAGACGAAGACAAACAAAACAAAAACACAACATAGAAAACAGAGAGTCAATCAAGAATTGACAGTACAGAGAAACTGGATACATGGGATACACAAGTTACAAGACGAAGACAATCAAAACAAAAAACAACATAGCAAACAGAGAGTCAATCAAGTATTGACAATACAGAGAAACTGGATACATTGGATACACAAGTTACAAGACGAAGACAAACAAAACAAAAACACAACATAGAAAACAGAGAGTCAATCTAGTATTGACAATACAGAGAAACTGGATACATGGGATACACAAGTTACAAGACAAAGACAAACATAACAAAAACTCAACATAGAAAACAGAGAGTCAATCTAGTATTAACAGTACAGAGAAACTGGCTACATGGGATACACAGGTTACAAGACGAAGACAAACAAAACAAAAACACAACATAGAAAACAGAGAGTCAATCTAGTATTAACAATACAGAGAAACTGGATACATGGGATACACAAGTTACAAGACGAAGACAAACAAAACAAAAACACAACATAGAAAACAGAGAGTCAACCTAGTATTGACAGTACAGAGAAACTGGCTACATGGGATTCACAAGTTACAAGACGAAGACAAACAAAACAAAAACACAACATAGAAAACAGAGAGTCAATCAAGAATTGACAAAACAGAGAAACTGGCTACATGGGATACACAAGTTACAAGACGAAGACAAACAAAACAAAAAACAACATAGAAAACAGAGAGTCAATCTAGTATTGACAATACAGAGAAACTGGATACATGGGATACACAAGTTACAAGACGAAGACAAACAAAACAAAAACACAACATAGAAAACAGAGAGTCAATCTAGTATTGACAATACAGAGAAACTGGATACATTGGATACACAAGTTACAAGACGAAGACAAACAAAACAAAAACACAACATAGAAAACAGAGAGTCAATCTAGTATTGACAATACAGAGATACTGGCTACATGGGATACACAAGTTACAAGACGAAGACAAACAAAACAAAAAACAACATAGAAAACAGAGAGTCAATCTAGTATTGACAATACAGAGAAACTGGATACATTGGATACACAAGTTACCAGACGAAGACAAACAAAACAAAAAACAACATAGAAAACAGAGAGTCAATCAAGAATTGACAATACTGAGAAACTGGCTACATGGGATACACAAGATACACGACGAAGACAAACTAAACAACATCACAACATAGAAAACAGAGAGTCAACCTAGTATTGACAGTACAGAGAAACTGGCTACATGGGATTCACAAGTTACAAGACGAAGCCAAACAAAACAAAAACACAACATAGAAAACAGAGAGTCAATCAAGAATTGACAAAACAGAGAAACTGACTACATGGGATACACAAGTTACAAGACGAAGACAAACAAAACATAAACACAACATAGAAAACAGTGAGTCAATCTAGTATTGAAAATACAGAGAAACTGGCTACATGGGATACACAAGTTACAAGACGAAGACAAACAAAACAAAAACACAACATAGAAAACAGAGAGTCAATCAAGTATTGACAATACAGAGAAACTGGATACATGGGATACACAAGTTACAAGACGAAGACAAACATAACAAAAACTCAACATAGAAAACAGAGAGTCAATCTGGTATTAACAGTACTGAGAAACTGGCTACATGGGATACACAAGTTACCAGACGAAGACAAACAAAACAAAAACACAACATAGAAAACAGAGAGTCAATCTAGTATTAACAATACAGAGAAACTGGCTACATGGGATACACAGGCTACAAGACGAAGACAAACAAAACAAAAACACAACATAGAAAACAGAGAGTCAATCAAGAATTGACAATACTAAGAAACTGGCTACATTGGATACACAAGATACACGACGAAGACAAACTAAACAAATCACAACATAGAAAACAGAGAGTCAACCTAGTATTGACAGTACAGAGAAACTGGCTACATGGGATTCACAAGTTACAAGACGAAGCCAAACAAAACAAAAATACAACATAGAAAACAGAGAGTCAATCAAGAATTGACAAAACAGAGAAACTGGCTACATGGGATACACAAGTTACAAGACGAAGACAAACAAAACAAAAACACAACATAGAAAACAGAGAGTCAATCTAGTATTGACAATACAGAGAAACTGGATACATGGGATACACAAGTTACAAGACGAAGAAAAACAACACAAAAACACAACAGAGAAAACAGAGAGTCAATCTAGTATTGACAATACAGAGAAACTGGCTACATGGGATACACAAGTTACAAGACGAAGACAAACAAAACAAAGCACAACATAGAAAACAGAGAATCAATCTAGTATTGACAATACAGAGAAACTGGCTACATGGGATACACAAGTTACAAGAAGAAGACAAACAAAACAAAACCACAACATAGAAAACAGAGAGTCAATCTAGTATTGACAGTACAGAGAAACTGGCTACATGGGATACACAAGTTACAAGACAAAGACAAACAAAACAAAAAACAACATAGCAAACAGAGAGTCAATCTAGTATTGACAATACAGAGAAACTGGATACATTGGATACACAAGTTACAAGACGAAGACAGACAAAACAAAAACACAACATAGAAAACAGAGAGTCAATCTAGTATTGACAATACAGAGAAACTGGCTACATGGGATACACAAGTTACAAGACGAAGACAAACAAAACAAAAACACAACATAGAAAACAGAGAGTCAATCAAGTATTGACAATACAGAGAAACTGGATACATGGGATACACAAGTTACAAGACGAAGACAACCATAACAAAAACTCAACATAGAAAACAGAGAGTCAATCTGGTATTAACAGTACTGAGAAACTGGCTACATGGGATATACAATTTACAAGAAGAAGACAAACAAAACAAAACCCCAACATAGAAAACAGAGATTCAATCTAGTATTGACAGTACAGAGAAACTGGCTACATGGGATACACAAGTTACAAGACGAAGACAAACAAAACAAAAAACAACATAGAAAACAGAGAGTCAATCTAGTATTGACAATACAGAGAAACTGGATACATTGGATACACAAGTTACCAGACGAAGACAAACAAAACAAAAAACAACATAGAAAACAGAGAGTCAATCAAGAATTGACAATACTGAGAAACTGGCTACATGGGATACACAAGATACACGACGAAGACAAACTAAACAACATCACAACATAGAAAACAGAGAGTCAACCTAGTATTGACAGTACAGAGAAACTGGCTACATGGGATTCACAAGTTACAAGACGAAGCCAAACAAAACAAAAACACAACATAGAAAACAGAGAGTCAATCAAGAATTGACAAAACAGAGAAACTGGCTACATGGGATACACAAGTTACAAGACGAAGACAAACAACACAAAAACACAACATAGAAAACAGAGAGTCAATCTAGTATTGACAATACAGAGAAACTGGATACATGGGATACACAAGTTACAAGACGAAGACAAACAACACAAAAACACAACATAGAAAACAGAGAGTCAATCAAGAATTGACAATACAGAGAAACTGGATACATTGGATACACAAGTTACCAGACGAAGACAAACAAAACAAAAAACAACATAGCAAACAGAGAGTCAATCTAGTATTGACAATACAGAGAAACTGGATACATTGGATACACAGGTTACAAGACGAAGACAAACAAAACAAAAACACAACATAGAAAACAGAGAGTCAATCAAGAATTGACAATACTGAGAAACTGGCTACATGGGATACACAAGATACACGACGAAGACAAACTAAACAACATCACAACATAGAAAACAGAGAGTCAACCTAGTATTGACAGTACAGAGAAACTGGCTACATGGGATTCACAAGTTACAAGACGAAGCCAAACAAAACAAAAACACAACATAGAAAACAGAGAGTCAATCAAGAATTGACAAAACAGAGAAACTGGCTACATGGGATACACAAGTTACAAGACGAAGACAAACAAAACAAAAACACAACATAGAAAACAGAGAGTCAATCTAGTATTGACAATACAGAGAAAATGGATACATGGGATACACAAGTTACAAGACGAAGACAAACAACACAAAAACACAACATAGAAAACAGAGAGTCAATCAAGAATTGACAATACAGAGAAACTGGATACATTGGATACACAAGTTACCAGACGAAGACAAACAAAACAAAAAACAACATAGCAAACAGAGAGTCAATCTAGTATTGACAATACAGAGAAACTGGATACATTGGATACACAAGTTACAAGACGAAGACAAAAAAAACAAAAACACAAGATAGAAAACAGAGAGTCAATCTAGTATTGACAGTACAGACAAACTGGCTACATGGGATACACAAGTTACAAGACGAAGACAAACAAAACAAAAAACAACATAGCAAACAGAGAGTCAATCTAGTATTGACAATACAGAGAAACTGGCTACATGGGATACACAGGTTACAAGACGAAGACAAACAAAACAAAAACACAACATAGAAAACAGAGAGTCAATCAAGAATTGACAATACTGAGAAACTGGCTACATGGGATACACAAGATACACGACGAAGACAAACTAAACAACATCATAACATAGAAAACAGAGAGTCAACCTAGTATTGACAGTACAGAGAAACTGGCTACATGGGATTCACAGGTTACAAGACGAAGACAAACAAAACAAAAACACAACATAGAAAACAGAGAGTCAATCAAGAATTGACAATACTGAGAAACTGGCTACATGGGATACACAAGATACACGACGAAGACAAACTAAACAACATCACAACATAGAAAACAGAGAGTCAACCTAGTATTGACAGTACAGAGAAACTGGCTACATGGGATTCACAAGTTACAAGACGAAGCCAAACAAAACAAAAACACAACATAGAAAACAGAGAGTCAATCAAGAATTGACAAAACAGAGAAACTGGCTACATGGGATACACAAGTTACAAGACGAAGACAAACAAAACAAAAACACAACATAGAAAACAGAGAGTCAATCTAGTATTGACAATACAGAGAAACTGGATACATGGGATACACAAGTTACAAGACGAAGACAAACAACACAAAAACACAACATAGAAAACAGAGAGTCAATCAAGAATTGACAATACAGAGAAACTGGATACATTGGATACACAAGTTACCAGACGAAGACAAACAAAACAAAAAACAACATAGCAAACAGAGAGTCAATCTAGTATTGACAATACAGAGAAACTGGATACATTGGATACACAAGTTACAAGACGAAGACAAAAAAAACAAAAACACAAGATAGAAAACAGAGAGTCAATCTAGTATTGACAGTACAGAGAAACTGGCTACATGGGATACACAAGTTACAAGACGAAGACAAACAAAACAAAAAACAACATAGCAAACAGAGAGTCAATCTAGTATTGACAATACAGAGAAACTGGCTACATGGGATACACAGGTTACAAGACGAAGCCAAACAAAACAAAAACACAACATAGAAAACAGAGAGTCAATCAAGAATTGACAAAACAGAGAAACTGGCTACATGGGATACACAAGTTACAAGACGAAGACAAACAAAACAAAAACACAACATAGAAAACAGAGAGTCAATCTAGTATTGACAATACAGAGAAACTGGATACATGGGATACACAAGTTACAAGACGAAGACAAACAACACAAAAACACAACATAGAAAACAGAGAGTCAATCAAGAATTGACAATACAGAGAAACTGGATACATTGGATACACAAGTTACCAGACGAAGACAAACAAAACAAAAAACAACATAGCAAACAGAGAGTCAATCTAGTATTGACAATACAGAGAAACTGGATACATTGGATACACAAGTTACAAGACGAAGACAAAAAAAACAAAAACACAAGATAGAAAACAGAGAGTCAATCTAGTATTGACAGTACAGACAAACTGGCTACATGGGATACACAAGTTACAAGACGAAGACAAACAAAACAAAAAACAACATAGCAAACAGAGAGTCAATCTAGTATTGACAATACAGAGAAACTGGCTACATGGGATACACAGGTTACAAGACGAAGACAAACAAAACAAAAACACAACATAGAAAACAGAGAGTCAATCAAGAATTGACAATACTGAGAAACTGGCTACATGGGATACACAAGATACACGACGAAGACAAACTAAACAACATCATAACATAGAAAACAGAGAGTCAACCTAGTATTGACAGTACAGAGAAACTGGCTACATGGGATTCACAGGTTACAAGACGAAGACAAACAAAACAAAAACACAACATAGAAAACAGAGAGTCAATCAAGAATTGACAATACTGAGAAACTGGCTACATGGGATACACAAGATACACGACGAAGACAAACTAAACAACATCACAACATAGAAAACAGAGAGTCAACCTAGTATTGACAGTACAGAGAAACTGGCTACATGGGATTCACAAGTTACAAGACGAAGCCAAACAAAACAAAAACACAACATAGAAAACAGAGAGTCAATCAAGAATTGACAAAACAGAGAAACTGGCTACATGGGATACACAAGTTACAAGACGAAGACAAACAAAACAAAAACACAACATAGAAAACAGAGAGTCAATCTAGTATTGACAATACAGAGAAACTGGATACATGGGATACACAAGTTACAAGACGAAGACAAACAACACAAAAACACAACATAGAAAACAGAGAGTCAATCAAGAATTGACAATACAGAGAAACTGGATACATTGGATACACAAGTTACCAGACGAAGACAAACAAAACAAAAAACAACATAGCAAACAGAGAGTCAATCTAGTATTGACAATACAGAGAAACTGGATACATTGGATACACAAGTTACAAGACGAAGACAAAAAAAACAAAAACACAAGATAGAAAACAGAGAGTCAATCTAGTATTGACAGTACAGAGAAACTGGCTACATGGGATACACAAGTTACAAGACGAAGACAAACAAAACAAAAAACAACATAGCAAACAGAGAGTCAATCTAGTATTGACAATACAGAGAAACTGGCTACATGGGATACACAGGTTACAAGACGAAGACAAACAAAACAAAAACACAACATAGAAAACAGAGAGTCAATCAAGAATTGACAATACTGAGAAACTGGCTACATGGGATACACAAGATACACGACGAAGACAAACTAAACAACATCACAACATAGAAAACAGAGAGTCAACCTAGTATTGACAGTACAGAGAAACTGGCTACATGGGATTCACAGGTTACAAGACGAAGACAAACAAAACAAAAACACAACATAGAAAACAGAGAGTCAATCAAGAATTGACAATACTGAGAAACTGGCTACATGGGATACACAAGATACACGACGAAGACAAACTAAACAAAATCACAACATAGAAAACAGAGAGTCAACCTAGTATTGACAATACAGAGAAACTGGCTACATGGGATTCACAAGTTACAAGACGAAGCCAAACAAAACAAAAACACAACATAGAAAACAGAGAGTCAATCAAGAATTGACAAAACAGAGAAACTGGATACATGGGATACACAAGTTACAAGACGAAGACAAACAACACAAAAACACAACATAGAAAACAGAGAGTCAATCTAGTATTGACAATACAGAGAAACTGGCTACATGGGATACACAAGTTACAAGTCGAAGACAAACAAAACAAAAACACAACATAGAAAACAGAGAGTCAATCTAGTATTGACAGTACAGAGAAACTGGCTACATGGGATACACAAGTTACAAGAAGAAGACAAACAAAACAAAACCACAACATAGAAAACAGAGAGTCAATCTAGTATTGGCAGTACAGAGAAACTGGCTACATGGGATACACAAGTTACAAGACGAAGACAAACAAAACAAAAAACAACATAGCAAACAGAGAGTCAATCTAGTATTGACAATACAGAGAAACTGGATACATTGGATACACAAGTTACAAGACGAAGACAAACAAAACAAAAACACAACATAGAAAACAGAGAGTCAATCAAGAATTGACAAAACAGAGAAACTGGCTACATGGGATACACAAGTTACAAGACGAAGACAAACAAAACAAAAACACAACATAGAAAACAGAGAGTCAATCTAGTATTGACAATACAGAGAAACTGGATACATGGGATACACAAGTTACAAGACGAAGACAAACAACACAAAAACACAACATAGAAAACAGAGAGTCAATCAAGAATTGACAATACAGAGAAACTGGATACATTGGATACACAAGTTACCAGACGAAGACAAACAAAACAAAAAACAACATAGCAAACAGAGAGTCAATCTAGTATTGACAATACAGAGAAACTGGATACATTGGATACACAAGTTACAAGACGAAGACAAAAAAAACAAAAACACAAGATAGAAAACAGAGAGTCAATCTAGTATTGACAGTACAGAGAAACTGGCTACATGGGATACACAAGTTACAAGACGAAGACAAACAAAACAAAAAACAACATAGCAAACAGAGAGTCAATCTAGTATTGACAATACAGAGAAACTGGCTACATGGGATACACAGGTTACAAGACGAAGACAAACAAAACAAAAACACAACATAGAAAACAGAGAGTCAATCAAGAATTGACAATACTGAGAAACTGGCTACATGGGATACACAAGATACACGACGAAGACAAACTAAACAACATCACAACATAGAAAACAGAGAGTCAACCTAGTATTGACAGTACAGAGAAACTGGCTACATGGGATTCACAGGTTACAAGACGAAGACAAACAAAACAAAAACACAACATAGAAAACAGAAAGTCAATCAAGAATTGACAATACTGAGAAACTGGCTACATGGGATACACAAGATACACGACGAAGACAAACTAAACAAAATCACAACATAGAAAACAGAGAGTCAACCTAGTATTGACAATACAAAGAAACTGGCTACATGGGATTCACAAGTTACAAGACGAAGCCAAACAAAACAAAAACACAACATAGAAAACAGAGAGTCAATCAAGAATTGACAAAACAGAGAAACTGGCTACATGGGATACACAAGTTACAAGACGAAGACAAACAACACAAAAACACAACATAGAAAACAGAGAGTGAATCTAGTATTGACAATACAGAGAAACTGGCTACATGGGATACACAAGTTACAAGTCGAAGACAAACAAAACAAAAACACAACATAGAAAACAGAGAGTCAATCTAGTATTGACAGTACAGAGAAACTGGCTACATGGGATACACAAGTTACAAGAAGAAGACAAACAAAACAAAACCACAACATAGAAAACAGAGAGTCAATCTAGTATTGACAGTACAGAGAAACTGGCTACATGGGATACACAAGTTACAAGACGAAGACAAACAAAACAAAAAACAACATAGCAAACAGAGAGTCAATCTAGTATTGACAATACAGAGAAACTGGATACATTGGATACACAAGTTACAAGACGAAGACAAACAAAACAAAAACACAACATAGAAAACAGAGAGTCAATCTAGTATTGACAATACAGAGAAACTGGATACATGGGATACACAAGTTACAAGACGAAGACAAACTAAGCAAAATCACAACATAGAAAACAGAGAGTCAACCTAGTATTGACAGTACAGAGAAACCGGCTACATGGGATTCACAAGTTACAAGACGAAGACAAACAAAACAAAAACACAACATAGAAAACAGAGAGTCAATCAAGAATTGACAAAACAGAGAAACTGACTACATGGGATACACAAGTTACAAGACGAAGACAAACAAAACAAAAACACAACATAGAAAACAGAGAGTCAATCTAGTATTGACAATACAGAGAAACTGGATATATGGGATACACAAGTTACAAGACGAAGACAAACAACACAAAAAACAACATAGCAAACAGAGAGTCAATCTAGTATTGACAATACAGAGAAACTGGATACATTAGATACACAAGTTACAAGACGAAGACAAACAAAACAAAAACACAACATAGAAAACAGAGAGTCAATCTAGTATTGACAATACAGAGAAACTGGATACATGGGATACACAAGTTACAAGACGAAGACAAACAAAACATAAACACAACATAGAAAACAGAGAGTCAATCTAGTATTGAAAATACAGAGAAACTGGCTACATGGGATACACAAGTTACAAGACGAAGACAAACAAAACAAAAACACAACATAGAAAACAGAGAGTCAATCAAGTATTGACAATACAGAGCAACTGGATACATGGGATACACAAGTTACAAGACGAAGACAAACATAACAAAAACTCAACATAGAAAACAGAGAGTCAATCTGGTATTAACAGTACTGAGAAACTGGCTACATGGGATACACAAGTTACAAGAAGAAGACAAACAAAACAAAACCACAACATAGAAAACAGAGAGTCAATCTAGTATTGACAATACAGAGAAACTGGATACATTGGATACACAAGTTACAAGACGAAGAAAAACAAAACAAAAACACAACATAGAAAACAGAGAGTCAATCTAGTATTAACAATACAGAGAAACTGGCTAAATGGGATACACAGGTTACAAGACGAAGACAAACAAAACAAAAACACAACATAGAAAACAGAGAGTCAATCAAGAATTGACAATACTGAGAAACTGGCTACATGGGATACACAAGATACACGACGAAGACAAACGAAACAAAATCACAACATAGAAAACAGAGAGTCAACCTAGTATTGACAGTACAGAGAAACTGGCTACATGGGATTCACAAGTTACAAGACGAAGCCAAACAAAACAAAAACACAACATAGAAAACAGAGAGTCAATCAAGAATTGACAAAACAGAGAAACTGGCTACATGGGATACACAAGTTACAAGACGAAGACAAACAAAACAAAAACACAACATAGAAAACAGAGAGTCAATCTAGTTTTGACAATACAGAGAAACTGGATACATGGGATACACAAGTTACAAGACGAAGACAAACAACACAAAAACACAACATAGAAAACAGAGAGTCAATCTAGTATTGACAATACAGAGAAACTGGCTACATGGGATACACAAGTTACAAGACGAAGACAAACAAAACAAAAACACAACATAGAAAACAGAGAGTCAATCTAGTATTGAGAGTACAGAGAAACTGGCTACATGGGATACACAAGTTACAAGAAGAAGACAAACAAAACAAAACCACAACATAGAAAACAGAGAGTCAATCTAGTATTGACAGTACAGAGAAACTGGCTACATGGGATACACAAGTTACAAGACGAAGACAAACAAAACAAAAAACAACATAGCAAACAGAGAGTCAATCTAGTATTGACAATACAGAGAAACTGGCTACATGGGAAACACAGGTTACAAGACGAAGACAAACAAAACAAAAACACAACATAGAAAACAGAGAGTCAATCAAGAATTGACAATACTGAGAAACTGGCTACATGGGATACACAAGATACACGACGAAGACAAACTAAACAACATCACAACATAGAAAACAGAGAGTCAACCTAGTATTGACAGTACAGAGAAACTGGCTACATGGGATTCACAGGTTACAAGACGAAGACAAACAAAACAAAAACACAACATAGAAAACAGAAAGTCAATCAAGAATTGACAATACTGAGAAACTGGCTACATGGGATACACAAGATACACGACGAAGACAAACTAAACAAAATCACAACATAGAAAACAGAGAGTCAACCTAGTATTGACAATACAAAGAAACTGGCTACATGGGATTCACAAGTTACAAGACGAAGCCAAACAAAACAAAAACACAACATAGAAAACAGAGAGTCAATCAAGAATTGACAAAACAGAGAAACTGGCTACATGGGATACACAAGTTACAAGACGAAGACAAACAACACAAAAACACAACATAGAAAACAAAGAGTGAATCTAGTATTGACAATACAGAGAAACTGGCTACATGGGATACACAAGTTACAAGTCGAAGACAAACAAAACAAAAACACAACATAGAAAACAGAGAGTCAATCTAGTATTGACAGTACAGAGAAACTGGCTACATGGGATACACAAGTTACAAGAAGAAGACAAACAAAACAAAACCACAACATAGAAAACAGAGAGTCAATCTAGTATTGACAGTACAGAGAAACTGGCTACATGGGATACACAAGTTACAAGACGAAGACAAACAAAACAAAAAACAACATAGCAAACAGAGAGTCAATCTAGTATTGACAATACAGAGAAACTGGATACATTGGATACACAAGTTACAAGACGAAGACAAACAAAACAAAAACACAACATAGAAAACAGAGAGTCAATCTAGTATTGACAATACAGAGAAACTGGATACATGGGATACACAAGTTACAAGACGAAGACAAACTAAGCAAAATCACAACATAGAAAACAGAGAGTCAACCTAGTATTGACAGTACAGAGAAACCGGCTACATGGGATTCACAAGTTACAAGACGAAGACAAACAAAACAAAAACACAACATAGAAAACAGAGAGTCAATCAAGAATTGACAAAACAGAGAAACTGACTACATGGGATACACAAGTTACAAGACGAAGACAAACAAAACAAAAACACAACATAGAAAACAGAGAGTCAATCTAGTATTGACAATACAGAGAAACTGGATATATGGGATACACAAGTTACAAGACGAAGACAAACAACACAAAAAACAACATAGCAAACAGAGAGTCAATCTAGTATTGACAATACAGAGAAACTGGATACATTAGATACACAAGTTACAAGACGAAGACAAACAAAACAAAAACACAACATAGAAAACAGAGAGTCAATCTAGTATTGACAATACAGAGAAACTGGATACATGGGATACACAAGTTACAAGACGAAGACAAACAAAACATAAACACAACATAGAAAACAGAGAGTCAATCTAGTATTGAAAATACAGAGAAACTGGCTACATGGGATACACAAGTTACAAGACGAAGACAAACAAAACAAAAACACAACATAGAAAACAGAGAGTCAATCAAGTATTGACAATACAGAGCAACTGGATACATGGGATACACAAGTTACAAGACGAAGACAAACATAACAAAAACTCAACATAGAAAACAGAGAGTCAATCTGGTATTAACAGTACTGAGAAACTGGCTACATGGGATACACAAGTTACAAGAAGAAGACAAACAAAACAAAACCACAACATAGAAAACAGAGAGTCAATCTAGTATTGACAGTACAGAGAAACTGGCTACATGGGATACACAAGTTACAAGAAGAAGACAAACAAAACAAAAAACGACATAGCAAACAGAGAGTCAATCTAGTATTGACAATACAGAGAAACTGGATACATTGGATACACAAGTTACAAGACGAAGAAAAACAAAACAAAAACACAACATAGAAAACAGAGAGTCAATCTAGTATTAACAATACAGAGAAACTGGCTAAATGGGATACACAGGTTACAAGACGAAGACAAACAAAACAAAAACACAACATAGAAAACAGAGAGTCAATCAAGAATTGACAATACTGAGAAACTGGCTACATGGGATACACAAGATACACGACGAAGACAAACGAAACAAAATCACAACATAGAAAACAGAGAGTCAACCTAGTATTGACAGTACAGAGAAACTGGCTACATGGGATTCACAAGTTACAAGACGAAGCCAAACAAAACAAAAACACAACATAGAAAACAGAGAGTCAATCAAGAATTGACAAAACAGAGAAACTGGCTACATGGGATACACAAGTTACAAGACGAAGACAAACAAAACAAAAACACAACATAGAAAACAGAGAGTCAATCTAGTTTTGACAATACAGAGAAACTGGATACATGGGATACACAAGTTACAAGACGAAGACAAACAACACAAAAACACAACATAGAAAACAGAGAGTCAATCTAGTATTGACAATACAGAGAAACTGGCTACATGGGATACACAAGTTACAAGACGAAGACAAACAAAACAAAAACACAACATAGAAAACAGAGAGTCAATCTAGTATTGAGAGTACAGAGAAACTGGCTACATGGGATACACAAGTTACAAGAAGAAGACAAACAAAACAAAACCACAACATAGAAAACAGAGAGTCAATCTAGTATTGACAGTACAGAGAAACTGGCTACATGGGATACACAAGTTACAAGACGAAGACAAACAAAACAAAAAACAACATAGCAAACAGAGAGTCAATCTAGTATTGACAATACAGAGATACTGGATACATTGGATACACAAGTTACAAGACGAAGACAAACAAAACAAAAACACAACATAGAAAACAGAGAGTCAATCTAGTATTGACAATACAGAGAAACTGAATACATGGGATACACAAGTTACAAGACGAAGACAAACATAACAAAAACACAACATAGAAAACAGAGAGTCAATCTAGTATTAACAATACAGAGAAACTGGATACATGGGATGCACAAGTTACAAGACGAAGACAAACAAAACAAAAACACAACATAGAAAACAGAGAGTCAATCAAGAATTGACAATACTGAGAAACTGGCTACATGGGATAAACAAGATACACGACGAAGACAAACAAAACAAAAACTCAACATAGAAAACAGAGAGTCAACCTAGTATTGACAGTACAGAGAAACTGGCTACATGGGATACACAAGTTACAAGACGAAGACAAACAAAACAAAAAACAACATAGCAAACAGAGAGTCAATCTAGTATTGACAATACAGAGAAACTGGCTACATGGGAAACACAGGTTACAAGACGAAGACAAACAAAACAAAAACACAACATAGAAAACAGAGAGTCAATCAAGAATTGACAATACTGAGAAACTGGCTACATGGGATACACAAGATACACGACGAAGACAAACTAAACAACATCACAACATAGAAAACAGAGAGTCAACCTAGTATTGACAGTACAGAGAAACTGGCTACATGGGATTCACAGGTTACAAGACGAAGACAAACAAAACAAAAACACAACATAGAAAACAGAAAGTCAATCAAGAATTGACAATACTGAGAAACTGGCTACATGGGATACACAAGATACACGACGAAGACAAACTAAACAAAATCACAACATAGAAAACAGAGAGTCAACCTAGTATTGACAATACAAAGAAACTGGCTACATGGGATTCACAAGTTACAAGACGAAGCCAAACAAAACAAAAACACAACATAGAAAACAGAGAGTCAATCAAGAATTGACAAAACAGAGAAACTGGCTACATGGGATACACAAGTTACAAGACGAAGACAAACAACACAAAAACACAACATAGAAAACAAAGAGTGAATCTAGTATTGACAATACAGAGAAACTGGCTACATGGGATACACAAGTTACAAGTCGAAGACAAACAAAACAAAAACACAACATAGAAAACAGAGAGTCAATCTAGTATTGACAGTACAGAGAAACTGGCTACATGGGATACACAAGTTACAAGAAGAAGACAAACAAAACAAAACCACAACATAGAAAACAGAGAGTCAATCTAGTATTGACAGTACAGAGAAACTGGCTACATGGGATACACAAGTTACAAGACGAAGACAAACAAAACAAAAAACAACATAGCAAACAGAGAGTCAATCTAGTATTGACAATACAGAGAAACTGGATACATTGGATACACAAGTTACAAGACGAAGACAAACAAAACAAAAACACAACATAGAAAACAGAGAGTCAATCTAGTATTGACAATACAGAGAAACTGGATACATGGGATACACAAGTTACAAGACGAAGACAAACTAAGCAAAATCACAACATAGAAAACAGAGAGTCAACCTAGTATTGACAGTACAGAGAAACCGGCTACATGGGATTCACAAGTTACAAGACGAAGACAAACAAAACAAAAACACAACATAGAAAACAGAGAGTCAATCAAGAATTGACAAAACAGAGAAACTGACTACATGGGATACACAAGTTACAAGACGAAGACAAACAAAACAAAAACACAACATAGAAAACAGAGAGTCAATCTAGTATTGACAATACAGAGAAACTGGATATATGGGATACACAAGTTACAAGACGAATACAAACAACACAAAAAACAACATAGCAAACAGAGAGTCAATCTAGTATTGACAATACAGAGAAACTGGATACATTAGATACACAAGTTACAAGACGAAGACAAACAAAACAAAAACACAACATAGAAAACAGAGAGTCAATCTAGTATTGACAATACAGAGAAACTGGATACATGGGATACACAAGTTACAAGACGAAGACAAACAAAACATAAACACAACATAGAAAACAGAGAGTCAATCTAGTATTGAAAATACAGAGAAACTGGCTACATGGGATACACAAGTTACAAGACGAAGACAAACAAAACAAAAACACAACATAGAAAACAGAGAGTCAATCAAGTATTGACAATACAGAGCAACTGGATACATGGGATACACAAGTTACAAGACGAAGACAAACATAACAAAAACTCAACATAGAAAACAGAGAGTCAATCTGGTATTAACAGTACTGAGAAACTGGCTACATGGGATACACAAGTTACAAGAAGAAGACAAACAAAACAAAACCACAACATAGAAAACAGAGAGTCAATCTAGTATTGACAGTACAGAGAAACTGGCTACATGGGATACACAAGTTACAAGAAGAAGACAAACAAAACAAAAAACGACATAGCAAACAGAGAGTCAATCTAGTATTGACAATACAGAGAAACTGGATACATTGGATACACAAGTTACAAGACGAAGAAAAACAAAACAAAAACACAACATAGAAAACAGAGAGTCAATCTAGTATTAACAATACAGAGAAACTGGCTAAATGGGATACACAGGTTACAAGACGAAGACAAACAAAACAAAAACACAACATAGAAAACAGAGAGTCAATCAAGAATTGACAATACTGAGAAACTGGCTACATGGGATACACAAGATACACGACGAAGACAAACGAAACAAAATCACAACATAGAAAACAGAGAGTCAACCTAGTATTGACAGTACAGAGAAACTGGCTACATGGGATTCACAAGTTACAAGACGAAGCCAAACAAAACAAAAACACAACATAGAAAACAGAGAGTCAATCAAGAATTGACAAAACAGAGAAACTGGCTACATGGGATACACAAGTTACAAGACGAAGACAAACAAAACAAAAACACAACATAGAAAACAGAGAGTCAATCTAGTTTTGACAATACAGAGAAACTGGATACATGGGATACACAAGTTACAAGACGAAGACAAACAACACAAAAACACAACATAGAAAACAGAGAGTCAATCTAGTATTGACAATACAGAGAAACTGGCTACATGGGATACACAAGTTACAAGACGAAGACAAACAAAACAAAAACACAACATAGAAAACAGAGAATCAATCTAGTATTGAGAGTACAGAGAAACTGGCTACATGGGATACACAAGTTACAAGAAGAAGACAAACAAAACAAAACCACAACATAGAAAACAGAGAGTCAATCTAGTATTGACAGTACAGAGAAACTGGCTACATGGGATACACAAGTTACAAGACGAAGACAAACAAAACAAAAAACAACATAGCAAACAGAGAGTCAATCTAGTATTGACAATACAGAGATACTGGATACATTGGATACACAAGTTACAAGACGAAGACAAACAAAACAAAAACACAACATAGAAAACAGAGAGTCAATCTAGTATTGACAATACAGAGAAACTGAATACATGGGATACACAAGTTACAAGACGAAGACAAACATAACAAAAACACAACATAGAAAACAGAGAGTCAATCTAGTATTAACAATACAGAGAAACTGGATACATGGGATGCACAAGTTACAAGACGAAGACAAACAAAACAAAAACACAACATAGAAAACAGAGAGTCAATCAAGAATTGACAATACTGAGAAACTGGCTACATGGGATAAACAAGATACACGACGAAGACAAACAAAACAAAAACTCAACATAGAAAACAGAGAGTCAACCTAGTATTGACAGTACAGAGAAACTGGCTACATGGGATTCACAAGTTACAAGACGAAGACAAACAAAACAAAAACACAACATAGAAAACAGAGAGTCAATCAAGAATTGACAAAACAGAGAAACTGACTACATGGGATACACAAGTTACAAGACGAAGACAAACAAAACAAAAACACAACATAGAAAACAGAGAGTCAATCTAGTATTAACAATACAGAGAAACTGGATACATGGGATACACAAGTTACAAGACGAAGACAAACAAAACAAAAACACAACATAGAAAACAGAGAGTCAATCAAGAATTGACAGTACAGAGAAACTGGATACATGGGATACACAAGTTACAAGACGAAGAAAAACAAAACAAAAACACAACATAGAAAACAGAGAGTCAATCTAGTATTAACAATACAGAGAAACTGGCTAAATGGGATACACAGGTTACAAGACGAAGACAAACAAAACAAAAACACAACATAGAAAACAGAGAGTCAATCAAGAATTGACAATACTGAGAAACTGGCTACATGGGATACACAAGATACACGACGAAGACAAACGAAACAAAATCACAACATAGAAAACAGAGAGTCAACCTAGTATTGACAGTACAGAGAAACTGGCTACATGGGATTCACAAGTTACAAGACGAAGCCAAACAAAACAAAAACACAACATAGAAAACAGAGAGTCAATCAAGAATTGACAAAACAGAGAAACTGGCTACATGGGATACACAAGTTACAAGACGAAGACAAACAAAACAAAAACACAACATAGAAAACAGAGAGTCAATCTAGTTTTGACAATACAGAGAAACTGGATACATGGGATACACAAGTTACAAGACGAAGACAAACAACACAAAAACACAACATAGAAAACAGAGAGTCAATCTAGTATTGACAATACAGAGAAACTGGCTACATGGGATACACAAGTTACAAGACGAAGACAAACAAAACAAAAACACAACATAGAAAACAGAGAGTCAATCTAGTATTGAGAGTACAGAGAAACAGACTACATGGGATACACAAGTTACAAGAAGAAGACAAACAAAACAAAACCACAACATAGAAAACAGAGAGTCAATCTAGTATTGACAGTACAGAGAAACTGGCTACATGGGATACACAAGTTACAAGACGAAGACAAACAAAACAAAAAACAACATAGCAAACAGAGAGTCAATCTAGTATTGACAATACAGAGATACTGGATACATTGGATACACAAGTTACAAGACGAAGACAAACAAAACAAAAACACAACATAGAAAACAGAGAGTCAATCTAGTATTGACAATACAGAGAAACTGAATACATGGGATACACAAGTTACAAGACGAAGACAAACATAACAAAAACACAACATAGAAAACAGAGAGTCAATCTAGTATTAACAATACAGAGAAACTGGATACATGGGATGCACAAGTTACAAGACGAAGACAAACAAAACAAAAACACAACATAGAAAACAGAGAGTCAATCAAGAATTGACAATACTGAGAAACTGGCTACATGGGATAAACAAGATACACGACGAAGACAAACAAAACAAAAACTCAACATAGAAAACAGAGAGTCAACCTAGTATTGACAGTACAGAGAAACTGGCTACATGGGATTCACAAGTTACAAGACGAAGACAAACAAAACAAAAACACAACATAGAAAACAGAGAGTCAATCAAGAATTGACAAAACAGAGAAACTGACTACATGGGATACACAAGTTACAAGACGAAGACAAACAAAACAAAAACACAACATAGAAAACAGAGAGTCAATCTAGTATTAACAATACAGAGAAACTGGATACATGGGATACACAAGTTACAAGACGAAGACAAACAAAACAAAAACACAACATAGAAAACAGAGAGTCAATCAAGAATTGACAGTACAGAGAAACTGGATACATGGGATACACAAGTTACAAGACGAAGACAATCAAAACAAAAAACAACATAGCAAACAGAGAGTCAATCAAGTATTGACAATACAGAGAAACTGGATACATTGGATACACAAGTTACAAGACGAAGACAAACAAAACAAAAACACAACATAGAAAACAGAGAATCAATCTAGTATTGACAATACAGAGAAACTGGATACATGGGATACACAAGTTACAAGACAAAGACAAACATAACAAAAACTCAACATAGAAAACAGAGAGTCAATCTAGTATTAACAGTACAGAGAAACTGGCTACATGGGATACACAGGTTACAAGACGAAGACAAACAAAACAAAAACACAACATAGAAAACAGAGAGTCAATCTAGTATTAACAATACAGAGAAACTGGATACATGGGATACACAAGTTACAAGACGAAGACAAACAAAACAAAAACACAACATAGAAAACAGAGAGTCAACCTAGTATTGACAGTACAGAGAAACTGGCTACATGGGATTCACAAGTTACAAGACGAAGACAAACAAAACAAAAACACAACATAGAAAACAGAGAGTCAATCAAGAATTGACAAAACAGAGAAACTGGCTACATGGGATACACAAGTTACAAGACGAAGACAAACAAAACAAAAAACAACATAGAAAACAGAGAGTCAATCTAGTATTGACAATACAGAGAAACTGGATACATTGGATACACAAGTTACAAGACGAAGACAAACAAAACCAAAACACAACATAGAAAACAGAGAGTCAATCTAGTATTAACAATACAGAGAAACTGGCTACATGGGATACACAAGTTACAAGACGAAGACAATCAAAACAAAAAACAACATAGCAAACAGAGAGTCAATCAAGTATTGACAATACAGAGAAACTGGATACATTGGATACACAAGTTACAAGACGAAGACAAACAAAACAAAAACACAACATAGAAAACAGAGAGTCAATCTAGTATTGACAATACAGAGAAACTGGATACATGGGATACACAAGTTACAAGACAAAGACAAACATAACAAAAACTCAACATAGAAAACAGAGAGTCAATCTAGTATTAACAGTACAGAGAAACTGGCTACATGGGATAAACAGGTTACAAGACGAAGACAAACAAAACAAAAACACAACATAGAAAACAGAGAGTCAATCTAGTATTAACAATACAGAGAAACTGGATACATGGGAAACACAAATTACAAGACGAAGACAAACAAAACAAAAACACAACATAGAAAACAGAGAGTCAACCTAGTATTGACAGTACAGAGAAACTGGCTACATGGGATTCACAAGTTACAAGACGAAGACAAACAAAACAAAAACACAACATAGAAAACAGAGAGTCAATCAAGAATTGACAAAACAGAGAAACTGGCTACATGGGATACACAAGTTACAAGACGAAGACAAACAAAACAAAAAACAACATAGAAAACAGAGAGTCAATCTAGTATTGACAATACAGAGAAACTGGATACATGGGATACACAAGTTACAAGACGAAGACAAACAAAACAAAAACACAACATAGAAAACAGAGAGTCAATCTAGTATTGACAATACTGAGAAACTGGCTACATGGGATACACAAGATACACGACGAAGACAAACTAAACAAAATCACAACATAGAAAACAGAGAGTCAACCTAGTATTGACAGTACAGAGAAACTGGCTACATGGGATTCACAAGTTACAAGACGAAGCCAAACAAAACAAAAACACAACATAGAAAACAGAGAGTCAATCAAGAATTGACAAAACAGAGAAACTGGCTACATGGGATACACAAGTTACAAGACGAAGACAAACAAAACAAAAACACAACATAGAAAACAGAGAGTCAATCTAGTTTTGACAATACAGAGAAACTGGATACATGGGATACACAAGTTACAAGACGAAGACAAACAACACAAAAACACAACATAGAAAACAGAGAGTCAATCTAGTATTGACAATACAGAGAAACTGGCTACATGGGATACACAAGTTACAAGACGAAGACAAACAAAACAAAAACACAACATAGAAAACAGAGAGTCAATATAGTATTGAGAGTACAGAGAAACTGGCTACATGGGATACACAAGTTACAAGAAGAAGACAAACAAAACAAAACCACAACATAGAACACAGAGAGTCAATCTAGTATTGACAGTACAGAGAAACTGGCTACATGGGATACACAAGTTACAAGACGAAGACAAACAAAACAAAAAACAACATAGCAAACAGAGAGTCAATCTAGTATTGACAATACAGAGAAACTGGATACATTGGATACACAAGTTACAAGACGAAGACAAACAAAACAAAAACACAACATAGAAAACAGAGAGTCAATCTAGTATTGACAATACAGAGAAACTGAATACATGGGATACACAAGTTACAAGACGAAGACAAACATAACAAAAACACAACATAGAAAACAGAGAGTCAATCTAGTATTAACAATACAGAGAAACTGGATACATGGGATGCACATGTTACAAGACGAAGACAAACAAAACAAAAACACAACATAGAAAACAGAGAGTCAATCAAGAATTGACAATACTGAGAAACTGGCTACATGGGATACACAAGATACACGACGAAGACAAACAAAACAAAAACTCAACATAGAAAACAGAGAGTCAACCTAGTATTGACAGTACAGAGAAACTGGCTACATGGGATTCACAAGTTACAAGACGAAGACAAACAAAACAAAAACACAACATAGAAAACAGAGAGTCAATCTAGAATTGACAAAACAGAGAAACTGACTACATGGGATACACAAGTTACAAGACGAAGACAAACAAAACAAAAACACAACATAGAAAACAGAGAGTCAATCTAGTATTAACAATACAGAGAAACTGGATACATGGGATACACAAGTTACAAGACGAAGACAAACAAAACAAAAACACAACATAGAAAACAGAGAGTCAATCAAGAATTGACAGTACAGAGAAACTGGATACATGGGATACACAAGTTACAAGACGAAGACAATCAAAACAAAAAACAACATAGCAAACAGAGAGTCAATCAAGTATTGACAATACAGAGAAACTGGATACATTGGATACACAAGTTACAAGACGAAGACAAACAAAACAAAAACACAACATAGAAAACAGAGAGTCAATCTAGTATTGACAATACAGAGAAACTGGATACATGGGATACACAAGTTACAAGACAAAGACAAACATAACAAAAACTCAACATAGAAAACAGAGAGTCAATCTAGTATTAACAGTACAGAGAAACTGGCTACATGGGATACACAGGTTACAAGACGAAGACAAACAAAACAAAAACACAACATAGAAAACAGAGAGTCAATCTAGTATTAACAATACAGAGAAACTGGATACATGGGATACACAAGTTACAAGACGAAGACAAACAAAACAAAAACACAACATAGAAAACAGAGAGTCAATCTAGTATTGACAATACAGAGAAACTGAATACATGGGATACACAAGTTACAAGACGAAGACAAACATAACAAAAACACAACATAGAAAACAGAGAGTCAATCTAGTATTAACAATACAGAGAAACTGGATACATGGGATGCACAAGTTACAAGACGAAGACAAACAAAACAAAAACACAACATAGAAAACAGAGAGTCAATCAAGAATTGACAATACTGAGAAACTGGCTACATGGGATACACAAGATACACGACGAAGACAAACAAAACAAAAACTCAACATAGAAAACAGAGAGTCAACCTAGTATTGACAGTACAGAGAAACTGGCTACATGGGATTCACAAGTTACAAGACGAAGACAAACAAAACAAAAACACAACATAGAAAACAGAGAGTCAATCAAGAATTGACAAAACAGAGAAACTGACTACATGGGATACACAAGTTACAAGACGAAGACAAACAAAACAAAAACACAACATAGAAAACAGAGAGTCAATCTAGTATTAACAATACAGAGAAACTGGATACATGGGATACACAAGTTACAAGACGAAGACAAACAAAACAAAAACACAACATAGAAAACAGAGAGTCAATCAAGAATTGACAGTACAGAGAAACTGGATACATGGGATACACAAGTTACAAGACGAAGACAATCAAAACAAAAAACAACATAGCAAACAGAGAGTCAATCAAGTATTGACAATACAGAGAAACTGGATACATTGGATACACAAGTTACAAGACGAAGACAAACAAAACAAAAACACAACATAGAAAACAGAGAGTCAATCTAGTATTGACAATACAGAGAAACTGGATACATGGGATACACAAGTTACAAGACAAAGACAAACATAACAAAAACTCAACATAGAAAACAGAGAGTCAATCTAGTATTAACAGTACAGAGAAACTGGCTACATGGGATACACAGGTTACAAGACGAAGACAAACAAAACAAAAACACAACATAGAAAACAGAGAGTCAATCTAGTATTAACAATACAGAGAAACTGGATACATGGGATACACAAGTTACAAGACGAAGACAAACAAAACAAAAACACAACATAGAAAACAGAGAGTCAACCTAGTATTGACAGTACAGAGAAACTGGCTACATGGGATTCACAAGTTACAAGACGAAGACAAACAAAACAAAAACACAACATAGAAAACAGAGAGTCAATCAAGAATTGACAAAACAGAGAAACTGGCTACATGGGATACACAAGTTACAAGACGAAGACAAACAAAACAAAAAACAACATAGAAAACAGAGAGTCAATCTAGTATTGACAATACAGAGAAACTGGATACATGGGATACACAAGTTACAAGACGAAGACAAACAAAACAAAAACACAACATAGAAAACAGAGAGTCAATCTAGTATTGACAATACAGAGAAACTGGATACATTGGATACACAAGTTACAAGACGAAGACAAACAAAACAAAAACACAACATAGAAAACAGAGAGTCAATCTAGTATTGACAATACAGAGATACTGGCTACATGGGATACACAAGTTACAAGACGAAGACAAACAAAACAAAAACACAACATAGAAAACAGAGAGTCAATCTAGTATTGACAATACAGAGAAACTGGATACATTGGATACACAAGTTACAAGACGAAGACAAACAAAACAAAAACACAACATATAAAACAGAGAGTCAATCAAGAATTCACAGTACAGAGAAACTGGTTACATGGGATACACAAGTTACAAGACGAAGACAAACAAAACAGAGAGTCAATCTAGTATTGACAGTACAGAGAAACTGGATACATGGGATACACAAGTTACAGGACGAAGCCAAACAAAACAAAAACACAACATAGAAAACAGAGAGTCAATCTAGTATTGACAATACAGAGAAACTGGATACATTGGATACACAAGTTACAAGACGAAGACAAAACAAAACAAAAACACAACATAGAAAACAGAGAGTCAATCTAGTATTGACAATACAGAGAAACTGGATACATTGGATACACAAGTTACAAGACGAAGACAAACAAAACAAAAACACAACATAGAAAACAGAGAGTCAATCTAGTATTGACAATACAGAGATACTGGCTACATGGGATACACAAGTTACAAGACGAAGACAAACAAAACAAAAACACAACATAGAAAACAGAGAGTCAATCTAGTATTGACAATACAGAGAAACTGGATACATGGGATACACAAGTTACAAGACGAAGACAAACAAAACAAAAACACAACATAGAAAACAGAGAGTCAATCTAGCATTGACAATACAGAGAAACTGGCTACATGGGATACACAAGTTACAAGACTAAGACAAACAAAACAAAAAACAACATAGAAAACAGAGAGTCAATCTAGTATTGACAATATAGACAAACTGGATACATGGGATACACAAGTTACAAGACGAAGACAAACAAAACAAAAACACAACATAGAAAACAGAGAGTCAATCTAGTATTGACAATATAGAGAAACTGGATACATGGGATAAACAAGTTACAAGACGAAGACAAACAAAACAAAAACACAACATAGAAAACAGAGAGTCAATCAAGAATTGACAATACAGAGAAACTGGATACATGGGATACACAAGTTACAAGACGAAGACAAACAAAACAAAAACACAACATAGAAAACAGAGAGTCAATCTAGTATTGATAATACAGAAAAACTGGATACATTGGATACACAAGTTACAGGACGAAGACAAACAAAACAAAACCACAACATAGAAAACAGAGAGTCAATCTAGTATTGACAATACAGAGAAACTGGCTACATGGGATACACAAGTTACAAGACGAAGACAAACAAAACAAACACACAACATAGAAAACAGAGAGTCAATCAAGAATTGACAGTACAGAGAAACTGGCTACATGGGATACACAAGTTACAGGACGAAGACAAACAAAACAAAAACACAACATAGAAAACAGAGAGTCAATCTAGTATTGACAATACAGAGAAACTGGATACATGGGATACACAAGTTACAAGACGAAGACAAACAAAACAAAAACACAACATAGAAAACAGAGAGTCAATCTAGTATTGACAATACAGAGATACTGGCTACATGGGATACACAAGTTACAAGACGAAGACAAACAAAACAAAAACACAACATAGAAAACAGAGAGTCAATCTAGTATTGACAATACAGAGAAACTGGATACATGGGATACACAAGTTACAAGACGAAGACAAACAAAACAGAAACACAACATAGAAAACAGAGAGTCAATCTAGCATTGACAATACAGAGAAACTGGCTACATGGGATACACAAGTTACAAGACGAAGACAAACAAAACAAAAAACAACATAGAAAACAGAGAGTCAATCTAGTATTGACAATATAGACAAACTGGATACATGGGATACACAAGTTACAAGACGAAGACAAACAAAACAAAAACACAACATAGAAAACAGAGAGTCAATCTAGTATTGACAATATAGAGAAACTGGATACATGGGATAAACAAGTTACAAGACGAAGACAAACAAAACAAAAACACAACATAGAAAACAGAGAGTCAATCAAGAATTGACAATACAGAGAAACTGGATACATGGGATACACAAGTTACAAGACGAAGACAAACAAAACAAAAACACAACATAGAAAACAGAGAGTCAATCTAGTATTGATAATACAGAGAAACTGGATACATTGGATACACAAGTTACAGGACGAAGACAAACAAAACAAAACCACAACATAGAAAACAGAGAGTCAATCTAGTATTGACAATACAGAGAAACTGGCTACATGGGATACACAAGTTACAAGACGAAGACAAACAAAACAAAAACACAACATAGAAAACAGAGAGTCAATCAAGAATTGACAGTACAGAGAAACTGGCTACATGGGATACACAAGATACAAGACGAAGACAAACAAAACAAAAACACAACATAGAAAACAGAGAGTCAATCTAGTATTGACAATACAGAGAAACTGGCTACATGGGATACACAAGTTACAAGACGAAGACAAACAAAACAAAAACACAACATAGAAAACAGAGAGTCAATCTAGTATTGACAATACAGAGAAACTGGCTACATGGGATACACAAGTTACAAGACGAAGACAAACAAAACAAAAACACAACATAGAAAACAGAGAGTCAATCAAGAATTGACAATACAGAGATACTGGCTACATGGGATACACAAGTTACAGGACGAAGACAAACAAAACAAAAACACAACATAGAAAACAGAGAGTCAATCTAGTATTGACAATACAGAGAAACTGGATACATGGGATACACAAGTTACAAGACGAAGACAGAAAACGCTAAAGATGAGCAACATAGACCCCACCAAAACCTGGGGTGAACCCACGCAAGCTGGCATCGCCTCCTACAAGACACCTTGCATGTTACTCTATGGTTAATATGTGTTGGACATCATAACACAAACAAAAACGTAAAATTAAGATATTCATATTCCTTCTCAGAACATAAGATATTCATACTAGAAGCCTTCAAGCCAAAATAATATGAAATTAAATAATTTTTATCAAGTTATCACGGGAAAAGAGGGGGGGGGGGCGGAGGTCAACAGCATAAAACAAAATTATCCCAAAGCATCTTGTTCAATTTCTTCAACTAAGAACCCTTCAAGATGTTCATATTTGCTGTTTTACTGCAAATATATTTTGAAATTAAATCCTTGTTATTCAAGTTATAGAGTAAACAAGAAATGGTTACGGACATTATGACAGAAGGACTGAAGGAGCCCTTTGTTATGCCTGGGATAAGGCCCAATGAAGTTTAGTAAATATTCCATACACACACACACAGAAAAATACCTTATTTTGCTAAGAAAAATTACTTTACATGTCTTGGTGAAGTTCGGTCGTTGTGAAAGCCCACAATTGTTAAATTAAATGTTATACGATATATTACTGATAAGATATACTGGTAGATTTACCTCTAGAGAAAGTCAAGTTTTTTTTCTATTTTCATTTGCATAATACAATACTAACTATTATCCAGATAACAAGTAATATCGGAAATAAAATAACAAATATTTCAAAAAATCGCAATATTTGGCATAAAAAAGGTCTTTTTTTTTACCTTGCAAACAATTTGTGCGATTACGGTTTAAAAAGCATAACAGATATCAACTGAAAAAGCAGTGTAGATGTAAATGATTGTATGTATGTATATTAAACTATTATAAATATAAATATATATATCCAAATTCCGACTGCTATTAAAACAGAATAATAGCACGCCAAAACGATGAAGTCACTATTAGCCAAGGTATCAACCATAGTCCTCTATATATAAGATGTATGTTGCACTGTTAACAATTCTTCACTAACAAAAATATAGTAATCGTAGATAACGAACGTCTATATATTTAGTCAATGAAGATAGGTGATGCATGTTACGTTTTATAATGCATAGCTATACATTTATATCTAGTTGATGCTTAAAGTATACTGAGAGACAAAAATAACGCCACATTTAAACATGCTTAAAGTATACTGAGAGACAAAAATAACGCCCCATTAAAACATTTATAATTCCATTATTTGTTTTAATTTTTTGTGTGTGCATATTACTGTTTCCTTGCATGTCATTCGATGAAAAAGCAGCTTAGATTTAAAACATTACACATAGATATAATTCCATTCTGCAAAGATATATTCCTACGTTATTATATCACATTAACATGAGAAAATGTATCTACTTTGAAAGCAATAAACATATTTCATACATTAATAATAAAAAACAAATAAACAAGTAACATTTCAAAAAGTGTATCACTGTTACTCTTACATGAAATTATGGGAAATATAGGAATGAAATTGTATTGTGTAGGAGTTTGTTAATGTATGAACTCGGCATTTTACTCCCAAGCTTAGTATAAGATAATTTGGATTTTTTTTTTAATTACAGAGTTTATTAAATTCCAACAAAATTTTAATTTTAATTTTTCTACGATTTTGATATTTGAATTTGGAATTGTTCCGACAGTGTGGTGTTTTTGGTTTTCAATTAATCCTATAGATATAATCAAAGGGAGAAAAAAATTTACATCCATGTCTGTTATATACCTAAGGAACATTTCTATGAAAAAAGATGTGGAATTCTTGAAGATTTCAGCTCAATGGTATGATATACTGTGATGTTAGCCGAACCTTAAACTTTTTATTCATAATGTAAGTTTGTGTATAATATTATGTGTATGCAATGTAACCCTCAAAAGAAACTGAATACCTAGTCTACAACGTTACCACACTTAATACCTAACCTACAACGTTACCACACTGGATACCTAACCTACAACGTTACCACACTGAATACCTAACCTACAACGTTACCACACTGAATACCTAACCTACAACGTTACAACACTGAATACCTAACCTACAACGTCACCACACTGGATACCTAACCTACAACGTTACCACACTGAATACCTAACCTACAACGTTAACACACTGAATACCTAACCTACAACGTTACCACACTGAATACCTAACCTACAACTTTACCACACTGAATACCTAACCTACAACGTTACCACACTGAATACCTAACCTACAACGCTACAACACTGAATACCTAACCTACAACGTTACCACACTGGATACCTAACCTACAACGTTACCACACTGGATACCTAACCTACAACGCTACCACACTAAATACCTAGTCTATAACGCTACCACACTGAATACCTAACCTACAACGTTACCACACTGAATACCTAACCTACACCGTTACCACACTGAATACATAATCTACAACGTTACCACACTGAATACCTAACCTACAACGTTACCACACTGAATACCTAACCTACAACGTTACCACACTGAATACCTGACCTACAACGTTATCACACTAAATACCTAGTCTATAACGCTACCACACTGAATACCTAACGTACAACGTTACCACACTGAATACCTAACCTACAACGTTACCACACTGAATATCTAACCTACAACGTTACCACACTGGATACCTAACCTACAACGTTACCACACTAAATACCTAGTCTATAACGCTACCACACTGAATACCTAACGTACAACGCTACCACACTGAATACCTAACCTACAACGTTACCACACTGAATACCTAACCTACAACGTTACCACACTGAATACCTAACCTACAACGTTACCACACTGAATACCTAGTCTACAACGTTACCACACTGAATACCTAGTCTACAACGTTACCACACTGAATACCTAGTCTACAACGTTACCACACTGAATACCTAGCCTACAACGTTACCACACTGAATACCTAACCTACAACGTTACCACACTGAATACCTAACCTACAACGTTACCACACTGAATACTTAACCTACAACGTTACCACACTGAATACCTAATCTACAACGTTACCACACTGAATACCTAACCTACAACGTTACCACACTGAATACCTAACCTACAACGTTACCACACTGAACACCTAATCTACAACGTTACCACACTGAATACCTAACCTACAACGGTACCACACTGAATACTTAATTTACAACGTTGCCACACTGAATACCTAGTCTACAACGTTACCACACTGAATACCTAACCTACAACGTTACCACACTGAATACCTAACCTACAACGTTACCACATTGGATACCTGACCTACAACGTTACCACACTGAATACCTAGTCTACAACGTTACCACACTGAATACCTAACCTACAACGTTACCACACTGAATACCTAGCCTACAACGCTACCACACTGAATACCTAACCTACAACGTTACCACACCGAATACCTAACCTACAACGCTACCACACTGAATACCTAACCTACAATGCTACCACACTGAATACCTAGCCTACAACGTTACCACACTGAATATCTAGTCTACAACGCTACCACACTGAATACCTAACCTACAACGTTACCACACTGAATACCTAATCTACAACGTTACCACACTGAATACCTAGTCTACAACGCTACCACACTGAATACCTAACCTACAACGTTACTACACTGAATACCTAACCTACAACGTTACCACATTGGATACCTGACCTACAACGTTACCACACTGAATACCTAGTCTACAACGTTACCACACTGAATACCTAACCTACAACGTTACCACACTGAATACCTAACCTACAACGTTACCACACTGAATACCTAACCTACAACGTTACCACACCGAATACCTAACCTACAACGCTACCACACTGAATACCTAACCTACAACGTTACCACACTGAATACCTAGCCTACAACGTTACCACACTGAATATCTAGTCTACAACGTTACCACACTGAATACCTAACCTACAACGTTACCACACTGAATACCTAATCTACAACGTTACCACACTGAATACCTAGTCTACAACGCTACCACACTGAATACCTAACCTACAACGTTACCACACTGAATATCTAGTCTACAACGTTACCACACTGAATACCTAACCTACAACGTTACCACACTGAATACCTAATCTACAACGTTACCACACTGAATACCTAACCTACAACGTTACCACACTGAATATCTAGTCTACAACGTTACCACACTGAATATCTAGTCTACAACGTTACCACACTGAATACCTAACCTACAACGTTACCACACTGAATACCTAACCTACAACGTTACCACACTGAATACATAATCTACAACGCTACCACACTGAATACCTAACCTACAACGTTACCACACTGAATATCTAGTCTACAACGTTACCACACTGAATACCTAACCTACAACGTTACCACACTGAATACCTAATCTACAACGTTACCACACTGAATACCTAACCTACAACGTTACCACACTGAATATCTAGTCTACAACGTTACCACACTGAATATCTAGTCTACAACGTTACCACACTGTATACCTAACCTACAACGTTACCACACTGAATACCTAATCTACAACGTTACCACACTGAATACCTAACCTACAACGTTACCACACTAAATACCTAACCTACAACGTTACCACAATGAATATCTAGTCTACAACGTTACCACTCACCATGCAATGTAACCCTCAAAAGAAACTGAATACCTAGTCTACAACGTTACCACTCACCAATATGGGAACAAACGATATTTATTCATTAACGATTTTATAGGATGGTGCAACTTTAAAATATCACAAATAAAAATATATTATTAAATATAATATTCTAAGATAAATATAAATGCGTTTCCATTTTTTGTTGTCTGTATTTTTGTGTCTAGTGTCCTTAGTAAACATAAGTAAATCATGGTGCCAAATTATACTAAACATAATGTAGTTATGACGATCCAGAACAAAGTTAATGCAATTTTAACAAGAAGAGTTTGAAGATGCCAAAGGGGTAATCAGATTCCGTAAATCGAAGAAGAATAGACAACACAATGGCCAAGAGAAAAAGGACAAAAGGACAAACAACGATCTACAAATTATTCTATCATTTTGACAATTAGCGCACGTGAACGAAAAACAAATCCTAGTAACATAATCCACTATCAGATATGTTCACATCTTACTTGTATACATACAACACCACTACGGCGTAGCGACTGTTATCATTTCTTCTTCGATTGTTCCAAATATGATATATACATTGTTTCACAATCTCAGCTAATCTTTCTAAGTGGTTCAAGAAAACAACCACAACCGCAACACCACCAAGCCCCCCTCCCCCCCCTCTCTCTCTCTCTCTCTCTCTCTCTCTCTCTCTCTCTCTCTCTCTCTCTCTCTCCGCTCGGTTCAATGTGTCTAAGTGCGCCACCCCCCTAACTTGATATCCTGGATCCGCCCCTGTTGTGTCCTATCTTTTTACACATTTGTGCAAATAAAATCTTCTACTCTTATTATCGTTTTTACACATTTGAGCAAATAAAATATGTCTACTTTTAATGATGTTTTTGTCAGTAACCGCTTGTCGCATCTCATTTCAAATTCATGCCATTTCGTGAAGGGGAGTGTACATTTCAATAACAGCATCTCATTTCAAATACGTGCCATCGTGAGGAGGAGAGCGATGGCAACATCGTGCAAATAAAATTGTGTGTATTTATAAGGTCCATCAATGTTATAGAGAGCGTTATCGTGCTGCAATATGTGTAAATCCAGGTGATTCGAAACATTGGTAGAACGTGTGAAATTGAAATTCCATACACATAAGACTGAGTTTTTAAGGTCACCATTTCTAAAAATGCAGCTAGGACATGATGGTTACTGTGAACCACATCTAAGCACTACGTTAACACTACGTGTTATATATATGCATATTTAAAAAAAAACGTGGAGGTCGTTCCAATACATGGAGCCATATCCCGGTCATACCATATGTCTGAGAATTTATTGGAAAAAAGAGTACAATAGTGACAATAGCAAATAACAACAATTCAAGGAACACGTTGTGTGCTTGAGGTCGCGCAAAATTAGAAGCACAAACATGGCTTCATCTGTTTAAAGGAAAACCACATTATATTTAGACCAATATTAACATATACAAGTATCTAGCTATCCCAAGCAATGGTACTGAAAAATGACAAATTTAAGCTTTAGTGAAAGCGAATCTTCAGATTTGGTTGATCATTTGTTTATTCTTCATTGCCATGGAGATCCAATTATTAAACAAATGTTTGGACCTCATTAATTGATATAGCCCTTCCACATTTTGTCCCAGGACAGGACTAAAACTTTCAACACCTTATGTTGGTATTTTCAGGTATTTAAGGTGAAATGTAGTTTGGCGTTCTGATTGATGATTCTAGTGAATTGTTGACCAATAATTTTCTAAATATGGCTTCTCACTCTTGGCTAACATTTTGTTTGTAATAAAAATAAAACCACGTTTTTTCTGCACATGGTTGGAGTCGACACGACACCATGAAAACTAACCAGCCTGGTACATCTTGTCAACTTCTGTCTATTTAATCACATATTTCCTGTTCAAATTGTTCTGCATGCCTGATTATTGTATGTGAACAATAGGACACAAATGGTTTATTGTGAAACTTACATGTAAATTTAATAGACTTTCTTTGTAAGGAAAGTATGAAGATACCAAAGGGGTAATCAGAAACCGTGAATCGAAGAAGGGTAGGCAACATAATGGCCAAATCCAACTATTTATTAATTTTTTATTTGTTTAAATTATGAAATTAATGTCTTTCACAAATATTTTCTTCAGAATAAAATTGTGATTTTCCTGTCAATATGAAGCTTTTCGTACATACTTCGTGTACATATTTGATAACATTTAAGACAATATTGATAATATATATTGATAATAATACGATTATAAACAACAACTGTCCTTTTCAAAATGCAGATCTATTAAAAAAAATTATTAGCACACAATATGTCCTAGTTGTTCATTCTAATTCATGGTCACACGAATGTCTTAAATAAAGCTCAGTATTTCAGTGTTTCGGTACTGACATGGTCTATTAGAGATATTTATAGCTGTTATTTATAATTCCTAAATAATTCAATTATTATTAAAAGAAAGAGAAGTTTGAAGATAGCTAAGTGAGAAACCGTAAATCTAAGAATGACAGACAACAATGACCAAAACAAGAAAGACAAAGGGACAAAATCTACAAACATTACACGGAAAAGATCGACCCCCACTGAAAACCGAACGGTGAATTCAAGTGTTCCGGACGGTTAAACAGATGTGACAGCCGTTGTGTTACAAACCCGGTTCTCCTCCCTCGGGTATTGGTGACCTTAACCCCGATTTTCGGTATCCTGTTTGAAAGTTACTCCATAAACGTGTCGTGTGCACTGCACTAATTTTGATATCTACCTTTATATTACTGTTATTGTTTTACTATACAAGGTTTACTCAGTCAAATAATTTAATGAAACTGTTTTTGGAATGCCACAAGCTACCAGTGGAGTATTTGAAGACCGATATATCGGATCGTATTGTCGACAAATAGGTTCATGTTAGATTTTATTAATTCATTTCTTGAACCGCCTTGAACGTATATGTGTCTTTTTTATAATTAAGTACCAAGCGGTGATCCATTTACCGAATTGTCTTCATCAACAAAAGACTTCTGCCAGATACTACCACTAGTAATACATATATTTCACATTAAAATGCCATCATGAATAAACACAGATGAAGGTACTGTGAATAGATAAATTGTTGTATTCAATTTATTTCGTGCCATTAGCTATGCGTCTCAATATTAGTTCTCGGTACCAAGAACATGGTGACCAATGGTACTAATCATTACTTGACGTCAATAATGAATAGAATTGTGTCAATGCATGGCTACACATTTCCTCCTGGTTGTGTATTGGCACAATGCTTCAGCTATATCAGGACAAGTTCCAATCAATGAATGAGATGTTACTGATGTCCGGTTTATACTAGACCAGCATGCTTAGTTGGGCTTTCATAGAGCTATGTCGATAAACGCGAATAAACCGCTTATGTAGTTGACCATCAACGGGAACACACCGCTTATGTAGTTGATCATAAACAAGAACACACCGCGTATGTAGTTGACCTCAAACGAGAACACATCGCTTGTGTAGTTGACCTCAAACGAGAACACATCGCTTATGTAGTTGACCTCAAACGAGAACACATCGCTTATGTAGTTGATCATAAACAAGAACACACCACTTATGTAGTTGACCTCAAACGAGAACACATCGGTTGTGTCGGGCAGACTAGATTTGATATCTATGTTTTTATTGTGTAGTTGACAATAAACACTACACACTGATATAAATGTCGTCAAATAGCTCCGGTCGAAAATGTTTTGTCAACATCCGGGATGTTATAAAGCAGTATTTTAAAAGAAGACACCTACGATTATCCTAAGTTTTGATGAATATACTGTATATATAATGTTTTGAATTGTGATGCTTTATGATTGGTATTGTATTATTGTCACTTTTTGTCCAAATATCATTGCTTTTTGCAGTGTAAAATTATATTATTTCTAAAAGTTCTACAGAATCCGGCATAAAAAGAATTATAATCAACTGAAATATCACTGTATGTTGCATTTACGAATGAATGAATTGCTGGCAAAAAAAGAAAAAAATATTGATGAATGATTTATTTTAAGATATAATTTGGTTGAGGAAAAATCAGTTAGTAACTAGTTATAGCCTAAAAATTGATGTCAACAAACATTTCTGATTTCCGACTTTGTCAAATTGTAAACATGTATAGGAACCGGTTCTGTCATTAATTAAGAACCGGATTTGTCAGTATGTAAATACCACTGATCGTATTATTATCGATCATTATATTGCAATTTAACAATAGTTATGATTAGGAAATATCTCAAAAGCGATGAATACTGATCCATAGTATAAATATTCGCCATGGCTCCTATATTTAGCTACTTTGGATAAAAGAATTCGTTTTGTTAAATTGCCACTGTCGCGAACACTTGATTGTTTATGCTTTTTGACACTGATATCACGTCTGGCGTTCATCGCACTACTTTCACATTAGGTCGCTGTCCATGCGCATCAATTGATTAGTGGGAGATATCTTTTTTATAATGCCTTATTTGAATTTTATACTCGTTGATAACAAAGTATGTCACTCTGTGGAAATAACTTTCGTGGATATGATATATAAACAATATAAATACATTGACGGAAAACATAAAATTTATATATACGAGCTTTAGAAATGGGAAGAAACACGAGCATTTGACGAGGTTATCTTACCTGTTTCGCAGCGACTGGAAGTGAATTTCTCCGACAATATACGTATATTGTATCTATCGTGTTATGTCAAATGCCCCAAAATAACTGTCAAATTGTCCAGAAAGAGCAGAAACAGGGGTCGTTCTTGTCGTTTTTGATTGTGTTCTCTGTGAAGTCCGCGCCTATAAACTTATAAGCATATAAGCATAAATGTTGTTACTGTTTCGTACTGGAAGTTGTAACAACCAAATGGCACCAATCTTCCAGTATTCATCTCTAACTGAAATGCCAGTTAAACAAAACTAGAATTTCATAACAAAATGTACAATAGAAATATTACACTGTATGCGTATGTCATGTCTTGGACCGGTGTTTGTAATATAGACTGAACAAACAAACAGTTGCATACTTAAAGAAATCATAAAAAGGAAACATAATAGTGATATTGCGCTTTTACCATTATTCTTTCAATTTTGTACAGAAACGAAACCGGTTCTACTTAAATACAATTTTTGTGACTCAAACGGAAAGTAATGGTTCACACAATCTGAACAAACTTATGTAAAAAGGCATTGTGTTTTTAACTGTAGTTAGTCTAAAGCTATCCATGGTAGCACGCCAGAGTAAATTATCATTTATCTAAGCATTAAAAAGGGTTTGTGTGCTTTAATTACACATATAGACTACTTTTTAGAGCTTTATTTGATGATTCCAAGCTCATTATTAGCATTTGTCATTGTTTATGTCCATCATTTTATCCATATCTGAGTAATCGATGAAGATTACTACGGCAACATATAAGTAAAAATAAACAAAAATAATCGACTGATAACGACATCTTCTGGTTTCTAGATGCAATAATGCTATATGATCATAATACTAATTTTTTTGTCATCACCTATATGTCAATCATACTGAGCTGACATAATCGGAACCTGACGAAACATTTTCAGCCGGTGCTCTCTGACGACAGTGGTAATATCATAGGCATCATTCATTGCACGTTAACCCGTACATTGCACTTCAATATATTGTTGTAGAATATGTTGTATTATTAACCAATGTAACAAAATACGTAGGAAACTGACCAGTTAATACAGATTCATTAAGTGGTATTTATACAGGTCTTAATACGGAAAAACAGGTTTAATACGGCTTCGAACTGGTCTGTATACAGGAGTGGGCATGCGCACTAAGCAATAAACAAAGCAAATGCCAGACGACATAACTGACACTGTTTATTTTTCAAATTGGTGTACGGTTACTGAAAGTATCATAAAATGGGTGTTTTTATATTTATCCTACATTATGTCCTCGTACAAACATTGAAATGTGGAATGTGTCGGAGACAACCACCCCTTAATAGTATTGAATAAAATTGGTTGTATTTTCACATTGGTGTATGGTTACTGAAAGTTTCATGAAATGGGTGTTTTGATATTTAACCTACATTATTTCCTCGTACAAGCATTGGAATGTGGAATGTGTCTGAGACAACCACCCCTTCATATTCCATTTATTGAGTGTATTTTACATATTAGTGTATTGGTTAATATTGGATGTCTTGATATTGGTTATATTTTACACATTGGTGTATTGGTTAGTAAAGATATCATGAAATGGGTGTATTGATATTAATCCTGTATTATGTCCTCGTACAGTCGTATTGAGTCGCGTACAGCTGTCCTCGACTCAATACCTCTGTACTTGGACATAATACAGGATTAATATCAAAACACCCATTTAATAATACTATATTAATATATATTAATAAATATTTTCTATTAATTTCAATAGAAAATAACCGTGCAATATATCCTTGTATTTGCACGCTAAGTATAAAATGTATATTGCACCACTTATGAATATTTCACTTAAATATAATAAAATACACAATATTTATATGAAAAATGCTTTAGGCATAAAATATTGATTACTATATAATAAAAGGGCTATCGCATGAATATTTATAGATTAATACATGGCCTTTTTCATGTTACCCTTGTTATTAGCACGAGACCTTGATATCAGCCTCGATGGCTTTAGCCGGAGGGACGACATCAGTCGAGGGCTGATGACAAGGTCAATATGAAAAAGGCCACGTATTAATCTATTTATCACATATTTTGCCAGGGCAGAGCAGATAACATGTCATTGCCCTTCACAAGAGGGCAGATAACATGTTATTGCCTTCGTAAAATGTTATTGCCCCGGAGGCAAATAATACGCCGCAAATTATGCTTTAATTGCACATGCAAATTCGGCGTTATTTCAATAAAATATGTGATAATATAAAATTACAGACTTTTGTAGAAGTGAATATGAGTTTTTATTGACCTGTAAAATAATATTGACCGAAACCGAAGGCTGAGGTCAATATTGGTTTTTGCAGGTCAATAAAAACTCATATTACATATGGTGCGGTCTTTGTACAATTTCATTGGCTAAATCAGTCACGTGATATACAGAATATGTAATGTATTTTTTCCACTATGAAGAAACCAGACGTCTTGTTTCTATTTTTAAAAGATATTGACGCTATATTTCTATTTTTAAGTATATTGACGCTATGTCACTAAAATTCTTTTTGAAGAAGGCCATAGTATTGACCGAAATGGTAGGCTATAATTGTTTTATCATTTTTCAATATTGTAACATAAAATATTAAAATTTTGAAATTTTATGAAAACTGAAAATTTTTGAAATCTTATGAAAATTTTGAATTATTTTGAAATTTTTGAAATATTGAAAATTTTTGAAAATGTTGAACTTTAAATTATTATTTTTTTTATTGATTTTAGAATTTTGAAATCTTATAAAATTTTTGAAACTTTTAGGTAATCTTCATTCTTTTTGAAGAAAGTGATAATGGTCCGGCAAAGCATTTTGGAGCAAAATGTGTTCTTGCTGTATAAATACAAACCCGTCTGTAGTATTCATAATATAACCTACTGGTTAATAATATACAATTATAGTCTTTCGTTGAGGTCAATACGAGTTTTTATGGACCTTAAAAACGATATTCATCGAAGCCTTTAGGCTGAGGTGAATATTGATTTCAAAGGTCCATAAAAACTCGTATTGACCGATACAAAAGACTGTAATTGTTTTATTACATTAAAATGAAAAGTGAAACTAAAAGCAAGTCAATACGAGTTTTAATCAAACAATGTCAAATTTTATGGAATGTCAGGTGTCAGCATGATAGCCAATAAAATTGTTTAAATCAAATTATTATGTAATATTAGTGAATATTGTCCCTCGCAATATATCATATTGCACTCGCAAGCTTGTGCAATATGATATACTGCTCGGGACAATATTCCTCAATCCTATAGAATTACTATTTGACAAAATAATTCAAGCTTTATCAATGATTGACCTATTTATTGTTAACCTTCTCTAATTACATGTATCTCACCGTCTTAACTAATATGACTAGACAAGTTTATGACATCTTTAATAAGTAAATGACCGACGAGTCACAGCAGGTGAATATGTATAAGGATTAATGAACCAAGGGCAAGTGTACTATTTCAAACCAACGAATTTATTCATTAAAATACCTGATGCCTGGTACTTACTTAATCTTTGATACCGGCCACAGTCAGTCTTCAATACGCCATCAATTGTACCAATTACCGTTACAACTATCATAGTATGTATTTCCACTGTTTATTTTAATTCTGAACATTAATGATGTTTCTTATTGAAATATTAATGCATGTCCAAAATAAGACATAAACGTAGATATCAAATGTAGTTCGCTCGATGTTTCTCTAGAATAACCTTTATCAGGTACGCTCGACGCTTCTCTAGAATAACCTTTATCAGGTTCGCTCGATGTTTCTCTAGAATAACCTTTATCAGGTACGCTCGACGCTTCTCTATAATAACCTTTATCAGGTACGCTCGACGCTTCTCTAGAATAACCTTTATCAGGTACGCTCGACGCTTCTCTAGAATAACCGTTATCAGGTACGCTCGACGCTGCTCTAGAATAACCTTTATCAGGTACGCTCGACGCTTCTCTAGAATAACCTTTATCAGGTACGCTCGACGCTTCTCTAGAATAACCTTTATCAGGTACGCTCGACGCTTCTCTAGAATAACCTTTATCAGGTACGCTCGACGCTTCTCTAGAATAACCTTTATCAGGTACGCTCGACGCTTCTCTAGAATAACCTTTATCAGGTACGCTCGAATCTTCTCTAGAATAACCTTTATCAGGTACGCTCGACGCTTCTCTAGAATAACCTTTATCAGGTACGCTCGACGCTTCTCTAGAATAACCTTTATCAGGTACGCTCGACGCTTCCCTAGAATAACCTTTATCAGGTACGCTCGAAGCTTCCCTAGAACAACCTTTATCAGGAACGCTCGACGCTTCTCTAGAATAACCATTATCAGGTACGCTCGACGCTTCTCTAGAATAACCTTCATCAGGTACGCTCGAAGCTTCTCTAGAATAACCTTTATCAGGAACGCTCGACGCTTCTCTAGAATAACCTTTATCAGGTACGTTCGACGCTTCTCTAGAATAACCTTTATCAGGTACGCTCGACGCTTCCCTAGAATAACCTTTATCAGGAACGCTCGAAGCTTCCCTAGAATAACCTTTATCAGGAACGCTCAACGCTTCTCTAGAATAACCTTTATCAGGTACGCTCGACGCTTCTCTAGAATAACCTTTATCAGGTACGCTCGACCCTTCTCTAGAATAAACTTTATCAAGTACGCTCGACGCTTCTCTAGAATAACCTTTATCAGGTACGCTCGACGCTTCTGTAGAATAACCTTTATCAGGTACGCTCGACGCTTCTCTAGAATAACCTTTATCAGGTACGCTCGACGCTTCTCTAGAATAACCTTTATCAGGTACGCTCGACGCTTCTCTAGAATAACCTTTATCAGGTTCGGTCGACGCTTCTCTAGAATAACCTTTATCAGGTTCGCTCGACGCTTCTCTAGAATAACCTTTATCAGGTACGCTCGACGCTTCTCAAGAATAACCTTGATCAGGTACGCTCGACGCTTCTCTAGAATAACCTTTATCAGGTACGCTCGCCGCTTCTCTAGAATAACCTTGATCAGGTACGCCAGACGCTTCTCTAGAATAACCGCTATCAGGTATGCTCGACGCTTCTCTAGAATAACCTTTATCAGGTACGCTCGACTCTTCTCTAGAATAACCTTTATCAGGTACGCTCGACGCTTCTCTAGAATAATCTTTTTCAGGTACGTTCGACGCTTCTCTAGAATAACCTTTATCAGGTACGCTCGACGCTTCTCTAAATAACCTTTATCAGGTACGCTCGAAGCTTCTCTAGAATAACCTTTATCAGGTACGTTCGACGCTTCTCTAGAATAACCTTTATCAGGTACGCTCGAAGCTTCTCTAGAATAACCTTTATCAGGAACGCTCGACGCTTCTCTAGAATAACCTTTATCAGGTACGCTCGACGCTTCTCTAGAATAACCTTTATCAGGTACGCTCGACGCTTCTCTAGAATAACCTTTATCAGGTACGCTCGACGCTTCTCTAGAATAACCTTTTTCAGGTACGCTCGACGCTTCTCTAAATAACCATTATCAGGTACGCTCGACGCTTCTCTAGAATAACCTTAATCAGGTACGCTCGACGCTTCTCTAGAATAACCTTTATCAGGTACGCTCGACGCTTCTCTAAACAACCTTTATCAGGTACTCTCGACGCTTCTCTAGAATAACCTTTATCAGGTACGCTGGACGCCTCTCTAAAATAACCTTTATCAGGTACGCTCGAGGCTTCTCTAGAATAATCCTTTTCAGGTACGCTCGACGCTTCTCTAGAATAACCTTTTTCAGGTACGCTCGACGCTTCTCTAAATAACCTTTATCAGGTACGCTCGACGCTTCTCTAGAATAACCTTTATCAGGTACGTTCGACGCTTCTCTAGAATAACCTTTATCAGGTACGCTCGAAGCTTCTCTAGAATAACCTTTATCAGGAACGCTCGACGCTTCTCTAGAATAACCGTTATCAGGTACGCTCTACGCTTCTCTAGAATAACCTTTATCAGGTCCGCTCGAAGCTTCCCTAGAATAACCTTTATCAGGAACGCTCGACGCTTCTCTAGAATAACCTTTATCAGATACGCTCGACGCTTCTCTAGAATAACCTTTATCAGGTACGCTCGACGCTTCTCTAGAATAACCTTTATCAGGTACGCTAGACGCTTCTCTAGAATAACCTTTATCAGGTACGCTCGACGCTTCTCTAGAATAACCTTTATCAGGTACGCTCGACGCTTCTCTAGAATAACCTTTATCAGGTACGCTCGACGCTTCTCTAGAATAACCTTTATCAGGTACGCTTGAAGCTTCTCTAGAATAACCTTTATCAGGAACGCTCGACGCTTCTCTAGAATAACCTTTATCAGGTACGCTCGACGCTTCTCTAGAATAACCTTTATCAGGTACGCTCGACGCTGCTCTAGAATAACCTTTATCAGGTACGCTCGACGCTTCTCTAGAATAACCTTTATCAGGTACGCTCGACGCTTCTCTAGAATAACCTTTATCAGGTACGCTCGACGCTTCTCTAGAATAACCTTTATCAGGTACGCTCGACGCTTCTCTAGAATAACCTTTATCAGGTACGCTCGACGCTTCTCTAGAATAACCTTTATCAGGTACCCTCGAATCTTCTCTAGAATAACCTTTATCAGGTACGCTCGACGCTTCTCTAGAATAACCTTTATCAGGTACGCTCGACGCTTCTCTAGAATAACCTTTATCAGGTACGCTCGACGCTTCCCTAGAATAACCTTTATCAGGTACGCTCGAAGCTTCCCTAGAACAACCTTTATCAGGAACGCTCGACGCTTCTCTAGAATAACCATTATCAGGTACGCTCGACGCTTCTCTAGAATAACCTTCATCAGGTACGCTCGAAGCTTCTCTAGAATAACCTTTATCAGGAACGCTCGACGCTTCTCTAGAATAACCTTTATCAGGTACGTTCGACGCTTCTCTAGAATAACCTTTATCAGGTACGCTCGACGCTTCCCTAGAATAACCTTTATCAGGAACGCTCGAAGCTTCCCTAGAATAACCTTTATCAGGAACGCTCAACGCTTCTCTAGAATAACCTTTATCAGGTACGCTCGACGCTTCTCTAGAATAACCTTTATCAGGTACGCTCGACCATTCTCTAGAATAAACTTTATCAAGTACGCTCGACGCTTCTCTAGAATAACCTTTATCAGGTACGCTCGACGCTTCTGTAGAATAACCTTTATCAGGTACGCTCGACGCTTCTCTAGAATAACCTTTATCAGGTACTCTCGACGCTTCTCTAGAATAACCTTTATCAGGTACGCTCGACGCTTCTCTAGAATAACCTTTATCAGGTTCGCTCGACGCTTCTCTAGAATAACCTTTATCAGGTTCGCTCGACGCTTCTCTAGAATAACCTTTATCAGGTACGCTCGACGCTTCTCAAGAATAACCTTGATCAGGTACGCTCGACGCTTCTCTAGAATAACCTTTATCAGGTACGCTCGCCGCTTCTCTAGAATAACCTTGATCAGGTACGCCAGACGCTTCTCTAGAATAACCGCTATCAGGTATGCTCGACGCTTCTCTAGAATAACCTTTATCAGGTACGCTCGACTCTTCTCTAGAATAACCTTTATCAGGTACGCTCGACGCTTCTCTAGAATAATCTTTTTCAGGTACGTTCGACGCTTCTCTAGAATAACCTTTATCAGGTACGCTCGACGCTTCTCTAAATAACCTTTATCAGGTACGCTCGAAGCTTCTCTAGAATAACCTTTATCAGGTACGTTCGACGCTTCTCTAGAATAACCTTTATCAGGTACGCTCGAAGCTTCTCTAGAATAACCTTTATCAGGAACGCTCGACGCTTCTCTAGAATAACCTTTATCAGGTACGCTCGACGCTTCTCTAGAATAACCTTTATCAGGTACGCTCGACGCTTCTCTAGAATAACCTTTATCAGGTACGCTCGACGCTTCTCTAGAATAACCTTTTTCAGGTACGCTCGACGCTTCTCTAAATAACCATTATCAGGTACGCTCGACGCTTCTCTAGAATAACCTTAATCAGGTACGCTCGACGCTTCTCTAGAATAACCTTTATCAGGTACGCTCGACGCTTCTCTAAACAACCTTTATCAGGTACTCTCGACGCTTCTCTAGAATAACCTTTATCAGGTACGCTGGACGCCTCTCTAAAATAACCTTTATCAGGTACGCTCGAGGCTTCTCTAGAATAATCCTTTTCAGGTACGCTCGACGCTTCTCTAGAATAACCTTTATCAGGTACGCTCGACGCTTCTCTAAATAACCTTTATCAGGTACGCTCGACGCTTCTCTAGAATAACCTTTATCAGGTACGTTCGACGCTTCTCTAGAATAACCTTTATCAGGTACGCTCGAAGCTTCTCTAGAATAACCTTTATCAGGAACGCTCGACGCTTCTCTAGAATAACCGTTATCAGGTACGCTCTACGCTTCTCTAGAATAACCTTTATCAGGTCCGCTCGAAGCTTCCCTAGAATAACCTTTATCAGGAACGCTCGACGCTTCTCTAGAATAACCTTTATCAGATACGCTCGACGCTTCTCTAGAATAACCTTTATCAGGTACGCTCGACGCTTCTCTAGAATAACCTTTATCAGGTACGCTAGACGCTTCTCTAGAATAACCTTTATCAGGTACGCTCGACGCTTCTCTAGAATAACCTTTATCAGGTACGCTCGACGCTTCTCTAGAATAACCTTTATCAGGTACGCTCGACGCTTCTCTAGAATAACCTTTATCAGGTACGCTTGAAGCTTCTCTAGAATAACCTTTATCAGGAACGCTCGACGCTTCTCTAGAATAACCTTTATCAGGTACGCTCGACGCTTCTCTAGAATAACCTTTATCAGGTACGCTCGACGCTTCCCTAGAATAACCTTTATCAGGAACACTCGAAGCTTCCCTAGAATAACCTTTATCAGGAACGCTCAACGCTTCTCTAGAATAACCTTTATCAGGTACGCTCGACGCTTCTCTAGAATAACCTTTATCAGGTACGCTCGACGCTTCTCTAGAATAAACTTTATAAGGTACGCTCGACGCTTCTCTAGAATAACCTTTATCAGGTACGCTCGACGCTTCTCTAGAATAACCTTTATCAGGTACGCTCGACGCTTCTCTAAATAACCTTTATCAGGTACGCTCGACGCTTCTCTAGAATAACCTTTATCAGATACGTTCGACGCTTCTCTAGAATAACCTTTATCAGGTACGCTCGAAGTTTCTCTAGAATAACCTTTATCAGGAACGCTCGACGCTTCTCTAGAATAACCGTTATCAGGTACGCTCGACGCTTCTCTAGAATAACATTTATCAGGTACGCTCGAAGCTTCCCTAGAATAACCTTTATCAGGAACGCTCGACGCTTCTCTAGAATAACCTTTATCAGATACGCTCGACGCTTCTCTAGAATAACCTTTATCAGGTACGCTCGACGCTTCTCTAGAATAACCTTTATCAGGTACGCTAGACGCTTCTCTAGAATAACCTTTATCAGGTACGCTCGACGCTTCTCTAGAATAACCTTTATCAGGTACGCTCGACGCTGCTCTAGAATAACCTTTATCAGGTACGCTCGACGCTGCTCTAGAATAACCTTTATCAGGTACGCTCGACGCTTCTCTAGAATAACCTTTATCAGGTACGCTCGACGCTTCTCTAGAATAACCTTTATCAGGTACGCTCGACGCTTCTCTAGAATAACCTTTATCAGGTACGCCCGACGCTTCTCTAGAATAACCTTTATCAGGTACGCTCGACGCTTCTCTAGAATAACCTTTATAAGGTACGCTAGAAGCTTCTCTAGAATAACCTTTATCAGGTACGCTCGACGCTTCTCTAGAATAACCTTTATCAGGTACTCTCGACGCTTCTCTAGAATAACCTTTATCAGGTACGCTCGACGCTTCCCTAGAATAACCTTTATCAGGTACGCTCGAAGCTTCCATAGAATAACCTTTATCAGGAACGCTCGACGCTTCTCTAGAATAACCTTTATCAGGTACGCTCGACGCTTCTCTAGAATAACCTTTATCAGGTACGCTCGAAGCTTCTCTAGAATAACCTTTATCAGGAACGCTCAACGCTTCTCTAGAATAACCTTTATCAGGTACGCTCGACGCTTCTCTAGAATAACCTTTATCAGGTACGCTCGACGCTTCCCTAGAATAACCTTTATCAGGAACGCTCGAAGCTTCCCTAGAATAACCTTTATCAGGAACGCTCAACGCTTCTCTAGAATAACCTTTATCAGGTACGCTCGACGCTTCTCTAGAATAACCTTTATCAGGTACGCTCGATGCTTCTCTAGAATAAACTTTATCAGGTACGCTCGACGCTTCTCTAGAATAACCTTTATCAGGTACGCTCGACGCTTCTCTAGAATAACCTTTATCAGGTACGCTCGACGCTTCTCTAGAATAACCTTTATCAGGTACGCTCGACGCTTCTCTAGAATAACCTTTATCAGGTACGCTCGACGCTTCTCTAAAATAACCTTTATCAGCTTCGCTCGACGCTTCTCTAGAATAACCTTTATCAGGTTCGCTCGACGCTTCTCTAGAATAACCTTTATCAGGTACGCTCGACGCTTCTCTAGAATAACCTTTATCAGGTACGCTCGACGCTTCTCTAGAATAACCTTTATCAGGTACGCTCGCCGCTTCTCTAGAATAACCTTGATCAGGTACGCCAGACGCTCCTCTAGAATAACCGTTATCAGGTACGCTCGACGCTTCTCTAGAATAACCTTTATCAGGTACGCTCGACGCTTCTCTAGAATAACCTTTATCAGGTACGCTCGACGCTTCTCTAGAATAACCTTTATCAGGTACGCTCGACGCTTCTATAGAATAACCTTTATCAGGTACGCTCGACGCTTCTTTAGAATAACCTTTATCAGGTACGCTCGACGCTTCTCTAGAATAACCTTTATCAGGTACGCTCGACGCTTCTCTAGAATAACCTTTATCAGGTACGCTCGACGCTTCTCTAGAATAACCTTTATCAGGTACGCTCGACGCTTCTCTAGAATAACTTTTATCAGGTACGCTCGACGCTTCTCTAAATAACCTTTATCAGGTACGCTCGACGCTTCTCTAGAATAACCTTTATCAGGTACGCTCGAGGCTTCTCTAGAATAACCTTTATCAGGTACGCTCGACGCTTCTCTAAACAACCTTTATCAGGTACTCTCGACGCTTCTCTAGAATAACCTTTATCAGGTACGCTGGAATCCTCTCTAAAATAACCTTTATCAGGTACGCTCGACGCTTCTCTAGAATAATCTTTTTCAGGTACGCTCGTCGCTTCTCTAGAATAACCTTTATCAGGTACGCTCGACGCTTCCCTAAATAACCTTTATCAGGTACGCTCGACGCTTCTCTAGAATAACCTTTATCAGGTACGTTCGACGCTTCTCTAGAATAACCTTTATCAGGTACGCTCGAAGCTTCTCTAGAATAAACTTTATCAGGAACGCTAGACGCTTCTCTAGAATAACCTTTATCAGGTACGCTCGACGCTTCTCTAGAATAACCTTTATCAGGTACGCTCGACGCTTCTCTGGAATAACCTTTATCAGGTACGCTCGAAGCTTCCCTAGAATAACCTTTATCAGGAACGCTCGACGCTTCTCTAGAATAACCTTTATCAGGTACGCTCGACGCTTCTCTAGAATAACCTTTATCAGGTACGCTCGACGCTTCTCTAGAATAACCTTTATCAGGTACGCTCGATGCTTCTCTAGAATAACCTTTATCAGGTACGCTCGACGCCTCTCTAGAATTACCTTTATCAGGTTCGCTTGACGCTTCTCTAGAATAACCTTTATCAGGTTCGCTCGACGCTTCTCTAGAATAACCTTTATCAGGTACGCTCGACGCTTCTCTAGAATAACGTTGATCAGGTACGCTCGAGGCTTCTCTAGAATAACCTTTATCAGGTACGCTCGCCGCTTCTCTAGAATAACCTTGATCAGGTACGCCAGACGCTTCTCTAGAATAACCTTTATCAGGTACGCTCGAAGCTTCTCTAGAATAACCTTCATCAGGTACGCTCGACGCTTCTCTATAATAACCTTTATCAGGTACGCTCGACGCTTCTCTAGAATAACCTTTATCAGGAACGCTCGACACTTCTCTAGAATAACCTTTATCAGGAACGCTCGAAGCTTCCCTAGAATAACCTTTATCAGGAACGCTCAACGCTTCTCTAGAATAACCTTTATCAGGTACGCTCGACGCTTCTCTAGAATAACCTTTATCAGGTACGCTCGACGCTTCTCTAGAATAACCTTTATCAGGTACGCTCGACGCTTCTCTAGAATAACTTTTATCAGGTACGCTCGACGCTTCTCTAAATAACCTTTATCAGGTACGCTCGACGCTTCTCTAGAATAACCTTTATCAGGTACGCTCGAGGCTTCTCTAGAATAACCTTTATCAGGTACGCTCGACGCTTCTCTAAACAACCTTTATCAGGTACTCTCGACGCTTCTCTAGAATAACCTTTATCAGGTACGCTGGACTCCTCTCTAAAATAACCTTTATCAGGTACGCTCGACGCTTCTCTAGAATAATCTTTTTCAGGTACGCTCGTCGCTTCTCTAGAATAACCTTTACCAGGTACGCTCGACGCTTCCCTAAATAACCTTTATCAGGTACGCTCGACGCTTCTCTAGAATAACCTTTATCAGGTACGTTCGACGCTTCTCTAGAATAACCTTTATCAGGTACGCTCGAAGCTTCTCTAGAATAACCTTTATCAGGAACGCTCGACGCTTCTCTAGAATAACCTTTATCAGGTACGCTCGACGCTTCTCTAGAATAACCTTTATCAGGTACGCTCGACGCTTCTCTGGAATAACCTTTATCAGGTACGCTCGAAGCTTCCCTAGAATAACCTTTATCAGGAACGCTCGACGCTTCTCTAGAATAACCTTTATCAGGTACGCTCGACGCTTCTCTAGAATAACCTTTATCAGGTACGCTCGACGCTTCTCTAGAATAACCTTTATCAGGTACGCTCGACGCCTCTCTAGAATAACCTTTATCAGGTTCGCTCGACGCCTCTCTAGAATAACCTTTATCAGGTTCGCTCGACGCTTCTCTAGAATAACCTTTATCAGGTTCGCTCGACGCTTCTCTAGAATAACCTTTATCAGGTACGCTCGACGCTTCTCTAGAATAACTTTGATCAGGTACGCTCGAGGCTTCTCTAGAATAACCTTTATCAGGTACGCTCGCCGCTTCTCTAGAATAACCTTGATCAGGTACGCCAGACGCTTCTCTAGAATAACCTTTATCAGGTACGCTCGACGCTTCTCTAGAATAACCTTCATCAGGTACGCTCGACCCTTCTCTATAATAACCTTTATCAGGTACGCTCGACGCTTCTCTAGAATAACCTTTATCAGGAACGCTCGACACTTCTCTAGAATAACCTTTATCAGGAACGCTCGAAGCTTCCCTAGAATAACCTTTATCAGGAACGCTCAACGCTTCTCTAGAATAACCTTTATCAGGTACGCTCGACGCTTCTCTAGAATAACCTTTATCAGGTACGCTCGACGCTTCTCTAGAATAAACTTTATCAGGTACGCTCGACGCTTCTCTAGAATAACCTTTATCAGGTACGCTCGACGCTTCTCTAGAATAACCTTTATCAGGTACGCTCGACGCTTCTATAGAATAACCTTTATCAGGTACGCTCGACGCTTCTTTAGAATAACCTTTATCAGGTACGCTCGACGCTTCTCTAGAATAACCTTTATCAGGTACGCTCGACGCTTCTCTAGAATAACCTTTATCAGGTACGCTCGACGCTTCTCTAGAATAACCTTTATCAGGTACGCTCGACGCTTCTCTAGAATAACTTTTATCAGGTACGCTCGACGCTTCTCTAAATAACCTTTATCAGGTACGCTCGACGCTTCTCTAGAATAACCTTTATCAGGTACGCTCGAGGCTTCTCTAGAATAACCTTTATCAGGTACGCTCGACGCTTCTCTAAACAACCTTTATCAGGTACTCTCGACGCTTCTCTAGAATAACCTTTATCAGGTACGCTGGAATCCTCTCTAAAATAACCTTTATCAGGTACGCTCGACGCTTCTCTAGAATAATCTTTTTCAGGTACGCTCGTCGCTTCTCTAGAATAACCTTTATCAGGTACGCTCGACGCTTCCCTAAATAACCTTTATCAGGTACGCTCGACGCTTCTCTAGAATAACCTTTATCAGGTACGTTCGACGCTTCTCTAGAATAACCTTTATCAGGTACGCTCGAAGCTTCTCTAGAATAAACTTTATCAGGAACGCTAGACGCTTCTCTAGAATAACCTTTATCAGGTACGCTCGACGCTTCTCTAGAATAACCTTTATCAGGTACGCTCGACGCTTCTCTGGAATAACCTTTATCAGGTACGCTCGAAGCTTCCCTAGAATAACCTTTATCAGGAACGCTCGACGCTTCTCTAGAATAACCTTTATCAGGTACGCTCGACGCTTCTCTAGAATAACCTTTATCAGGTACGCTCGACGCTTCTCTAGAATAACCTTTATCAGGTACGCTCGATGCTTCTCTAGAATAACCTTTATCAGGTACGCTCGACGCCTCTCTAGAATTACCTTTATCAGGTTCGCTTGACGCTTCTCTAGAATAACCTTTATCAGGTTCGCTCGACGCTTCTCTAGAATAACCTTTATCAGGTACGCTCGACGCTTCTCTAGAATAACGTTGATCAGGTACGCTCGAGGCTTCTCTAGAATAACCTTTATCAGGTACGCTCGCCGCTTCTCTAGAATAACCTTGATCAGGTACGCCAGACGCTTCTCTAGAATAACCTTTATCAGGTACGCTCGACGCTTCTCTAGAATAACCTTCATCAGGTACGCTCGACGCTTCTCTATAATAACCTTTATCAGGTACGCTCGACGCTTCTCTAGAATAACCTTTATCAGGAACGCTCGACACTTCTCTAGAATAACCTTTATCAGGAACGCTCGAAGCTTCCCTAGAATAACCTTTATCAGGAACGCTCAACGCTTCTCTAGAATAACCTTTATCAGGTACGCTCGACGCTTCTCTAGAATAACCTTTATCAGGTACGCTCGACGCTTCTCTAGAATAACCTTTATCAGGTACGCTCGACGCTTCTCTAGAATAACTTTTATCAGGTACGCTCGACGCTTCTCTAAATAACCTTTATCAGGTACGCTCGACGCTTCTCTAGAATAACCTTTATCAGGTACGCTCGAGGCTTCTCTAGAATAACCTTTATCAGGTACGCTCGACGCTTCTCTAAACAACCTTTATCAGGTACTCTCGACGCTTCTCTAGAATAACCTTTATCAGGTACGCTGGACTCCTCTCTAAAATAACCTTTATCAGGTACGCTCGACGCTTCTCTAGAATAATCTTTTTCAGGTACGCTCGTCGCTTCTCTAGAATAACCTTTACCAGGTACGCTCGACGCTTCCCTAAATAACCTTTATCAGGTACGCTCGACGCTTCTCTAGAATAACCTTTATCAGGTACGTTCGACGCTTCTCTAGAATAACCTTTATCAGGTACGCTCGAAGCTTCTCTAGAATAACCTTTATCAGGAACGCTCGACGCTTCTCTAGAATAACCTTTATCAGGTACGCTCGACGCTTCTCTAGAATAACCTTTATCAGGTACGCTCGACGCTTCTCTGGAATAACCTTTATCAGGTACGCTCGAAGCTTCCCTAGAATAACCTTTATCAGGAACGCTCGACGCTTCTCTAGAATAACCTTTATCAGGTATGCTCGACGCTTCTCTAGAATAACCTTTATCAGGTACGCTCGACGCTTCTCTAGAATAACCTTTATCAGGTACGCTCGACGCCTCTCTAGAATAACCTTTATCAGGTTCGCTCGACGCCTCTCTAGAATAACCTTTATCAGGTTCGCTCGACGCTTCTCTAGAATAACCTTTATCAGGTTCGCTCGACGCTTCTCTAGAATAACCTTTATCAGGTACGCTCGACGCTTCTCTAGAATAACTTTGATCAGGTACGCTCGAGGCTTCTCTAGAATAACCTTTATCAGGTACGCTCGCCGCTTCTCTAGAATAACCTTGATCAGGTACGCCAGACGCTTCTCTAGAATAACCTTTATCAGGTACGCTCGACGCTTCTCTAGAATAACCTTCATCAGGTACGCTCGACCCTTCTCTATAATAACCTTTATCAGGTACGCTCGACGCTTCTCTAGAATAACCTTTATCAGGAACGCTCGACACTTCTCTAGAATAACCTTTATCAGGAACGCTCGAAGCTTCCCTAGAATAACCTTTATCAGGAACGCTCAACGCTTCTCTAGAATAACCTTTATCAGGTACGCTCGACGCTTCTCTAGAATAACCTTTATCAGGTACGCTCGACGCTTCTCTAGAATAAACTTTATCAGGTACGCTCGACGCTTCTCTAGAATAACCTTTATCAGGTACGCTCGACGCTTCTCTAGAATAACCTTTATCAGGTACGCTCGACGCTTCTCTAGAATAACCTTTATCAGGTACGCTCGACGCTTCTCTTGAATAACCTTTATCAGGTACGCTCGACGCTTCTCTAGAATAACCTTTATAAGGTACGCTCGACGCTTCTCTAGAATAATCTTTATCAGGTACGCTCGCCGCTTCTCTAGAATAACCTTGATCAGGTACGCCAGACGCTTCTCTAGAATAACCGTTATCAGGTACGCTCGACGCTTCTCTAGAATAACCTTTATCAGGTACGCTCGACGCTTCTCTAGAATAACCTTTATCAGGTACGCTCGACGCTTCTCTAGAATAACCTTTATCAGGTACGCTCGACGCTTATCTAGAATAACCTTTATCAGGTACGCTCGACGCTTCTCTAGAATAACCTTTATCAGGTACGCTCGACGCTTCTCTAGAATAACCTTTATCAGGTACGCTCGACGCTTCTCTAGAATAACCTTTATCAGGTACGCTCGACGCTTCTCTAGAATAACCTTTATCAGGTACGCTCGACGCTTCTCTAGAATAACTTTTATCAGGTACGCTCGACGCTTCTCTAAATAACCTTTATCAGGTACGCTCGACGCTTCTCTAGAATAACCTTTATCAGGTACGCTCGACGCTTCTCTAGAATAACCTTTAGCAGGTACGCTCGACGCTTCTCTAAACAACCTTTATCAGGTACTCTCGACGCTTCTCTAGAATAACCTTTATCAGGTACGCTGGACTCCTCTCTAAAATAACCTTTATCAGGTACGCTCGACGCTTCTCTAGAATAATCTTTATCAGGTACGCTCGACGCTTCTCTAGAATAATCTTTTTCAGGTACGCTCGTCGCTTCTCTAGAATAACCTTTACCAGGTACGCTCGACGCTTCCCTAAATAACCTTTATCAGGTACGCTCGACGCTTCTCTAGAATAACCTTTATCAGGTACGTTCGACGCTTCTCTAGAATAACCTTTATCAGGTACGCTCGAAGCTTCTCTAGAATAACCTTTATCAGGAACGCTCGACGCTTCTCTAGAATAACCTTTATCAGGTACGCTCGACGCTTCTCTAGAATAACCTTTATCAGGTACGCTCGACGCTTCTCTGGAATAACCTTTATCAGGTACGCTCGAAGCTTCCCTAGAATAACCTTTATCAGGAACGCTCGACGCTTCTCTAGAATAACCTTTATCAGGTACGCTCGACGCTTCTCTAGAATAACCTTTATCAGGTACGCTCGACGCTTCTCTAGAATAACCTTTATCAGGTACGCTCGACGCTTCTCTAGAATAACCTTTATCAGGTACGCTCGACGCCTCTCTAGAATAACCTTTATCAGGTTCGCTCCACGCTTCTCTAGGATAACCTTTATCAGGTTCGCTCGACGCTTCTCTAGAATAACCTTTATCAGGTACGCTCGACGCTTCTCTAGAATAACGTTGATCAGGTACGCTCGAGGCTTCTCTAGAATAACCTTTATCAGGTACGCTCGCCGCTTCTCTAGAATAACCTTGATCAGGTACGCCAGACGCTTCTCTAGAATAACCTTTATCAGGTACGCTCGACGCTTCTCTAGAATAACCTTCATCAGGTACGCTCGACGCTTCTCTATAATAACCTTTATCAGGTACGCTCGACGCTTCTCTAGAATAACCTTTATCAGGAACGCTCGACACTTCTCTAGAATAACCTTTATCAGGAACGCTCGAAGCTTCCCTAGAATAACCTTTATCAGGAACGCTCAATGCTTCTCTAGAATAACCTTTATCAGGTACGCTCGACGCTTCTCTAGAATAACCTTTATCAGGTACACTCGACGCTTCTCTAGAATAAACTTTATCAGGTACGCTCGACGCTTCTCTAGAATAACCTTTATCAGGTACGCTCGACGCTTCTCTAGAATAACCTTTATCAGGTACGCTCGACGCTTCTCTAGAATAACCTTTATCAGGTACGCTCGACGCTTCTCTTGAATAACCTTTATCAGGTACGCTCGACGCTTCTCTAGAATAACCTTTATCAGGTACGCTCGACGCTTCTCTAGAATAATCTTTATCAGGTACGCTCGCCGCTTCTCTAGAATAACCTTGATCAGGTACGCCAGACGCTTCTCTAGAATAACCGTTATCAGGTACGCTCGACGCTTCTCTAGAATAACCTTTATCAGGTACGCTCGACGCTTCTCTAGAATAACCTTTATCCGGTACGCTCGACGCTTCTCTAGAATAACCTTTATCAGGTACGCTCGACGCTTCTCTAGAATAACCTTTATCAGGTACGCTCGACGCTTCTCTAGAATAACCTTTATCAGGTACGCTCGACGCTTCTCTAGAATAACCTTTATCAGGTACGCTCGACGCTTCTCTAGAATAACCTTTATCAGGTACGCTCGACGCTTCTCTAGAATAACCTTTATCAGGTACGCTCGACGCTTCTCTAGAATAACTTTTATCAGGTACGCTCGACGCTTCTCTAAATAACCTTTATCAGGTACGCTCGACGCTTCTCTAGAATAACCTTTAGCAGGTACGCTCGACGCTTCTCTAAACAACCTTTATCAGGTACTCTCGACGCTTCTCTAGAATAACCTTTATCAGGTACGCTGGACTCCTCTCTAAAATAACCTTTATCAGGTACGCTCGACGCTTCTCTAGAATAATCTTTTTCAGGTACGCTCGTCGCTTCTCTAGAATAACCTTTACCAGGAACGCTCGACGCTTCCCTAAATAACCTTTATCAGGTACGCTCGACGCTTCTCTAGAATAACCTTTATCAGGTACGTTCGACGCTTCTCTAGAATAACCTTTATCAGGTACGCTCGAAGCTTCTCTAGAATAACCTTTATCAGGAACGCTCGACGCTTCTCTAGAATAACCTTTATCAGGTACGCTCGACGCTTCTCTAGAATAACCTTTATCAGGTACGCTCGACGCTTCTCTGGAATAACCTTTATCAGGTACGCTCGAAGCTTCCCTAGAATAACCTTTATCAGGAACGCTCGACGCTTCTCTAGAATAACCTTTATCAGGTACGCTCGACGCTTCTCTAGAATAACCTTTATCAGGTACGCTCGACGCTTCTCTAGAATAACCTTTATCAGGTACGCTCGACGCTTCTCTAGAATAACCTTTATCAGGTACGCTCGACGCCTCTCTAGAATAACCTTTATCAGGTTCGCTCGACGCTTCTCTAGAATAACCTTTATCAGGTTCGCTCGACGCTTCTCTAGAATAACCTTTATCAGGTACGCTCGACGCTTCTCTAGAATAACGTTGATCAGGTACGCTCGAGGCTTCTCTAGAATAACCTTTATCAGGTACGCTCGCCGCTTCTCTAGAATAACCTTGATCAGGTACGCCAGACGCTTCTCTAGAATAACCTTTATCAGGTACGCTCGACGCTTCTCTAGAATAACCTTCATCAGGTACGCTCGACGCTTCTCTATAATAACCTTTATCAGGTACGCTCGACGCTTCTCTAGAATAACCTTTATCAGGAACGCTCGACACTTCTCTAGAATAACCTTTATCAGGAACGCTCGAAGCTTCCCTAGAATAACCTTTATCAGGAACGCTCAATGCTTCTCTAGAATAACCTTTATCAGGTACGCTCGACGCTTCTCTAGAATAACCTTTATCAGGTACACTCGACGCTTCTCTAGAATAAACTTTATCAGGTACGCTCGACGCTTCTCTAGAATAACCTTTATCAGGTACGCTCGACGCTTCTCTAGAATAACCTTTATCAGGTACGCTCGACGCTTCTCTAGAATAACCTTTATCAGGTACGCTCGACGCTTCTCTTGAATAACCTTTATCAGGTACGCTCGACGCTTCTCTAGAATAACCTTTATCAGGTACGCTCGACGCTTCTCTAGAATAATCTTTATCAGGTACGCTCGCCGCTTCTCTAGAATAACCTTGATCAGGTACGCCAGACGCTTCTCTAGAATAACCGTTATCAGGTACGCTCGACGCTTCTCTAGAATAACCTTTATCAGGTACGCTCGACGCTTCTCTAGAATAACCTTTATCCGGTACGCTCGACGCTTCTCTAGAATAACCTTTATCAGGTACGCTCGACGCTTCTCTAGAATAACCTTTATCAGGTACGCTCGACGCTTCTCTAGAATAACCTTTATCAGGTACGCTCGACGCTTCTCTAGAATAACCTTTATCAGGTACGCTCGACGCTTCTCTAGAATAACCTTTATCAGGTACGCTCGACGCTTCTCTAGAATAACCTTTATCAGGTACGCTCGACGCTTCTCTAGAATAACTTTTATCAGGTACGCTCGACGCTTCTCTAAATAACCTTTATCAGGTACGCTCGACGCTTCTCTAGAATAACCTTTATCAGGTACGCTCGACGCTTCTCTAGAATAACCTTTAGCAGGTACGCTCGACGCTTCTCTAAACAACCTTTATCAGGTACTCTCGACGCTTGTCTAGAATAACCTTTATCAGGTACGCTGGACTCCTCTCTAAAATAACCTTTATCAGGTACGCTCGACGCTTCTCTAGAATAATCTTTTTCAGGTACGCTCGTCGCTTCTCTAGAATAACCTTTATCAGGTACGCTCGACGCTTCCCTAAATAACCTTTATCAGGGACGCTCGACGCTTCTCTAGAATAACCTTTATCAGGTACGTTCGACGCTTCTCTAGAATAACCTTTATCAGGTACGCTCGAAGCTTTTCTAGAATAACCTTTATCAGGAACGCTCGACGCTTCTCTAGAATAACCTTTATCAGGTACGCTCGACGCTTCTCTAGAATAACCTTTATCAGGTACGCTCGACGCTTCTCTGGAATAACCTTTATCAGGTACGCTCGAAGCTTCCCTAGAATAACCTTTATCAGGAACGCTCGACGCTTCTCTAGAATAACCTTTATCAGGTACGCTCGACGCTGCTCTAGAATAACCTTTATCAGGTACGCTCGCCGCTTCTCTAGAATAACCTTGATCAGGTACGCCAGACGCTTCTCTAGAATAACCGTTATCAGGTACGCTCGACGCTTCTCTAGAATAACCTTTATCAGGTACGCTCGACGCTTCTCTAGAATAACCTTTATCAGGGACGCTCGACGCTTCTCTAGAATAACCTTTATCAGGTACGCTCGACGCTTCTCTAGAATAACCTTTATCAGGTACGCTCGACGCTTCTCTAGAATAACCTTTATCAGGTACGCTCGACGCTTCTCTAGAATAACCTTTATGAGGTACGCTCGACGCTTCTCTAGAATAACCTTTATCAGGTACGCTCGACGCTTCTCTAGAATAACCTTTATCAGGTACGCTCGACGCTTCTCTAGAATAACTTTTATCAGGTACGCTCGACGCTTCTCTAAATAACCTTTATCAGGTACGCTCGACGCTTCTCTAGAATAACCTTTATCAGGTACGCTCGAGGCTTCTCTAGAATAACCTTTATCAGGTACGCTCGACGCTTCTCTAAACAACCTTTATCAGGTACTCTCGACGCTTCTCTAGAATAACCTTAATCAGGTACGCTGGACTCCTCTCTAAAATACCCTTTATCAGGTACGCTCGACGCTTCTCTAGAATAATCTTTTTCAGGTACGCTCGTCGCTTCTCTAGAATAACCTTTATCAGGTACGCTCGACGCTTCCCTAAATAACCTTTATCAGGTACGCTCGACGCTTCTCTAGAATAACCTTTATCAGGTACGTTCGACGCTTCTCTAGAATAACCTTTATCAGGTACGCTCGAAGCTTCTCTAGAATAACCTTTATCAGGAACGCTCGACGCTTCTCTAGAATAACCTTTATGAGGTACGCTCGACGCTTGTCTAGAATAACCTTTATCAGGTACGCTCGACGCTTCTCTGGAATAACCTTTATCAGGTACGCTCGAAGCTTCCCTAGAATAACCTTTATCAGGAACGCTCGACGCTTCTCTAGAATAACCTTTATCAGGTACGCTCGACGCTTCTCTAGAATAACCTTTATCAGGTACGCTCGACGCTTCTCTAGAATAACCTTTATCAGGTACGCTAGACGCTTCTCTAGAATAACCTTTATCAGGTACGCTCGACTCTTCTCTAGAATAACCTTTATCAGGTACGCTCGACGCTTCTCTAGAATAACCTTTATCAGGTACGCTAGACGCTTCTCTAGAATAACCTTTATCAGGTACGCTCGACGCCTCTCTAGAATAACCTTTATCAGGTTCGCTCGACGCTTCTCTAGAATAACCTTTATCAGGTACGCTCGACGCTTCTCTAGAATAACCTTGATCAGGTACGCTCGAGGCTTCTCTAGAATAACCTTTATCAGGTACGCTCGACGCTTCTCTAGAATAACCTTTATCAGGAACGCTCGACACTTCTCTAGAATAACCTTTATCAGGAACGCTCGAAGCTTCCCTAGAATAACCTTTATCAGGAACGCTCAACGCTTCTCTAGAATAACCTTGATCAGGTACGCTCGACGCTTCTCTAGAATAACCTTTATCAGGTACGCTCGACGCTTCTCTAGAATAAACTTTATCAGGTACGCTCGACGCTTCTCTAGAATAACCTTTATCAGGTACGCTCGACGCTTCTCTAGAATAACCTTTATCAGGTACGCTCGACGCTTCTCTAGAATAACCTTTATCAGGTACGCTCGACGCTTCTCTAGAATAACCTTTATCAGGTACGCTCGACGCTTCTCTAGAATAACCTTTATCAGCTTCGCTCGACGCTTCTCTAGAATAACCTTTATCAGGTTCGCTCGACGCTTCTCTAGAATAACCTTTATCAGGTACGCTCGACGCTTCTCTAGAATAACCTTTATCAGGTACGCTCGACGCTTCTCTAGAATAACCTTTATCAGGTACCCTCGCCGCTTCTCTAGAATAACCTTGATCAGGTACGCCAGACGCTTCTCTAGAATAAGCGTTATCAGGTACGCTCGACGGTTCTCTAGAATAACCTTTATCAGGTACGCTCGACGCTTCTCTAGAATAACCTTTATCAGGTACGCTCGACGCTTCTCTAGAATAACCTTTATCAGGTACGCTCGACGCTTCTCTAGAATAACCTTTATCAGGTACGCTCGACGCTTCTCTAGAATAACCTTTATAAGGTACGCTGGACTCCTCTCTAAAATAACCTTTATCAGGTACGCTCGACGCTTCTCTAGAATAATCTTTTTCAGGTACGCTCGTCGCTTCTCTAGAATAACCTTTATCAGGTACGCTCGACGCTTTCCTAAATAACCTTTATCAGGTACGCTCGACGCTTCTCTAGAATAACCTTTATCAGGTACGTTCGACGCTTCTCTAGAATAACCTTTATCAGGTACGCTCGAAGCTTCTCTAGAATAACCTTTATCAGGAACGCTCGACGCTTCTCTAGAATAACCTTTATCAGGTACGCTCGACGCTTCTCTAGAATAACCTTTATCAGGTACGCTCGACGCTTCTCTGGAATAACCTTTATCAGGTACGCTCGAAGCTTCCCTAGAATAACCTTTATCAGGAACGCTCGACGCTTCTCTAGAATAACCTTTATCAGGTACGCTCGACGCTTCTCTAGAATAACCTTTATCAGGTACGCTCGACGCTTCTCTAGAATAACCTTTATCAGGTACGCTAGACGCTTCTCTAGAATAACCTTTATCAGGTACGCTCGACGCTTCTCTAGAATAACCTTTATCAGGTACGCTCGACGCTTCTCTAGAATAACCTTGATCAGGTACGCTCGAGGCTTCTCTAGAATAACCTTTATCAGGTACGCTCGACGCTTCTCTAGAATAACCTTTATCAGGAACGCTCGACACTTCTCTAGAATAACCTTTATCAGGAACGCTCGAAGCTTCCCTAGAATAACCTTTATCAGGAACGCTCAACGCTTCTCTAGAATAACCTTGATCAGGTACGCTCGACGCTTCTCTAGAATAACCTTTATCAGGTACGCTCGACGCTTCTCTAGAATAAACTTTATCAGGTACGCTCGACGCTTCTCTAGAATAACCTTTATCAGGTACGCTCGACGCTTCTCTAGAATAACCTTTATCAGGTACGCTCGACGCTTCTCTAGAATAACCTTTATCAGGTACGCTCGACGCTTCTCTAGAATAACCTTTATCAGGTACGCTCGACGCTTCTCTAGAATAACCTTTATCAGCTTCGCTCGACGCTTCTCTAGAATAACCTTTATCAGGTTCGCTCGACGCTTCTCTAGAATAACCTTTATCAGGTACGCTCGACGCTTCTCTAGAATAACCTTTATCAGGTACGCTCGACGCTTCTCTAGAATAACCTTAATCAGGTACCCTCGCCGCTTCTCTAGAATAACCTTGATCAGGTACGCCAGACGCTTCTCTAGAATAAGCGTTATCAGGTACGCTCGACGGTTCTCTAGAATAACCTTTATCAGGTACGCTCGACGCTTCTCTAGAATAACCTTTATCAGGTACGCTCGACGCTTCTCTAGAATAACCTTTATCAGGTACGCTCGACGCTTCTCTAGAATAACCTTTATCAGGTACGCTCGACGCTTCTCTAGAATAACCTTTATAAGGTACGCTGGACTCCTCTCTAAAATAACCTTTATCAGGTACGCTCGACGCTTCTCTAGAATAATCTTTTTCAGGTACGCTCGTCGCTTCTCTAGAATAACCTTTATCAGGTACGCTCGACGCTTTCCTAAATAACCTTTATCAGGTACGCTCGACGCTTCTCTAGAATAACCTTTATCAGGTACGTTCGACGCTTCTCTAGAATAACCTTTATCAGGTACGCTCGAAGCTTCTCTAGAATAACCTTTATCAGGAACGCTCGACGCTTCTCTAGAATAACCTTTATCAGGTACGCTCGACGCTTCTCTAGAATAACCTTTATCAGGTACGCTCGACGCTTCTCTGGAATAACCTTTATCAGGTACGCTCGAAGCTTCCCTAGAATAACCTTTATCAGGAACGCTCGACGCTTCTCTAGAATAACCTTTATCAGGTACGCTCGACGCTTCTCTAGAATAACCTTTATCAGGTACGCTCGACGCTTCTCTAGAATAACCTTTATCAGGTACGCTAGACGCTTCTCTAGAATAACCTTTATCAGGTACGCTCGACGCTTCTCTAGAATAACCTTTATCAGGTACGCTCGACGCTTCTCTAGAATAACCTTTATCAGGTACGCTCGACGCCTCTCTAGAATAACCTTTATCAGGTTCGCTCGACGCTTCTCTAGAATAACCTTTATCAGGTTCGCTCGACGCTTCTCTAGAATAACCTTTATCAGGTACGCTCGACGCTTCTCTAGAATAACCTTTATCAGGTACGCTCGCCGCTTCTCTAGAATAACCTTGATCAGGTACGCCAGACGCTTCTCTAGAATAACCTTTATCAGGTACGCTCGACGCTTCTCTAGAATAACCTTCATCAGGTACGCTCGACGCTTCTCTATAATAACCTTTATCAGGTACGCTCGACGCTTCTCTAGAATAACCTTTATCAGGTTCGCTCGACGCTTCTCTAGAATAACCTTTATCAGGTTCGCTCGACGCTTCTCTAGAATAACCTTTATCAGGTACGCTAGACGCTTCTCTAGAATAACCTTTATCAGGTACGCTCGACGCTTCTCTAGAATAACCTTTATCAGGTACGCTAGACGCTTCTATAGAATAACCTTTATCAGGTACGCTCGACGCTTCTCTAGAATAACCTTTATCAGGTACGCTCGACGCTGCTCTAGAATAACCTTTATCAGGTACGCTCGACGCTTCTCTAGAATAACCTTTATCAGGTACGCTCGACGCTTCTCTAGAATAACCTTTATCAGGTACGCTCGACGCTTCTCTAGAATAACCTTTATCAGGTACGCTCGACGCTTCTCTAGAATAACCTTTATCAGGTACGCTCGACGCTTCTCTAGAATAACCTTTATCAGGTACGCTAGAAGCTTCTCTAGAATAACCTTTATCAGGTACGCTCGACGCTTCTCTAGAATAACCTTTATCAGGTACGCTCGACGCTTCCCTAGAATAACCTTTATCAGGTACGCTCGAAGCTCCATAGAATAACCTTTATCAGGAACGCTCGACGCTTCTCTAGAATAACCTTTATCAGGTACGCTCGACGCTTCTCTAGAATAACCTTTACCAGGTACGCTCGAAGCTTCTCTAGAATAACCTTTATCAGGAACGCTCGACGCTTCTCTAGAATAACCTTTATCAGGTACGCTCGACGCTTCTCTAGAATAACCTTTATCAGGTACGCTCGACGCTTCCCTAGAATAACCTTTATCAGGAACGCTCGAAGCTTCCCTAGAATAACCTTTATCAGGTACGCTCGACGCTTCTCTAGAATAAACTTTATCAGGTACGCTCGACGCTTCTCTAGAATAACCTTTATCAGGTACGCTCGACGCTTCTCTAGAATAACCTTTATCAGGTACGCTCGACGCTTCTCTAGAATAACCTTTATCAGGTACGCTCGACGCTTCTCTAGAATAACCTTTATCAGGTACGCTCGACGCTTATCTAGAATAACCTTTATCAGCTTCGCTCGACGCTTCTCTAGAATAACCTTTATCAGGTTCGCTCGACGCTTCTCTAGAATAACCTTTATCAGGTACGCTCGACGTTTCTCTAGAATAACCTTTATCAGGTACGCTCGATGCTTCTCTAGAATAACCTTTATCAGGTACGCTCGCCGCTTCTCTAGAATAACCTTGATCAGGTAAGCCAGACGCTTCTCTAGAATAACCGTTATCAGGTACGCTCGACGCTTCTCTAGAATAACCTTTATCAGGTACGCTCGACGCTTCTCTAGAATAACCTTTATCAGGTACGCTCGACGCTTCTCTAGAATAACCTTTATCAGGTACGCTCGACGCTTCTCTAGAATAACCTTTATCAGGTACGCTCGACGCTTCTTTAGAATAACCTTTATCAGGTATGCTCGACGCTTCTCTAGAATAACCTTTATCAGGTACGCTCGACGCTTCTCTAGAATAACTTTTATCAGGTACGCTCGACGCTTCTCTAAATAACCTTTATCAGGTACGCTCGACGCTTCTCTAGAATAACCTTTATCAGGTACGCTCGACGCTTCTCTAGAATAACCTTTATCAGGTACTCTCGACGCTTCTCTAAACAACCTTTATCAGGTACTCTCGACGCTTCTCTAGAATAACCTTTATCAGGTACGCTGGACTCCTCTCTAAAATAACCTTTATCAGGTACGCTCGACGCTTCTCTAGAATAATCTTTTTCAGGTACGCTCGTCGCTTCTCTAGAATAACCTTTATCAGGTACGCTCGACGCTTCCCTAAATAACCTTTATCAGGTACGCTCGACGCTTCTCTAGAATAACCTTTATCAGGTACGTTCGACGCTTCTCTAGAATAACCTTTATCAGGTACGCTCGAAGCTTCTCTAGAATAACCTTTATCAGGAACGCTCGACGCTTCTCTAGAATAACCTTTATCAGGTACGCTCGACGCTTCTCTAGAATAACCTTTATCAGGTACGCTCGACGCTTCTCTGGAATAACCTTTATCAGGTACGCTCGAAGCTTCTCTAGAATAACCTTTATCAGGAACGCTCGACGCTTCTCTAGAATAACCTTTATCAGGTACGCTCGACGCTTCTCTAGAATAACCTTTATCAGGTACGCTCGACGCTTCTCTAGAATAACCTTTATCAGGTACGCTAGACACTTCTCTAGAATAACCTTTATCAGGTACGCTCGACTCTTCTCTAGAATAACCTTTATCAGGTACGCTTGACGCTTCTCTAGAATAACCTTTATCAGGTACGCTCGACGCTTCTCTAGAATAACCTTTATCAGGTACGCTCGACGCCTCTCTAGAATAACCTTTATCAGGTTCGCTCGACGCTTCTCTAGAATAACCTTTATCAGGTTCGCTCGACGCTTCTCTAGAATAACCTTTATCAGGTTCGCTCGACGCTTCTCTAGAATAACCTTTATCAGGTACGCTCGACGTTTCTCTAGAATAACCTTTATAAGGTACGCTCGACGCTTCTCTAGAATAACCTTTATCAGGTACGCTCGCCGCTTCTCTAGAATAACCTTGATCAGGTACGCCAGACGCTTCTCTAGAATAACCGTTATCAGGTACGCTCGACGCTTCTCTAGAATAACCTTTATCAGGTACGCTCGACGCTTCTCTAGAATAACCTTTATCAGGTACGCTCGACGCTTCTCTAGAATAACCTTTATCAGGTACGCTCGACGCTTCTCTAGAATAACCTTTATCAGGTACGCTCGACGCTTCTCTAGAATAACCTTTATCAGGTACGCTCGACGCTTCTCTAGAATAACCTTTATCAGGTACGCTCGACGCTTCTCTAGAATAACCTTTATCAGGTATGCTCGACGCTTCTCTAGAATAACCTTTATCAGGTACGCTCGACGCTTCTCTAGAATAACTTTTATCAGGTACGCTCGACGCTTCTCTAGATAACCTTTATCAGGTACGCTCGACGCTTCTCTAGAATAACCTTTATCAGGTACGCTCGACGCTTCTCTAGAATAACCTTTATCAGGTACGCTCGACGCTTCTCTAAACAACCTTTATCAGGTACTCTCGACGCTTCTCTAGAATAACCTTTATCAGGTACGCTGGACTCCTCTCTAAAATAACATTTATCAGGTACGCTCGACGCTTCTCTAGAATAATCTTTTTCAGGTACGCTCGTCGCTTCTCTAGAATAACCTTTATCAGGTACGCTCGACACTTCCCTAAATAACCTTTATCAGGTACGCTCGACGCTTCTCTAGAATAACCTTTATCAGGTACGTTCGACGCTTCTCTAGAATAACCTTTATCAGGTACGCTCGACGCTTCTCTAGAATAACCTTTATCAGGTACGCTCGACGCTTCTCTAGAATAACCTTTATCAGGTACGCTCGACGCTTCTCTAGAATAACCTTTATCAGGTACGCTCGACGCTTCTCTAGAATAACCTTTATCAGGTACGCTCGACGCTTCTCTAGAATAACCTTTATCAGCTTCGCTCGACTCTTCTCTAGAATAACCTTTATCAGGTTCGCTCGACGCTTCTCTAGAATAACCTTTATCAGGTACGCTCGACGTTTCTCTAGAATAACCTTTATCAGGTACGCTCGACGCTTCTCTAGAATAACCTTTATCAGGTACGCTCGCCGCTTCTCTAGAATAACCTTGATCAGGTACGCCAGACGCTTCTCTAGAATAACCGTTATCAGGTACGCTCGACGCTTCTCTAGAATAACCTTTATCAGGTACGCTCGACGCTTCTCTAGAATAACCTTTATCAGGTACGCTCGACGCTTCTCTAGAATAACCTTTATCAGGTACGCTCGACGCTTCTCTAGAATAACCTTTATCAGGTACGCTCGACGCTTCTCTAGAATAACCTTTATCAGGTATGCTCGACGCTTCTCTAGAATAACCTTTATCAGGTACGCTCGACGCTTTTCTAGAATAACCTTTATCAGGTACGCTCGACGCTTCTCTAAATAACCTTTATCAGGTACGCTCGACGCTTCTCTAGAATAACCTTTATCAGGTACGCTCGACGCTTCTCTAGAATAACCTTTATCAGGTACGCTCGACGCTTCTCTAAACAACCTTTATCAGGTACTCTCGACGCTTCTCTAGAATAACCTTTATCAGGTACGCTGGACTCCTCTCTAAAATAACCTTTATCAGGTACGCTCGACGCTTCTCTAGAATAATCTTTTTCAGGTACGCTCGTCGCTTCTCTAGAATAACCTTTATCAGGTACGCTCGACGCTTCCCTAAATAACCTTTATCAGGTACGCTCGACGCTTCTCTAGAATAACCTTTATCAGGTACGTTCGACGCTTCTCTAGAATAACCTTTATCAGGTACGCTCGAAGCTTCTCTAGAATAACCTTTATCAGGAACGCTCGACGCTTCTCTAGAATAACCTTTATCAGGTACGCTCGACGCTTCTGTAGAATAACCTTTATCAGGTACGCTCGACGCTTCTCTGGAATAACCTTTATCAGGTACGCTCGAAGCTTCCCTAGAATAACCTTTATCAGGAACGCTCGACGCTTCTCTAGAATAACCTTTATCAGGTACGCTCGACGCTTCTCTAGAATAACCTGTATCAGGTACGCTCGACGCTTCTCTAGAATAACCTTTATCAGGTACGCTAGACACTTCTCTAGAATAACCTTTATCAGGTACGCTCGACTCTTCTCTAGAATAACCTTTATCAGGTACGCTCGACGCTTCTCTAGAATAACCTTTATAAGGTACGCTCGACGCTTCTCTAGAATAACCTTTATCAGGTACGCTCGACGCCTCTCTAGAATAACCTTTATCAGGTTCGCTCGACGCTTCTCTAGAATAACCTTTATCAGGTACGCTCGACGCTTCTCTAGAATAACCTTTATCAGGTACGCTCGACGCCTCTCTAGAATAACCTTTATCAGGTTCGCTCGACGCTTCTCTAGAATAACCTTTATCAGGTTCGCTCGACGCTTCTCTAGAATAACCTTTATCAGGTTCGCTCGACGCTTCTCTAGAATAACCTTTATCAGGTACGCTCGACGTTTCTCTAGAATAACCTTTATCAGGTACGCTCGACGCTTCTCTAGAATAACCTTTATCAGGAACGCTCGCCGCTTCTCTAGAATAACCTTGATCAGGTATGCCGGACGCTTCTCTAGAATAACCGTTATCAGGTACGCTCGACGCTTCTCTAGAATAACCTTTATCAGGTACGCTCGACGCTTCTCTAGAATAACCTTTATCAGGTACGCTCGACGCTTCTCTAGAATAACCTTTATCAGGTACGCTCGACGCTTCTCTAGAATAACCTTTTTCAGGTACGCTCGACGCTTCTCTAGAATAACCTTTATCAGGTACGCTCGACGCTTCTCTAGAATAACCTTTATCAGGTACGCTCGACGCTTCTCTAGAATAACCTTTATCAGGTATGCTCGACGCTTCTCTAGAATAACCTTTATCAGGTACGCTCGACGCTTCTCTAGAATAACCTGTATCAGGTACGCTCGACGCTTCTCTAGAATAACCTTTATCAGGTACGCTAGACACTTCTCTAGAATAAACTTTATCAGGTACGCTCGACTCTTCTCTAGAATAACCTTTATCAGGTACGCTCGACGCTTCTCTAGAATAACCTTTATCAGGTACGCTCGACGCTTCTCTAGAATAACCTTTATCAGGTACGCTCGACGCCTCTCTAGAATAACCTTTATCAGGTTCGCTCGACGCTTCTCTAGAATAACCTTTATCAGGTACGCTCGACGCTTCTCTAGAATAACCTTTATCAGGTACGCTCGACGCCTCTCTAGAATAACCTTTATCAGGTTCGCTCGACGCTTCTCTAGAATAACCTTTATCAGGTTCGCTCGACGCTTCTCTAGAATAACCTTTATCAGGTTCGCTCGACGCTTCTCTAGAATAACCTTTATCAGGTACGCTCGACGTTTCTCTAGAATAACCTTTATCAGGTACGCTCGACGCTTCTCTAGAATAACCTTTATCAGGAACGCTCGCCGCTTCTCTAGAATAACCTTGATCAGGTATGCCGGACGCTTCTCTAGAATAACCGTTATCAGGTACGCTCGACGCTTCTCTAGAATAACCTTTATCAGGTACGCTCGACGCTTCTCTAGAATAACCTTTATCAGGTACGCTCGACGCTTCTCTAGAATAACCTTTATCAGGTACGCTCGACGCTTCTCTAGAATAACCTTTATCAGGTACGCTCGACGCTTCTCTAGAATAACCTTTATCAGGTACGCTCGACGCTTCTCTAGAATAACCTTTATCAGGTACGCTCGACGCTTCTCTAGAATAACCTTTATCAGGTATGCTCGACGCTTCTCTAGAATAACCTTTATCAGGTACGCTCGACGCTTCTCTAGAATAACTTTTATCAGGTACGCTCGACGCTTCTCTAGATAACCTTTATCAGGTACGCTCGACGCTTCTCTAGAATAACCTTTATCAGGTACGCTCGACGCTTCTCTAGAATAACCTTTATCAGGTACGCTCGACGCTTCTCTAAACAACCTTTATCAGGTACTCTCGACGCTTCTCTAGAATAACCTTTATCAGGTACGCTGGACTCCTCTCTAAAATAACCTTTATCAGGTACGCTCGACGCTTCTCTAGAATAATCTTTTTCAGGTACGCTCGTCGCTTCTCTAGAATAACCTTTATCAGGTACGCTCGACGCTTCCCTAAATAACCTTTATCAGGTACGCTCGACGCTTCTCTAGAATAACCTTTATCAGGTACGTTCGACGCTTCTCTAGAATAACCTTTATCAGGTACGCTCGAAGCTTCTCTAGAATAACCTTTATCAGGAACGCTCGACGCTTCTCTAGAATAACATTTATCAGGTACGCTCGACGCTTCTCTAGAATAACCTTTATCAGGTACGCTCGACGCTTCTCTAGAATAACCTTTATCAGGTACGCTCGAAGCTTCCCTAGAATAACCTTTATCAGGAACGCTCGACGCTTCTCTAGAATAACCTTTATCAGGTACGCTCGACGCTTCTCTAGAATAACCTTTATCAGGTACGCTCGACGCTTCTCTAGAATAACCTTTATCAGGTACGCTAGACGCTTCTCTAGAATAACCTTTATCAGGTACGCTCGACTCTTCTCTAGAATAACCTTTATCAGGTACGCTCGACGCTTCTCTAGAATAACCTTTATCAGGTACGCTCGACGCTTCTCTAGAATAACCTTTATCAGGTACGCTCGACGCCTCTCTAGAATAACCTTTATCAGGTTCGCTCGACGCTTCTCTAGAATAACCTTTATCAGGTTCGCTCGACGCTTCTCTAGAATAACCTTTATCAGGTACGCTCGACGCTTCTCTAGAATAACCTTGATCAGGTACGCTCGACGCTTCTCTAGAATAACCTTTATCAGGTACGCTCGCCGCTTCTCTAGAATAACCTTGATCAGGAACGCCAGACGCTTCTCTAGAATAACCTTTATCAGGTACGCTCGACGCTTCTCTAGAATAACCTTCATCAGGTACGCTCGACGCTTCTCTATAATAACCTTTATCAGGTACGCTCGACGCTTCTCTAGAATAACCTTTATCAGGAACGCTCGACACTTCTCTAGAATAACCTTTATCAGGAACGCTCGAAGCTTCCCTAGAATAACCTTTATCGGGAACGCTCAACGCTTCTCTAGAATAACCTTTATCAGGTACGCTCGACGCTTCTCTAGAATAACCTTTATCAGGTACGCTCGACGCTTCTCTAGAATAAACTTTATCAGGTACGCTCGACGCTTCTCTAGAATAACCTTTATCAGGTACGCTCGACGCTTCTCTTGAATAACCTTTATCAGGTACGCTCGACGCTTCTCTAGAATAACCTTTATCAGGTACGCTCGACGCTTCTCTAGAATAACCTTTATCAGGTACGCTCGACGCTTCTCTAGAATAACCTTTATCAGCTTCGCTCGACGCTTCTCTAGAATAACCTTTATCAGGTTCGCTCGACGCTTCTCTAGAATAACCTTTATCAGGTACGCTCGACGCTTCTCTAGAATAACCTTTATCAGGTACGCTCGACGCTTCTCTAGAATAACCTGTATCAGGTACGCTCGCCGCTTCTCTAGAATAACCTTGATCAGGTACGCCAGACGCTTCTCTAGAATAACCGTTATCAGGTACGCTCGACGCTTCTCTAGAATAACCTTTATCAGGTACGCTCGACGCTTCTCTAGAATAACCTTTATCAGGTACGCTCGACGCTTCTCTAGAATAACCTTTATCAGGTACGCTCGACGCTTCTCTAGAATAACCTTTATCAGGTACGCTCGACGCTTCTCTAGAATAACCTTTATCAGGTACGCTCGACGCTTCTCTAGAATAACCTTTATCAGGTACGCTCGACGCTTCTCTAGAATAACCTTTATCAGGTACGCTCGACGCTTCTCTAGAATAACCTTTATCAGGTACGCTCGACGCTTCTCTAGAATAACTTTTATCAGGTACGCTCGACGCTTCTCTAAATAACCTTTATCAGGTACGCTCGACGCTTCTCTAGAATAACCTTTATCAGGTACGCTCGACGCTTCTCTAGAATAACCTTTAGCAGGTACGCTCGACGCTTCTCTAGAACAACCTTTATCAGGTACTCTCGACGCTTCTCTAGAATAACCTTTATCAGGTACGCTGGACTCCTCTCTAAAATAACCTTTATCAGGTACGCTCGACGCTTCTCTAGAATAATCTTTTTCAGGTACGCTCGTCGCTTCTCTAGAATAACCTTTATCAGGTACGCTCGACGCTTCCCTAAATAACCTTTATCAGGTACGCTCGACGCTTCTCTAGAATAACCTTTATCAGGTACGTTCGACGCTTCTCTAGAATAACCTTTATCAGGTACGCTCGATGCTTCCCTAAATAACCTTTATCAGGTACGCTCGACGCTTCTCTAGAATAACCTTTATCAGGTACGCTCGACGCTTCTCTAGAATAACCTTTATCAGGTACGCTCGACGCTTCTCTGGAATAACCTTTATCAGGTACGCTCGACGCTTCTCTAGAATAACCTTTATCAGGTACGCTCGACGCTTCTCTAGAATAACTTTTATCAGGTACCCTCGACGCTTCTCTAAATAACCTTTATCAGGTACGCTCGACGCTTCTCTAGAATAACCTTTATCAGGTACGCTCGACGCTTCTCTAGAATAACCTTTAGCAGGTACGCTCGACGCTTCTCTAGAACAACCTTTATCAGGTACTCTCGACGCTTCTCTAGAATAACCTTTATCAGGTACGCTGGACTCCTCTCTAAAATAACCTTTATCAGGTACGCTCGACGCTTCTCTAGAATAATCTTTTTCAGGTACGCTCGTCGCTTCTCTAGAATAACCTTTATCAGGTACGCTCGACGCTTCCCTAAATAACCTTTATCAGGTACGCTCGACGCTTCTCTAGAATAACCTTTATCAGGTACGTTCGACGCTTCTCTAGAATAACCTTTATCAGGTACGCTCGAAGCTTCTCTAGAATAACCTTTATCAGGAACGCTCGACGCTTCTCTAGAATAACCTTTATCAGGTACGCTCGACGCTTCTCTAGAATAAACTTTATCAGGTACGCTCGACGCTTCTCTGGAATAACCTTTATCAGGTACGCTCGAAGCTTCCCTAGAATAACCTTTATCAGGAACGCTCGACGCTTCTCTAGAATAACCTTTATCAGGTACGCTCGACGCTTCTCTAGAATAACCTTTATCAGGTACGCTCGACGCTTCTCTAGAATAACCTTTATCAGGTACGCTCGACTCTTCTCTAGAATAACCTTTATCAGGTACGCTCGACGCTTCTCTAGAATAACCTTTATCAGGTACGCTCGACGCTTCTCTAGAATAACTTTTATCAGGTACGCTCGACGCTTCTCTAAATAACCTTTATCAGGTACGCTCGACGCTTCTCTAGAATAACCTTTATCAGGTACGCTCGACGCTTCTCTAGAATAACCTTTAGCAGGTACGCTCGACGCTTCTCTAGAACAACCTTTATCAGGTACTCTCGACGCTTCTCTAGAATAACCTTTATCAGGTACGCTGGACTCCTCTCTAAAATAACCTTTATCAGGTACGCTCGACGCTTCTCTAGAATAATCTTTTTCAGGTACGCTCGTCGCTTCTCTAGAATAACCTTTATCAGGTACGCTCGACGCTTCCCTAAATAACCTTTATCAGGTACGCTCGACGCTTCTCTAGAATAACCTTTATCAGGTACGTTCGACGCTTCTCTAGAATAACCTTTATCAGGTACGCTCGAAGCTTCTCTAGAATAACCTTTATCAGGAACGCTCGACGCTTCTCTAGAATAACCTTTATCAGGTACGCTCGACGCTTCTCTAGAATAAACTTTATCAGGTACGCTCGACGCTTCTCTGGAATAACCTTTATCAGGTACGCTCGAAGCTTCCCTAGAATAACCTTTATCAGGAACGCTCGACGCTTCTCTAGAATAACCTTTATCAGGTACGCTCGACGCTTCTCTAGAATAACCTTTATCAGGTACGCTCGACGCTTCTCTAGAATAACCGTTATCAGGTACGCTCGACTCTTCTCTAGAATAACCTTTATCAGGTACGCTCGACGCTTCTCTAGAATAACCTTTATCAGGTACGCTCGACGCTTCTCTAGAATAACCTTTATCAGGTACGCTCGACGCCTCTCTAGAATAACCTTTATCAGGTTCGCTCGACGCTTCTCTAGAATAACCTTTATCAGGTTCGCTCGACGCTTCTCTAGAATAACCTTTATCAGGTACGCTCGACGCTTCTCTAGAATAACCTTTATCAGGTACGCTCGCCGCTTCTCTAGAATAACCTTGATCAGGTAGGCCAGACGCTTCTCTAGAATAACCTTTATCAGGTACGCTCGACGCTTCTCTAGAATAACCTTCATCAGGTACGCTCGACGCTTCTCTATAATAACCTTTATCAGGTACGCTCGACGCTTCTCTAGAATAACCTTTATCAGGTTCGCTCGACCCTTCTCTAGAATAACCTTTATCAGGTTCGCTCGACGCTTCTCTAGAATAACCTTTATCAGGTACGCTAGACGCTTCTCTAGAATAACCTTTATCAGGTACGCTCGAATCTTCTCTAGAATAACCTTTATCAGGTACGCTCGACGCTTCTCTAGAATAACCTTTATCAGGTACGCTCGACGCTTCTCTAGAATAACCTTTATCAGGTACGCTCGACGCCTCTCTAGAATAACCTTTATCAGGTTCGCTCGACGCTTCTCTAGAATAACCTTTATCAGGTTCGCTCGAATCTTCTCTAGAATAACCTTTATCAGGTACGCTCGACGCTTCTCTAGAATAACCTTTATCAGGTACGCTCGCCGCTTCTCTAGAATAACCTTGATCAGGTACGCCAGACGCTTCTCTAGAATAACCTTCATCAGGTACGCTCGACGCTTCTCTAGAATAACCTTTATCAGGTACACTCGCCGCTTCTCTAGAATAACCTTGATCAGGTACGCTGGACGCTTCTCTAGAATAACCTTTTTCAGGTACGCTCGACGCTTCTCTAGAATAACCTTTATCATGTACGCTCGACGCTTCTCTAGAATAACCTTTATCAGGTACGCTCGACGCTTCTCTCGAATAACCTTAATCAGGTACGCTCGACGCTTCTGTAGAATAACCTTTATCAGGTACGCTCGACGCTTCTCTATAATAACCTTTATCAGGTAAGCTCGACGCTTCTCTAGAATAACCTTTATCAGGTATGCTCGACGCTTCTCTAGAATAACCTTTATCAGGTACGCTCGACGCTTCTCTAGAATAACCTTTATCAGGAACGCTCGACACTTCTCTAGAATAACCTTTATCAGGTACGCTCGACGCTTCTCTAGAATAACCTTTATCAGGTACGCTCGACGCTTCTCTAGAATAACCTTTATCAGGTACGCTCGACGCTTCTCTAGAATAAACTTTATCAGGTACGCTCGACGCTTCTCTAGAATAACCTTTATCAGGTACGCTCGACGCTTCTCTAGAATAACCTTTATCAGGTACGCTCGACGCTTCTCTAGAATAACCTTTATCAGGTACGCTCGACGCTTCTCTAGAATAACCTTTATCAGGTACGCTCGACGCTTCTCTAGAATAACCTTTATCAGCTTCGCTCGACGCTTCTCTAGAATAACCTTTATCAAGTTCGCTCGACGCTTCTCTAGAATAACCTTTATCAGGTACGCTCGACGCTTCTCTAGAATAACCTTTATCAGGTACGCTCGACGCTTCTCTAGAATAACCTTTATCAGGTACGCTCGACGCTTCTCTAGAATAACCTTGATCAGGTACGCCAGACGCTTCTCTAGAATAACCGTTATCAGGTACGCTCGACGCTTCTCTAGAATAACCTTTATCAGGTACGCTCGACGCTTCTCTAGAATAACCTTTATCAGGTACGCTCGACGCTTCTCTAGAATAACCTTTATCAGGTACGCTCGACGCTTCTCTAGAATAACCTTTATCAGGTACGCTCGACGCTTCTCTAGAATAACCTTTATCAGGTACGCTCGACGCTTCTCTAGAATAACCTTTATCAGGTACGCTCGACGCTTCTCTAGAATAACCTTTATCAGGTACGCTCGACGCTTCTCTAGAATAACCTTTATCAGGTACGCTCGACGCTTCTCTAGAATAACCTTTATCAGGTACGCTCGACGCTTCTCTAAACAACCTTTATCAGGTACTCTCGACGCTTCTCTAGAATAACCTTTATCAGGTACGCTGGACTCCTCTCTAAAATAACCTTTATCAGGTACGCTCGACGCTTCTCTAGAATAATCTTTTTCAGGTACGCTCGACGCTTCTCTAGAATAACCTTTATCAGGTACGCTCGACGCTTCTCTAAATAACCTTTATCAGGTACGCTCGACGCTTCTCTAGAATAACCTTTATCAGGTACGTTCGACGCTTCTCTAGAATAACCTTTATCAGGTACGCTCGAAGCTTCTCTAGAATAACCTTTATCAGGAACGCTCGACGCTTCCCTAGAATAACCTTTATCAGGTACGCTCGACGCTTCTCTAGAATAACCTTTATCAGGTACGCTCGACGCTTCTCTAGAATAACCTTTATCAGGTACGCTCGAAGCTTCCCTAGAATAACCTTTATCAGGAACGCTCGACGCTTCTCTAGAATAACCTTTATCAGGTATGCTCGACGCTTCTCTAGAATAACCTTTATCAGGTACGCTCGACGCTTCTCTAGAATAACCTTTATCAGGTACGCTCGACGCTTCTCTAGAATAACCTTTATCAGGTACGCTCGACTCTTCTCTAGAATAACCTTTATCAGGTACGCTCGACGCTTCTCTAGAATAACCTTTATCAGGTACGCTCGACGCTTCTCTAGAATAACCTTTATCAGGTACGCTCGACGCCTCTCTAGAATAACCTTTATCAGGTTCGCTCGACGCTTCTCTAGAATAACCTTTATCAGGTTCGCTCGACGCTTCTCTAGAATAACCTTTATCAGGTACGCTCGACGCTTCTCTAGAATAACCTTGATCAGGTACGCTCGAGGCTTCTCTAGAATAACCTTTATCAGGTACGCTCGACGCTTCTCTATAATAACCTTTATAAGGTAACCTCGACGCTTCTCTAGAATAACCTTTATCAGGTACGCTCGACGCTTCTCTAGAATAACCTTTATCAGGTACGCTCGACGCTTCTCTAGAATAACCTTGATCAGGTACGCCAGACGCTTCTCTAGAATAACCGTTATCAGGTACGCTCGACACTTCTCTAGAATAACCTTTATCAGGTACGCTCGACGCTTCTCTAGAATAACCTTTATCAGGTACGCTCGACGCTTCTCTAGAATAACCTTTATCAGGTACGCTCGACGCTTCTCTAGAATAACCTTTATCAGGTACGCTCGACGCTTCTCTAGAATAACCTTTATCAGGTACGCTCGACGCTTCTCTAGAATAACCTTTATCAGGTACGCTCGACGCTTCTCTAGAATAACCTTTATCAGGTACGCTCGACGCTTCTCTAGAATAACCTTTATCAGGTACGCTCGACGCTTCTCTAGAATAACTTTTATCAGGTACGGTCGACGCTTCTCTAAATAACCTTTATCAGGTACGCTCGCGCTTCTCTAGAATAACCTTTATCAGGTACGCTCGACGCTTCTCTAGAATAACCTTTATCAGGTACGCTCGACGCTTCTCTAAGCAACCTTTATCAGGTACTCTCGACGCTTCTCTAGAATAACCTTTATCAGGTACGCTGGACTCCTCTCTAAAATAACCTTTATCAGGTACGCTCGACGCTTCTCTAGAATAATCTTTTTCAGGTACGCTCGACGCTTCTCTAGAATAACCTTTATCAGGTACGCTCGACGCTTCTCTAAATAACCTTTATCAGGTACGCTCGACGCTTCTCTAGAATAATCTTTATCAGGTACGTTCGACGCTTCTCTAGAATAACCTTTATCAGGTACGCTCGAAGCTTCTCTAGAATAACCTTTATCAGGAACGCTCGACGCTTCCCTAGAATAACCTTTATCAGGTACGCTCGACGCTTCTCTAGAATAACCTTTATCAGGTACGCTCGACGCTTCTCTAGAATAACCTTTATCAGGTACGCTCGAAGCTTCCCTAGAATAACCTTTATCAGGAACGCTCGACGCTTCTCTAGAATAACCTTTATCAGGTACGCTCGACGCTTCTCTAGAATAACCTTTATCAGGTACGCTCGACGCTTCTCTAGAATAACCTTTATCAGGTACGCTCGACGCTTCTCTAGAATAACCTTTATCAGGTACGCTCGACTCTTCTCTAGAATAACCTTTATCAGGTACGCTCGACGCTTCTCTAGAATAACCTTTATCAGGTACGCTCGACGCTTCTCTAGAATAACCTTTATCAGGTACGCTCGACGCCTCTCTAGAATAACCTTTATCAGGTTCGCTCGACGCTTCTCTAGAATAACCTTTATCAGGTTCGCTCGACGCTTCTCTAGAATAACCTTTATCAGGTACGCTCGACGCTTCTCTAGAATAACCTTGATCAGGTACGCTCGACGCTTCTCTAGAATAACCTTTATCAGGTACGCTCGCCGCTTCTCTAGAATAACCTTGATCAGGTACGCCAGACGCTTCTCTAGAATAACCTTTATCAGGTACGCTCGACGCTTCTCTAGAATAACCTTTATCAGGTACGCTCGAAGCTTCTCTATAATAACCTTTATCAGGTACGCTCGACGCTTCTCTAGAATAACCTTAATCAGGTTCGCTCGACGCTTCTCTAAAATAACCTTTATCAGGTTCGCTCAACGCTTCTCTAGAATAACCTTTATCAGGTACGCTCGACGCTTCTCTAGAATAACCTTGATCAGGTACGCTCGACGCTTCTCTAGAATAACCTTTATCAGGTACGCTCGCCGCTTCTCTAGAATAACCTTGATCAGGTACGCCGGATGCTTCTCTAGAATAACCTTTATCAGGTACGCTCGACGCTTCTCTAGAATAAACTTTATCAGGTACGCTCGACGCTTCTCTAGAATAACCTTTATCAGGTACGCTCGACGCTTCTCTCGAATAACCTTAATCAGGTACGCTCGACGCTTCTGTAGAATAACCTTTATCAGGTACGCTCGACGCTTCTCTATAATAACCTTTATAAGGTAAGCTCGACGCTTCTCTAGAATAACCTTTATCAGGTATGGTCGACGCTTCTCTAGAATAACCTTTATCAGGTACGCTCGACGCTTCTCTAGAATAACCTTTATCAGGAACGCTCGACACTTCTCTAGAATAACCTTTATCAGGTACGCTCGAAGCTTCTCTAGAATAACCTTTATCAGGTACGCTCGACGCTTCTCTAGAAAAACCTTTATCAGGTACGTTCGACGCTTCTCTAGAATAACCTTTATCAGGTACGCTCGAAGCTTCTCTAGAATAACCTTTATCAGGAACGCTCGACGCTTCTCTAGAGTAACCTTTATCAGGTACGCTCGACGCTTCTCTAGAATAACCTTTATCAGGTACGCTCGACGCTTCCCTAGAATAACCTTTATCAGGTACGCTCGAAGCTTCTCTAGAATAACCTTTATCAGGAACGCTCGACGCTTCTCTAGAATAACCTTTATCAGGTACGCTCGACGCTTCTCTAGAATAACCTTTATCAGGTACGCTCGACGCTTCTCTAGAAAAACCTTTATCGGGTACGCTCGACGCTTCTCTAGAATAACCTTTATCAGGTACGCTCGACCCTTCTCTAGAATAACCTTTATCAGGTACGCTCGACGCTTCGTTAGAATAACCTTTATCAGGTACGCTCGACGCTTCTCTAGAATAACCTTTATCAGGTACGCTCGACGCTTCTCTAGAATAACCTTTATCAGGTTCGCTCGACGCTTCTCTAGAATAACCTTTATCAGGTTCGCTCGACGCTTCTCTAGAATAACCTTTATCAGGTACGCTCGACGCTTCTCTAGAATAACCTTGATCAGGTACGCTCGACGCTTCTCTAGAATAACCTTTATCAGGTACGCTCGCTGCTTTTCTAGAATAACATTGATCAGGTACGCCAGACGCTTCTCTAGAATAACCTTTATCAGGTACGCTCGACGCTTCTCTAGATTAACCTTTATCAGGTACGCTCGACGCTTCTCTAGAATAACCTTTATAAGGAACGCTCGACGCTTCTCTAGAATAACCTTTATCAGGTACGCTCGACGCTTCTCTAGAATAACCTTTATCAGGTACGCTCGACGCTTCTCTAGAATAACATTTATCAGGTACGCTCGACGCTTCCCTAGAATAACCGTTATCAGGTACGCTCGACGCTTCTCTAGAATAACCTTTAACAGGTACGCTCGACGCTTCCCTAGAATAACCTTTATCAGGTACGCTCGACGCTTCTCTAGAATAACCTTTATTCGGTACGCTCGACGCTTCTCTAGAATAACCTTTATCAGGTACGCTCGACGCTTCTCTAGAATAACCTTTATCAGGTACGCTCGACGCTTCCCTAGAATAACCTGTATCAGGTACGCTCGACGCTTCTCTAGAATAACCTTTATCAGGTACGCTCGACGCTTCTCTAGAATAACCTTTATCAGGTACGCTCGACGCTTCCCTAGAATAACCTTTATCAGGTACGCTCGACGCTTCTCTAGAATAACATTTATCAGGAACGCTCGACGCTTCTCTAGAATAACCTTTATCAGGTACGCTCGAAGCTTCTCTAGAATAACCTTTATCAGGTACGCTCGACGCTTCTCTAGAATAACCTTTATCAGGTACGCTCGACGCTTCTCTAGAATAACCTTTATCAGGTACGCTCGATGCTTCTCTAGAATAACCTTTATCAGGTACGCTCGACCTTCCCTAAAATAACCTTTATCAGGTACGCTCGACGCTTCTCTAGAATAACCTTTATCAGGTACGCTCGACGCTTCTCTAGAATAACCTTTATCAGGTACGCTCGACGCTTCTCTAAATAACCTTTATCAGGTACGCTCGACGCTTCTCTAAATAACCTTTATCAGGTACGCTCGACGCTTCTCTAGAATAACCTTTATCTGTTAAGCTCGACGCTTCTCTAGAATAACCTTTATCAGGTACGCTCGACGCTTCTCTAGAATAACCTTTATCAGGTACGCTCGTCCTTCCCTAAAATAACCTTTATCAGGTACGCTCGACGCTTCTCTAGAATAACCTTTATCAGGTACGCTCGACGTTTCTCTAGAATAACCTTTATCAGGTACGCTCGACGCTTCTCTAAATAACCTTTATCAGGTACGCTCGACGCTTCTCTGAATAACCTTTATCAGGTACGCTCGACGCTTCTCTAGAATAACCTTTATCAGGTACGCTCGACGCTTCTCTAGAATAACATTTATCAGGTACGCTCGACGCTTCTCTAGAATAACCTTTATGAGGTACGCTCGACCTTCCCTAAAATAACCTTTATCAGGTACTCTCGACGCTTCTCTAGAATAACCTTTATCAGGTACGCTCGACGCTTCTCTAGAATAACCTTTATCAGGTACGCTCGACGCTTCTCTAAATAAACTTTATCAGGTACGCTCGACGCTTCTCTAAATAACCTTTATCAGGTACGCTCGACGCTTCTCTAGAATAACCTTTATCAGGTACGCTCGACGCTTCTCTAGAATAACCTTTATCAGGTACGCTCGACCTTCCCTAAAATAACCTTTATCAGGTACGCTCGACGCTTCTCTAGAATAACCTTTATCAGGTACGCTCGACGCTTCTCTAGAATAACCTTTATCAGGTACGCTCGACGCTTCTCTAGAATAACCTTTATTAGGTATGCTCGACGCTTCTCTAGAATAACCTTTATCATGTACGCTCGACGCTTCTCTAAATAACCTTTATCAGGTACGCTCGACGCTTCTCTAGAATAACCTTTATCAGGTACGCTCGACGCTTCTCTAGAATAACCTTTATCAGGTACGCTCGACGCTTCTCTAGAATAACCTTTATCAGGTACGCTCGACGCTTCTCTAGAATAACCTTTATCAGGTACGCTCGACGCTTCTCTAGAATAACCTTTATCAGGTTCGCTCGACGCTTCTCTAGAATAACCTTTATCAGGTTCGCTCGACGCTTCTCTAGAATAACCTTTATCAGGTACGCTCGACGCTTCTCTAGAATAACCTTGATCAGGTACGCTCGACGCTTCTCTAGAATAACCTTTATCAGGTATGCTCGACGCTTCTCTAGAATAACCTTTATCAGGTACGCTCGACGCTTCTCTAGAATAACCTTTATCAGGTACGCTCGACCCCTCTCTAGAATAACATTTATCAGTGTTAGTTTTTACTTTGACAATGATTTTGGTTCTGGGCCGGCTGTTGGAATCTTGTATTTAGTGCCTCTGTAACAGGTGTTCGAATCTTGTAGTTAGTGCCTCTGTGGCAGGCGTTCGAATCCTGTATTTAGTGCCTCTGTGACAGGTGTTCGCATCCTGTATTTAGTGCCTCTGTGACAGGTGTTCGCATCCTGTATTTAGTGTCTCTGTGACAGGCGTTCGAATCCTGTATTTAGTGCCTCTGCGGCAGGCGTTCGAATCCTGTATTTAGTGCCTCTGTGACAGGTGTTCGCATCCTGTATTTAGTGCCTCTGTGACAGGCGTTCGAATCCTGTATTTAGTGCCTCTGCGGCAGGCGTTCGAATTCTGTATTTAGTGCCTCTGTGACAGGTGCTCGAATCTTGTATTTAGTGCCCCTGGGCAGGCTTTCGAATCCTGTATTTAGTGCCTCTGTGACAGGCCTTCGAATCCTGTATTTAGTGCCTCTGTGACAGGCCTTCGAATCCTGTATTTAGTGCCTCTGTGACAGACGTTCGAATCCTGTATTTAATGTCTCTGTGGTAGGCGTTTGAATCCTGTATTTAGTGCCTCTGTGACAGACGTTCGAATCTTGTATTTAGTGCCTCTGTGACAGGTCTTCGAATCCTGTATTTAGTGCCTCTGTGACAGGCGTTCGAAACTTGTAGTTAGTGCCTCTGTGACAGGTGTTCGAATCTTGTATTTAGTGCCTCTGTGACAGGTGCTCGAATCTTGTATTTAGTGCCTCTGTGACAGGCCTTCGAATTCTGTATTTAGTGCCTCTGTGACAGGCGTTCGAAACTTGTAGTTAGTGCCTCAGTGACAGGTGTTCGAATCTTATATTTAGTGCCTCTGTGGTAGGTGTTTGAATCTTGTATTTAGTGCCTCTGTGGCAGGCGTTTGAATCCTGTATTTAGTGCCTCTGTGACAGACGTTCGAAACCTGTATTTAGTGCCTCTGTTACAGGCTTTCGAGTCTTGTATTCAGTACCTCTGTGACAAGCCTTCGAATCCTGTATTTAGTGCCTCTGTGACAGGCGTTCGAATCTTGTATTTAGCGCCTCTGTGACAGTTGTTGGAATCTGTAATTCATTTCACCTATATAGATTTGACTCGGTCTCCAGTGATATTTGTTCTGTTCGTAACAGTTACTGAGAGCGTTAGACAATAACATTAAATAAAACAGATGTGAATAAAAACAAATAATAGGTGATAAAATGAAAAAAAAAAAAAAAAAAAAAAGCAAAAATTCTACACTGTCGGAACAATTCCAGCATATAATAGAAAAATGTGATCGATGAAGCTGTTTATGTTGTTTTCTTAATCTCAAGTTCTTTGGGGGTACATTGATGGAATTCAAACAGGAAAGTTTGGATTATTAATGGTCAGAACATCATCAATTTACCTGTGTATAACATTATATCTATTACGCATAAAGCAAATTATACAAATTATTAACTCACTTTATTGGAGGGCCCGGGTGGCTCAATGAGTTAGGTAGTTTGATTACCTAACAACTCATACAAGCCTATCACCAAAACGACGTGGGTTCGCGCCCGGCTTTGTAAATTATAAAAAGGGTGCACTCGACTCGCAGTCGCAAGTGATAACGATTACCAGTTGCTTGCCCATAGTCGGTGGTTCTCTCCGGGTACTCCGGCTTCTTCCACCACTAAAACTGGTCGCCATGATATAGCTGAAATATTGCTGAAAGTGGTGTTAGACACAATAAATCAAATCAAATCAATTTGATAAATCTAGAGAACGTCACATGACATTTGACATTCCGTTCGATCAACCGTTGGACGTTAGGTCGCATGGTTATATCAACCGCACGCGAGAAAATCGCCATCAAAATTCCCTTGTGAGTCTCACGTGTTTCTATATCCGGTTACTCCCTTGGTACACAACAAAAACATGGCGGCGAACGAAATGTTTGTTCGCCAGGCAGAAGATTAAATAAAAGAGGAATGGCACTGTGTAGGATATTCGATCTACTAAAGCAATTATCAACCTTGTAGGAATGTGATATGACGGATTGTCCTCCACATAAAGATTATCTTGTCCTCGGGTGACATAATATTTCTCTGGGGGACAATCCGTTGTATTACACACTCATATAAATATCTAGAATCTGATTTATTAAAACTATATCACGTGGTATTTGCCAGGATGTCATGTTCACTGCTAAAACTGGCTTGAACTGATCAAGAACTGTGGAACGTTATGTCCCACGCTCGCTACCGTTATGTCCCATGCTCGCGACCGTTATGTCAACCGCACGCAAGAAAACCACAGATGGAATCCCCATTTGGAGCCTCGTTATTATTTGGATTTTCTCCCTTACAATTTTCAGAAAGTAAAAAAAAACATGGCGTCGAGCAGGTACGTTCGACAGACGGAAGAAGAAATGAAGCGTTTGCTCAGTGAAAAAGACTCAAAGAACACTAAGCGAGCAATTTCAACTTCTGTTAAATGTTTCCGGAACTATTTGCGAGCTAATGGCATTGATTAGGAATTTGAATCGTTCGAAACTGGTGTTCTTGACAGTAGGTTGAAGGAATATTATGCAAGTGTGCGAAAGGCAGACGGCGAACACAATCGTAACTCCTCGTCCATTCTCGCTACCCTTCAAATAACCTCGTATGCATTAGGCGTATAAATCGCACTACTTTTCACATGTCAGTTACATGAAAGTTTGATAAAGTTATATTTTAAACAATTTTCTATATTTCAATTAAAGTTTTAATTAGTTTTGCATGATTATATTTTACTTAGTATGTCTTCCATATTGGATTTTCGTGGACTATATTTTTGTGCGGCTTAACTTAACTTAACTTCCGGCAAACAATTTAAGAAGAATTTCTACTATGTACGTACGAGGTTATTTGCAGGGTAGCGAGAATGGCCGAGTAATTACGATTGACGGTGAACATTTTAAAAAAATCAGCACTACATACGTTGCGTTATGGGTTGAAAAGATTCTTAAGCGATTCAATAAATGTTGATATATCTTATTCTAAGACGTTTCCTGACAGTAATAAAATGTTCCATGCCGTGTTAGTAGATTTAAAGAAAAAGGGATTCGGGAAAGTTGACCACAAGCCACCCATTACTAAGGAAGATCTCACAAAATTGTAGTCTGGCTCCACCCCAGTTATTTTACGTTCAGTCACCTACAGGACTCCCGAATCAGGTCTGGTTTGAATTAATGCTTCATCTTTGTCAACAGTGTATTGTGAATTAAGACTAACTTACAATTTCAATTTAATTTTCAAATGGATCATAATTGACAGTCCGCAATACATTAACTAAACGATTTAGAGTGGTCCATTATGGCCATATGTTTATTATTGATGTTATCAGTATTAAAACTCAGTAATTCAGCAGGAACCTGCCATTGTTAATGGTCAAAACTCTAAAGCATATCCTGTATTTGAATATAAGGTATAATGAAGTCCTCAAATTGATGGTGTAATGCTGTATACCAAATTTAAGGTATACTGTTGTCTGACAAATTTATGGTTTAATGTTGAGCACCAAGTTTATGGTATAATGATATCCATCAAATTTGGGTGTGGTAAAATTTGGATTAGAATGTCTATTTTGACATCGCTCCAAGATACTAGCTTAAACTGTAAATGTTCATTTAGTCCATGTACCCGCCCCCCCCCCCGACACACACACACAAAAAGAAAAAAAAGAGAAGAATAACAAAAATAGTACTTGAGAAAAACAAACATAAAATACATGTACGGAACACAAGATGGGACATAACAACTTCATTTGTTCTAATTGCAATGTCATTGTTACTTGTGCAAAGTATATATTCGGTGTAATAAAACATTTATCCCCCAAGTGTGAGTTGGACATGGCGGTTTGTCAACCCTGGAAAGACAATGTCACCCTCGGGTATGCGTTGGGTGATAATTGTATAACATCACACTCCTACACAGGCTGATAATTGTATAGTATTTGCACAGGTATTTTAATGAAGAGTGGAATGAAGTGTTTGACACAAAAAGTCAATGCCACTGATGTTTGACACTACACGTGAATGCCACTGATATTTGACATTACACATGAATGCCACTGATGTTTGACACAACAAATATCCATAAACATTCCTACATCAAATCTAAATTCGAATTATGCAATGAAACAAAGAAAAACTAATTCTGGAATTAGCCTTAGAAGATTTTTTTTATCCGGAGATTAAATAATGGTGACAGTGAATGTAATTAAAAGAAGATTAGTTTGTGATTTAGAATAATATTTCCTTTTAAATGCGCAAGTAATATCTGTAAACATCTGATTGTAACATTTCTTAATTACTATAACACTATTATTTACCATTGAAAACATAAATAAATAGATTATTTCATTTACATTACGTAATGAACAATAAGATTGTATGAACGATTTAATACAATGACTAGAATAACAAGAGAGCAATTCAAAACATTAGATTTATGTAATAAACGGGGAGATCTGAAACTATTGAAAACATTAGATTTATGTAGTAAACGGGGAGATCTGAAACTATTGAAAACATTTGACTGTAGCCCAATATTGCTAACATTAAAGAGAACGATTGAGTGTTGTTAAAAGTCAAATGAGCAAATTTTCAGCAATAACATAGCGAGCGGGAACGAGTCACTTTGATGATACCGATGTCCATCATGCTTAGGTGGATTTTTATATTGCTAGCTCACTGAAACAAATGTCCGCGGGTAGACATTTCGCAACACTAGGACACATGTTCTTGATTCTGAACCAACCCGTCTTCACTCTTTCTCCTTAATGCTGATTGTTTAGCTGAGAATCAACACATATCCTCAATGCATCTAATTTCGTCATGCATAAAACTTTGTCACCTTTGCGTTTTTCGCGTGTAGGTCTGCGTTCGTCCAGTATCCGCACATTCGCCACGCTAGTCAGTGTGCAGACGTCAATTTTCACCACTGACCGTGATTTAAGTCAGGATGCGTTTCAACCAAGTAAATACTCCTTTACATTCTTAGCCTATGCAAATTTCACAACTTTTTACTAACTTCCTTTTTCCGACACTTTTGATACTCTTTTAATGTCAAAAACGTGAGTCCTCAATTTTTTATTTACATTTTATCTTTACAATGAAGATTTCTACTGTCATCACGTGATTCTTGCGTGTCGGAAAATATTAGGCAACTACTATTACGACATTCGTTAAAATATGTTTGTTCTTACGACGCATTATCGCCATTTTGCAATGAAAACGTGCTGTTACTATTTTTTTTACCGCGTTGAACAAAGTATAACTAAATGATCAGAGGCAAAAACCTATTTAAATATGTAAAATGAAATAAAAGAAAAGTATTATTCTATCTATAAAGCTTGTAGAATTCTATTTTTTATTTCAAATAGTTGTCTTAAACACAAAAAAATAATCTGCTTTTTTTCAGACAAAACATCGAGTTGAAACAGTAAAATACAAGACAATTTATCATCATTTTATGCACAAGTGACATATGTATAATAAATTAAAAACATTAGTCCATATTTAAACAAATGTATTAATAGCTTTTGGCCTTTAAAACTTTTGGTAATACGTCACATCTTTAGGACATGCGCAAGATGACAAATTGTTATGCACATCTATTTCCGATATGGTTTTGACCTAGTTTTCATTGTTTACGGTTTTATGATGCATTGAAAAAATAAATGCACAAAAAATGTGTCATAATTGCAGGAAAAGAATACATAAATGACATCAGACCAAAACAAAATATAATCAAATGTTTATGATAATAGAAATTATCGAAGAATCGTTAGGTTGACGAACTTTCATACATCGGGGCTACTACATTTATAGTCATTGGTTCGTCCCAACCGAGATTTGAACCCATGATCTGCCATATCCGAGGTACACATCCTAATCATTACACCACCAATGTGATTTTGAAATTAAACATGTGTTGAATCTTTGATTGGCTATGCACTAACATATAACCCGAGTGTTTGATCCGATACAGTATTGTCCCCTGTTACAACGACGATTTCAGACCGTGGAAATAGATATAAGGAACGACACGGGGTCTATAGTCCCATTCGAAAGAGGACGAGTGGTGGTGACACTTCACTGTAGAAAACTAAAAGAATTCTCTCTAGAATGAAACCAACTCATCATCACGATACGAAAGCTTATCACGATTATTACATACACCAAGCCTGGAAAGGATATCCGGTATTTGCGGGAAGACGATATCAAAGAGGACATGGACTTGGCAGTATCTTTGGAGGACTCTTTAAAGCAGCCATGCCTTTGTTGAAAAAGGGAGCAAAGACCCTAGGACGCGAGGCTTTTAAAACTGGGTTAAATATTGCCGGAGATGTCGTCCAATGAAGAAATATCAAACAGGCAGCAGAAGCACGATTGAAATCAACAGGACAAAACTTATTCCAGAAAGCTATGGACACGGTAGGACCCCCAGGACAACGAGCTATTAAAGGACCTGACAAGCGAAAAAAAACCAGACGTCGGCAGACTAAGCAACGGAACACATCGAATGATATTTTCGGATAAGAATGGCACTTGTACACCCCAACTCATGCGAATGCACGAAATCAGAACTGGATTTATTTGAAGTTCCACCTACACAGACCAGTGTGGAACATGGGTATTGGGAGCAGAAAGGATTGACCTGAGCTCAGACGGATCAAGGACCTTACGAATTTGTCGTCAGTGGGGCGGGGGATGAATACATCGACTTGGCTAATACTTACCTGTTTGTGGAAGCACAGATCGTGGCTGACGACGATACTGCATTGGATGCCGGAGCGGACGTTGGACCTGTCAACTTATGGATGCATTCCCTCTTTAGTGATGTCAGTGTTAACCTCAACGAAAAACTGGTTTCACCACCGACCAGCTTATGCCCTTACCGAGCTTACATAGAAACATTACTCAGCTATGGTCCAGCTGCCAAAGAATCTCAATTAACGGGGGTCATGTGGTACAAAGATACACCGGGACATCAATATAAGAGAACAACCGATAACAAATGATTCACGGCCCGGAAAGCATTGACGGCCCAAAGCAAGTCTGTACAGATGATGGGAAAACTACACTTGGATTTATTTTGTCAAGAGAAATATTTACTGAATCACGTCAATCTGAAAATTAAATTACGACGAAGTCGAGACGTGTTCGCCCTAATGGCCGATGCCGACACCTATAAGATCAAAATCAAGGATCTCGCTTTATTTGTGAGAAATGTACAGTTAAGTCCTGCCGTAAGAATGGGTCACTTCAAAGCTTTGGAAATGACCAGCTGTAAATACCCCATCCGACGTATAGAAGTCAAAGTAGATACGGTTCCCAGTGGCAACATGAATTACATACAGGGCAACATGTTTTTAGGCCAATTACCAAAGAGACCGATCATAGGATGTGTGGATAGTAATGCCTTAAATGGGACTATTACGAAAAACCTTTTCGATTTTAAACACTACAAGATCAATTTTGTGGCACTGAACATGGACGGACGACAGATTCCCGCCAAACAGTTACAACCCAACTTTTAAAACGCAGGTTATATGGGACTCTATGCCAATACGGGAAAGATGTATCAAGACGAAGGAAATGCCATCTCCAGAGAGAAATACGCTAAAGGAAACACCTTATTTGGATTCGATCTGACTCCGGATATGTCGGAAGTGGGGGCGTTTCAACTGATAAAACAGGGTAATTTACGTGTGGAGATTCATTTCGCAGAAGCCCTTACAGCGACCATCAACTTCGTCATGTATGCAGAATTTGACAACGTCATTGAAATCGATAGAAACAGACAAGTCTTGTTTGACTACAGTGCATAATGAATACCTTAGAGATTGACACTCTATTGAAAAAACATCCCCACTCCAGGCCGGTGTTTAAGGGAGTCTATGCCAGAAACAGATTACCCAGACTATTAAACGTACGTTCGGCCCTTGTGGGAAATACGGATCCAGACCATCGAATTGGACAACACTGGGTCGCTATATACATTGACGCCAACTCAAGAGGGGAATACTACGACCCCACAGGAAGACCACCCTTTTTAAGGGTTTACGTGAACTTTATGAACAAACATTGTACGAGTTGGACTTACAATACCGTTCGAGTAGAAGAAGAAGGATCTACCGTGTGCGGACATCATTGCATTATTTAACCTCGTCCATCGATATGCAGGACATAGCATGACAGACATCACCAGGCTCTTAGAAAATCCCGTGGAAGCGACTACCATTGTACAGATTTTTGTGTTATTACTTGTTGAACATGTTGTATGAAAAAAAAAACAAAAACAAAAAAAAAAGTTAATGCGGCCTCTATAGAGCCAGTCACAAGCCTGGATAAATGCAGAATGACCCTCTATTGGGTGATCAAATGTACTCTGAGCAAAGTACTACACAACCTAGACGCTATACGAAAATAAAAGGGGCAGATAACCGGGGCTAGTTCCAGTAACTAAATATAGGACGCGGGGTTTCCTAGGGTTATAGGACGCGTACGTAGTAGAGAACACCCCAAGGACACTTCCAAGGGATGACGTGACCTTCGGTCACTGCGGATGGTGCACAACTTCCGGTTGCGCATACTCAAGGGAACTCCGAAGGGGGTCAAGTGATCTTTGGTCACATCCGGTTCTACTACTAAGAAAAAAGCGCGGGAAAAAGCCGGGCATGCGCAGAACCTACTTCCGGTCAGGGCCACTTCCGGACAGGGCCTCTTCCAGTCACGTGACTGTCACTTCCGGCCAAAAACCCCTACTAAGGCGGATATGGGGCAACTTCCGGTTGCGCATGTGCAGAATATACTTCCGGACAGGATCACTTCCGGTCACGTGACTGACGTCACTTCCGGTCATGTCACTTCCGGTCACGTCACTTCCGGTCACATGACTTCCGGTTGCTCCACGGCATCGCTCCCCCTCAAATAATAATTTGTCCGTACCCATATACTACAAGCGCCACTTTCAGCAATATTTCAGCTATATCAGGGCGACCAGTCTTAGTGGTGGAAAAAGCCGGAGTACCCGGAGAGAACCACCGACCATGGGCAAGCAACTGGTAAACTTATCACTTGCGGCTGCGAGTCGAGTGCACCCTTTTTGTAATTTACAAAGCCGGGTGCTAACCTACGCTGTATTGGTGATAGGCTTGAATGACTGAGTTGTTAGGTAATCCAACTACCTAACTCATTGAGCCATCCTGGCCACATACTGTGGTTCGATATTAGTACATTGTATATCGCCAACGGAAAATAATAAAAAGATGTAACACGGGTGTAATTATAATTATATATCAATATAAGTGATATAAAGGAAACATAATACATACAAATGGTAAGTTTGTAACTAGATTAACATGCCATTGTGTTGTCTGTTCTTCTTCGATATACGGATTCTGATTATCCCTTTGGTATCTTCAAACTTTTCTTAAGATAATATGTAATATTGTATTTGTTGTTGTCCTAGAAAATGACTTTTTTGATCCGGGTATTCCGTGTTCTTCATATTCCATTTCACATGAAATACGCGTTGATAAAGGTATTTATAGATATATATGTTCACGAAATATAACATATTGTGTTGTAGCTAAAATGTTCATGTTTATATCTACCTCACTGATGATGCATGGAAAGAATATATCACAGTGACATATATAAGATCGATGATCACATTACCGTCATTCTATAACACGAAGATTGAAACAAAAAGCATTACTAGTTTGTGACTCTGAGTATGTCAAAATGTTCCTCTTGGTGGGTTATTAGATTATTTTCATCATTTTGTCTTTTCCAAGATTTAATTCCGCTGAATTTATTATATTCTAAGATTCAACATAATCGTGTACATTCGGTAGTATACACATGTACAAAAACAAGTTGGAGGACACCAAAGGAGTAATCAGAATTAGTAAATCAAAGAAACAGCCAATACGCTGCGTGCGCACTAAATTTAATATCTACGTTTATATTAGTCATGAAGATGTAAAGAAATTAATCAAATTAATAGTCTTAATTCATTAAGGAATTGATCATTTTGATGTTGGTTGGTTTTATTTTCTCCACAATATTATTTCAACTTTATTTATTTTCAAATTCGCTAAAACTGACAGAGATTAATACATAATACTTATGATAAATTACCACCAATCATTATGAATCTGAAAGCCATTGTGCAACACAAATTAAATTTCTTTGTGCGCTAAATATATCAAAAGGTAAAAAAAAACCAAAATAAATGTTATTGTGTAAAGATATAATAAAGCTTACATTAGTTGTAAGTCATTAAATGTTACTGTGTAAAGATATAATAAAGCTAACATTAGTTGTAAGTCATTAAATCATCACTTGTACTCCTTCACGAAACAACCAAGTAATTTCCAAATGTTATGATTTCTTAGAAATTTTATCAGAAGTGAGTTTTGTGTTTTACAAAGACAAGCTGGCTAAATTCATTGCTTTATTATGAATAATCTTTATGTTTCTGTAACTTTTATATGAGGAACACAATGTAGCATTAGAAACACAGATTTACAAAATAAACACATAGAATGTTATGTAAGCAGACAAATAAGACGACAACATACAACTATAAACGTTCTGGTTACTACTGTGTATTGTTAAATTCTGTATTTCTGTAGACTTTAGGTTAAGTTTGGTTTGGCATATGCTGTTTAATGCCACTTTCAACAATATTCCAGTTATATCGTGGCGTTCAGTTTTATTGGTGGAGGAAACCGGAGAACCCGGAGAAAACCACCGACCTGCCACAAGTCATTGATAAACTGTGTCACTCACATAATGTTGTACACCTTTCCCCGAGCGGGAGTCGAACCCACAACATCAGTGGTGATAGGAATCATTTGCATGGGTATTTGTAAATCTAACTACTAAACGATAACGGCCACGACGGCCCTCTGTAGACATCAATTTTATTAAATTAGATAACAATGCTTCTTTCTATAACACGAATAATGTGTGCTAAGTGTAGAAATGTCAATCATGGATCTTTGGTAAGCTGATATGAATATTATGCTTTTGGATTTCTGCATTTTACCATAATATCTTATTAACGTTAGTTGGTTTTATTTGCGCATAGTGGTGTCCAACACATATTGTTTTGTGTTTTTGTTTTCTTTCTCTTCGTCTAGTGTACCCTATGTTAGCAGGTCAGGAAGCTTTATATACGTCACTAAACCGGAAGCGTAAGTGATGTTCTATGGTCATTACTAAATCGCAATACTAGAAAAATATACAATGAATCTGCTATTCACTCACTGCACTAAAAGTAAACAAACTGGAACAAAAATATGAATATATTTGTACGAAAGCAAATGTAAGGGAAATAGTTCATGATTTCCAAGTTTATTGCAATTTAGTAGAAGGTTGATTTAGTGATTTGTGATTTGCTCAAATTGAAAGCATAGAGGGTACTTTTTTACATTTGCTAGAAATATTCAGTGTTCATTCAGTGTTCATTCAGAGTGTTCATTCAGTGTTCATTCAGTGTTCAACGTGGAATCGAATCCACGCAGGTTTTTTATTGTTTGTTTATATATATTTTTTCGTTGGAGATTCAATTATGAATAGGGGTTGGTATACCATTAACCAGTTTAGCTCCGCCACATCTTGCTGCATGTCCTAAGCGAAGACCTGGATTTCTAACGTTGTAGGTCCTGGTCAGTTTGTATTCAATGGTTTGAGGAGAGAGGTGGTTGTTCGTTTTGTTGGTAGGAACTGTTGACCATCACTGCTTAGTCTTTCTGTTACCTACTTTTAAGCAATATTTTAAAAGTGAAGTCCGATTATCGTTGTAACGATCCACGGACCCGGGCTTTCTTCTCCTGGACCTTTGTCAGTATCTTTTATGATATAAATTAGTAGCTTAAAATGTCATGCAATGTATATGAGAATATGTTATATGATCACATATAATAACAGTGACATTTAACACTCCTATATATATAATATAGTTTTTAAACCAGATACAACCCGAAGGGTAAGAAGTTCCTGTTTCTTTTAAGCTTAGTGATGTTGTTGATCGTATCTTTCCCATTTTCCAGCTAGATCTGCTTCATGCCTTTTCCTACACCTCGAAATTGATAATGAGGGTCGCTTCAGAAAGAAACTTTCCACAAAAGAGATGATTTCAATTTTCCCATTGTTAACATTCCATTTATATGTAGCAACATTCCAACAGCACCGGTTTGTGTAGTATACGTCTCTCAGTTCATCAGATATTCCAAAGCTTGTGGTTCTTGTCATGATTTCCTTGATAGAGTGTTGCTGCTAACATGTAAGCTACTGAACCAAGGATTATTAGTGGTTAAGTTGAAATCATCATTTCAAAATTTTTCCGGCCACCACCATGACTTGGTTAACCACTACGCAGTATTTATGTCACAGATGAACACGGATATGTTCCGTTTGTCGTAATCACAATAATAGACCGATGGTTGTCACAGGAACTGTATACCCTTCCAGAGTTCACCCATGGTTTTCCGTGGGGTTCGCGTTGCTCGAACTTTAGTTTTCTCTATAATGTTTAGTAGATCGTTGTTTGTCCTTTTTTCTTTTGGCCATTGTGTTGTCTGTTCTTCGTCGATTTTCGGATCCTGATGACCCCTTTCGTATCTTCAATTTATATATGTGTAATCTATATAGTCAATTAAAAACGTATCAGTAATAGAGGAAAGGAAAACAAAATCTACGTAGAAAGAGGAAATATCAAACTCCATTTGAGAAATGATATTTCGTAAAGATCAAAAACGTCATGGTGACGACAGTAAAATCTTAGGAGCAATGATTTCTACATAGAAGCAGCGTAACCGTTATTGAATAGCATTTGCTTCAGCGCTGAGCCGTGTCCAGACAATCACTATACTGGGCAAGGAATATAATCTAAGGATGTTCTGGAATGTTACATGTGATAATATGAAAATAAAATACACTGTCAGAACAATTTCGAAATAAATCTAATACGAAATCATAGAAACAGAGCACACATATACAAGACGGATCACTCTCTTGGCTTGGTACTGACCGGTCAATAACTACATATACAAGACGGATCACTCTCTTGGCTTGGTACTGACCGGTCAATAAAGAGTAATGAGGTAGAAACAGAGCACACATATACAAGACGGATCACTCTCTTGGCTTGGTACTGGCCGGTCAATAAAGAGTAATGAGGTAGAAACAGAGCACACACATACAAGACGGATCACTCTCTTGGCTTGGTACTGACCGGTCAATAAAGAGTAATGAGGTAGAAACAGAGCACACATATACAAGACGGATCACTCTCTTGGCTTGGTACTGACCGGTCAATAAAGAGTAATGAGGTAGAAACAGAGCACACATATACAGGACGGATCACTCTCTTGGCTTGGTACTGACCGGTCAATAAAGAGTAATGAGGTAGAAACAGAGCACACATATACAAGACGGATCACTCTCTTGGCTTGGTACTGACCGGTCAATAAAGAGTAATGAGGTAGAAACAGAGCACACATATACAAGACGGATCACTCTCTTGGCTTGGTACTGACCGGTCAATAAAGAGTAATGAGGTAGAAACAGAGCACACATATACAGGACGGATCACTCTCTTGGCTTGGTACTGACCGGTCAATAACTACATATACAAGACGGATCACTCTCTTGGCTTGGTACTGACCGGTCAATAAAGAGTAATGAGGTAGAAACAGAGCACACATATACAAGACGGATCACTCTCTTGGCTTGGTACTGGCCGGTCAATAAAGAGTAATGAGGTAGAAACAGAGCACACACATACAAGACGGATCACTCTCTTGGCTTGGTACTGACCGGTCAATAAAGAGTAATGAGGTAGAAACAGAGCACACATATACAGGACGGATCACTCTCTTGGCTTGGTACTGACCGGTCAATGAAGAGTAATGAGGTAGAAACAGAGCACACATATACAAGACGGATCACTCTCTTGGCTTGGTACTGACCGGTCAATAAAGAGTAATGAGGTAAAACTACATTTGTTCTTATATGAGCCCATGCATCTCTTCATATTCAAATGGTGTGGTCAGCGCGGTTGTAGAGAACGCTGACACCTAATCCTGACCTTATTCACATATGTATTCCTTATGACACATAAGTTGTCATATGAATAATATTAGATGATGGTTGATGGTCTTCAAGAAGAGTTAGAAGACACAAAAGAGGTAATCAGAATCCGTAAATCGAAGAAGAACAGAAAGTCAACTTTGAACTAACATTTAGTTGTCAATATCGTCTCTCATCATCTGTATTACAAAAAGAATAGACAGTCAACTTTGAACTAACATCTAGTTGTCAATATCATCTCTCATCATCTGTATTACAAGAAGAATAGACAGTCAACTTTGAGCTAACATCTAGTTGTCAATATCGTCTCTCATCATCTCTGTTACAAGAAGAATAGACAATGAACTTTGAACTAACATTTAGTTGTCAATATCATCTATCATCATCTCTGTTACAAGAAGAATAGACAGTCAACTTTGAACTAACATCTAGTTGTCAATATCATCTATCATCATCTCTGTTACAAGAAGAACAGACAATGAACTTTGAACTAACATTTAGTTGTCAATATCATCTCTCATCATCTGTGTTACAAGAAGAATAGACAGTCAACTTTGAACTAACATCTAGTTGTCAATATCATCTCTCATCATCTGTGTTACAAAAAGAACAGACAGTCAACTTTGAGCTAACATCTAGTTGTCAATATCGTCTCTGATCATCTGTGTTACAAGAAGAACAGAAAGTCAACTTTGAACTAACATCTAGTTGTCAATATCGTCCCTCATCATACTAGTATGTTGAAAATATAAAATCAACGAATTTTATTTTGGTACAAACACAAAATCCACGAATTAATATCCACGAACTTGTAATTTTTAACAAAACCACGAAAATTGATAAAAGAAAAGTACTTTCACAGTATTTGTCTGTAATCAAATACATTCTATAAATACGATGCATAAAAATCTTGGCAGTTCATACCGACAACATATATAAAACAGCCAAGGTTATCTATGCTTGTTTAATGTAATTTTATTATCAAACAGACATTTTATTCTAAATACTAATTTACATATTAAGTTCGGAACTGAAATCGCATTTAATGTAATTGCCAACGTCATTGTATATATATAGTTATCCCATTATTACGGCGTTTTAACCCCGCTGAACCAGTGGTGGAAAAATCTGTCATCCTCTTAGAGGATTAAAATTTCTCGTGCCTTTCCCCGCATGTTGTCAAATCGGCAAGTTCCTACAAGGTCTTGTCAAATTCGTGTTAAATAATTCTCCTTCAGTTGCCCATGTGGGGTGCGATATTTCTCCACTCTCTTGAGTGGAGAAATATCGCAACCCACGAGGAACTGAAGGAGAATCTATATATATATATATATACGTCTGCAAATTAAACCAAACAGTGTTAGAATTAGATCTTTGAGCTGCCAAATTTTTGTTCTTCCCTCGACGGGATTTTAACGCACACCATTGATACATTGCAGCACCAATCGCTTAGCCTTATGTCCAGCGCCCTAGACCACTCGGCCAAATCCGCTATATAAAAATATGGCTTCAATAGTCGAAGTGTTACCTTATCTTGCAGGAAATTCTAGAGATAGACATAAGACACGTGTCTAAGCGTGTGTAGATGATACATATATACTTATATATATTAAAATCCAAATTAAGAATTAATTTTACCAATGAATTGAAAACATACTACAAGCATAACTACATCACACGTGGTTTTACACTAAAGTTTTACAGACAAACACATGTATTTATCAACTGTTTCTTACTTCCGTATATTAAAGTCTCCTCCCAGATTTGTTTCTATATTTAGATATTCTTTGTCATTCACATAAACACATGTTTACATTTTGTCCTCTATACAAACACACACAATAACTTCGATTTCTATTAAAACACAAGTAAACATTCATTTGTTGCCAAAAGGGCCACTTCTTGTATGCATAGGCATCAATCCAAAGCGATGTGTTAGTCTAGAAAGTCCGTATGGTCTGTTATTCCATGGTCGAGAAGAACCACCCCCGGGGCGCCCACCATAGTTTACACCATCTCTGTGTAGGTAATAGGGTATAACACTTTTATGTTTTGATAGAAATCGACTGAAACTACGACGGTCTATATTAAACTGATCTTGATCCGGGTCAGTTAATCCATTGTCTTCATCCAAGTCCGCTCTTTTCCACCAACTCGGATTGTCAACCATTCCAAAACTTGAATCATCTAGATAGTCTGATGTACATAAAGATATTAAAACTGAAAAAAAACATGAATTGGTTGATTGTTACTATATTAGAAAAAATTTACATTTTGCATAAATAGAAAAAATATTGTTTATTACTGATTGAGACCTTTTGCTGTGTTTTTCGCCCAGCCCCTGAAACATAGGCTAACTAGTTTAACCCCGCCACTTTTCATTGAAGTGCCTATATCGAGCGAGGAAAGTGAGGGATCATGTGTATGTGTGCTAAGGTATCGAATGTTGCATCTGTTTATAGAAATACCCATTAGATTTTAGAACTGTTCAGACAGGATAGTATTTGTTTGTTTATAGAAATACCCATTAGATTTTAGAACTGTTCAGACAGGATAGTATTTGTTTGTTTATAGAAATACCCATTAGATTTTAGAACTGTTCAGACAGGATAGTATTTGTTTGTTTATAGAAATACCCATTAGATTTTAGAACTGTTCAGACAGGATAGTATTTGTTTGTTTATAGAAATACCCATTAGATTTTAGAACTGTTCAGACAGGATAGTATTTGTTTGTTTATAGAAATACCCATTAGATTTTAGAACTGTTCAGACAGGATAGTATTTGTTTGTTTATAGAAATACCCATTAGATTTTAGAACTGTTCAGACAGGATAGTATTTGTTTGTTTATAGAAATACCCATTAGATTTTAGAACTGTTCAGACAGGATAGTATTTGTTTGTTTATAGAAATACCCATTAGATTTTAGAACTGTTCAGACAGGATAGTATTTGTTTGTTTATAGAAATACCCATTAGATTTTAGAACTGTTCAGACAGGATAGTATTTGTTTGTTTATAGAAATACCCATTAGATTTTAGAACTGGTCAGACAGGATAGTATTTGTTTGTTTATAGAAATACCCATTAGCTTTTAGAACTGTTCAGACAGGATAGTATTTGTTTGCTTTTTATATATGTTTTTTTTTTTCATTTTCAAAATAGTAATTCCATCATTTATGCATTGAAGAATGAAATTTGAATTTGAATTTTGAATTTTGGTGTTTAACGCCACTTTCAGCAATATTTCAGCTATATCATGGTGACCAGTTCTAGTGGTGGAGGAAGCCGGAGTACCCGGAGAGAACTACCGACCCTGGGCAAGCAACTGGTAAGCTTTATCACTTGCGGCTGCGAGTCGAGTGCACCCTTTTTTGTAATTTACTAAGCTGGGCGCGAACCCACGCCGTATTGGTGATAAGCTTGATTGAGTTGTTAGATCCAATGAACTAACTCATTGAGCCACCCGGGCCCCTTGCAGAATAGATGATGTCGTATAACTTTGGTAGGCAAAGACCATGTACCAATTTATGACCTCTGAGTAATCATTAACTCGTTTTGTGATATTGTAAAATGTTCAAAGACAAATACGTCTTATCATATTGATGTCTCAAAACCATTACAAAAAACATAGCCCGTTTTGTCGGGCATGTCTTTTCTGACTTGTAGAGGATTAAAATGGCTTCTGATTTAGCGAACGCATGAATTCAATAAAGACAATCTAAACCATGACTCTTACTTCCTTGTGAAGAAATCGCATACCAGTATTAGGAATCATATCAACAGAATTTATTGGACGAAGCAGGAAGCGTTCTTGGTTATTAACAGAGAGGAAACAACATATATATGTTGAGAGATACAGCACACCATAACCTTTAAACTTATAACATTAATGAAGCGAGATGCATGTTTTATGTATTACCAATCATTTGTTATGAAAAGAGAACTTAAACAGTGATGGTCAACTATTCTACTTCTCATTTCAAGTCATGGCACACAACACAAAGACGTTGGAAAATCTAGTTTCTGACTTGGAATAAGAGCAAATATGTGAGGAGGTTTAATCGGTTAATACAATCCTGAACCACCTCATCTGTGTTTAATTTTAGATGTCTAACTGTATTGGATGTCTAGCATCCATCTTAATGACATCTAGTGTATTACATATCCAATTATAATTCACATCAACTGTTCTTCCGCTTTGGTGTAATTACCAATATATTAATGGACTTTTAGTTCAGTACAACTGGTAATAGTCTATAATTAATTCTTTACATGATACTCTAATGACAACACTTTAATCATGTAAATACACTTGAGATATTTCATAAGGTTTCATATCGTCAGAACCATTTATTACCGTTTATTAAAAGATTATTCTTATAGTTCATTTCTACGAATAGTTATAAGAAGAGATTGAAGAGACCACATGGCATGGAAAAGCCTTTTATATATATATAACAAGCACGTGTAAATAAATTGATCTTACAACTTTTGAAATGTTGTCTACGTATATATAGCTATGCTATTTTAATTTGTACTTTGAAAACAAGTTAAACATGAAGAAAATTACATTGATTAAATTCACAAAGACAAAGTACTGAAAGGGTAGTGTGAGTTAACACTACAGAAAGGTAAGTTCAACACGTTGCTCTTGTTAAAAACAGGAATAATCAGCTTCAGCTTGCTCTAGTTAAAAGCAGGAATAATCAGCTTCAGTTTGCTCTAGTTAAAAACAGGAATAATCAGCTTCAGTTTGCTCTAGTTAAAAACAGGAATAATCAGCTTCAGCTTGCTCCAGTTATGAAATGAAAAACCAAACATACCACACTGTCGGAAAAATTCCAAAATCGAATAGAAAAATCTTAGAAAGAGGCACAATTGATACCCCTAACACTCATTTATATGACCGCTCCCTTTTCCTGTCTTGATACGTCTACTTCAATGAATAATGGCGAGGTTTGACTAGTTTTTGATAAAGCTCAAATATTGGTCTTACGGAAATGTGGCCGTGTGTCCATGTGTAGCAGTATGCCTATTTGTGGTCTTTCAAAGTGACAGTCCAGTGTGTTGCTCTAGCAGACATTAGCATCATTTAATTGTTCTAGCTGTGATATAATTGACCATTTACTTGTCGTTGAAGAAATAATCACTCATATTTTGTATTATTTTGTTCACAATATTATGAATAACAAACAGAGAGGGTTGTAAATTAAGAATTAAACAATCCTTCTTCATAATTGATTCCTGTCTTCCTTATAGTTAGCTTTACAGTCTTACTTGCATGACAGCATAATTCCACTAATAGGGTGGCTTGGGCCCACTAAGAGGGGGGCTTGGGTCCTTTAAACTAGACTAACCTTGCCACTATTTATGAAGTGAGCCGCCCTGTATTTATGTGTTAGAAGTATCGAGTTTCCCTCTTTCTATGAGTTTTCTATTTATGAAGTGAGCCGCCCTGTATTTATGTGTTAGAAGAATCGAATTTCCCTCTTTCTATTAGTTTCATATTTATGAAGTGAGCCGCCCTGTATTTATGTGTTAGAAGAATCGCGTTTCACTCTTTCTATGATTTTTATATTTATGAAGTGAGCCGCCCTGTATCTATGTGTTAGAAGTATAGAGTTTCCCTCATTCTATGAGTTTTATATTGATGAAGTGAGCCGCCCTGTATTTATGTGCTAGAAGTATCGAGTTTCCCTCTTTCTATGATTTTTCTATTTATGAAGTGAGCGGCCCTGTATTTATGTGTTAGAAGTATCGAGCTTCCCTCATTCTATGAGTTTTATATTTCTTAAGTGAGTGGCCCTGTATTTATGTGTTAGTAGTATCGAGTTTTCCTTTTTCTATGATTTTCCTATTGAATATTTGAACTGTGGTATTTTATTTACATTCTATTTCAACTAGATGTAAAAAATAGATAAACAACGTTAACCTACCATAAACTACTAAGCTGCTCAACAAGGCGTGATAAACAACGTTAACCTACCATAAACTACTAAGCTGCTCAACAAGGCGTGATAAACAACGTTAACCAACCATAAACTACTAAGCTGCTCAACAAGGCGTGATAAACAACGTTAACCTACCATAAACTACTAAGCTGCTCAACAAGGCGTGATAAACAACGTTAACCTACCATAAACTACTAAGCTGCTCAACAAGGCGTGATAAACAACGTTAACCTACCATAAACTACTAAGCTGCTCAACAAGGCGTGATAAACAACGTTAACCTACCATAAACTACTAAGCTGCTCAACAAGGTGTGATAAACAACGTTAACCTACTATGAACTACTAAGCTGCTCAACAAGGCGTGATAAACAACGTTAACCTACCATAAACTACTAAGGTGCTCAAGAAGGCGTGATAAACAACGTTAACCTACCATAAACTACTAAGTTGCTCCACAAGGCGTGATAAACAACGTTAACCTACCATAAACTACTAAGTTGCTCCACAAGGCGTGATAAACAACGTTAACCTACCGTAAACTACTAAGCTGCTCAACAAGGCGTGATAAACAACGTTAACCTACCATAAACTACTAAGGTGCTCAACAAGGCGTGATACACAACGTTAACCTACAATAAACTACTAAGCTGTTCAACAAGGCGTGATAAACAACGTTAACCTACCATAAGCTACTAGGTTGTTCAACAAGGCGTGATAAACAACGTTAAGATACCATAAACTACTAAGCTGTTCAACAAGGCGTGATAAACAACGTTAACCTACCATAAACTACTAAGCTGTTCAACAAGGCGTGATAAACAACGTTATCCTACCATAAACTACTAAGCTGCTCAACAAGGCGTGATAAACAACGTTAACCTACCATAAACTACTAAGCTGTTCAACAAGGCGTGATAAACAACTTTAACCTACCATAAACTACTAAGCTGCTCAACAAGGCGTGATAAACAACGTTAACCTACAATAAACTACTAAGCTGCTCAAGAAGGCGTGATAAACAACGTTAACCTACCATAAATTACAAAGCTGCTCACCAAAGCGTGATAAACAACGCTAACATACCATAAACTACTAAGCTGCTCAACAAGGCGTGATAAACAACGCTAACCTACCATAAACTACTAAGCTGCTCAACAAGACATGATAAACAAAGTTAACTACCATAAACTAATAAGATGCTCACCAACAAGGCGTGATAAACAACGTTAACCTACCATAAACTACTAAGCTGCTCAACATGGCGTGATAAACAACTTTAACCTACCATAAACTACTAAGCTGCTCAACAAGGCGTGATAAACAACGTTAACCTACCATAAATTACTAAGCTGTTCAACAAGGCGTGATAAACAACTTTAACCTACCATAAACTACTAAGCTGTTCAACAAGGCGTGATAAACAACGTTAACCTACCATAAACTACTAAGCTGCTCAACAAGGCGTGATAAACAACGTTAACCTATCATAAACTACTAAGCTGCTCAACAAGGCGTGATACACAACGTTAACCTACCATAAACTACTAAGCTGCTCAACAAGGCGTGATAAACAACGTTAACCTACCATAAACTGCTAGGTTGCTCCACAAGGCGTGATACACAACGTTAACCTACCATAAACTACTAAGCTGATCAACAAGGCGTGATAAACAACGTTAACCTACCATAAACTACTAAGCTCCTCAGCAAGGCGTAATAAACAACGTTAACCTACCATAAACTGCTAAGTTGTTCCACAAGGCGTGATAAACAAAGTTAACTACCATAAACTAATAAGGTGCTCAACAAGGCGTGATAAACAACGTTAACCTACCATAAACTACTAAGCTGCTCAACAAGGCGTTATAAACAACGTTAACCTACCATAAACTACTAAGCTGCTCAACAAGGCGTGATAAACAACGTTAACGTACCATAAACTACTAAGCTGCTCAACAAGGCGTGGTAAACAACATTAACCTACCATAAACTGCTAAGTTGCTCCACAAGGCCTGATAAACAAAGTTAACTACCATAAACTAATAAGCTGCTCAACAAGGCGTGATAAACAACGTTAACCTACCATAAACTACTAAGCTGCTCAACAAGGCGTGATAAACAACTTTAACCTACCATAAACTACTAAGCTGCTCAACAAGGCGTGATAAACAACGTTAACCTACCATAAACTACTAAGCTGCTCAACAAGGCGTCATAAACAACGTTAACCTACCATATACTACTAAGCTGTTCAACAAGGCGTGATGAACAACGTTAACCTACCATAAACTACTAAGCTGATCAATAAGGCGTGATAAACAACGTTAACCTATCATAAACTACTAAGCTGCTCAACAAGGCGTGATAAACAACGTTAACCTACCATAAACTACTAAGCTGCTCAGCAAGGCGTGATAAACAACGTTAACCTACCATAACCTACTAAACTGCTCAACAAGGCGTGATAAACAACGTTATCCTACCATAAACTACTAAGCTGCTCAACAAGGCGTGATAAACAACGTTAACCTACCATAAACTACTAAGCTGCTCAACAAGGCGTGATAAACAACGTTAACCTACCATAAACTACTAAGCTGCTCAACAAGGCGTGATAAACAACGTTAACCTACCATAAACTACTAAGCTGCTCAACAAGGCGTGATAAACAACGTTAACCTACCATAAACTACTAAGCTGCTCAACAAGGCGCGATAAACAACGTTAACCTACCATGAACTACTAAGCTGTTCAACAAGGCGTGATAAACAGCGCTAACCTACCATAAACTACTAAGCTGCCCAACAAGGCGTGATAAACAACGTTAACCTACCATAAACTACTAAGCTGTTCAACAAGGCGTGATAAACAACGTTAACCTACCATAAACTACTAAGGTGCTCAACAAGGCGTGATAAACAACGTTAACCTACCATAAACTACTAAGCTGCTCAACAAGGCGTGATAAATAACGTTAACCTACCATAAACTACTAAGCTGCTCAACAAGGCGTGATAAACAACGTTAACCTACCATAAACTACTAAGCTGCTCAACAAGGCGTGATAAACAACGTTAACCTACCATAAACTACTAAGCTGCTCAACAAGGCGCGATAAACAACGTTAACCTACCATGAACTACTAAGCTGTTCAACAAGGCGCGATAAACAGCGCTAACCTAGCATAAACTACTAAGCTGCCCAACAAGGCGTGATAAACAACGTTAACCTACCATAAACTACTAAGCTGCTCAACAAGGCGTGATAAACAACGTTAACTTACCATAAACTACTAAGCTGCTCAACAAGGCGTGATAAACAACGTTAACCTACCATAAACTACTAAGTTGCTCAACAAGGCGTGATAAACAACGTTAACCTACCATAAACTACTAAGCTGCTCAAGAAGGCGTGATAAACAACGCTAACCTACCATAAACTACTAAACTGCTCAACAAGGCGTGCATCTTTACTGTATGTCTGTTTGTATCTATATAAAGAAAGAACAGAGAATTTGAAATTCGTAAATCAATTTAAATAAATGTGTTCCAGTAACTTTAGTTTTCTTACAACCAAGATGGCTTTAGACAATGTTAGCTCTCCTGTCTATGCCCTTTGGTTTTCTTACAGCTAATATATCCTCATGATTCCCTTTGGTTTGATCACAGCCAACATGATCTTAACCGAATTTGGCTACTCTGTTTATTATATTTGGCTTTCTTACAACCAAGTTAACATTAGACGATTGTGGCTACTCTGTTTATGTTCTTTGGCTTTCTTACAACCAAGTTAACATTAGACGAGTGTGGCTACTCTGTTTATGTTCTTTGGCTTTCTTACAACTAAGTTAACATTAGACGATTGTGGCTACTCTGTTTATGTTCTTTGGCTTTCTTACAACCAAGTTAACATTAGACGATTGTGGCTACTCTGTTTATGTTCTTTGGCTTTCTTACAACTAAGTTAACATTAGACGAGTGTGGCTACTCTGTTTATTTTCTTTGGCTTTCTTACAACCAAGTTAACGTTAGACGATTGTGGCTACTCTGTTTATTTTCTTTGGCTTTCTTACAACCAAGTTAACATTAGACGATTGTGGCTACTCTGTTTATTTTCTTTGGCTTTCTTACAACCAAGTTAACATTAGACCATTGTGGTTACTCTGTTTATTTTCTTTGGCTTTCTTACAACCAAGTTAACATTAGACGATTGTGGCTACTCTGTTTATTTTCTTTGGCTTTCTTACAACCAAGTTAACATTAGACGATTGTGGCTACTCTGTTTATTTTCTTTGGCTTTCTTACAACCAAATTAACATTAGACGATTGTGGCTACTCTGTTTATGTTCTTTGGCTTTCTTACAACCAAGTTAACATTAGACGATTGTGGCTACTCTGTTTATTTTCTTTGGCTTTCTTACAACCAAGTTAACATTAGACGATTGTGGCTACTCTGTTTATGTTCTTTTGCTTTCTTACAACCAAGTTAACATTAGACCATTGTGGCTACTCTGTTTATTTTCTTTGGCTTTCTTACAACCAAGTTAACATTAGACCATTGTGGCTACTCTGTTTATTTTCTTTGGCTTTCTTACAACTAAGTTAACATTAGACGAGTGTGGCTACTCTGTTTATTTACTTTGGCTTTCTTACAACCTAGTTAACATTAAACGAGTGTGGCTACTCTGTTTATTTTCTTTGGCTTTCTTACAACCAAGTTAACGTTAGACAATTGTGGCTACTCTGTTTATTTTCTTTGGTTTTCTTACAACCAAGGTAACGTTAGACGATTGTGGCTATTCTGTTTATTTTCTTTGGCTTTTTCACAACCAAGTTAACATTAGACGATTGTGGCTACTCTGTTTATTTTCTTTGGCTTTTTTACAACCAAGTTAACATTAGACGATTGTGGCTACTCTGTTTATTTTCTTTGGCTTTTTTACAACCAAGTTAACATTAGACGATTGTGGCTACTCTGTTTATGTTCTTTGGATTTCTTACAACTAAGTTAACATTAGACGAGTGTGGCTATTCTGTTTATTTTCTTTGGTTTTCTTACAACCAAGTTAACATTAGACGATTGTGGCTATTCTGTTTATTTTCTTTGGCTTTCTTACAACCAAGTTAACATTAGACGAGTGTGGCTATTCTGTTTATTTTCTTTGGCTTTCTTACAACCAAGTTAACATTAGACGATTGTGGCTACTCTGTTTATTTTCTTTGGCTTTCTTACAACCAAGTTAACATTAGACGATTGTGGCTACTCTGTTTATGTTCTTTGGCTTTCTTACAACTAAGTTAACATTAGACGATTGTGGCTATTCTGTTTATTTTCTTTGGCTTTCTGACAACCAAGTTCACATTAGACGATTGTGGCTACTCTGTTTATTTTCTTTGGCTTTCTTACAACCAAGTTAACATTAGACGATTGTGGCTACTCTGTTTATTTTCTTTGGCTTTCTTACAACCAAATTCACATTAGACGATTGTGGCTATTCTGTTTATTTGTTTGGCTTTTTTACAACCAAGTTAACATTAGACGATTGTGGCTACTCTGTTTATGTTCTTTGGCTTTCTTACAACCAAGTTCACATTAGACGATTGTGGCTACTCTGTTTATTTTCTTTGGCTTTTTTACAACCAAGTTAACGTTAGACGATTGTGGCTATTCTGTTTATGTTCTTTGGCTTTCCTACAACCAAGTTAACATTAGACGAATGTGGCTACTCTGTTTATTTTCTTTGGCTTTCTTACAACCAAGTTAACATTAGACGATTGTGGCTACTCTGTTTATTTTCTTTGGCTTTCTTACAACCAAGTTCACATTAGACGATTGTGGCTATTCTGTTTATTTTCTTACCTTTCTTACAACCAAGTTAACGTTAGACGATTGTGGCTACTCTGTTTATTTTCTTTGGCTTTTTTACAACCAAGTTAACATTAGACGATTGTGGCTACTCTATTTATTTTCTTTGGCTTTCTTACAACTAAGTTAACATTAGACGATTGTGGCTATTCTGTTTATTTTCTTTGGCTTTCTTACAACCAAGTTAACATTAGACGATTGTGGCTATTCTGTTTATTTTCTTTGGCTTTCTTACAACCAAGTTAACATTAGACGATTGTAGCTACTCTGTTTATTTTCTTTGGCTTTCTTAAAACCAAGTTAACATTAGACGTTTGTAGCTACTCTGTTTATTTTCTTTGGCTTTCTTACAACCAAGTTAACATTAGACGAGTGTGGCTACTCTGTTTATTTTCTTTGGCTTTCTTACAACCAAGTTCACATTAGACGAGTGTGGCTATTCTGTTTATTTTCTTTGGCTTTCTTACAACCAAGTTAACATTAGACGATTATGGCTACTCTGTTTATTTTCTTTGGCTTTCTTACAACCAAGTTCACATTAGACGATTGTGGCTACTCTGTTTATTTTCTTTGGCTTTCTTACAACCAAGTTAACATTAGACGATTGTGGCTACTCTGTTTATTTTCTTTGGCTTTCTTACAACCAAGTTAACGTTAGACGATTGTGGCTACTCTGTTTATTTTCTTTGGCTTTCTTACAACCAAGTTAACATTAGACGAGTGTGGCTACTCTGTTTATTTTCTTTGGCTTTCTTACAACCAAGTTAACGTTAGACGATTGTGGCTACTCTGTTTATTTTCTTTGGCTTTCTTACAACCAAGTTAACATTAGACGATTGTGGCTACTCTGTTTACTTTCTTTGGCTTTCTTACAACCAAGTTAACATTAGACGAGTGTGGCTACTCTGTTTATTTTCTTTGGCTTTCTTACAACCAAGTTAACATTAGACGATTGTGGCTACTCTGTTTATTTTCTTTGGCTTTCTTACAACCAAGTTAACATTAGACCATTGTGGCTACTCTGTTTATTTTCTTTGGCTTTCTTACAACTAAGTTAACATTAGACGAGTGTGGCTACTCTGTTTATTTTCTTTGGCTTTCTTACAACCAAGTTAACATTAAACGATTGTGGCTACTCTGTTTATTTTCTTTGGCTTTCTTACAACCAAGTTAACGTTAGACGATTGTGGCTACTCTGTTTATTTTCTTTGGTTTTCTTACAACCAAGTTAACATTAGACGATTGTGGCTATTCTGTTTATTTTCTTTGGCTTTTTCACAACCAAGTTAACATTAGACGATTGTGGCTACTCTGTTTATTTTCTTTGGCTTTTTTACAACCAAGTTAACATTAGACGATTGTGGCTACTCTCTTTATGTTCTTTGGCTTTCTTACAACCAAGTTAACATTAGACGAGTGTGGCTATTCTGTTTATTTTCTTTGGCTTTCTTACAACCAAGTTAACATTAGACGATTGTGGCTATTCTGTTTATTTTCTTTGGCTTTCTTACAACCAAGTTAACATTAGACGATTGTGGCTACTCTGTTTATTTTCTTTGGCTTTCTTACAACCAAGTTAACATTAGACGATTGTGGCTACTCTGTTTATTTTCTTTGGCTTTCTTACAACCAAGTTAACATTAGACCATTGTGGCTACTCTGTTTATTTTCTTTGGCTTTCTTACAACCAAGTTAACATTAGACGATTGTGGCTACTCTGTTTATGTTCTTTGGCTTTTTCACAACCAAGTTAACGTTAGACGATTGTGGCTACTCTGTTTATGTTCTTTGGCTTTCTTACAACCAAGTTCACATTAGACGATTGTGGCTACTCTCTGTTTATTTTCTTTGGCTTTTTCACAACTAAGTTAACATTAGACGATTGTGACTACTCTCTGTTTATTTTCTTTGGCTTTTTCACAACCAAGTTAACATTAGACGATTGTGGCTACTCTGTTTATTTTCTTTGGCTTTTTTACAACCAAGTTAACATTAGACGATTGTGGCTACTCTGTTTATGTTCTTTGGCTTTCTTACAACCAAGTTAACGTTAGACGATTGTGGCTATTCTGTTTATTTTCTTTGGCTTTTTCACAACCAAGTTAACATTAGACGATTGTGGCTACTCTGTTTATTTTCTTTGGCTTTCTTACAACCAAGTTAACATTAGACGAGTGTGGCTATTCTGTTTATTTTCTTTGGCTTTCTTACAACCAAGTTAACATTAGACGAGTGTGGCTATTCTGTTTATTTTCTTTGGCTTTCTTACAACCAAGTTAACATTAGACGAGTGTGGCTATTCTGTTTATTTTCTTTGGCTTTCTTACAACCAAGTTAACATTAGACGATTGTGGCTATTCTGTTTATGTTCTTTGGCTTTCTTACAACCAAGTTAACATTAGACGATTGTGGCTACTCTGTTTATTTTCTTTGGCTTTCTTACAACCAAGTTAACATTAGACGATTGTGGCTACTCTGTTAATGTTCTTTTGCTTTCTTACAACCAAGTTAACATTAGACGATTGTGGCTACTCTGTTTATTTTCTTTGGCTTTCTTACAACCAAGTTAACATTAGACCATTGTGGCTACTCTGTTTATTTTCGTTCGCTTTCTTACAACCAAGTTAACATTAGACGAGTGTGGCTACTCTGTTTATTTACTTTGGCTTTCTTACAACCAAGTTAACATTAAACGAGTGTGGCTACTCTGTTTATTTTCTTTGGCTTTCTTACAACCAAGTTAACGTTAGACGATTGTGGCTACTCTGTTTATTTTTTTTGGTTTTCTTACAACCAAGGTAACGTTAGACGATTGTGGCTATTCTGTTTATTTTCTTTGGCTTTTTCACAACCAAGTTAACATTAGACGATTGTGGCTACTCTGTTTATTTTCTTTGGCTTTTTTACAACCAAGTTAACATTAGACGATTGTGGCTACTCTGTTTATTTTCTTTGGCTTTTTTACAACCAAGTTAACATTAGACGATTGTGGCTACTCTGTTTATGTTCTTTGGCTTTCTTACAACTAAGTTAACATTAGACGAGTGTGGCTTTTCTGTTTATTTTCTTTGGCTTTCTTACAACCAAGTTAAAATTAGACGATTGTGGCTATTCTGTTTATTTTCTTTGGCTTTCTTACAACCAAGTTAACATTAGACGAGTGTGGCTATTCTGTTTATTTTCTTTGGCCTTCTTACAACCAAGTTAACATTAGACGATTGTGGCTACTCTGTTTATTTTCTTTGGCTTTCTTACAACCAAGTTAACATCAGACGATTGTGGCTACTCTGTTTATTTTCTTTGGCTTTCTTACAACTAAGTTAACATTAGACGATTGTGGCTATTCTGTTTATTTTCTTTGGCTTTCTTACAACCAAGTTAACATTAGACGAGTGTGGCTATTCTGTTTATTTTCTTTGGCTTTCTTACAACCAAGTTAACATTAGACGATTGTGGCTACTCTGTTTATTTTCTTTGGCTTTCTTACAACCAAGTTAACATTAGACGATTGTGGCTACTCTGTTTATTTTCTTTGGCTTTCTTACAACCAAATTCACATTAGACGATTGTGGCTATTCTGTTTATTTTCTTTGGCTTTTTTACAACCAAGTTAACATTACACGATTGTGGCTACTCTGTTTATGTTCTTTGGCTTTCTTACAACCAAGTTAACATTAGACCATTGTGGCTACTCTGTTTATTTTCTTTGGCTTTCTTACAACCAAGTTAACATTAGACGATTGTGGCTACTCTGTTTATTTTCTTTGGCTTTCTTACAACCAAGTTCACATTAGACGATTGTGGCTATTCTGTTTATTTTCTTTGGCTTTCTTACAACCAAGTTAACGTTAGACGATTGTGGCTACTCTGTTTATTTTCTTTGGCTTTTTTACAACCAAGTTAACATTAGACGATTGTGGCTACTCTGTTTATTTTCTTTGGCTTTCTTACAACTAAGTTAACATTAGACGATTGTGGCTATTCTGTTTATTTTCTTTGGCTTTCTTACAACCAAGTTAACATTAGACGATTGTGGCTATTCTGTTTATTTTCTTTGGCTTTCTTACAACCAAGTTAACATTAGACGATTGTAGCTACTCTGTTTATTTTCTTTGGCTTTCTTACAACCAAGTTAACATTAGACGATTGTAGCTACTCTGTTTATTTTCTTTGGCTTTCTTACAACCAAGTTAACATTAGACGAGTGTGGCTACTCTGTTTATTTTCTTTGGCTTTCTTACAACCAAGTTCACATTAGACGAGTGTTGCTATTCTGTTTATTTTCTTTGGCTTTCTTACAACCAAGTTAACATTAGACGATTGTGGCTACTCTGTTTATTTTCTTTGGCTTTCTTACAACCAAGTTCACATTAGACGATTGTGGCTACTCTGTTTATTTTCTTTGGCTTTCTTACAACCAAGTTAACATTAGACGATTGTGGCTACTCTGTTTATTTTCTTTGGCTTTCTTACAACCAAGTTAACGTTAGACGATTGTGGCTACTCTGTTTATTTTCTTTGACTTTTTTTACAACCAAGTTAACATTAGACGATTCTGGCTACTCTGTTTATTTTCTTTGGCTTTCTTACAACCAAGTTAACATTAGACGATTGTGGCTACTCTGTTTATTTTCTTTGGCTTTCTTACAACCAAGTTAACATTAGACGATTGTGGCTACTCTGTTTATTTTCTTTGGCTTTCTTACAACCAAGTTAACATTAGACGATTCTGGCTACTCTGTTTATTTTCTTTGGCTTTCTTACAACCAAGTTAACATTAGACGATTGTGGCTACTCTGTTTATTTTCTTTGGCTTTCTTACAACCAAGTTAACATTAGACGATTGTGGCTATTCTGTTTATTTTCTTTGGCTTTCTTACAACCAAGTTAACGTTAGACGATTGTGGCTACTCTGTTTATTTTCTTTGGCTTTTTTACAACCAAGTTAACATTAGACGATTGTGGCTACTCTGTTTATTTTCTTTGGCTTTCTTACAACTAAGTTAACATTAGACGATTGTGGCTATTCTGTTTATTTTCTTTGGCTTTCTTACAACCAAGTTAACATTAGACGATTGTGGCTATTCTGTTTATTTTCTTTGGCTTTCTTACAACCAAGTTAACATTAGACGATTGTAGCTACTCTGTTTATTTTCTTTGGCTTTCTTACAACCAAGTTAACATTAGACGATTGTAGCTACTCTGTTTATTTTCTTTGGCTTTCTTACAACCAAGTTAACATTAGACGAGTGTGGCTACTCTGTTTATTTTCTTTGGCTTTCTTACAACCAAGTTCACATTAGACGAGTGTTGCTATTCTGTTTATTTTATTTGGCTTTCCTACAACCAAGTTAACATTAGACGATTGTGGCTACTCTGTTTATTTTCTTTGGCTTTCTTACAACCAAGTTCACATTAGACGATTGTGGCTACTCTGTTTATTTTCTTTGGCTTTCTTACAACCAAGTTAACATTAGACGATTGTGGCTACTCTGTTTATTTTCTTTGGCTTTCTTACAACCAAGTTAACGTTAGACGATTGTGGCTACTCTGTTTATTTTCTTTGGCTTTTTTTACAACCAAGTTAACATTAGACGATTCTGGCTACTCTGTTTATTTTCTTTGGCTTTCTTACAACCAAGTTAACATTAGACGATTGTGGCTACTCTGTTTATTTTCTTTGGCTTTCTTACAACCAAGTTAACATTAGACGATTGTGGCTACTCTGTTTATTTTCTTTGGCTTTCTTACAACCAAGTTAACATTAGACGATTGTGGCTATTCTGTTTATTTTCTTTGGCTTTCTTACAACCAAGTTAACATTAGACGATTGTGGCTATTCTGTTTATTTTCTTTGGCTTTCTTACAACCAAGTTAACATTAGACGAGTGTGGCTATTCTGTTTATTTTCTTTGGCTTTCTTACAACCAAGTTAACATTAGACGAGTGTGGCTATTCTGTTTATTTTCTTTGGCTTTCTTACAACCAAGTTAACATTAGACGAGTGTGGCTACTCTGTTTATTTTCTTTGGCTTTCTTACAACCAAGTTAACATTAGACGATTGTGGCTACTCTGTTTATTTTCTTTGGCTTTCTTACAACCAAGTTAACATTAGACGAGTGTGGCTACTCTGTTTATTTTCTTTGGCTTTATTACAACCAAGTTAACGTTAGACGATTGTGGCTACTCTGTTTATTTTCTTTGGTTTTCTTACAACCATGTTAACGTTAGACGATTGTGGCTATTCTGTTTATTTTCTTTGGCTTTTTCATAACCAAGTTAACATTAGACGATTGTGGCTACTCTGTTTATTTTCTTTGGCTTTTATACAACCAAGTTAACATTAGACGATTGTGGCTACTCTGTTTATGTTCTTTGGCTTTCTTACAACTAAGTTAACATTAGAAGATTGTGGCTGCTCTGTTTATTTTCTGTGGCTTTCTTACAACCAGGTTAACATTAGACGATTGTGGCTACACTGTTTATTTTCTTTGGCTTTCTTACAACCAAGTTAACATTAGAGGATTGTGGCTACTCTGTTTATTTTCTTTGGCTTTCTTACAACCAAGTTCACATTAGACGATTGTGGCTACTCTGTTTATTTTCTTTGGCTTTCTTACAACCAAGTTAACATTAGACGATTGTGGCTACTCTGTTTATTTTCTTTGGCGTTCTTACAACTAAGTTAACATTAGACGATTGTGGCTACTCTGTTTATTTTCTTTAGCTTTCTTACAACCAAGTTAACATTAGACGATTGTGGCTACTCTGTTTATTTTCTTTGGCTTTCTTGCAACCAAGTTAACATTAGACGATTGTGGCTATTATGTTTATTTTCTTTGGCTTTCTTACAACCAAGTTAACATTAGACGATTGTGGCTACTCTGTTTATTTTCTTTGGCTTTCTTACAACCAAGTTAACATTAGACGAGTGTGGCTACTCTGTTTATTTTCTTTGGCTTTCTTACAACTAAGTTAACATTAGACGATTGTGGCTACTCTGTTTATTTTCTTTGGCTTTCTTACAACCAAGTTAACATTAGACCATTGTGGCTACTCTGTTTATTTTCTTTGGCTTTCTTACAACTAAGTTAACATTAGACGAGTGTGGCTACTCTATTTATTTTCTTTGGCTTTCTTACAACCAAGTTAACATTAAACGAGTGTGGCTACTCTGTTTATTTTCTTTGGCTTTCTTACAACCAAGTTAACGTTAGACGATTGTGGCTACTCTGTTTATTTTCTTTGGTTTTCTTACAACCAAGTTAACGTTAGACGATTGTGGCTATTCTGTTTATTTTCTTTGGCTTTTTCACAACCAAGTTAACATTAGACGATTGTGGCTACTCTGTTTATTTTCTTTGGCTTTTTTACAACCAAGTTAACATTAGACGATTGTGGCTACTCTGTTTATTTTCTTTGGCTTTCTTACAACCAAGTTAACATTAGACGATTGTGGCTACTCTGTTTATTTTTTTTGGCTTTCTTACAACTAAGTTAACATTAGACGAGTGTGGCTATTCTGTTTATTTTCTTTGGCTTTCTTACAACCAAGTTAACATTAGACGATTGTGGCTACTCTGTTTATGTTCTTTGGCTTTCTTACAACCAAGTTAACATTAGACGAGTGTGGCTACTTTGGTTATGTTCTTTGGCTTTCTTACAACCAAGTTAATGTTAGACGATTGTGGCTACTCTGTTTATTTTCTTTAGTTTTCTTACAACCAAGTTAACGTTAGACGATTGTGGCTATTCTGTTTATTTTCTTTGGCTTTTTCACAACCAAGTTAACATTAGACGATTGTGGCTACTCTGTTTATTTTCTTTGGCTTTTTTACAACCAAGTTAACATTAGACGATTGTGGCTACTCTGTTTATGTTCTTTGGCTTTCTTACAACTAAGTTAACATTAGACGAGTGTGGCTATTCTGTTTATTTTCTTTGGCTTTCTTACAACCAAGTTAACATTAGACCATTGTGGCTATTCTGTTTATTTTCTTTGGCTTTCTTACAACCAAGTTAACATTAGACGAGTGTGGCTATTCTGTTTATTTTCTTTGGCTTTTTTACAACCAAGTTAACATTAGACGATTGTGGCTACTCTGTTTATTTTCTTTGGCTTTCTTACAACCAAGTTAACATTAGACGATTGTGGCTACTCTGTTTATTTTCTTTGGCTTTCTTACAACTAAGTTAACATTAGACGATTGTGGCTATTCTGTTTATTTTCTTTGGCTTTCTTACAACCAAGTTAACATTAGACGATTGTGGCTATTCTGTTTATTTTCTTTGGCTTTCTTACAACCAAGTTAACATTAGACGAGTGTGGCTATTCTGTTTATTTTCTTTGGCTTTCTTACAACCAAGTTAACATTAGACGATTGTGGCTACTCTGTTTATTTTCTTTGGCTTTCTTACAACCAAGTTAACATTAGACGATTGTGGCTACTCTGTTTATTTTCTTTGGCTTTCTTACAACCAAATTCACATTAGACGATTGTGGCTATTCTGTTTATTTTCTTTGGCTTTTTTACAACCAAGTTAACATTACACGATTGTGGCTACTCTGTTTATGTTCTTTGGCTTTCTTACAACCAAGTTAACATTAGACGAGTGTGGCTACTCTGTTTATTTTCTTTGGCTTTCTTACAACTAAGTTAACATTAGACGAGTGTGGCTATTCTGTTTATTTTCTTTGGCTTTCTTACAACCAAGTTAACATTAGACGATTGTGGCTACTCTGTTTATTTTCTTTGGCTTTTTTACAACCAAGTTAACGTTAGACGATTGTGGCTATTCTGTTTATGTTCTTTGGCTTTCTTACAACCAAGTTAACATTAGATGAGTGTGGCTACTCTGTTTATTTTCTTTGGCTTTCTTACAACTAAGTTAACATTAGACGAGTGTGGCTATTCTGTTTATTTTCTTTGGCTTTCTTACAACCAAGTTAACATTAGACGATTGTGGCTACTCTGTTTATTTTCTTTGGCTTTTTTACAACCAAGTTAACATTAGACGATTGTGGCTACTCTGTTTATGTTCTTTGGCTTTCTTACAACTAAGTTAACATTAGACGAGTGTGGCTATTCTGTTTATTTTCTTTGGCTTTCTTACAACCAAGTTAACATTAGACCATTGTGGCTATTCTGTTTATTTTCTTTGGCTTTCTTACAACCAAGTTAACATTAGACGAGTGTGGCTATTCTGTTTATTTTCTTTGGCTTTCTTACAACCAAGTTAACATTAGACGATTGTGGCTACTCTGTTTATTTTCTTTGGCTTTCTTACAACCAAGTTAACATTAGACGATTGTGGCTACTCTGTTTATTTTCTTTGGCTTTCTTACAACTAAGTTAACATTAGACGATTGTGGCTATTCTGTTTATTTTCTTTGGCTTTCTTACCACCAAGTTAACATTAGACGATTGTGGCTATTCTGTTTATTTTCTTTGGCTTTCTTACAACCAAGTTAACATTAGACGAGTGTGGCTATTCTGTTTATTTTCTTTGGCTTTCTTACAACCAAGTTAACATTAGACGATTGTGGCTACTCTGTTTATTTTCTTTGACTTTCTTACAACCAAGTTAACATTAGACGATTGTGGCTACTCTGTTTATTTTCTTTGGCTTTCTTACAACCAAATTCACATTAGACGATTGTGGCTATTCTGTTTATTTTCTTTGGCTTTTTTACAACCAAGTTAACATTACACGATTGTGGCTACTCTGTTTATGTTCTTTGGCTTTCTTACAACCAAGTTAACATTAGACGAGTGTGGCTACTCTGTTTATTTTCTTTGGCTTTCTTACAACTAAGTTAACATTAGACGAGTGTGGCTATTCTGTTTATTTTCTTTGGCTTTCTTACAACCAAGTTAACATTAGACGATTGTGGCTACTCTGTTTATTTTCTTTGGCTTTTTTACAACCAAGTTAACGTTAGACGATTGTGGCTATTCTGTTTATGTTCTTTGGCTTTCTTACAACCAAGTTAACATTAGACCATTGTGGCTACTCTGTTTATTTTCTTTGGCTTTCTTACAACTAAGTTAACATTAGACGATTGTGGCTGGTCTGTTTATTTTCTTTGGCTTTCTTACAACCAAGTTAACATTAGACGATTGTGGCTACTCTGTTTATTTTCTTTGGCTTTCTTACAACCAAGTTAACATTAGACGATTGTGGCTACTCTGTTTATTTTCTTTGGCTTTCTTACAACCAAGTTAACATTAGACGATTGTGGCTACTCTGTTTATTTTCTTTGGCTTTCTTACAACTAAGTTAACATTAGACGAGTGTGGCTACTCTGTTTATTTTCTTTGGCTTTCTTACAACCAAGTTAACATTAGACGATTGTGGCTACTCTGTTTATTTTCTTTGGCTTTCTTACAACCAAGTTAACATTAGACGATTGTGGCTACTCTGTTTATTTTCTTTGGCTTTCTTACAACCAAGTTAACATTAGACGATTGTGGCTACTCTGTTTATTTTCTTTGGCTTTCTTACAACCAAGTTAACATTAGACGAGTGTGGCTACTCTGTTTATTTTCTTTGGCTTTCTTACAACCAAGTTAACATTAGACGATTGTGGCTACTCTGTTTATTTTCTTTGGCTTTCTTACAACCTAGTTAACATTAGACCATTGTGGCTACTCTGTTTATTTTCTTTGGCTTTCTTACAACCAAGTTAACATTAAACGAGTGTCGCTACTCTGTTTATTTTCTTTGGCTTTCTCACAACCGAGTTAACGTTAGACGATTGTGGCTACTCTGTTTATTTTCTTTGGTTTTCTTACAACCAAGTTAACGTTAGACGATTGTGGCTATTCTGTTTATTTTCTTTGGCTTTTTCACAACCAAGTTAACATTAGACGATTGTGACTATTCTGTTTATTTTCTTTGGCTTTCTTACAACCAAGTTAACATTAGACGATTGTGGCTACTCTGTTTATTTTCTTTGGCTTTCTTACAACTAAGTTAACATTAGACGAGTGTGGCTACTCTGTTTATTTTCTTTGGCTTTCTTACAACCAAGTTAACATTAGACGATTGTGGCTACTCTGTTTATTTTCTTTGGCTTTCTTACAACCAAGTTAACATTAGACGATTGTGGCTACTCTGTTTATTTTCTTTGGCTTTCTTACAACCAAGTTAACATTAGACGAGTGTGGCTACTCTGTTTATTTTCTTTGGCTTTCTTACAACCAAGTTAACATTAGACGATTGTGGCTACTCTGTTTATTTTCTTTGGCTTTCTTACAACCAAGTTAACATTAGACGATTGTGGCTACTCTGTTTATTTTCTTTGGCTTTCTTACAACCAAGTTAACATTAGACGATTGTGGCTACTCTGTTTATTTTCTTTGGCTTTCTTACAACCAAGTTAGCATTATACCATTGTGGCTACTCTGTTTATTTTCTTTGGCTTTCTTACAACTAAGTTAACATTAGACGAGTGTGGCTACTCTGTTTATTTTCTTTGGCTTTCTTACAACCAAGTTAACATTAAACGAGTGTCGCTACTCTGTTTATTTTCTTTGGCTTTCTCACAACCAAGTTAACGTTAGACGATTGTGGCTATTCTGTTTATTTTCTTTGGCTTTTTCACAACCAAGTTAACATTAGACGATTGTGACTATTCTGTTTATTTTCTTTGGCTTTCTTACAACCAAGTTAACATTAGACGATTGTGGCTACTTTGTTTATTTTCTTTGGCTTTCTTACAACTAAGTTAACATTAGACGAGTGTGGCTACTCTGTTTATTTTCTTTGGCTTTCTTACAACCAAGTTAACATTAGACGATTGTGGCTACTCTGTTTATGTTCTTTGGCTTTATTACAACCAAGTTAACATTAGACGATTGTGGCTACTCTGTTTATGTTCTTTGGCTTTCTTACAACTAAGTTAACATTAGACGATTGTGGCTACTCTGTTTATTTTCTTTGGCTTTCTTACAACCAAGTTAACATTAGACGATTGTGGCTACTCTGTTTATTTTCTTTGGCTTTCTTACAACCAAGTTAACATTAGACGAGTGTGGCTACTCTGTTTATTTTCTTTGGCTTTCTTACAACCAAGTTAACATTAGACGATTGTGGCTACTCTGTTTATTTTCTTTGGCTTTCTTACAACCAAGTTAACATTAGACGAGTGTGGCTATTCTGTTTATGTTCTTTGGCTTTCTTACAACCAAGTTAACATTAGACGAGTGTGGCTTCTCTGTTTATTTTCTTTGGCTTTCTTACAACCAGTTAACATTAGACGATTGTGGCTATTCTGTTTATTTTCTTTGGCTTTCCTACAACCAAGTTAACGTTAGACGAGTGTGGCTACTCTGTTTATTTTCTTTGGCTTTCTTACAGCCAAGTTAACGTTAGACGATTGTGGCTACTCTGTTTATTTTCTTTGGCTTTCTTACAACCAAGTTAACATTAGACGATTGTGGCTACTCTGTTTATTTTCTTTGGCTTTCTTACAACCAAGTTAACATTAGACGAGTGTGGCTACTCTGTTTATTTTCTTTGGCTTTCTTACAACCAAGTTAACATTAGACGATTGTGGCTACTCTGTTTATTTTCTTTGGCTTTCTTACAACCAAGTTAACATTAGACGAGTGTGGCTATTCTGTTTATGTTCTTTGGCTTTCTTACAACCAAGTTAACATTAGACGAGTGTGGCTTCTCTGTTTATTTTCTTTGGCTTTCTTACAACCAAGTTAACATTAGACGATTGTGGCTACTCTGTTTATTTTCTTTGGCTTTCTTACAACCAAGTTAACATTAGACGATTGTGGCTACACTGTTTATTTTCTTTGGCTTTCTTACAACCAGGTTAACATTAGACGAGTGTGGCTATTCTGTTTATGTTCTTTGGCTTTATTACAACCAAGTTAACATTAGACGATTGTGGCTACTCTGTTTATTTTCTTTGGCTTTCTTACAACTAAGTTAACATTAGACGATTGTGGCTACTCTGTTTATTTTCTTTGGCTTTCTTACAACCAAGTTAACATTAGACGATTGTGGCTACTCTGTTTATTTTCTTTGGCTTTCTTACAACCAAGTTAACATTAGACGAGTGTGGCTACTCTGTTTATTTTCTTTGGCTTTCTTACAACCAAGTTAACATTAGACGATTGTTGCTACTCTGTTTATTTTCTTTGGCTTTCTTACAACCAAGTTAACATTAGACGAGTGTGGCTATTCTGTTTATGTTCTTTGGCTTTCTTACAACCAAGTTAACATTAGACGAGTGTGGCTTCTCTGTTTATTTTCTTTGGCTTTCTTACAACCAAGTTAACATTAGACGATTGTGGCTATTCTGTTTATTTTCTTTGGCTTTCCTACAACCAAGTTAACATTAGACGAGTGTGGCTACTCTGTTTATTTTCTTTGGCTTTCTTACAGCCAAGTTAACGTTAGACGATTGTGGCTACTCTGTTTATTTTCTTTGGCTTTCTTACAACCAAGTTAACATTAGACGATTGTGGCTACTCTGTTTATTTTCTTTGGCTTTCTTACAACCAAGTTAACATTAGACGAGTGTGGCTACTCTGTTTATTTTCTTTGGCTTTCTTACAACCAAGTTAACATTAGACGATTGTGGCTACTCTGTTTATTTTCTTTGGCTTTCTTACAACCAAGTTAACATTAGACGAGTGTGGCTATTCTGTTTATGTTCATTGGCTTTCTTACAACCAAGTTAACATTAGACGAGTGTGGCTTCTCTGTTTATTTTCTTTGGCTTTCTTACAACCAAGTTAACATTAGACGATTGTGGCTATTCTGTTTATTTTCTTTGGCTTTCCTACAACCAAGTTAACATTAGACGAGTGTGGCTACTCTGTTTATTTTCTTTGGCTTTCTTACAACCAAGTTAACGTTAGACGATTGTGGCTACTCTGTTTATTTTCTTTGGCTTTCTTACAACCAAGTTAACATTAGACGATTGTGGCTACTCTGTTTATGTTCTTAGGCTTTCTTACAACCAAGTTAACATTAGACGAGTGTGGCTTCTCTGTTTATTTTCTTTGGCTTTCTTACAACCAAGTTAACATTAGACGATTGTGGCTATTCTGTTTATTTTCTTTGGCTTTTTTACAACCAAGTTAACATTAGACGAGTGTGGCTACTCTGTTTATTTTCTTTGGCTTTCTTACAACCAAGTTAACATTAGACGATTGTGGCTACTCTGTTTATGTTCTTTGGCTTTCTTACAACCAAGTTAACGTTAGACGATTGTGGCTACTCTGTTTATTTTCTTTGGCTTTCTTACAACCAAGTTAACATTAGACGAGTGTGGCTACTATGTTTATTTTCTTTGGCTTTCTTACAACTAAGTTAATATTAGACGAGTGTGGCTACTCTGTTTATTTTCTTTGGCTTTCTTACAACTAAGTTAACGTTAGACGATTGTGGCTACTCTGTTTATTTTCTTTGGCTTTCTTACAACTAAGTTAACATTAGACGAGTGTGGCTATTCTGTTTATGTTCTTTGGCTTTCTTACAACCAAGTTAACGTTAGACGATTGTGGCTACTATGTTTATTTTCTTTGGCTTCCTTACAACTAAGTTAACATTAGACGATTGTGGCTACTCTGTTTATTTTCTTTGGCTTTCTTACAACCAAGTTAACATTAGACGATTGTGGCTATTCTGTTTATTTTCTTTGGCTTTCCTAAAACCAAGTTAACATTAGACGAGTGTGGCTACTCTGTTTATTTTCTTTGGCTTTCTTACAACCAAGTTAACGTTAGACGATTGTGGCTACTCTGTTTATTTTCTTTGGCTTTCTTACAACCAAGTTAACATTAGACGATTGTGGCTACTCTGTTTATTTTCTTTGGCTTTCTTACAACCAAGTTAACATTAGACGAGTGTGGCTACTCTGTTTATTTTCTTTGGCTTTCTTACAACCAAGTTAACATTAGACGATTGTGGCTACTCTGTTTATTTTCTTTGGCTTTCTTACAACCAAGTTAACATTAGACGAGTGTGGCTATTCTGTTTATGTTCTTTGGCTTTCTTACAACAAAGTTAACATTAGACGAGTGTGGCTTCTCTGTTTATTTTCTTTGGCTTTCTTACAACAAAGTTAACATTAGACGATTGTGGCTATTCTGTTTATTTTCTTTGGCTTTCCTACAACCAAGTTAACATTAGACGAGTGTGGCTACTCTGTTTATTTTCTTTGGCTTTCTTACAACCAAGTTAACGTTAGACGATTGTGGCTACTCTGTTTATTTTCTTTGGCTTTCTTACAACCAAGTTAACATTAGACGAGTGTGGCTTCTCTGTTTATTTTCTTTGGCTTTCTTACAACCAAGTTAACATTAGACGATTGTGGCTATTCTGTTTATTTTCTTTGGCTTTCTTACAACCAAGTTAACATTAGACGAGTGTGGCTACTCTGTTTATTTTCTTTGGCTTTCTTACAACCAAGTTAACATTAGACGATTGTGGCTACTCTGTTTATGTTCTTTGGCTTTCTTACAACCAAGTTAACGTTAGACGATTGTGGCTACTCTGTTTATTTTCTTTGGCTTTCTTACAACCAAGTTAACATTAGACGAGTGTGGCTACTATGTTTATTTTCTTTGGCTTTCTTACAACTAAGTTAATATTAGACGAGTGTGGCTACTCTGTTTATTTTCTTTGGCTTTCTTACAACTAAGTTAACGTTAGACGATTGTGGCTACTCTGTTTATTTTCTTTGGCTTTCTTACAACTAAGTTAACATTAGACGAGTGTGGCTATTCTGTTTATGTTCTTTGGCTTTCTTACAACCAAGTTAACGTTAGACGATTGTGGCTACTATGTTTATTTTCTTTGGCTTTCTTACAACTAAGTTAACATTAGACGAGTGTGGCTACTCTGTTTATTTTCTTTGGATTTCTTACAACTAAGTTAACATTAGACGATTGTGGCTACTCTGTTTATTTTCTTTGGATTTCTTACAACCAAGTTAACATTAGACGATTGTGGCTACTCTGTTTATTTTCTTTGGCTTTCTTACAACTAAGTTAACATTAGACGATTGTGGCTGCTCTGTTTATTTTCTTTGGCTTTCTTACAACCAAGTTAACATTAGACGATTGTGGCTACTCTGTTTATTTTCTTTGGCTTTCTTACAACCAAGTTAACATTAGACGAGTGTGGCTACTCTGTTTATTTTCTTTGGCTTTCTTACAACCAAGTTAACATTAGACGATTGTGGCTACTCTGTTTATGTTCTTTGGCTTTCTTACAACCAAGTTAACGTTAGACGATTGTGGCTACTCTGTTTATTTTCTTTGGCTTTCTTACAACCAAGTTAACATTAGACGAGTGTGGCTACTATGTTTATTTTCTTTGGCTTTCTTACAACTAAGTTAATATTAGACGAGTGTGGCTACTCTGTTTATTTTCTTTGGCTTTCTTACAACTAAGTTAACATTAGACGATTGTGGCTACTCTGTTTATTTTCTTTGGCTTTCTTACAACCAAGTTAACATTAGACGATTGTGGCTACTCTGTTTATTTTCTTTGGCTTTCTTACAACCAAGTTAACATTAGACGAGTGTGGCTACTCTGTTTATTTTCTTTGGCTTTCTTACAACCAAGTTAACATTAGACGATTGTGGCTACTCTGTTTATTTTCTTTGGCTTTCTTACAACCAAGTTAACATTAGACGAGTGTGGCTATTCTGTTTATGTTCTTTGGCTTTCTTACAACCAAGTTAACATTAGACGAGTGTGGCTTCTCTGTTTATTTTCTTTGGCTTTCTTACAACCAGTTAACATTAGACGATTGTGGCTATTCTGTTTATTTTCTTTGGCTTTCCTACAACCAAGTTAACGTTAGACGAGTGTGGCTACTCTGTTTATTTTCTTTGGCTTTCTTACAGCCAAGTTAACGTTAGACGATTGTGGCTACTCTGTTTATTTTCTTTGGCTTTCTTACAACCAAGTTAACATTAGACGATTGTGGCTACTCTGTTTATTTTCTTTGGCTTTCTTACAACCAAGTTAACATTAGACGAGTGTGGCTACTCTGTTTATTTTCTTTGGCTTTCTTACAACCAAGTTAACATTAGACGATTGTGGCTACTCTGTTTATTTTCTTTGGCTTTCTTACAACCAAGTTAACATTAGACGAGTGTGGCTATTCTGTTTATGTTCTTTGGCTTTCTTACAACCAAGTTAACATTAGACGAGTGTGGCTTCTCTGTTTATTTTCTTTGGCTTTCTTACAACCAAGTTAACATTAGACGATTGTGGCTACTCTGTTTATTTTCTTTGGCTTTCTTACAACCAAGTTAACATTAGACGATTGTGGCTACACTGTTTATTTTCTTTGGCTTTCTTACAACCAGGTTAACATTAGACGAGTGTGGCTATTCTGTTTATGTTCTTTGGCTTTATTACAACCAAGTTAACATTAGACGATTGTGGCTACTCTGTTTATTTTCTTTGGCTTTCTTACAACTAAGTTAACATTAGACGATTGTGGCTACTCTGTTTATTTTCTTTGGCTTTCTTACAACCAAGTTAACATTAGACGATTGTGGCTACTCTGTTTATTTTCTTTGGCTTTCTTACAACCAAGTTAACATTAGACGAGTGTGGCTACTCTGTTTATTTTCTTTGGCTTTCTTACAACCAAGTTAACATTAGACGATTGTTGCTACTCTGTTTATTTTCTTTGGCTTTCTTACAACCAAGTTAACATTAGACGAGTGTGGCTATTCTGTTTATGTTCTTTGGCTTTCTTACAACCAAGTTAACATTAGACGAGTGTGGCTTCTCTGTTTATTTTCTTTGGCTTTCTTACAACCAAGTTAACATTAGACGATTGTGGCTATTCTGTTTATTTTCTTTGGCTTTCCTACAACCAAGTTAACATTAGACGAGTGTGGCTACTCTGTTTATTTTCTTTGGCTTTCTTACAGCCAAGTTAACGTTAGACGATTGTGGCTACTCTGTTTATTTTCTTTGGCTTTCTTACAACCAAGTTAACATTAGACGATTGTGGCTACTCTGTTTATTTTCTTTGGCTTTCTTACAACCAAGTTAACATTAGACGAGTGTGGCTACTCTGTTTATTTTCTTTGGCTTTCTTACAACCAAGTTAACATTAGACGATTGTGGCTACTCTGTTTATTTTCTTTGGCTTTCTTACAACCAAGTTAACATTAGACGAGTGTGGCTATTCTGTTTATGTTCATTGGCTTTCTTACAACCAAGTTAACATTAGACGAGTGTGGCTTCTCTGTTTATTTTCTTTGGCTTTCTTACAACCAAGTTAACATTAGACGATTGTGGCTATTCTGTTTATTTTCTTTGGCTTTCCTACAACCAAGTTAACATTAGACGAGTGTGGCTACTCTGTTTATTTTCTTTGGCTTTCTTACAACCAAGTTAACGTTAGACGATTGTGGCTACTCTGTTTATTTTCTTTGGCTTTCTTACAACCAAGTTAACATTAGACGATTGTGGCTACTCTGTTTATGTTCTTAGGCTTTCTTACAACCAAGTTAACATTAGACGAGTGTGGCTTCTCTGTTTATTTTCTTTGGCTTTCTTACAACCAAGTTAACATTAGACGATTGTGGCTATTCTGTTTATTTTCTTTGGCTTTTTTACAACCAAGTTAACATTAGACGAGTGTGGCTACTCTGTTTATTTTCTTTGGCTTTCTTACAACCAAGTTAACATTAGACGATTGTGGCTACTCTGTTTATGTTCTTTGGCTTTCTTACAACCAAGTTAACGTTAGACGATTGTGGCTACTCTGTTTATTTTCTTTGGCTTTCTTACAACCAAGTTAACATTAGACGAGTGTGGCTACTATGTTTATTTTCTTTGGCTTTCTTACAACTAAGTTAATATTAGACGAGTGTGGCTACTCTGTTTATTTTCTTTGGCTTTCTTACAACTAAGTTAACGTTAGACGATTGTGGCTACTCTGTTTATTTTCTTTGGCTTTCTTACAACTAAGTTAACATTAGACGAGTGTGGCTATTCTGTTTATGTTCTTTGGCTTTCTTACAACCAAGTTAACGTTAGACGATTGTGGCTACTATGTTTATTTTCTTTGGCTTCCTTACAACTAAGTTAACATTAGACGATTGTGGCTACTCTGTTTATTTTCTTTGGCTTTCTTACAACCAAGTTAACATTAGACGATTGTGGCTATTCTGTTTATTTTCTTTGGCTTTCCTAAAACCAAGTTAACATTAGACGAGTGTGGCTACTCTGTTTATTTTCTTTGGCTTTCTTACAACCAAGTTAACGTTAGACGATTGTGGCTACTCTGTTTATTTTCTTTGGCTTTCTTACAACCAAGTTAACATTAGACGATTGTGGCTACTCTGTTTATTTTCTTTGGCTTTCTTACAACCAAGTTAACATTAGACGAGTGTGGCTACTCTGTTTATTTTCTTTGGCTTTCTTACAACCAAGTTAACATTAGACGATTGTGGCTACTCTGTTTATTTTCTTTGGCTTTCTTACAACCAAGTTAACATTAGACGAGTGTGGCTATTCTGTTTATGTTCTTTGGCTTTCTTACAACAAAGTTAACATTAGACGAGTGTGGCTTCTCTGTTTATTTTCTTTGGCTTTCTTACAACAAAGTTAACATTAGACGATTGTGGCTATTCTGTTTATTTTCTTTGGCTTTCCTACAACCAAGTTAACATTAGACGAGTGTGGCTACTCTGTTTATTTTCTTTGGCTTTCTTACAACCAAGTTAACGTTAGACGATTGTGGCTACTCTGTTTATTTTCTTTGGCTTTCTTACAACCAAGTTAACATTAGACGAGTGTGGCTTCTCTGTTTATTTTCTTTGGCTTTCTTACAACCAAGTTAACATTAGACGATTGTGGCTATTCTGTTTATTTTCTTTGGCTTTCTTACAACCAAGTTAACATTAGACGAGTGTGGCTACTCTGTTTATTTTCTTTGGCTTTCTTACAACCAAGTTAACATTAGACGATTGTGGCTACTCTGTTTATGTTCTTTGGCTTTCTTACAACCAAGTTAACGTTAGACGATTGTGGCTACTCTGTTTATTTTCTTTGGCTTTCTTACAACCAAGTTAACATTAGACGAGTGTGGCTACTATGTTTATTTTCTTTGGCTTTCTTACAACTAAGTTAATATTAGACGAGTGTGGCTACTCTGTTTATTTTCTTTGGCTTTCTTACAACTAAGTTAACGTTAGACGATTGTGGCTACTCTGTTTATTTTCTTTGGCTTTCTTACAACTAAGTTAACATTAGACGAGTGTGGCTATTCTGTTTATGTTCTTTGGCTTTCTTACAACCAAGTTAACGTTAGACGATTGTGGCTACTATGTTTATTTTCTTTGGCTTTCTTACAACTAAGTTAACATTAGACGAGTGTGGCTACTCTGTTTATTTTCTTTGGATTTCTTACAACTAAGTTAACATTAGACGATTGTGGCTACTCTGTTTATTTTCTTTGGATTTCTTACAACCAAGTTAACATTAGACGATTGTGGCTACTCTGTTTATTTTCTTTGGCTTTCTTACAACTAAGTTAACATTAGACGATTGTGGCTGCTCTGTTTATTTTCTTTGGCTTTCTTACAACCAAGTTAACATTAGACGATTGTGGCTACTCTGTTTATTTTCTTTGGCTTTCTTACAACCAAGTTAACATTAGACGAGTGTGGCTACTCTGTTTATTTTCTTTGGCTTTCTTACAACCAAGTTAACATTAGACGATTGTGGCTACTCTGTTTATGTTCTTTGGCTTTCTTACAACCAAGTTAACGTTAGACGATTGTGGCTACTCTGTTTATTTTCTTTGGCTTTCTTACAACCAAGTTAACATTAGACGAGTGTGGCTACTATGTTTATTTTCTTTGGCTTTCTTACAACTAAGTTAATATTAGACGAGTGTGGCTACTCTGTTTATTTTCTTTGGCTTTCTTACAACTAAGTTAACGTTAGACGATTGTGGCTACTCTGTTTATTTTCTTTGGCTTTCTTACAACTAAGTTAACATTAGACGAGTGTGGCTATTCTGTTTATGTTCTTTGGCTTTCTTACAACCAAGTTAACGTTAGACGATTGTGGCTACTATGTTTATTTTCTTTGGCTTTCTTACAACTAAGTTAACATTAGACGAGTGTGGCTACTCTGTTTATTTTCTTTGGATTTCTTACAACTAAGTTAACATTAGACGATTGTGGCTACTCTGTTTATTTTCTTTGGATTTCTTACAACCAAGTTAACATTAGACGATTGTGGCTACTCTGTTTATTTTCTTTGGCTTTCTTACAACTAAGTTAACATTAGACGATTGTGGCTGCTCTGTTTATTTTCTTTGGCTTTCTTACAACCAAGTTAACATTAGACGATTGTGGCTACTCTGTTTATTTTCTTTGGCTTTCTTACAACCAAGTTAACATTAGACGAATGTGGCTACTCTGTTTATTTTCTTTGGCTTTCTTACAACTAAGTTAACATTAGACGAGTGTGGCTACTCTGTTTATTTTCTTTGGCTTTCTTACAACCAAGTTAACATTAGACGATTGTAGCTACTCTGTTTATTTTCTTTGGCTTTCTTACAACTAAGTTAACATTAGACGATTGTGGCTACTCTGTTTATTTTCTTTGGCTTTCTTACAACCAAGTTAACATTAGACGATTGTGGCTACTCTGTTTATGTTCTTTGGCTTTCTTACAACCAAGTTAACGTTAGACGATTGTGGCTACTCTGTTTATTTTCTTTGGCTTTCTTACAACCAAGTTAACATTAGACGAGTGTGGCTACTATGTTTATTTTCTTTGGCTTTCTTACAACTAAGTTAATATTAGACGAGTGTGGCTACTCTGTTTATTTTCTTTGGCTTTCTTACAACTAAGTTAACGTTAGACGATTGTGGCTACTCTGTTTATTTTCTTTGGCTTTCTTACAACTAAGTTAACATTAGACGAGTGTGGCTATTCTGTTTATGTTCTTTGGCTTTCTTACAACCAAGTTAACGTTAGACGATTGTGGCTACTATGTTTATTTTCTTTGGCTTCCTTACAACTAAGTTAACATTAGACGATTGTGGCTACTCTGTTTATTTTCTTTGGCTTTCTTACAACCAAGTTAACATTAGACGATTGTGGCTATTCTGTTTATTTTCTTTGGCTTTCCTACAACCAAGTTAACATTAGACGAGTGTGGCTACTCTGTTTATTTTCTTTGGCTTTCTTACAACCAAGTTAACGTTAGACGATTGTGGCTACTCTGTTTATTTTCTTTGGCTTTCTTACAACCAAGTTAACATTAGACGATTGTGGCTACTCTGTTTATTTTCTTTGGCTTTCTTACAACCAAGTTAACATTAGACGAGTGTGGCTACTCTGTTTATTTTCTTTGGCTTTCTTACAACCAAGTTAACATTAGACGATTGTGGCTACTCTGTTTATTTTCTTTGGCTTTCTTACAACCAAGTTAACATTAGACGAGTGTGGCTATTCTGTTTATGTTCTTTGGCTTTCTTACAACAAAGTTAACATTAGACGAGTGTGGCTTCTCTGTTTATTTTCTTTGGCTTTCTTACAACAAAGTTAACATTAGACGATTGTGGCTATTCTGTTTATTTTCTTTGGCTTTCCTACAACCAAGTTAACATTAGACGAGTGTGGCTACTCTGTTTATTTTCTTTGGCTTTCTTACAACCAAGTTAACGTTAGACGATTGTGGCTACTCTGTTTATTTTCTTTGGCTTTCTTACAACCAAGTTAACATTAGACGGTTGTGGCTACTCTGTTTATGTTCTTAGGCTTTCTTACAACCAAGTTAACATTAGACGAGTGTGGCTTCTCTGTTTATTTTCTTTGGCTTTCTTACAACCAAGTTAACATTAGACGATTGTGGCTATTCTGTTTATTTTCTTTGGCTTTCTTACAACCAAGTTAACATTAGACGAGTGTGGCTACTCTGTTTATTTTCTTTGGCTTTCTTACAACCAAGTTAACATTAGACGATTGTGGCTACTCTGTTTATGTTCTTTGGCTTTCTTACAACCAAGTTAACGTTAGACGATTGTGGCTACTCTGTTTATTTTCTTTGGCTTTCTTACAACCAAGTTAACATTAGACGAGTGTGGCTACTATGTTTATTTTCTTTGGCTTTCTTACAACTAAGTTAATATTAGACGAGTGTGGCTACTCTGTTTATTTTCTTTGGCTTTCTTACAACTAAGTTAACGTTAGACGATTGTGGCTGGTCTGTTTATTTTCTTTGGCTTTCTTACAACTAAGTTAACATTAGACGAGTGTGGCTATTCTGTTTATGTTCTTTGGCTTTCTTACAACCAAGTTAACGTTAGACGATTGTGGCTACTATGTTTATTTTCTTTGGCTTTCTTACAACTAAGTTAACATTAGACGAGTGTGGCTACTCTGTTTATTTTCTTTGGATTTCTTACAACTAAGTTAACATTAGACGATTGTGGCTACTCTGTTTATTTTCTTTGGCTTTCTTACAACCAAGTTAACATTAGACGATTGTGGCTACTCTGTTTATTTTCTTTGGCTTTCTTACAACTAAGTTAACATTAGACGATTGTGGCTGCTCTGTTTATATTCTTTGGCTTTCTTACAACCAAGTTAACATTAGACGATTGTGGCTACTCTGTTTATTTTCTTTGGCTTTCTTACAACCAAGTTAACATTAGACGAATGTGGCTACTCTGTTTATTTTCTTTGGCTTTCTTACAACTAAGTTAACATTAGACGAGTGTGGCTACTCTGTTTATTTTCTTTGGCTTTCTTACAACCAAGTTAACATTAGACGATTGTAGCTACTCTGTTTATTTTCTTTGGCTTTCTTACAACCAAGTTAACATTAGACGATTGTGGCTACTCTCTTTATTTTCTTTGGCTTTCTTACAACTAAGTTAACATTAGACGAGTGTGGCTACTTTGTTTATTTTCTTTGGCTTTCTTACAACCAAGTTAACATTAGGCGATTGTGGCTACTCTGTTTATTTTCTTTGGCTTTCTTACAACCAAGTTAACATTAGACGATTGTGGCTACTCTGTTTATTTGCTTTGGCTTTCTAACAACTAAGTTAACATTAGACGAGTGTGGCTACTCTGTTTATTTTCTTTGGCTCTCTTACAACCAAGTTAACATTAAACGAGTGTCGCTACTCTGTTTATTTTCTTTGGCTTTCTTACAACCAAGTTAACGTTAGACGATTGTGGCTACTCTGTTTATTTTCTTTGGTTTTCTTACAACCAAGTTAACGTTAGACGATTGTGGCTATTCTGTTTATTTTCTTTGGCTTTTTCACAACCAAGTTAACATTAGACGATTGTGGCTATTCTGTTTATTTTCTTTGGCTTTCTTACAACCAAGTTAACATTAGACGATTGGGGCTACTCTGTTTATTTTCTTTGGCTTTCTTACAACTAAGTTAACATTAGACGAGTGTGGCTACTCTGTTTATTTTCTTTGGCTTTCTTACAACCAAGTTAACATTAGACGATTGTGGCTACTCTGTTTATTTCCTTTGGCTTTCTTACAACCAAGTTAACATTAGACGATTGTGGCTACTCTGTTTATTTTCTTTGGCTTTCTTACAACTAAGTTAACATTAGACGATTGTGGCTACTCTGTTTATTTTTTTTGGCTTTCTTACAACCAAGTTAGCATTAGACGATTGTGGCTACTCTGTTTATTTTCTTTGGCTTTCTTACAACTAAGTTAACATTAGACGAGTGTGGCTATTCTGTTTATTTTCTTTGGCTTTCTTACAACCAAGTTAACATTAGACGAGTGTGGCTACTCTGTTTATTTTCTTTGGCTTTCTTACAACCAAGTTAACATTAGATGATTGTGGCTACTCTGTTTATTTTCTTTAGCTTTCTTACAACCAAGTTAACATTAGACGATTGTGGCTACTCTGTTTATTTTCTTTTCTTTCTTACAACTAAGTTAACATTAGACGATTGTGGCTACTCTGTTTATTTTCTTTGGCTTTCTTACAACCAAGTTAACATTAGACGAGTGTGGCTATTCTGTTTATTTTCTTTGGCTTTCTTACAACCAAGTTAACATTAGACGAGTGTAGCTATTCTGTTTATTTTCTTTGGCTTTCTTACAACCAAGTTAACATTAGACGATTGTGGCTATTCTGTTTATTTTCTTTGGCTTTCTTACAACCAAGTTAACATTAGACGATTGTGGCTACTCTGTTTATTTTCTTTGGCTTTCTTACAACCAAGTTAACATTAGACGATTGTGGCTACTCTGTTTATTTTCTTTGGCTTTCTTACAACCAAGTTAACATTAGACGATTGTGGCTACTCTGTTTATTTTCTTTGGCTTTCTTACAACCAAGTTAACATTAAACGAGTGTGGCTACTCTGTTTATGTTCTTTGGATGTCTTACATCCAAATATTTCAATTTTATTTGGCTTTAAAATATGTTGACCTTGAGCGTACCTGATGAATGTATTTCTAGAAACACGTCGTGTGCACTAAATTAGATATCTACGTTTTCATTTTTACATGAACATCCATTGTCGTAGTTTTGTCTGTATCATATATAAGAACACACCGACGCTTTAATAAATATACATTTGATTAAATTTATGGTTGTCTTTTTTTTTGTCAACAAAGCGCAATTGATATAGCTACCTCCTACATCCTACACAAACTTTACCATCCCAGTCAGCTTAACCTTTAAATGACAAGACCAATTTACGTCTAACGGCTTCAAATCAACAATTATCAAAAGCAAACTTTGCTTGTTCGATGTCTTGTACAAGATATTAAGGAAACATAATTCGATTTTTGTCTATGTCAGCAGTAGTATTTCACACTTTAAGTAATTAGAGAGGATCCTAATTAGATGATTGAGAGCATGGGATAATACTAACTGTTATATATATGACACTTACAAGATCATGGTTATTTATAACTTGTTATTGAAATGATAGTCCACATTTCACAATTTACACTTGTCTGGTTTTAATTTAAAAATTTCAAATAAATAAGAAAATAGTTTTATTTTACAGAAATTAATAATTTAGCGCTTATTATTATTATTTTGTCTTTGTGTAGCATTGTCCATTTCGTTGTGCATGTATTGGCATTGTTTCTTGTATATATTGATTTATCGGTTTATTCCCAGAGATCGATAATGTCCAAGATGTTTTGAAATTAACTGGAATGTTTAGTCATCACGGGTCAGTGATTTTCATTTTAATTTATGTTGCTTTGTTTTTATTTTGATCTCAGATTTCACTAGTTTAATTTCCGAGGAAGGTATTCCTTCACGGATTCAATTTAATATAACATGTCATCGCTAAATATATCTTATTTCATGAAAAACGTAGATATCCAATGTAGTGTGCGCTACACATCTCTACAATCTTTAGAAGGAAGTAAACAGGTGAGGTATCTGTTACCTGTACTGACAAACTAAGATGAACAATATGTTCTAATCAATGATCTCATGGCGTAAAAAAATAAAAATAAATAATGCATGGCTCCACCGTGAAGCACATGAGTTCACCGCGGTCTTTAGTGGTGTTAGTGTTACTCGATCTTTGGCTTTATATATAATGTTGTGTGGATCGTTGTTTGTCCTTTTGTCCGTTTTCTGTTGGCCATTCTATTTTCTCACCCCTTGGATGAAGTAGTCCGGTAATTTAGGTGAAAAAGATGTTTCTATCTTACCCCGGCTCCAGGGTAAGACAAGCTACACGCCGTTTTTTCTGCAAAATTGTTTTTCATTGTTGAATTAAATTGTCGATTTATAGTGTCTTGGCAGTATTTTAAATGTATTTCCCATTAAAATACAATGTATTTTATAAATATATTATAAATGCTACTACAACAGGGATAAATGCCTGTAAAAAAGTTATTTGACGTTGGTCAAAGGGAGGTATTTTTTTTTATTTACGTTAGAAAACTTAAAATATTGTTGCGAAAAACAGATTGGATACCATTAAAATATGAATTGACAGTCAATATAAAAGATCGTTTAACATTCTGATCACGAACTATGCTGTTTCTTGCTACGCTCTGTAGCAGTAGGCGTCAAACTAAAGTATTTCAAACATGGCGTCAATGTTAAGATTGTGTCATTTTTTCATTATCATGATTCAATCCCATTTGACAAATAACGGTTGTTTTTTTGCTTGTTTTTTACTTGGTTTCAGTTTTTATTCTCTTTTTCTTTCGGGAATTAAAATGTGAGTTTTTGTTCATGTACATATCACCAAAATATGAAAAGAAATTACGCTAAACGCAAATTATGAAGCATAAACATGTGCAATCAGATAATTAAATGGGAGAAATAAACAACGCCAAAGAAATACCAATCTCGCTGGAAAAGGCCAAAATAAACTACGGGTAAATATAAATGATGCAGTCTTCTTCTTCTTTCAATAAATGCATCCCTCTTTCCAGAGTATTGTCGCATTGACTGATAAAGAGAAAACACTAGCATGACCACATCACTTATGAAGGAAGTATGATTTAATCCCCGCCACTTTTTATATCCATCCCTGTTACAAGCCAGCAGAGTGAGCAGTCATGTACAAGTGTTCTGTGAATATTCTATTAAATCTTGGAACAGTTGTGAAAATGTGGTATGTTTTCTTTTTCATTTTAGTCAGTACGAATCCATATGTCTTAGGACATGCTAACTACATCGGTATATCAGATAAGATGCCACTCAATTATGTCTTAAGATATGCAAACGATATCGGTATAACAGTTAAGATGCCACTCAATTATGTCTTAGGACATGCTAACGATATCGATATATCAGATAAGATGCCATTCAATTATGTCTTAGGACATGCTAACGATATCGGTATATCAGATAAGATGCCACTCAATTATGTCTTAGGATATGCTAACGATATCGGTATATCAGATAAGATGCCACTCAATTATGTCTTAGGACATGCTAACGATGTCGGTATATCAGATAAGATACCACTCAATTATGTCTTAGGACATGCTAACGATATCGGTATATCAGATAAGATGCCACTCAATTATGTCTTAGGACATGCTAACGATATCGGTATATCAGATAAGATACCACTCAATTATGTCTTAGGACATGCTATCGATATCGGTATATCAGATAAGATGCCACTTAATTATGTCTTAGGACATGCTAACGATATCGGTATATCAGATAAGATGCCACTCAATTATGTCTTAGGACATGCTAACGATATCGGTATATCAGATAAGATGCCACTCAATTATGTCTTAGGACATGCTAACGATATCGGTATATCAGATAAGATGCCACTCAATTATGTCTTAGGACATGCTAACCATATCGGTATATCATATAAGATGCCACTCAATTATGTCTTAGGACATGCTAACGATATCGGTATATCAGATAAGATGCCACTCAATTATGTCTTAGGACATGCTAATGATATCGGTATATCAGATAAGATCCCACTCAATTATGTCTTAGGACATGCTAACGATATCGGTATATCAGATAAGAAGCCACTCAATTATGTCTTAGGACATGCTAACGATATCGGTATATCAGATAAGATGCCACTCAATTATGTCTTAGGACATGCTAACGAAATCGGTATATCAGATAAGATGCCACTCAAGTATGTCTTAGGACATGCTAACGAAATCGGTATATCAGATAAGATGCCACTCAATTATGTCTTAGGACATGCTAACGATATCGGTATATCAGATAAGATGCCACTCAATTATGTCTTAGGACATGCTAACGATATCGGTATATCAGATAAGATGCCACTCAATTATGTCTTAGGACATGCTAACGATATCGGTATATCAGATAAGATGTCACTCAATTCTTTTTGTATATTAGTACTTGAGGATCGAACTCGATGGTTCTCTAATGTATATATAATTTGTGTAAGTGTTTCCTGGTCATACTGGCTGTTACTTTAAGACGTTTTCTATTCTTCTCTTCACTAAACTGATTGTTTGTGTAATCAGCCAAGAGGAATTAAAGTGGCATCGTGTATCATTGTTTATAAACAAACATCATCTATTTATTTATATTTTGTATTAAGTAGATATTTAAGGTGTGGTCACACAATACGATATTTTCGTCAGAGTTGCCATCAAATTTTCCATTTAGACGCGAGTTCGATCGACATCGTATCGTGTGAACACACAAATCAGAAATGTCGAAAGTCGACTCGCAACGTCGTTTCGAAATCGGGTGGCGTTCTATTTCCATCAGACAGTCTGGTAAGATTCGTGTCACGAGAACGCTAAAAGAAATAAAAAAAAGTCGAATGGAAAGTCGGGCTGTGTGAAGACTTGGCCACTCGACTAACTTGAGTATCAGATGCAGAATCGTTTGGAACGGGGGGAAATGGTATCGTCAAGCTGGACTATTTACAGTCAATAGTTGTTCCGCTAATTGTTACATTAAGTCTGATCGTTCATTGTTAATTGTCGTAAGTGAAAAATGAAAAAAACAGCAATCAGTGCGCTGCTAAAGTACATTAATGTAGTTAGAATATAAGAAGGTAAAAGCAGAAAAATAACACTTTCCAAAACAGCTCCGAAATCCAATCAGAATATCGCATAAACAGAGACATCATTCATACCCCGAACACTCATATGCATGACCTTTCATTCTTCAAACTTGGTACATGAACTTCAATACAAGTTGGCGGGGTTTTTGGCCCAAACCCTTTTTATTGAAATGATGCGGTCATGTGAATGTTTTCCAAATGCTTTGTCATTTCATTTTCCAAGATTTGTAAATTTTAGTATCATCAAACTTAAGCAAAATGACAATCTTGATCACATCGACAAGAAGGTGATTAATTTTAATCATGAAATATAACAAACATGTGTACAATTAAAACAAAACATGACCGTTAAATGATATTAATCAAATAGTCTGTATTAACAATGTAATATATAATTGTATTCTATATAATTCGTCCTTATAATTCAGTCTCTTATAAATCAAGTTTCAAAACAATGCATTGTGCAACTGTCTATATATACTAATATTTATTTTTGTATTTCTCAGCCTCATATAAATCAAGTTTGAAAACAATGCATTGTGCAACTGTCTATGCATACCACTATTCATTTTTGAACTTTTCAGCCTCATATAAATCAAGTTGTTTGTATTGAAAACAATACAATTTCCAGTTGTATATCTATTGTACTTCTCAGCCTCGATTTGGAATATCAATATGATTGTGTTCGGTGTTGTATATATAATTAAATGTATTGTAAAAGAACAGTACGTTCACATAAATATCAGCTTACAGTATAAATTATTAAACTGTACTTGTGAACAAAGGATATTATTGGCGCTAATACAGTATTATCCAGTTATTCTTGGAGGTGTGGAACAGACATGGTAATACACAAAGTTTATTGAGAACAAAGCTATTTATATTGCAATAATTAATCTTCAGACTCAAGGACTGTTTATGTCTTTGCATATTTGATTAGTTAAGGTCAGTTTGACCAGTTATTTCATTTCATTGGTTATTGTAGTCACCTGAATTTTTGGTGGGAAATTCTTTTGTTCTTTGAGACATTCTATTACTTTTTCATATCTTGGAAGGCAGACATATTGCAAACTACTATTCTTTTGGATTCAATTTTGGATGACTATTGAACTGATGATATTTCTATTTGACACCACTAACATTCATTAAGGTTGCCATGATATATATTAAATACTGATGAACAGCTTGATCTGAGGTATATCCTGTATTTCAAGACCTTTGCACCCTAGTGTGAGGGTTTATTTTATATGGAAATATGAATTCCAACTGCAATAAATGTTAGAACCCACTACGTCTTGTTACATTATTCCACTGAGAATCGACCCGACGACATTTAAATAGGTTTGGATACTTGAATTAAATCTATCACAAGTTATCATCGTTAAAACAGTAAACATTTAAATCATCTTCGCTAACCAAGGGTCACGATCCGTCATCGTAATTCACACGCGCTGCCATCTGTTGTACTTTGTAAATAATGTTTCTGTTAATGATAATAATTTTCAGCCAAACAGCACAATCTATTCATTTGAACTCATGTACACACTTAACTGAAAACACTAAATGTGTTCCAAAAATATATTCAGTGGGATTTTCTTTGGGGGGGTGGTGTTTTTGATTTTGTTTTTGTCTTTGTTTTTTTTTTGGGGGGGGGGGGCAGTCACTCATGACAAAACCTGCGTGCCCATTTTATATTTATATTTTTGTCTATAAAAGCCATGTGTTCATCAAGCACATACTAATTGGTTGCATCATTTGTTATCCTTTAATTTAAACGCTAAAGACTGCGTCGGTTTTGTAATGGTAAACATGCTGTACGTGAGGATGGAAGATCTTCGACTCGAAGTTTGAAGATGTGATATGAACATGATACTCTCAGCATGAGCCACACATGTGCGTCCATGTCGATTGTCCAGTTGTTTATTTTATACATTTTATAGCAACGAACATCATGTCAAGCTACTGACGATGTGTGTTAGATGTGTCTTGTACTCCGGTGATCATGTCAAGCTACTGACGATGTGTGTTAGATGTGTCTTGTACTCCGGTGATCATGTCAAGCTACTGACGATGTGTGTTAGATGTGTCTTGCACTCCGGTGATCATGTCAAGCTACTGACGATGTGTGTTAGACGTGTCTTGTACTCCGGTGATCATGTCAAGCTACTGACGATGTGTGTTAGATGTGTCTTGTACTCCGGTGATTCACGAACATCATGTCAAGCTATTGACGATGTGTGTTAGATGTGTCTTGTATTCCGGTGATCATGTCAAGCTACTGACGATGTGTGTTAGATGTGTCTTGTACTCCGGTGATCATGTCAAGCTACTGACGATGTGTGTTAGATGTGTCTTGTACTCCGGTGATCATGTCAAGCTACTGACGATGTGTGTTAGATGTTTGTTAGATGTGTCTTGTTCTCCGGTGATTCTACAACAATGCCAATTATAAGGAATAAAACGAAAACAAAAAATACCACACTGTAGGAACAGTTCCAAGCTTACATCGACACTCCTATAAAGAAACAGATTTAAAACAAATACAATCTGTTCAAACACAAACACAATGGAACACCTTATTAAAGTACAAAACAAAGAATGGGATCACACTCTCTAAAATGTCGGAGTGACAATTTGTAATTCGTTCTTGTTCAAATTACTACAATACACGATATATTGAAATACTCTTGATATTTACAAAGTAATTAAAAGACATTTAGTATATGGCCTCTATTAATCTATACATAATTAACTACCGTTAGATAGACAGACAATTGAGCTGAATTGTACGAATTCTATACGACCAATTACAGATTGTTTCGTCACTTAAGTTTAATAAAAATGTCCATGTCTAGTGTGTATAATCAATATGCAAAACAATGTCAAATTGTTACTGAGGAAATGTCATAACAGTCCTGTTTGATAGCGTCATAGTAAATCATGTCAGCTAAAATGATATGATCTTTTTATGTCACATTGCTAATAAGTTGTGTCTATCCATCGGTCTAGCGCGGATTGACGTGATATCAGTTGTGTCTATCCATCGGTCTAACGTGAATTGACGTTATATTAGTTGTGTCTATCCATCGGTCTAACGCGGATTGACGTGATATCAGTTGTGTCCATCCATCGGTCTAACGCGGATTGACGTTATATTAGTTGTGTCTATCCATCGGTCTAACACGGATTGACGTGATATCAGTTGCGTCTATCCATCGGTCTAGCGCGGATTGACGTGATATCAGTTGTGTCTATCCATCGGTCTAAAGCGGATTGACGTGATATCAGTTGTGTCTATCCATCGGTCTATCGCGGATTGACGTTATATTAGTTGTGTCTATCCATCGGTCTAACGCGGATTGACATGATATCAGTTGTGTCTATCCATCGGTCTAACGCGATTGACGTGATATAAGTTGCGTCTAATCATCGGTCTAACGCGGATTGACGTGATATCAGCTGTGTCTATCCATCGGTCTAACACGGATTGACATGATATCAATTGTGTCTATCCATCGGTCTAACGCGGATTGCCGTGATATAAGTTGTGTCTAAGCATCTGTCTAACGCGGATTGACGTGATATCAGTTGTGTCTATCCATCGGTCTAACGCGGATTGACATGATATCAGTTGTGTCTATCCATCGGTCTAACGCGAATTGACGTGATATTAGTTGTGTCTAATCATCGGTCTAAAGCGGATTGACGTGATATCAGTTGTGTCTATCCATCGGTCTATCGCGGATTGACATGATATCAGTTGTGTCTATCCATCGGTCTAACGCGGATTGACGTGATATCAGTTGTTTCTAATCATCGGTCTATCGCGGATTGACATGATATCAGTTGTGTCTATCCATAGGTCTACCGCGGATTGACGTGATATCAGTTGTGTCTAATCATCGGTCTAAAGCGGATTGACGTGATATCAGTTGTGTCTATCCATCGGTCTATCACGGATTGACATGATATCAGTTGTGTCTATCCATAGGTCTAAATCGGATTGACGTGATATCAGTTGTGTCTAATCATCGGTCTAACGCGGATTGACATGATATCAGTTGTGTCTATCCATAGGTCTAACGCGATTGACGTGATATCAGTTGTGTCTATCCATAGGTCTAAAGCGGATTGACGTGATATCAGTTGTGTCTATCCATCGGTCTAACGCGGATTGACGTGATATCAGTTGTGTCTATCCATCGGTCTAACGCGGATTGACATGATATCAGTTGTGTCTATCCATCGGTCTAACGCGGATTGACGCAATATCAGTTGTGTCTAATCATCGGTCTAAAACGGATTGACGTGATATCAGTTGTGTCTATCCATCGGTCTATCGCGGATTGACATGATATCAGTTGTGTCTATCCATCGGTCTTACGCGGATTGACATAACCATTGACATGATATCAGTTGTGTCTATTCATCTGTCTTTACGAGACTTGACATATTTGGGTTTTCACCACGCTAGTAGTAGAACGAAACAGAATCACTAGGATATTTTACACAGGCACGACATCAATACCATCAGGATTGTCCACTATAATAAAATCCGAAATAATGTGAATTTTCATGACAATCGTGAATGATAACAGGACAGGTGATGTGGATAGGTTAGCATCCTCTGCCACATAAATGAACCTCGTCGTAGCTAAGTCCACACTTCTAATGCCCTACCAGGCAATTCAGAGTTTATGAAATAACTGGTCGAGACAATTACAATTGCAAGATAGTAATGACTACTGTGTTTGGAATCAAAACCCAAATCCATATTATAATTCTTTCTATATCGTTCAACAGTTTTTACCTATACATATTATAATTCTTTCTTTATCGTTCAACAGTTTTTACCTATACATATTATTATTCTTTCTTTCTCGTTCAACAGTTTTTACCTATACATATTATTATTCTTTCTTTCTCGTTCAACAGTTTTTACCTATACATATTGTAATTCTTTCTTTATCGTTCAACAGTTTTCACCTATGCATATTATAATTCTTTCTTTATCGTTCAACAGTTTTTACCTATACATATTGTAATTCTTTCTATATCATTCAACAGTTTTTACCTATACATATTATAATTCTTTCTTTATCGTTCAACAGTTTTTACCTATGCATATTATAATTCTTTCTTTATCGTTCAACAGTTTTTACCTATACATATTATTATTCTTTCTTTCTCGTTCAACAGTTTTTACCTATACATATTGTAATTTTTTCTTTATCGTTCAACAGTTTTTACCTATACATATTATAATTCTTTCTTTATCGTTCAACAGTTTTTACCTATACATATTATAATTCTTTCTTTATCGTTCAACAGTTTTTACCTATATATATTGTAATTCTTTCTATATCGTTCAACAGTTTTTACCTATACATATTATAATTCTTTCTTTATCGTTCAACAGTTTTTACCTATACATATTATTATTCTTTCTTTCTCGTTCAACAGTTTTTACCTATACATATTGTAATTCTTTCTCTATGGTTCAACAGTTTTTACCTATACATATTATAATTCTTTCTTTATCGTTCAACAGTTTTTACCTATACATATTATAATTCTTTCTTTATCGTTCAACAGTTTTTACCTATACATATTGTAATTCTTTCTTTATCGTTCAACAGTTTTTACCTATACATATTATAATTCTTTCTTTATCGTTCAACAGTTTTTACCTATTCATATTATAATTCTTTCTTTATCGTTCAACAGTTTTTACCTATACATATTATAATTCTTTCTATATCGTTCAACAGTTTTTACCTATACATATTGTAATTCTTTCTCTATCGTTCAACAGTTTTTACCTATACATATTATAATTCTTTCTTTATCGTTCAACAGTTTTTACCTATACATATTGTAATTCTTTCTCTATCGTTCAACAGTTTTTACCTATACATATTATAATTCTTTCTTTATCGTTCAACACTTTTTACCTATACATATTATAATTCTTTCTTTATCGTTCAACAGTTTTTACCTATGCATATTATAATTCTTTCTATATCGTTCAACAGTTTTTACCTATACATATTATAATTCTTTCTATATCGTTCAACAGTTTTTACCTATGCATATTGTAATTCTTTCTCTATGGTTCAACAGTTTTTACCTATACATATTATAATTCTTTCTATATCGTTCAACAGTTTTTACCTATACATATTATAATTCTTTCTATATCGTTCAACAGTTTTTACCTATACATATTATAATTCTTTCTCTATGGTTCAACAGTTTTTACCTATACATATTATAATTCTTTCTATATCGTTCAACAGTTTTTACCTATACATATTGTAATTCTTTTTTATCGCTCAACAGTTTTTACCTATGCATATTATAATTTTTTCTTTATCGTTCAACAGTTTTTACCTATGCATATTATAATTCTTTCTCTATCGTTCAACAGTTTTTACCTATACATATTATAATTCTTTCTATATCGTTCAACAGTTTTTACCTATACATATTATAATTCTTTCTTTATCGTTCAACAGTTTTTACCTATACATATTATAATTCTTTCTTTATCGTTCAATAGTTTTTACCTATACATATTATAATTCTTTCTTTATCGTTCAACAGTTTTTACCTATACATATTATAATTCTTTCTATATCGTTCAACAGTTTTTACCTATACATATTATAATTCTTTCTTTATCGTTCAACAGTTTTTACCTATACATATTATAATTCTTTCTATATCGTTCAACAGTTTTTACCTATACATATTATAATTCTTTCTTTATTGTTCAACAGTTTTTACCTATACATATTATAATTCTTTCTTTTTCGTTCAACAGTTTTTACCTATGCATATCGTAACTCTTTCTCTATCGTTCAACAGTTTTTACCTATCATATTATAATTCTTTCTTTATCGTTCAACAGTTTTTACCTATACATATTATAATTCTTTCTCTATGGGTCAACAGTTTTTACCTATACATATTATAATTCTTTCTTTATCGTTCAACAGTTTTTACCTATACATATTATAATTCTTTCTTTATCGTTCAACAGTTTTTACCTATGCATATTATAATTCTTTCTCTATCGTTCAACAGTTTTTACCTATACATATTATAATTCTTTCTTTTTCGTTCAACAGTTATTACCAATACATATTATAATTCTTTCTTTATCGTTCAACAGTTTTACCTATGCATATTATAATTCTTTCTTTATCGTTCAACAGTCTTTACCTATACATATTATAATTCTTTCTTTATCGTTCAACAGTTTTTACCTATGCATATTATAATTCTTTCTCTATGGTTCAACAGTTTTTACCTATACATATTATAATTCTTTCTTTATCGTTCATCAGTTATTACCTATACATATTATAATTCTTTCTTTATCGTTCAACAGTTTTACCTATGCATATTATAATTCTTTCTTTATCGTTCAACAGTCTTTACCTATACATATTATAATTCTTTCTTTATCGTTCAACAGTTTTTACCTATACATATTGTAATTCTTTCTTTATCGTTCAACAGTTTTTACCTATACATATTGTAATTCTTTCTTTATCGTTCAACAGTTTTTACCTATACATATTTTAATTCTCTCTTTATCGTTCAACAGTTTTTACCTATACATATTATAATTCTTTCTTTATCGTTCAACAGTTTTTACCTATATATATTATAATTCTTTCTTTATCGTTCAACAGTTTTTACCTATACATATTATAATTCTTTCTATATCGTTCAACAGTTTTTACCTATACATATTGTTGTTCATTTTATTTAATCAACGTAAATTAATATTCTTTAAAACACTTATTATTGACAGCGCTTCATTTTCAAAGAAAATCGGCTCCCATGAAGCTATTTAAAAAGACTGAAAATATTGACATTATTACTGTTTCAATTAGGTCGGCCATTAGCGTTTATTTAATGCATCTATTGTAGCACAATTGTCATTGCTAGTAGCATTCTGATGTTCATCACAAATAGGTCATGGTCATAGCAGTGTCCTAAAACATTGCTAATATTGTGACAGACAAATTCAATTGAAATGTCAAATAAAGCGAAAACATATCTCTTTTTTTTGTTTGTACGGAAGCATTATATTTGATATCAATACATTCTCTTTGACTATAGTGTTATTGGGAAAGATAACGTAGTGAAGGAATGGAATTGAACTTATCAAATGTTTAACAAACAATGTACACTTAAATGATTTATATTATTGTTGATTCAAAGAGAAGATTCCACTATTCCATGACATCTTACAGTTAAGTTATAGATTTGGGAACAGCAATACAGTATACACTTCATCCATTTTCTAGCTTGTCGTAAACACTTCCCGGTCCTTTCCTCGTTCATGCTTTTCACCGGGTTTGTAACTAGATAAATGCGACGGTTGCCACTAGTGGAGCAGGAACTACTTTTTCGTCAAGAGCATCTGGGATCACCCCGGTTCTAAGTGGGGTTCGTGTTACTCGATCTTTAGTTGTATGTTTATGTTTTGTAAATCATTATTTGTCCTTTTATACTTTTTCTTTTGGCCATTGTGTTGTCTGTTCTTCTTTGATGTAAGGATTCTGATTACCCCTTTGGTATCTTCAAACTCATCTTAATACCGAGTGTTCTTTTTGTTTGATTATAAAAAAAAAAGATTACATTCTACCTCAGCACATTCCTATGAATAGCTAAGCCAACAAGACATACACCTTAATGAACCCCCAGATATTGTGCAACTTCAAACTTGTTATTTACCTTATTTAGTAATCATGCTTGTTACGTGCAACGTAATAATTTTGAGACTCACAATTAAGTTATCGGAATGACTTTTGGCTTCATTTGATTAGTATAACACCCGGTTTTAGTGGGGTTTGTGTTGTTCGGCCTTGTGTCCTTTTTCTTTTGATCATTGTGTTATCTGTCCTTTGATTTACGGCTTCTAATTACGTCTTTGGTATCTTCTAACTCTAGACCATTGTGTTATCTGTCCTTCGATTTACGGCTTCTGATTACTCCTTTGGTATCTTCAAGCTTTTCTTTCATGCAAGAAAGGTAACGCGACAGCTGTCACTAATGGAGTAGGAACTTCTGACCCTTCGGTTTTAGTGGTTACGTATTGTTTGATCTTTAGTTTTCTGTGTAGTTTTATTGGTTACGTATTGTTTGATCTTTAGTTTTCTGTGTAGTTTTATTGGTTACGTATTGTTTGATCTTTAGTTTTCTGTGTAGTTTTATTGGTTACGTATTGTTTGATCTTTAGTTTTCTGTGTAGTTTTATTGGTTACGTATTGTTTGATCTTTAGTTTTCTGTGTAGTTTTATTGGTTACGTATTGTTCGATCTTTAGTTTTCTGTGTAGTTTTATTGGTTACGTATTGTTCGATCTTTAGTTTTCTGTGTAGTTTTATTGGTTACGTATTGTTCGATCTTTAGTTTTCTGCGTAGTTTTTGTAGGTCATTGTTTGCCTATGTATTATCCCTCCTTCTTCGAATTACAGCTTCTCACTACCCCCTTTGATATCTTCACCTTTGTTTTACATCTTATTTACCCAAATATCTTCTGGAAGAGCAATATACCTGTGTTGATTTTCATTTGACTTTTGAATGTCATGAAATCAATACAAGAACAAAAATAAATATGCTATTACTGTGCATTGGATTCGAAATTAATGAAAATCATTTTATGTTTAAATGCAGGCAGCCATTTCACTCTTAGGGAAACATTCAACAGACATCTTTACCACGAGACAATAACTTTTAGATTGAAAACTGATACGTTTGTCCTCTGTGTTTCCAGTAATAATCATTACATTTCAGATCGGTAAGCATGACAATTACATTGCCCCTTTAAAAATCATGATAGTGTCTATCTAAAACAGTTCCTACATGAATTTTATTTAGTATCGAAAGTTGAAATTGAAGAAAAAAATGTCACTTGTAATTACATGATATGTCCCCAGTTTAAAAGTTTACAACACACTGTAAACTTCAAATTGAACAAATAAATTAATTAAAAGACAAAAAAAAAGAAATACCCAGATGGCCAGTAAATACAGAAGGCAGATCCGTATGGATTGCATAATCTTACGTCTACGTTACTCATAAGAAAAGTTCGAGAGTACAAAAGGGGTACCCAGAAGCCGTAAATAGAAGGACGTAAATAGAAGGACGGACAAGACAATAGCCAAAGGAAAAAAGACAAAGGTACAAACAATGATCTGCAACTCACTACACAGAACGCTTAAAATCGATCAACGCGAACCCAACTAAAAACTACGAATGACGTCCGGTGCTCCGGGAAGGTAAGCAGTTCCTGTTCCACTTGTGCCAACCGTCGCGTTAATTTTACTGCCGACTCAAAATAGGAATATCCTTAAACGTAAAACAAGGTAGCGTGTGCTATTACAAAGAGACACAGATGGAGTAAAATGTATCATCAACGAAGATCTCGTGTGATGGAATGTGTATTTGGATGTACGATCTAGTGTGATGAAAGATCTACTGAGAAAAAAGATCTAGTGTGATGAAAAATCTAATGAGAAAAAAGATCTAGTGAGGTAAAAAATCTAACGAGCAATAAGATCTAGTGTGATGAAAAATCTAATGAGAAAAAAGATCTAGTATGATGAAAAATCTAATGAGAATGAAGATCTAGTGTGATGACAAATCTACTGAGAAAAAAGATCTAGTGTGATGAAAAATCTAATGAGAAATAAGATATAGTGTGATGATAAATCTACTGAGAAAAAAGATCTAGTGTGATGATAAATCTAATGAGAAAAAAGATCTAGTGTGATGAAAAATCTAATGAGAAAAAAGATCTAGTGTGATGATAAATCTACTGAGAAAAAGATCTAGTGTGATGAAAAATCTAATGAGAAAAAAGATCTAGTGTGATGATAAATCTAATGAGAAAAAAGATCTAGTGTGATGATAAATCTAATGAGAAAAAACATCTAGTGTGATGAAAAATCTAATGAGAAAAAAGATCTAGTGTGATGATAAATCTAATGAGAAAAAAGATCTAGTGTGATGAAAAATCTAATGAGAAAAAGATCTAGTGTGGTAAAAAATCTACTGAGAAAAAAGATCTAGAGTGATGAAAAATCTAATGAGAAAAAAGATCTAGTGTGATGAAAAATCTAATGAGAAAAAAGATCTAGTGTGATGAAAAATCTAATGAGAAAAAAGATCTAGTGTGATGAAAAATCTAATGAGAAAAAAGATCTAGTGTGATGAAAAATCTAATGAGAAAAAAGATCTAGTGTGATGAAAAATCTAATGAGAAAAAAGATTTAGTGTGATGAAGAATCTAATGAGAAAAAAGATCTAGTGTGATGAAAAATCTAATGAGAAAAAAGATCTAGTGTGATGAAAAATCTAATGAGAAAAAAGATCTAGTGTGATGAAAAATCTAATGAGGAAAAACATCTAGTGTGATGAAAAATCTAATGAGAAAAAAGTGCTAGTGTGATGAAACATCTACTGAGAAAAAAGATCTAGTGTGATGAAAAATCTAATGAGAAAAAAGATCTAGTGTGATGATAAATCTAATGAGAAAAAAGATCTAGTGTGATGATAAATCTAATGAGAAAAAAGATCTAGTGTGATGAAAAATCTAATGAGAAAAAATATCTGGTGTGATGATAAATCTAATGAGAAAAAAGATTTAGTGTGATGAAAAATCTAATGAGAAAAAAGATCTAGTGTGATGAAAAATCTAATGAGAAAAACAATCTAGTATGATGATAAATCTAATGAGATAAAAGATCTAGTATGATGATAAATCTAATGAGAAAAAAGATCTAGTGTGATGAAAAATCTAATGAGAAAAAAGATCTAGTGTGATGAAAAATCTAATGAGAAAAAAGATCTAGTGTGATGAAAAACCTAATGAGAAAAAAGATCTAGTGTGGTGAAAAATCTAATGATAAAAAACATCTAGTGTGATGAAAAATCTAACGAGAAAAAAGATCTTGTGTGATGATAAATCTAATGAGAAAAGAGTTCTAGTGTGATGAAAGATCTAATGAGAAAAAAGATCTAGTGTGATGATAAATCTAATGAGAAAAAAGTTCTAGTGTGATGAAAGATCTAATGAGAAAAATGATCTAGTGTGATGAAAGATCTAATGAGAAAAAAGATCTAGTTTGATGAAAAATCTAATGAGAAAAAAGATCTAGTGTGATGAGAAAAAAGATCAAGTGTGATGAAAAATCTAATGAGAAAAAAGATCTAGTGTGATGAAAGATCTAATGAGAAATAAGATCTAGTGTGTTGAAAAATCTAATGAGAAAAAATATCTAGTGTGATGATAAATCTAATGAGAAATAAGATCTAGTGTGATGAAAAATCTAATGAGAAAAAAGATCTAGTGTGTTGAAAAATTTAATGAGAAAAATGATCTAGTGTGATGATAAATCTAATGAGAAAAAATATCTAGTGTGATGATAAATCTAATGAGAAAAAACATCTAGTGTGATGAAAAATCTACTGAGAAAAAAGATCTAGTGTGATGAAAAATCTAATGAGAAAAAAGATCTAGTGTGATGAAAAATTTAATGAGAAAAAAGATCTAGTGTGATGATAAATCTAATGAGAAAAAAGATCTAGTGTGATGAAAAATCTAATGAGAAAAAAGATCTAGTGTGATGAAAAATCTAATGAGAAAAAAGATCTAGTGTGAAATATGATTTCATTTAATGAACGATGTCCTGTGATGAACGATGTCCTGTGATGAACGATCTCATCTGATGAACGATGTCGTAGGGTAAAAGCTCTCGTGTGGTGACATATTTCGTGTGGTGACAGATCTCGCGTGATGACAGATCTTTATTTATCTTGTCTGATGAAAGATCTGCATGAACTGATGAAAATCATCTCCTTTTATTCTTTTTCGCAATGAAAATTAGATTTAAATCTTCCAAAAAGTATCCTTGTCAAGTTATGGTATCACAAGGTTTATCGCATCTACTTTACTAACCAATTAAATAATTACAGAGATAATACATACATGTATCCTCTATGGAAACATTACTACTTACAGCTGCCCTGAGTTTACATATCATATGATATAACAAATGGGATGAGTATAGAATAATGGCAGGTCGAGAAAGACATTATCGCCAGACATAATGTCGAGACTTTCATAAGTGATGCTATTGTTTTTATTGGTAACTCTATAATGTGTTTGACGTAAGTCACACTGACGGATGATTTTCAGTATCATAGTCAGGTCATTGATACAGACGAAATCGCCCGGTCAGATCTAAGGAATAAAATTTTTAAAAATATAAAAAATCCCACAGTGTCGGAACTATTCCAAAATCCAATAAAAATCGTAGAAAGAGGCAAAATGTATAGCCCTAACATAACACACAATAAAACGTAGATATCTAATTTAGTGCGCACAACGCGCTTCTGGAATAACTTTTATCAGATAATCTTAAAGTCGAAGGGTTGGAAAACCAAATACTTTTAGTTTTGGGAGCAAGCAAACCAAAGGCCTAAACAGGATAGCCAAACTCGGCTAATGTCGCCTATACAACACTCCTCACTCTTCTGGCTTGCTACAAACATTTCAATTTTCCAAATGGGAGTGAAAATGTTCAACTTACAGAAATTAGATTTATATCTTTTTGCACATTTTGCTAAGTTTCCACGTGGTTATATAATCACAGTTGTTTTTCCTAGTTGGAGTGCAAACCCAATAAAGCAGTTGACATCTTTGACGGCCCATTGTAACTACCTTAGATTTCCTACAGGATAATCAAGACAATATACACTTAACTTTGTCTACCAACTTAACTAACTATTAAATTAGTAGCCATATGACTTTACATTAGCACATTTCTATTGAGAGATTTCAATTTGTCGCTACAACTTTTAATTGCCTTGGGATTTCATACGATGAAGTGGAAGAGGAGTATTTAAATATATTTTCCTTTTTTATGTATTTGTCAATTCCCAAAGCCTCAAATTTTAGATTACTAAATGTAGCATTACTACATCTTAAAATAATCATATATTATTAAGGAGAATGCTAATATAAACGTAGATATCTAATTTAGAGCACATGACTCGTTTCTATGAAGATTTTCCACGGGTAAATCTCAAAGTCGAGAGATTATAAAAACCAAATAATTCAACAGTCTTTGAGAACAAGCAATAAAACAAAGTCGAGAGATTGTAAAAACCAAATAATTCAACAGTCTTTGAGAACAAGCAATAAAACAAAGTCCAGATATTGTAAAAAACCAAATAATTCAACAGTCTTTGAGAACAAGCAATAAAACAAAGTCGAGAGATTGTAAAAACCAAATAATTCAACAGTCTTTGAGAACAAGCAATAAAACAAGGTCCAGAGATTGTAAAAAACCAAATAATTCAACAGTCTTTGAGAACAAGCAATAAAAGAATAATTGAGCTTACTCAGCTCTGTGATTATAGAGAAATTAAAATCATTTTAAAATAAAATGTTTGAAGAATTCTAATTTACACAGGCATATTCTAAATGTAAATTCGATCATCTCTGTCATTTATTGGCACGACAAACGACAATGATCCAAGAAGAGTTTGAAGATACCAAAAGGGTAATAGGAATCCATAAATCAAAGAAAGACATGCAAATAATAGACAAGCTACAGATTTGATCACAATTTGCAACAAAGAACAACACTGATCTCAAGTACGAGAGAGTGCATATATTTCACTGTCATGTGATCTAATGATTTATATTATCGGTTATTAATATCGATTTTATGCAACATTAATTAACGACCCAGCAACCACATCAGCCAAATTTCCTATATCAAAATATCAGGCACGAATTCCGGAAATAATACACCCTATCATATCTTCAAATAAAACATTCCTACCATTAATAACATATAATACAACGTAGATACAGAATTCAGTGTGTATTGAGGCCTAAGGGAGGGTAATATATTAAGTTGTATCACATTTAGCTATAGCATTAGAGTGATAAACACATATACAGTCAAACCTGTATTAAGCGATCACCTTAGGAAACAAGCAAAAGTGGTCTTTTAAGACAGGTGACCTTTGAAAAGAGGCTCAATTCATATGAACTTTTCTGTGACAAGACAAGAAAAGGGTGACCTTTTAATACAGGTGACTGCTTAATAGAGGTGACCTCATGGGCAGGTTTGACGACTGTACATGTAATTACCAAGTTCATGGTTCACTAAAGGGCTATGCAGTATTCAGAGGAAGAGTGAGGATGTTGGAACCACCCCCTTTAAAATATACCAGAAAAACTTGATAATTTATCCTGAAATATAGACTTGAAACTTCCGCTTTTGAAGAGTCCTTGATTTCCATTTGCTGTTTACTTTCAGATGTTAAAATGCGAAGAACACTTCCGGTTCATAAGTATTTTTATTCAGTAGTCAGTAATTCATGGAACCTGACAGAATAAATTGTACCTCGACTGGTAGATCAATGACCCTAAATACCATGACAATACCATGACAATACCATGACAAAATGATTTATTGATTGTTGTTGGATGTCAAGTACATAGTATTTCAACAATTGCACTGACGAAAACAAATTTACAAACAATATCAAATAAGTCAAGCGAATCTTGGACATTTGCTTTAATTGCCATATGCATGGTGAAATAGTAGACAGAGCGGGGGCATTTTGTCTTGCAAGAACCCTTAAACGGCTACTCCGTGGTAAGCACGGAGCTGTTATAGCTTATCTTTTACGCATGGGGAAAGAGAGTGAAGACATAAAAAAACAGGAAGTGAAGTCTGGTGCTTTGGAAGGATAAGCAGTTCCTGCTCCACTAATGAACTTTGTTGTGTATTTGGTAACGACACGAGTCTCATGTAATGTGACGTTGTTCATATACGGAGCACCAAGGTATAGACGGTGCTAGAGTGTGCTGTGTGTTTGATTAGATCCATATAACTACTGAACGCCTAATTTGAATTTCTTTTACTTCGAATCAGATCAAATTAATCTTATTTATATATTCGGTGTTTCGTCGTTAGTGAAAATGAGGTAATGATAATTTATATATGTTCACGTATGAAATCAGGGTTTTCTAGCAGTAATCTATTTTTTTTCTAATGGCAATTATTTTTTTTCTAATGGTAATTAATTTTTTTCTAATGGTAATTATTTTTAAATTGATTGATTTAATATACACTACATTGACTTTTGTATTCTTATTAGATAAATTATATATCTAAATTTTAATTACACATGGATGCACGTTATTGCAAAGGAACTTATTAAAATATGTTTATATTTTTATCTCTGCCACTAGGCCACCTTTGCTGTCCATTTTTTCCTCACGGTACCGATGTCATATTAGAAATAATGCGACATGAACTTCGTTCTTTTTACTTTCTGGTATTGTAAAATGACATTGACATTTTATTACAAAAACCTTTTAATATAGCGTTGAACATTACATAAAATGTCCTGTCAAAATTGTTTTGCTGTCTTTTTAATTATTATATGGCAAATATATTACTCTTGTTCAATGTCATTAGCGGCCAAAGTTGTATGGCAACAAATTTAATTTGAAATTAAATATTCTTTTCATGTCGCGCTATTTTTAAAGTTTACGTCAATGATTAATAACTTGTTTAATGAAGAAAAAAAATAAGAATGAATGATGGTGTCATATTGATATTAAATTATGTAAATGCAAAGCTCATTATTTTGTAATTTGTTTTAATAAGCAGTACCAGGTTGGTTGATTTCAATAAAAACTGATAGTTATTATTGTTACACTTATAACAGACATTAAAATGGCACAATCAATTGATTTGGTGTTTGATTTACATGTTGATAATTACAATTTACATATTTTTATGCCATATTTGGCTAACGATGATTATATTAAATAATATCATTGGCTGATCATAATTTAGATGAAATGAATTTGTAAACAGAATGTGAATAGTAAAACAAACGTATTCAAGTGGAAAATTAAATGTTGAATTTTAGTTAAGTCTTGTGAACATCCTGGTCTTTAAATTGTTTATATTTACAATGGACAAGTTCAGAGATATTACCACAGTGTATGTATTACCATTTGGTTATTAAAAAGAGCATTCCTCCTTATATCGAAGAACGGTAGAAAAGACGGGAAACCGACAGTAAAATTAAAAATACTCCGCATAGTCAAATTAGTTCCATTATCCAATCAAAAAATCATAACCACAGCGGTAATATATATGCCCTTAGTACACATATGCCATTACAACATATGTTTGCTTGTAAGGAACAAATTAGTTTATGTGTGTCGAACCTCGCCTCTTACTGACATAATGCGGTAATTTTTTAGTTGCAAACAATGCGGAGTCATAATCTTGAATTTTATGCATACCATTTTTAATATTTATGACACAAAATATGCAGAATATTAGTTCAATAAATAAGGGTAATAACAAAATTACCGAACTCCGAACAATCTAACAAAGGGAAAGTCAAAACTCATAAGTATATAAACAGACAAAATCAGTCAACAACCGGAAAACTGTGAAAACCGTAATGACCCTGACCTGGTACAGGCATTTCTAAAGAAATGGTGGGTTGACTCAAATTTTAAAGCGTCAAACCCCCCCCCCCTTTCAAATGAGTGCCCGCTGACTTGAATCATTATCTAAATAATACACAAGGCCATTCGAAGACATAATAATACAATAATACTTCTTTAGTTAGTTTGTCTTTCAGACGTTTTTGTATAAATTCTGCCCCATAGGAATACATAGGAATACATGCAAAGATCGGTACAGTTTGTTTCCTTAGTTTAAATATGATCACAATAATGAACATCAACGTCTTTGCCTCAAAGTATCACTGAGGTTGCCATTAAATTGTGGGGGAAAAACACATTCCTCGTGAAAATATGGTTGACCGTAAATGTTGTAGTCTGAAATCTCTATTTAAAAAGTCAATATTTAAATTATATGCTTCCATCATTATATTGTCTAGTGTATGATCTACTCAATAAACAATGGCCATTTTGTTGAAGAAAATGATTTATTTTGAGCGAAAATGGAGAATTAATTCAGTTTTACTATCTTAAGTAGATATCACTGCTTTTTGTTTTGTTTATTCATATTTGATGAGACAATGGTTGTCTGTCATTAATACGTGTTTTGTCTTTGCACACAATTTCTATTTTTAAATACATTATGTAGACAATTTATGTAGTTTCAATTTATACATCATTAAAATGTATCTTAATAATACACCTATAGAATCATCAGAACGAGGAAGTAAGTGGTGTGTTTTATTTATAATACAGCTTATGGTGTCTGTCTTTCTTCGTTCTGATTACTCCTTTGGCATCTTCAAACTCTTCTTGTTTCTCTTTAGCCTGTATCAGAATTATCTCTAAAGCAGCAAACTCATAGATTGACTACAGTTAAACCTGTCTAAACCGAACCTTCTTCGGACCAAATTTTGTGTTCAGAATAGACAAGAGTTCGGTTTATACAGATTAAATTAACAAAGATTTTCTACATTATAATTTTATTTAAAGTTTGGTTTATGCAGGATTTCGGTTTATTCAGGGTTCGGTTTAGACAGATTTCACAGTACTTGAATTTCACTTACAGCTGTCACAAGGTGCAAATATAATTCAGTTCTGACAATTAAATACACGTTCATGTTTATTTACACATGCAATAGTTTTTGAAAAGATAAAAAAATGGAATATTTTTATTTGCAATTATTTTATACGAATTTCATGTATAAAAACTATGCATCTTTTGGCCATTTTGCTGTCTGTTCTTCTTCGCTATACGGAAGCTGATAACCCTCTTGGTATCTTCAAACTCTGTTTAGTGGGGTTCATGATTGCTCAATTTTTAGTTTTCGATGTAGTGTTTTGTAGGTCGTTGTTTGTCATTTTGTCCCTATTTTTTCTTTTGACAATTGCATTGTACCGTATGTCACTCGGCTTACGGCATCTGATTACCGCTTTGATATCTTTAAGCTCTTCTCATTCTCAAGCTCTAGGTGGAAAAAATGGCTTTAGGATATCAGAGCTGCAATTAGAAGACGTAATTCCAGGATGGACAGAAAATGTAATGCCGAAATAAAAATAAATAACAACAAGACATATAGGGTCTAACACCAGGAGAGTTGCAAGATGTTTGACTCTTTTTCTCACCCCTTTCTACCGTGTCAGTGTTTGTTTACTTTTGTGTAGTTTGGTGCACTACACAAGAAGAACAATGCACTAGACAAAAGTAACTACAAACCGGTAAGCATACTACCTGTTATTTCAAAATTCTTTGAACGGGCCATTCACGAACAGTTGACAGAATATTTTAACAATCACTTCCATCCATTTCTGTCAGCTTTCAGATCGGGCTACGGATGCAATACTACACTACTAAAAATTATAGAAGAGTGGAAACAGGCACTAGACCAAAATAAATACATTGCAGCAGTACTAATGGACCTGTCCTAGGCCTTTGATTGCCTACCACACAAATTATTATTACTCAAACTTGAAGCATATGGCATGTCAAAATCTGCATTACAGTTAATTGAAAACTACCTTACTAACAGGAAACAATGCGTCAAAGTTGGTACCACACTAAGTAACTGGCAAGACATCTACAAAGGCGTACCACCAGGTCAATTCTAGGTCCTGTACTATTTAACATCTTTTTAAACGACATTTTCACTTTACCACAAGCAGCACACTTTATAACTATGCAGACGACAACACTCTCGCACATGCAGATGATAATATTGATAAAGTAGTTGAACATTTAGAAAAAGACAGTTTGGCATTAATAGAATGGTTTTCATGTAACCAGATGAAGGCAAATCCTGATAAATTTCAGGCCATAGCTATTGGCAAACAATCAATGGATAAAAATATTGTTCTTGATTTAGCAGGAAATAAAATTAAATGTGAAAAAGAAGTAAAATTACTAGGGGTTACAATTGATTTTGAGGTTAAATTTAATTCTCATATTTCAAACATTTGTAAAAAAGCATCTAGGCAGTTAAATGTGTTAAAAAGGCTAGGTAAATATTTAAATAAATTGGGTAAATTAACCATATATCATTCATTCATATTGTCTAACTTTAACTTCTGTCCACTTTCATGGCACTTTTGTAGTGAAGCCAATACAAATAAAATAGAAAAAATTCAGGAGCGAGCACTAAGATTTATTTATAATGATTATAATAGTACATATGAAAACTTGTTAATAGTCTCTAAACTCCCAACATTAAAAGTGAGAAGACTGAGAACTATGGCCATTGAGGTTTATAAAATTCTACATCAAGAAAGTCCTTCATATTTACATGACTTAATCAAAATTAAAGATACTAAATATTGTTTTAGGTACGACAACATTACAGAAATCCCTTCAGTACGAACAACAAGGTATGGTCTAAAATCCTTTCGATATGCTGCTGCTAAACTGTGGAACGAGTTGCCAAACCACTTTGAACACAAACATCTTTTAATCAATTCAAAAATTTAATAAACTCATGGAATGGCAACTCGTGCCACTGCAATGCTTGCTGCTAGTATAATTTTTTCTAGAATAGACATTGCATGAAATTTGCCTTACTGCTGCCTTCTTGCTTTTGTATGCTTTTCAGTTTAACTTTATTTTATTTTAGTTTTTTATTTTAGTGCTTGGCTATTCTGCATGAATATTTTTAAAATATTTTTAAAGTATTCTTGAAATATTTTTGGAATATTTTTAAGATATGTTTTAGAGTGTGTTTTAGGAAGTACATAAATATTTTACTTTGTATGCTTTTCAATTTAACTTGTGCTTTATTTATTTTAGTGCTTGGCTATTTATGCATGAAAATTTTTAAAATGTTTTTAGAATATTTTTGGAATATGTTTTAAAAGTACATGAATATTTTATATGTGTTTTGAGTTTATTTCCTTAAAATTTGCATGAATGTACTTGTATGTGTAATGGGTGCTATAAATGTCCGCATCTATTTTGTGTTTTGACTTCTGGTCCTATGACAATAAGTACACAGAGAGGCACTGGCTGTAGAGGTCCAGAAGTCAAAACACAGAAATGTATGCATAAATATTATCCGGATATGTATTTAATTTTGTATTGTATGACATGTTTTATTGTGCTGTATTTAATTTATGTAATTTATTATGCATGTCGGTTTGAAAAGCTCTTGAGAGCTTATGTTGTATTGCTATAAAATGTACCGACTTTAAATAAAACTTTTTGATTTGATTTGATTTGAATTTGCGAACCGCATCACAGGACCAAAATGCTACGTAATAAAATAAAACAAGATTTTAATTTTACTACTTTAAAAGGGTTCAACATAATAAAGTTAACAACTTGAGATAGATTCTACAATACAAAAATATCCTGCACCTTTTACGGTGTTTGACTCTTTTTATCATCTCTTTCTATCGTGTCAGTATTATTTGTTTACTTTGAGGAAACATAGAGTGCTCTCCCTTCTTAGTAACTAACGTAATTAAAAAAAAATTACCTCCCTTTGACCAACGTCAAATAACCTTTGTTCAGGTATTTGTCGCTCTTGTAGTAACATTATATATAATATATTTATTGTATTTTATTGCGAAATACTTTAAAATACTGCCAAGACACGGATGCATATCTATAAAATGTATATGTGTATACCTAAATATAAACAGTTTGAGATATAAATTCTGTCATATATGTGAATTATTAACATCAAATACAATTGATATGCTATTCTTGGCTGAAACCAAAATTGACTTCCAATTCCCAGATGCACAATTTCAAGCAAACAATTATCACTTTTGGCGTGCTGATCGAACAGCGTACGGCGGAGGAATTGCTGCATATGTGAGATCAGACTTACCATGTGACCGCAATTAAATTCTTGAATTTAAAAATATAGAATCAATATGTATAGAAATATTAGTAGGTAATAAAAAATGGTTAATTTCAGGTGTCTACAGACCACAAACAATAAATGACAAAACTTGCAATGATGATTTTATTAAAACATGTGATAAAATTACAACAAAGTAGGATAATTTTATGTATATTGGTGATCTCAATTATGATTTTTTTAGATGAGAAAAAATGTGTACCATTGGTAAGTATTTGTGATATCTTAGATCTTACAAACCTGGTAAAAAGGCCAACATGTTTCACAAAGATAGCAGACCCTACTTTAAATGATGTTATATTAACTAATTCACCCAATAATTGTATGAATGTCTTAAATTTAAAATGTGGTATTAGTGATGTCCACAACTTAATTTCTGTGCAAATAAAGGGTAATATAAATCCTGCTAAAAAGAGTTTTAAGACATACAGGAATATTAAAAACTTTTCTGAAGAAAATTTTGTAAATGATCTAATGAAATCTGATTTGGATAAAATTACTGAAATTGAAGATGTAGAAGAAGCTTATAATAAATTTGAAGAAGCTATGGTCAATACTATTAATTAGCATGCTCCTATGAAGAAAAGGAAATCAATCTCAAAGCCAGCCCCTTTTATGAATAAAACCCGTAGAAGTGTTGTTTATAAAAAAAACGGATGACACATAATAAATTTTTAAAAGATAAAAGTAACAAAAATTGGGAGGCATATCGAAAGCAAAGAAATTTAGTAACAAAATAAAAAAAACAATCAGTTAGAACATATTTCTATGAAGGATGTGTTGACGGACCAAAATCTACTGACTTTTATCAAACAATTAAGCCATTTTTAACTAATAAGGGTAGTAATATAACTAAAGATATTATCTTAGAAGACAATAATAAGATCATAAACGACCAACTCCAAGTAGCAAATAATTTTAATATTTTTTTCATAAATGTAGCAAATGATATTGGTAATGATAATAATTTATCTGCCGAAGAACATCCAAGTATTAAAATTATAAAAGAAAATAAGAAAGAAATTCCTAAATTATTATTTCATGAAATTGAAAATGATTTTGTATCAAAGCAAATAAATAAAGCAAATTCAAAAAAAACAACCGGACGTGATGGTATTTCGGCAAAACTTCTAATATTTGCAAAACCAGTTATTGTTAAACCAATTACAAATTTAATAAATAAATCAATAAATAATTCCATTTTTCCAAAAAAATTAAAAGAAGCCGAAGTTGTACCCCTATTCAAGAAAAATAACCCTTTAGATAAATGCAATTATAGACCTGTAAGTGTCTTACCTACTATTTCAAAATGTTATGAAAGAGCAATATATGAGCAGACTGACCTTTTTTGACAAAGTTTTTCATCCTTCTCTGTCAGCATTCCGATCGGGTTATGGTTGCCAACCAGCTCTTCTAAAAATAATAGAAGATTGGAAAAAGGCCCTGGATGAGACTAAATTTGTAGCGACCATCCTCATGGATTTGTCAAAAGCTTTTGACTGCCTTCCCCATAAATTGTTAATAAATAAACTAGATGCATACGGAGTAAGTGAATCTGCATTGAAACTGATAAAATATTATCTCTCTAACAGAAAACAGTGTGTCAAAATCGGCAATATAATGAGCGAATGGGAAGACATATATAAAGATGCACCCCAAGGTTCTATTTTAGATCCTGTACTTTTTAAAATATTTATAAATGATATATCTATAATTATGCAGATGATAACACTTTGTCATATGAAGGCCACAATCTGGATCAATTAATCACAGTACTTGAATGAGACAGCCTAACGTTAATAGACTGGTTTACTGAAAACCAAATGAAAGCAAATCCAGACAAATTTCAAGCGATAGCAATTGGGAAAAAAACTAAAAATGAAAATATTTCTTTTAATCTTAATGGCAACATAATAAAATACGAAGATGAGGTAAAACTTTTGGGAGTCGCAATAGATTTTGAACTGAATTTTAATACTCATATAGCAAATATCTGTAAAAAAGCCTCAAGACAACTGAACATTTAAAAAAGAATTTGGTAAATACTTAGCAAAACTTGGTAGACTTACAATATACTACTCTTTTATTTTCTCGAACTTTAACTATTGCCCTGTAACATGGCACTTATGCAGTGAACAAAATACAAATACAATGGAAAAAATACAATTTACAGCTCTGAAATGTATCTATGATGATACTGACAGCACATATGAAGAACTTTTAACAAAATCCAAATTACCCACTTAAAAAATCAGGCGAATTAGAACTATAGCCATTGAAACATTCAAAATTGTCAATAAAACCAGTCCTTTGTACTTACATGATTTAATTACATTTAAACAAAGTAAATATTCTTTCAGATACCAAAATACTGCTAGTATACCATCAACCAGAACTACTAGGTATGGTATTAAAACGTTTAAATATTTTGCTGCCAAAACATGGAATGAGCTACCAAATCACTTTAAATTGGACAATTCTTTTAAACAATTCAAAAATTTGATTAATTCATGGAATGGTAGCTCATGCCACTGTAATGCTTGTAGATAGCTTTAAAGCATAATTTTATTTATTTATTTGTTTTGTTTATCTGTGATGCTTTTGAAATCTGTGCTTTGTCTTTAATTATAGTTACTTTTTAGGCTGCTAATTTTAATTTATTTACTTGAAATTTTAATGAGTTTAAATTATATTTAATATAGATGTTTTAATTTTTGCTAGTATTTTGATGTGTGTTGTTTTGTTATATGTATAGTCGATTTGAAAAGCACTGTAGAGCTTGTGTTTTATGTATGTTATGATATGTATCGACTTTAAATAAAACTTTATTTATTTATTGTTATTTATTATTTATAAATCGACAGTTTAATTCAACAATGGAAAACAATTTTGCGGGAATAAGGGAGTGTAGCTTGTCTTACCCAGGAGCCGGGGTAAGATAGAAAAATCTTTTTCACCTAAATTAACGGACTACTTTATCCAAGGGGTGAGAAAAACAACTGTCGACAAAATACAACGAAAAAAACAAAAGATTGGGCAAAGCGAATCCGAGTAAAGAAACGTGGACGAACTCAGGTGATCCGGAAGGGTTAGCTTTATTTGTTTGTTCTGTTGTCATCAGCCGTGTTACTGTTAAATGACAAGAACATCATGTGATATGGAAATCATTCTGAACCCCAGTTCACTTGTATAACAAATAAATATGAACTCCCTATAAAACAAATGGAGGTAAGGACGAATCGGACATCGTTTTTACGCACACATCATACTAAAAAGATACTAGAGAGGTAATCAGAATCCGACAACACAATCAAAACTCAAAACAGGATAAATTCAGCAAAAACGGTATACTTTAATTTGAGTTTGCAGATGTCACAACTACGGAAACTGATTTAATTTAAGACCGAATGTAGTTTTATTATTGAAGTAGCCATTTATATGAAATTTGACCTTGTGAACTTTGTGTTGATGATTGAATTTTGTAATCATTTTCTTGCAATAGATTGTGTTATGTTTATTGAATTACATTTTTTCGTGTACTGATATTATACTTCCTTTTAGTAAAGTGTATGTAACCAAGCCAGGAAGATATTTGTTGTTGTGGTATCTATATTGTCTATTCCTACGATGTATTATTGCATTGTAGAACTGTTCGGACAGTGTGATATATTTATTGTAGAACTGTTCGGACAGTGTGATATATTTATTGTAGAACTGTTCGGACAGTGTGTTATATTTATTGTAGAACTGTTCGGACAGTGTGATATATTTATTGTAGAACTGTTCGGACAGTGTGATATATTTATTGTAGAACTGTTCGGACAGTGTGATATATTTATTGTAGAACTGTTCGGACAGTGTGATATATTTATTGTAGAACTGTTCGGACAGTGTGTTATATTTATTGTAGAACATTTCGGACAGTGTGATATATTTATTGTAGAACTGTTCGGACAGTGTGATATATTTATTGTAGAACTGTTCGGACAGTGTGATATATTTATTGTAGAACTGTTCGGACAGTGTGATATATTTATTGTAGAACTGTTCGGTCAGTGTGATATATTTATTGTAGAACTGTTCGGACAGTGTGTGATATTTATTGTAGAACTGTTCGGACAGTGTGATATATTTATTGTAGAACTGTTCGGACAGTGTGATATATTTATTGTAGAACTGTTCGGACAGTGTGATATATTTATTGTAGAACTTTTCGGACAGTGTGATATATTTATTGTAGAACTGTTCGGACAGTGTGATATATTTATTGTAGAACTGTTCGGACAGTGTGATATATTTATTGAAGAACTGTTCGGACAGTGTGATATATTTATTGTAGAACTGTTCGGACAGTGTGTGATATTTATTGTAGAACTGTTCGGACAGTGTGATATATTTATTGTAGAACTGTTCGGACAGTGTGATATATTTATTGTAGAACTGTTCGGACAGTGTGATATATTTATTGTAGAACTTTTCGGACAGTGTGATATATTTATTGTAGAACTGTTGGGACAGTGTGATATATTAATTGTAGAACTGTTCGGACAGTGAGATATATTTATTGTAGAACTGTTCGGACAGTGTGATATATTTATTGTAGAACTGTTCGGACAGTGTGATATATTTATTGTAGAACTGTCCGGACAGTGTGATATATTTATTGTAGAACTGTTCGGACAGTGTGATATATTTATTGTAGAACTGTTCGGACAGTGTGATATATTTATTGTAGAACTGTTCGGACAGTGTGATATATTTATTGTAGAACTGTTCGGACAGTGTGATACATTTATTGTAGAACTGTTCGGACAGTGTGATATATTTATTGTAGAACTGTTCGGACAGTGTGATATATTTATTGTAGAACTGTTGGGACAGTGTGATATATTAATTGTAGAACTGTTCGGACAGTGTGATATATTTATTGTAGAACTGTTCGGACAGTGTGATATATTTATTGTAGAACTGTTCGGACAGTGTGATATATTTATTGTAGAACTGTTCGGACAGTGTGATATATTTATTGTAGAACTGTTCGGACAGTGTGATATATTTATTGTAGAACTGTTCGGACAGTGTGATATATTTATTGTAGAACTGTTGGGACAGTGTGATATATTTATTGTAGAACTGTTCGGACAGTGTGATATATTTATTGTAGAACTGTTCGGACAGTGTGTGATATTTATTGTAGAACTGTTCGGACAGTGTGATATATTTATTGTAGAACTGTTCGGACAGTGTGATATATTTATTGTAGAACTGTTCGGACAGTGTGTGATATTTATTGTAGAACTGTTCGGACAGTGTGATATATTTATTGTAGAACTTTTCGGACAGTGTGATATATTTATTGTAGAACTGTTGGGACAGTGTGATATATTTATTGTAGAACTGTTCGGACAGTGTGATATATTTATTGTAGAACTGTTCGGACAGTGTGTGATATTTATTGTAGAACTGTTCGGACAGTGTGATATATTAATTGTAGAACTGTTCGGACAGTGAGATATATTTATTGTAGAACTGTTCGGACAGTGTGATATATTTATTGTAGAACTGTTCGGACAGTGTGATATATTTATTGTAGAACTGTCCGGACAGTGTGATATATTTATTGTAGAACTGTTCGGACAGTGTGATATATTTATTGTAGAACTGTTCGGACAGTGTGATATATTTATTGTAGAACTGTTCGGACAGTGTGATATATTTATTGTAGAACTGTTCGGACAGTGTGATACATTTATTGTAGAACTGTTCGGACAGTGTGATATATTTATTGTAGAACTGTTCGGACAGTGTGATATATTTATTGTAGAACTGTTGGGACAGTGTGATATATTAATTGTAGAACTGTTCGGACAGTGTGATATATTTATTGTAGAACTGTTCGGACAGTGTGATATATTTATTGTAGAACTGTTCGGACAGTGTGATATATTTATTGTAGAACTGTTGGGACAGTGTGATATATTTATTGTAGAACTGTTCGGACAGTGTGATATATTTATTGTAGAACTGTTCGGACAGTGTGTGATATTTATTGTAGAACTGTTCGGACAGTGTGATATATTTATTGTAGAACTGTTCGGACAGTGTGATATATTTATTGTAGAACTTTTCGGACAGTGTGATATATTTATTGTAGAACTGTTCGGACAGTGTGATATATTAATTGTAGAACTGTTCGGACAGTGTGATATATTTATTGTAGAACTGTTCGGACAGTGTGATATATTTATTGTAGAACTGTTGGGACAGTGTGATATATTTATTGTAGAACTGTTCGGACAGTGTGATATATTTATTGTAGAACTGTTGGGACAGTGTGATATATTTATTGTAGAACTGTTCGGACAGTGAGATATATTTATTGTAGAACTGTTCGGACAGTGTGATATATTTATTGTAGAACTGTTCGGACAGTGTGATATATTTATTGTAGAACTGTCCGGACAGTGTGATATATTTATTGTAGAACTGTCCGGACAGTGTGATATATTTATTGTAGAACTGTTCGGACAGTGTGATATATTTATTGTAGAACTGTTCGGACAGTGTGATATATTTATTGTAGAACTGTTCGGACAGTGTGATACATTTATTGTAGAACTGTTCGGACAGTGTGATATATTTATTGTAGAACTGTTCGGACAGTGTGATATATTTATTGTAGAACTGTTGGGACAGTGTGATATATTAATTGTAGAACTGTTCGGACAGTGTGATATATTTATTGTAGAACTGTTCGGACAGTGTGATATATTTATTGTAGAACTGTTCGGACAGTGTGATATATTTATTGTAGAACTGTTCGGACAGTGTGATATATTTATTGTAGAACTGTTCGGACAGTGTGATATATTTATTGTAGAACTGTTCGGACAGTGTGATATATTTATTGTAGAACTGTTGGGACAGTGTGATATATTTATTGTAGAACTGTTCGGACAGTGTGATATATTTATTGTAGAACTGTTCGGACAGTGTGTGATATTTATTGTAGAACTGTTCGGACAGTGTGATATATTTATTGTAGAACTGTTCGGACAGTGTGATATATTTATTGTAGAACTGTTCGGACAGTGTGTGATATTTATTGTAGAACTGTTCGGACAGTGTGATATATTTATTGTAGAACTTTTCGGACAGTGTGATATATTTATTGTAGAACTGTTGGGACAGTGTGATATATTTATTGTAGAACTGTTCGGACAGTGTGATATATTTATTGTAGAACTGTTCGGACAGTGTGTGATATTTATTGTAGAACTGTTCGGACAGTGTGATATATTAATTGTAGAACTGTTCGGACAGTGAGATATATTTATTGTAGAACTGTTCGGACAGTGTGATATATGTATTGTAGAACTGTTCGGACAGTGTGATATATTTATTGTAGAACTGTCCGGACAGTGTGATATATTTATTGTAGAACTGTTCGGACAGTGTGATATATTTATTGTAGAACTGTTCGGACAGTGTGATATATTTATTGTAGAACTGTTCGGACAGTGTGATATATTTATTGTAGAACTGTTCGGACAGTGTGATACATTTATTGTAGAACTGTTCGGACAGTGTGATATATTTATTGTAGAACTGTTCGGACAGTGTGATATATTTATTGTAGAACTGTTGGGACAGTGTGATATATTAATTGTAGAACTGTTCGGACAGTGTGATATATTTATTGTAGAACTGTTCGGACAGTGTGATATATTTATTGTAGAACTGTTCGGACAGTGTGATATATTTATTGTAGAACTGTTGGGACAGTGTGATATATTTATTGTAGAACTGTTCGGACAGTGTGATATATTTATTGTAGAACTGTTCGGACAGTGTGTGATATTTATTGTAGAACTGTTCGGACAGTGTGATATATTTATTGTAGAACTGTTCGGACAGTGTGATATATTTATTGTAGAACTTTTCGGACAGTGTGATATATTTATTGTAGAACTGTTCGGACAGTGTGATATATTAATTGTAGAACTGTTCGGACAGTGTGATATATTCATTGTAGAACTGTTCGGACAGTGTGATATATTTATTGTAGAACTGTTGGGACAGTGTGATATATTTATTGTAGAACTGTTCGGACAGTGTGATATATTTATTGTAGAACTGTTCGGACAGTGTGATACATTTATTGTAGAACTGTTCGGACAGTGTGATATATTTATTGTAGAACTGTTCGGACAGTGTGATATATTTATTGTAGAACTGTTGGGACAGTGTGATATATTAATTGTAGAACTGTTCGGACAGTGTGATATATTTATTGTAGAACTGTTCGGACAGTGTGATATATTTATTGTAGAACTGTTCGGACAGTGTGATATATTTATTGTAGAACTGTTCGGACAGTGTGATATATTTATTGTAGAACTGTTCGGACAGTGTGATATATTTATTGTAGAACTGTTCGGACAGTGTGATATATTTATTGTAGAACTGTTGGGACAGTGTGATATATTTATTGTAGAACTGTTCGGACAGTGTGATATATTTATTGTAGAACTGTTCGGACAGTGTGTGATATTTATTGTAGAACTGTTCGGACAGTGTGATATATTTATTGTAGAACTGTTCGGACAGTGTGATATATTTATTGTAGAACTGTTCGGACAGTGTGTGATATTTATTGTAGAACTGTTCGGACAGTGTGATATATTTATTGTAGAACTTTTCGGACAGTGTGATATATTTATTGTAGAACTGTTGGGACAGTGTGATATATTTATTGTAGAACTGTTCGGACAGTGTGATATATTTATTGTAGAACTGTTCGGACAGTGTGTGATATTTATTGTAGAACTGTTCGGACAGTGTGATATATTAATTGTAGAACTGTTCGGACAGTGAGATATATTTATTGTAGAACTGTTCGGACAGTGTGATATATTTATTGTAGAACTGTTCGGACAGTGTGATATATTTATTGTAGAACTGTCCGGACAGTGTGATATATTTATTGTAGAACTGTTCGGACAGTGTGATATATTTATTGTAGAACTGTTCGGACAGTGTGATATATTTATTGTAGAACTGTTCGGACAGTGTGATATATTTATTGTAGAACTGTTCGGACAGTGTGATACATTTATTGTAGAACTGTTCGGACAGTGTGATATATTTATTGTAGAACTGTTCGGACAGTGTGATATATTTATTGTAGAACTGTTGGGACAGTGTGATATATTAATTGTAGAACTGTTCGGACAGTGTGATATATTTATTGTAGAACTGTTCGGACAGTGTGATATATTTATTGTAGAACTGTTCGGACAGTGTGATATATTTATTGTATAACTGTTGGGACAGTGTGATATATTTATTGTAGAACTGTTCGGACAGTGTGATATATTTATTGTAGAACTGTTCGGACAGTGTGTGATATTTATTGTAGAACTGTTCGGACAGTGTGATATATTTATTGTAGAACTGTTCGGACAGTGTGATATATTTATTGTAGAACTTTTCGGACAGTGTGATATATTTATTGTAGAACTGTTCGGACAGTGTGATATATTAATTGTAGAACTGTTCGGACAGTGTGATATATTCATTGTAGAACTGTTCGGACAGTGTGATATATTTATTGTAGAACTGTTGGGACAGTGTGATATATTTATTGTAGAACTGTTCGGACAGTGTGATATATTTATTGTAGAACTATTCGGACAGTGTGTGATATAATTTGTTTTGTTTTTCATGTTGTTTGCTCATTCCTTGGCGAAAATGACGTCACATTATGCCATTGACCAATAAATGCTTAACATTTGTCATATTAATAAAATGATTGGAGGTGAAGCTAACCATAAATAATCCTCGGGATTCTACATAGACTTTAATGCAAATTATAAAAAAATACTTAATATCCATTACTTGATTAACAGAAGTTAATTATAACAATATATTATACTTTACGTTTATGTTTTCACTATTTGTCTTTATTAGTGAGCCGGTCACTATAGCAGTATATTGACCGGGCCCGGTCAATATAATGTTTTCTTCCGGATTTTGTCCGAACTCGTTTTTGGCCTTAGATATACAATAGCAAGTATTGAGTATAATATAACAAATAGTTCATGTAACTTCGGGCCAAATGGCCCTCAGTGCCATTAACTATTTGTTAATTACATTATGGATAAGCATCTAATTTGCCATTAAGATATAGATAAAATCCCGAGGATACCTGCTGGTGTCACTTCCTTCAAGTATCTAATGCCAAGCTATCCGGTTGAGGTTATATTGTTACCGAATGTGTTTGTAAAGCAATTTGACCACACCCGAATACATCAGAAGAATGCAATGTAGGACATTCAAATAATGAGCTGATTATAAAACTTTGACATAAACTTATCGGGTTTCTGGAATAATAATCTTCATCGTGTATACTCTAAGTAAACAGATTGAAAAACCAAATAAATCAAAAACCTTTGGAAGCGAAAAATCAAACGGCTTACACTGATTGTACAACATCGGCTATGGCAACATGTGCTGGGGGAGAAGAACCTTAGATTGAAAAATAATTATATTTTTTACCAACTGTAAATTTCAATAATATATTTATATATAGATAATATAAGCCATGTCTGTGCCGAAAAACGTATAGTAATAAATAGTTTGTCTGCCATATTATGCATTAAGTTGGACTCATGTGTAATCCGCATTTAGAAATGTGATGTTATTTATATGAGGTCATGAATTTGACCTTATTGAACAGATTTGTGTCCTATTGATGTCGCTGTACATTCCTTAAACGTGCGATTTTATACCCTTCTTGAGCCTCTGGCTAATTGAAAAAGATATTCATCATTCTATATACACTTTAGAAGATGTATCATTGTATCATTTAATGTGAGGTGATATAATATTGCATATTGTTGGGGGTGTATGCCACACGTTGTACGACAACAAGCACATCATCTAATTTACATTTGAAACTCCCTTATCTTCCGAATGGAAACAATTAGCTCTAGATTAATCTGTCGATGTTAGTCTCACACATGTAAATAGCAGGAAATGTTGTCATTAAGATCATTGTGTCACATTCAATTGGCTTAACTGAGATTGTCTAATGCTTTTAATGTCAAACGGAAATCTTTAATCAGATATAACACTGGTACTATGTTTTATTTTAAGTCAAGAATGAATTTTAAATTAATCCGTAAATGAGCCTAAAAGTAACATATAAACAGGCTTAGATTTTAACAAATTACAAAAAATGTATGTGTTTTCCCATTATTTTGGTTTTGTTTGTTATTTCCGATATTATGGATATGGAAATAAATGTAAAAGTTTCCTGGCTCATAATTTCTGTAGGATCGTTGTTATCAATATAGCGACTCGTCAATTGGTTTTGAGGATTGTCCTTGGAAAACTTGCAACTCATCTAGTGTTGCGAGTCGTCGTAAATAAGCTAACAACTCACAGCTTTGAATGTCGTCTTATCTACTTATTATATTATTTACATTTCCAGCTTTTTATATTACATAGCTGATAACATTTAGAAATACATGAAAAATTGATGTAAGAAAAGTTTTAAGATACAAAGGGGCAATAAGAAGTTAGAAATCGAAGAATGACATAGAATAGAATGGCCAAAAGTAAGAGAACAACAGCACCACGAACCCCCCAAAAAAGTGGGGAATCTGAACTTATAAGGTTAAGTAATTCTCCCACCACAAGTGGCATCCGTCGTATTACTCTCGTTAGAAACCCTGTCATAAATCATGAACGAGGAAAGGGTCGGTAGAAACCCGGTGATAAGTCAAGAACGAGAAAGGGGTCGGTAGAAACCCGGTGATAAGTCATGAACGAGAAAGGGGTCGGTAGAAACCCGGTGATAAGTCATGAACGAGAAAAGGGTCGGTAGAAACCCGGTGATAAGTCATGAACGAGGAAAGGGTCGGTAGAAACCCGGTGATAAGTCATGAACGAGAAAGGGGTCGGTAGAAATCCGGTGATAAGTCATGAACGAGAAAAGGGTCGGTAGAAACCCGGTGATAAGTCATGAACGAGAAAAGGGTCGGTAGAAACCCGGTGATAAGTCATGAACGAGGAAAGGATCGGATTGTGATTGCCATAAGCGGAACATATCGTGGTCATTTGTGACACATATATTCCGTAGCGAATGCCTCCTAGTCATGGTGGCGACCGCAAAACTTTCGAACATAACGACTAGGAAACATTGGTTCAGTAGCTTCCTTGTTAGTAGCAACCCTCTATCAGCGAAATCAGGATATGACAGAAATACTTACAATCAACACGAAAACAGGAACATTTACAATATACGGATGATTGGTATCTACAAACTCTTCTTGCAAAGCCACAAAACCCTCGCTTGGAAACCATGGCGACTTATTGTGAGGTCATTGCAAACGGTATGATGTCAATGACTACAAACGAGCAAAAGCTATGAGCTATGACTGCTCAAATAGCATATCTCCAACATAAAATAACATATCTTGCAAGAAATTGCTGAATAATATTTTGTTGATATGGCGCATGGTAATAAAAAAAAAACATTTAAGATTTATATGAGAATGGCATTGATTGAAAAACTGACAATTATTATCATCAAGTGTAAAATAAATATTGAAATTGTTGAAACATTGATAAAGTACTGAATATATCAATATTATAAAGTAATCATATATCATGCTCAACAAAGAGAATGCTGGATATGTTCTCATCAATTAATGTATATTGGTGAAATATGATTAAATTATTCATATACATAAGTGCCATATAGTTCTGTATTGTTCTTTCATGTTTGTCAAATCTATCAAGTTATTTATTGAAAGATTGTATTGATATATCTAACTAAACACATTGCTTCTCTTTGTATTGCAATGGATTGTTGGCTGGTTATTAGTACATTAAGTTCAGATAAAGTGTAACTGATGTACAGCAGCCAGTTCTTGTCATTTGTATAAACAATATTTTGCTATAATTACAGTATGGTTCTTTATCCCTGTTACTAGTCATCGGGGAGGGGAGGGGAGGCTTATGTTTTACCCATGTCAGTATGTTTCGTACTTGATTCTTCTCAATGATGCGAACACTACTTTAACGAACCCTTTGAAATTGGCACACAAGGTAATGGATCATAAAAGGAAGGCCACTTTGGATTCCGCGGCTTACCATTATTTTTTCGTTTTTTGAGTTATGCCCCTGTTTTCTTTAGCTACAAGGTGTGGACATCCGTGTCCTATGGATATATTCTGCCATATTTGGCTTTCTTTTCAAATCGTTCGTATTTCACCGACGAGCGTGAATCCCGATATCAAAGCACTATTTGTGTGCAATTGCTTTGACACATCAGAAATGACTAGCAATTATTCCGAACAATATAGCAAATGCATGAATATAGACATGTCGACGAGACTGGGTACTAAGTGACATGCGAGCACCAGTCAGTACAAAGCCAGTATTACCAAGTTGAAACAAATGCTCTTGTAATGGGTGAGCATGTATACAATATAACCAACAAAAATACAACCAAACGGGTGACAAAGTTCAGCTCAAAGCCTAACATTATAGTTCGATAAACATGAAATTCCACAACAACTTCTAGTTGACAACATATTATCCGGTATAATCGATATCCTCCGACTATCTAATAACACTGGTTACAATGTGATATTTCGGAAACGATTTTAAGGTAACAGACTCTTGGACGTTATTACTGTAAATATGCTGTCTGTAATGATCTGAGAGAGTGCTGGACGTTATTACTGTAAATATGCTGTCTGTAATGATTTGAGAGGGTGTTGGACGTTATTACTGTAAATATGCTGTCTGTAATGATCTGAGACACGGAAATACTCTATAGATCAACAAACGCAAAATGACCTCCGTGCACTGAGATGTAAACTCCGTGCAATACTGAGATGTAAACTCCGTGCAATACTGAGATGTAAACTCCATACAATACTGAGATGTAAACTCTGTGCAATACTGAGATGTAAGCTCCATACAATACTGAGATGTAAACTCCGTGCAATACTGAGATGTAAGCTCCATACAATACTGAGATGTAAACTCCATACAATACTGAGATGTAAACTCCATACAATACTGAGATGTAAACTCTGTGCAATACTGAGATGTAAACTCTGTGCAATACTGAGATGTAAGCTCCATACAATACTGAGATGTAAACTCCGTGCAATACTGAGATGTAAACTCCATACAATACTGAGATGTAAACTCCATACAATACTGAGATGTAAACTCTGTGCAATACTGAGATGTAAGCTCCATACAATACTGAGATGTAAATTCCGTGCAATACTGAGATGTAAACTCCATACAATACTGAGATGTAAACTCCATACAATACTGAGATGTAAACTCCATACAATACTGAGATGTAAACTCCATACAATACTGAGATGTAAACTCCATACAATACTGAGATGTAAACTCCATACAAAACTGAGATGTAAACTCCATACAAAACTGAGATGTAAACTCCATACAAAACTGAGATGTAAACTCCATACAATACTGAGATGTAAACTCCATACAAAACTGAGATGTAAACTCCATACAATACTGAGGTGTAAACACCATACAATACTGAGATGTAAACTCCGTGCAATACTGAGATGTAAACTCCGTGCAATACTGAGATGTAAACTCCATACAAAACTGAGATGTAAACTCCATACAATACTGAGGTGTAAACTCCATACAATACTGAGATGTAAACTCCGTGCAATACTGAGATGTAAACTCCATACAAAACTGAGATGTAAACTCCATACAATACTGAGATGTAAACTCCATACAATACTGAGATGTAAACTCCGTGCAATACTGAGGTGTAAACTCCATACAATACTGAGATGTAAACACCATACAATACTGAGATGTAAACTCCGTGCAATACTGAGATGTAAACTCCGTGCAATACTGAGATGTAAACTCCATACAATACTGAGATGTAAACTCCATACAATACTGAGATGTAAACTCCATACAATACTGAGATGTAAACTCCATACAATACTGAGATGTAAACACCATACAATACTGAGATGTAAACTCCATACAATACTGAGATGTAAACTCCATACAAAACTGAGATGTACACTCCATACAATACTGAGATGTAAACTCCGCGCAATACTGAGATGTAAACTCCATATAATATTGAGATGTAAACTCCATACAATACTGAGATGTAAACTCCATACAATACTGAGATGTAAACTCCATACAATACTGAGATGTAAACTCCGTGCAATACTGAGATGTAAACTCCATACAATACTGAGATGTAAACTCCATACAATACTGAGATGTAAACTCCATACAAAACTGAGATGTAAACTCCGTGCAATACTGAGATGTAAACTCCGTGCAATACTGAGATGTAAACTCCATATAATACTGAGATGTAAACTCCATACAATACTGAGATGTAAACTCCATACAATACTGAGATGTAAACTCCATACAATACTGAGATGTAAACTCCGTGCAATACTGAGATGTAAACTCCATACAATACTGAGATGTAAACTCCATACAATACTGAGATGTAAACTCCATACAAAACTGAGATGTAAACTCCATACAATACTGAGATGTAAACTCCGCGCAATACTGAGATGTAAACTCCATGCAATACTGAGATGTGAACTCCGTGCAATACTGAGATGTAAACATAGCATGATACATACCTTATGTAAAGTTATGAGATTTTATTATGCACATTTTGATGTATTATAGTACATGTCAACACATGGTGTGTTTCTTATAAATATTGATTTTAGTACATATTGTATTTTATAATAACACATATTCATCATTTGCGCTTTGTCATGATAATCATTTGATAGACGTCATCATTTGAGTATATGAACAAACTGTATGAGACAAGAGTACATAACTGAGAAGAGAATTCGAGAAATTTACAATCCTGATGCAGAAAAAAGCGTATTACAAGCACTACGTGAAACATTACATACATGCTAGCACCACACAAATCACAACGAAAACAGGAAGTAAGACCATGTATTTCAGAAAGAGTGGGAGTTTTAAGTCATATTTCACAATGTTAATTAGAATAACAGCTACCTATTAATTTTGTTTACATTATTCGTTTGAATGCTTTAGGTGTCAAACCAGTAATTCAACCAATCAGAGCTAAGAACATATAGGGTTTAAAGAAAAAGGTTCCTTTCACTTTGTTGTATTGTGACAAATACTGAATGGAATGGAATAATTAAATTGATTATTGAAGTTAAATGTATAAGGATTATGTTGAGCTCAAATTTGATTGATTTAGTTGTATTTTAATATGGATATGGAGGATTTGATGCATGACCTATAAATAGGTAATTTCTGGGGGATGACAGAGCTATTTTTAGAGTAGGTATGTTCCATAGCCTGGCATTTCACTGCAAGACTTTAAACATGGCCCGATATTTTGACAGAACGTAGAGGAATCATGGACGTTTCAGAAAATGTATGATCTTCGAAACGGTAAACTTAAGATAAAATGGCCAGGTAGGCTCGAAAAAACACAAATTTAGTAGAAAACCTTAAAGAAATTAATTATATGTTTCACACCTTAAGTTAAAAAACATCAAATTGAACTTTTGTTGCTATCATGTTCAAATTAGCCTAATAATGTCACAACAGACACAGAGTGACATTTTTCACACAAAAATGTTACAAAATACATTGTGGTGTCAGATTACATGGTCAAAATGCATGTTATGTAATATTTTGGAATATTGCTCCCAAACACTGGATATACATGGACAGAGGGTATTGCAACTCATTTTATTTTTATCTATGACTTTATAATTATCGGGAATATGTTATTGAATGTGTTTTTGCAGTAGAATATAATATTGAAAATATGGTTGATATTAAGAATTTAAAAAATTTCATCATGCACCAGTTTGTTGACTTCAAATATAGAATATGGCGATATCATGATTGGATTTTTTTTCAATCCTACAATTTTTTCCTGGTAAATTTTGATAATTTCAGTTAGAATACATGTACAATGTACTCATAAAATAATATAAGGCTATAGAGAGCAGTTTTAATTGAAAATTATGTAGTAAAAACCTGATAATTTAAGTGATCCCAGAAAAATTATTTTCACTGCTTTGCATTTTCTGTAAATTTTTCAAATTGTCAATTTGGATTTCATGTTTTAGAGTATTATTTGGCTGTAACAGTACATTTGAACATCCAGCTTACTTGAACAGTGGGAAAAAATGATGTGGAAGCATATATTGATTGAGTTTTGGGGGAAATTATAGTTTTGTACCATAAGAAATTCCAAAACTTGAATTTCAATAAATCATATTTTTGCATATTTGATGGAATTAGAAGGAATTTCAACTGTAGATCTATATACAAAAACTTATTTTATGCCTTAAACTACATAATTTATGGGGTTAAAGCATGAATTAACAAAATTAAGAATGATGTGAACTGATTTTATGGGACAAAAAAAGGGGGGGGCTAAATGTAAACATTTCATAGTATTTAGCTATTAAATATACAACTGAGGCATATATATGTGTAGAAATTGCTTATTATGTTAGAAATTAGCTTAATAACTGTAATATATAAGAGAATAGGTAAGCTTTGGTATATTACACAGTCTGAACTCAACAGCTGTAAATGGAGATGTTTTCATTAAAAATCTTCAAGGGGGTACCTTTGCATTTGAACACTTATACTTGCAAATATTAGACAGCCACATACCTTATGAGGTTTTTTGTGGTTGATATTGCATAAGGAATAGAAATAAGGCCAATAAAGGGTTGGAGAAGCAAGTTTTGTTGTCAAACTAGTAATTCAACCAATTAGAGCTAAGAACATATACAAAAGTAGTCCCTTTTAAAGAAAAAGGTTCCTTTCACTTTGTTGTATTGTGACAAATACTGAATGGAAAACCACAAATTTAGTAGAAAACCTTAAAGAAATTAATTATAGGTTTCACACCTTTAGAGGATACACAAGTATTCCGTATTCATCAACCAAATCAAGTTGCAGAACGTAGAATTTCTGAAGAGATAATCTATTTTGATTTCTTGTAACCTTTGTTATGTAGTTAAGTTCTCTGAAATTGTAAATATAGAGAATAACCATAGAATAGCTCATCAGTTGGTACTCAAGCATTCTGTAAGCTGGAAATATAGAAATAATAACACTGTGGAAAGTAAAGTTTGCCACTGTGAAATCGAAGTCTTCACGTAAATATTTCCCATCTTTATGTACAAGCTTAGAAACGAGGATGATACATCATTGTCGATTGTATTTTACCTGGATATATACGGAAAACAATCTTTAGAATTTGTGTTGCTAAGTTACACAAACATATATGTATAATCGAAAGTGAAGTTCAAGTTGAGATCACGTGATATGCATATATTTTGGAATATGATAAGGTTTCTGTCTTATTCACAGAAATATGCAAAAATATATATTACTAAATTGAAATAATTGTGTGAAATATTATGAACGCTTTCATGAATCGTCTGTATTTATATCAACTTGAAAGAATTTTGCAAAGTTGGGTATACGGAAATAATGTTCAGACAATAGATCTCATTATTGACTGACAGTAAGTTAAATGTCGTAAATTAGGTATCGATTGCATGTTTTATCTTCATCGTCGGAAATCAATTACAGAAAAAGATGAAATAAACACCAATTGTTGAGGAAATATAATCGACTTGATATATTACCAAGGTAATTATGTTAACTTATATCATATACAGATATGTGTCATTAAACGAACATGATTGATGACACTCCCACAACGTATTCATTGAGAATACATTTCTCTGACGTCACACTATTGTTCGAATAGTGAATTATTTTTTTAAGGTCATACTGTTGTTCATGCGTATATGAACTTTAACATTTACCATTTTATCCTTAAAAACGTGTTTTAAATATTTTAAGACTTGCGGGTATTGAACCCCTGAAGGCCTTTTAAGAATCTGCTGTGAGTTTCAAAACTTCTATCTAACCACCCGATCATACTATACGTCCATGTAATTAGAATATATGACTCTTGACAGTAAACTTTATTTGAAACAAATATCAACAACTTGTTAAAATGAGTAATTGATCAATATATACAAGGCATGATATAAGTATTTCAAATCTGGCATAAGAAGGGTTTGAAGATAAATTGTGTTCAGAACTGACGAGTGTTTTAGCTTTTAAAATATATTCTATCATAAAGAAAAACAACAACTAACGAACCAACCGCAAGTCAGACACACCTTAGGTGAACACTTGGGAAACTTGAAAAACCTTGAACTATCTAAATATAAACAAGGATCGAAAGGAGGTATGTCGATAAAAAGTTATCGTTATATTTTTGGTTAATTTAGTCTTATTTGGCTTTCTAAACATTAAAAGTGTAAAAATATATAATGAAAATACTTCTAGCAGATGGAAATGTATTATGTAAGAGAATAAACTCCAACTTGTAGATTCCTAAAAATAATCAGTTGGAGTGTATTCCCCATTACATATTAATGGTTTCTTGCAACATTGAAAAGAAATGCGTTATCTTAAACAAGTAATATCTTGGACAATTGTCTTAAAATGTTTGTTTGTAATCTGTAACATAATAGGAAAAGCTTGAAGATGCCATAGGTGTTATCACAAGACGTATCTCCAAGATAGACTGTAGATGCCAAAGGTGTAATCACAAGACGTATCTCCAAGATAGACTGAAGATACCAAAGGTGTAATCACAAGACGTATATCCAAGATAGACTGAAGATACCAAAGGTGTAATCACAAGACGTATCTCCAAGATAGACTGAAGATACCAAAGGTGTAATCACAAGACGTATCTCCAAGATAGACTGAAGATGCCAAAGGTGTAATCACAAGACGTATCTCCAAGATAGACTGAAGATGCCAAAGGTGTAATCACAAGACGTATCTCTAAGATAGACTGAAGATGCCAAAGGTGTTATCACAAGACGTATCTCCAAGATAGACTGAAGATGCCAAAGGTGTGATCACAAGACGTATCTCTAAGATAGACTGAAGATGCCAAAGGTGTGATCACAAGACGTATCTCTAAGATAGACTATATATGCCAAAGGTGTAATCACAAGACGTATCTCCAAGATAGACTGAAGATGCCAAAGGTGTGATCACAAGACGTATCTCCAAGATAGACTGAAGATGCCAAAGGTGTAATCACAAGACGTATCTCCAAGAAAGAGTGAAGATGTCAAAGGTGTAATCACAAGACGTATCTCCAAGAAAGAGTGAAGATGTCAAAGGTGTAATCACAAGACGTATCTCCAAGATAGACTGAAGATGCCAAAGGTGTAATCACAAGACGTATCTCCAAGATAGACTATATATGCCAAAGGTGTAATCACAAGACGTATCTCCAAGATAGACTATATATGCCAAAGGTGTAATCACAAGACGTATCTCCAAGATAGACTGAAGATGCCAAAGGTGTAATAACAAGACGTATCTCTAAGATAGACTATATATGCCAAAGGTATAATCACAAGACGTATCTCCAAGATAGACTATATATGCCAAAGGTGTAATCACAAGACGTATCTCCAAGATAGACTGAAGATGCCAAAGGTGTAATAATAAGACGTATCTCCAAGATAGACTATATATGCCAAAGGTGTAATCACAAGACGTATCTCCAAGATAGACTATATATGCCAAAGGTGTAATCACAAGACGTATCTCCAAGATAGACTATATATGCCAAAGGTGTAATCACAAGACGTATCTCCAAGATAGACTGAAGATGCCAAAGGTGTAATCACAAGACGTATCTCCAAGATAGACTGAAGATGCCAAAGGTGTAATCACAAGACGTATCTCCAAGATAGACTATATATGCCAAAGGTGTAATCACAAGACGTATCTCCAAGATAGACTGAAGATGCCAAAGGTGTAATCACAAGACGTATCTCCAAGTTAGACTGTATATGCCAAAGGTGTAATCACAAGACGTATCTCCAAGATAGACTGAAGATGCCAAAGGTGTAATCACAAGACGTATCTCCAAGATAGACTGAAGATGCCAAAGGTGTAATCACAAGACGTATCTCCAAGATAGACTATATATGCCAAAGGTGTAATCACAAGACGTATCTCCAAGATAGACTGAAGATGCCAAAGGTGTAATCACAAGACGTATCTCCAAGTTAGATTGTAGATGCCAAAGGTGTAATCACAAGACGTATCTCCAAGATAGACTGTAGATGCCAAAGGTGTAATCACAAGACGTATCTCCAAGATAGACTGAAGATGCCAAAGATGTAATAACAAGACGTATCTCCAAGATAGACTATATATGCCAAAGGTGTAATCACAAGACGTATCTCCAAGATAGACTGTAGATGCCAAAGGTGTAATCACAAGACGTATCTCCAAGAAAATACACTGAAGATGCCAAAGGTGTGATCACAAGACGTATCTCCAAGATAGACTGAAGATGCCAAAGGTGTAATCACAAGACGTATCTCCAAGATAGACTGAAGATGCCAAAGGTGTAATCACAAGACGTATCTCCAAGATAGACTGAAGAAGCCAAAGGTGTAATCACAAGACGTATCTCCAAGATAGACAGACAATAAAATGGCCGAAAGGAAACGGAAAAAAGGACAAACAACGATCTACAAAACACTACCTGGAAAGCAAAAGATCGATCAACATGAACAACACTTCAAACAGCCATCGAATTGTAGGCATTTGCTGTTGCTCTTGTGAGGACATATGATGCGCAAATTATGTTGGACACCAGTATGCGTAAATAAATGCAAATAGCATAAATAAAACATGAACTCCTGAAAAACTAAATGGGATTGATTGATTGATTGATTGATTGATTGATTGATTGATTGATTGATTGATTGATTGATTGATTGATTGATTGATTGATTGATTGATTGATTGATTGATTGATTGATTGATTGATTGATTGATTGATTGATTGATTGATTGATTGATTGATTGATTGATTGATTGATTGATTGATGTTTAACGCCAACGTTAACAATATCTCAGCTATATCGTGGGAGAAAAGACGAACCGAACATCGTTTTAAAGTAATTCATATCAGTAATGTATTCTTTTTACAACTTTACTTGATCAAATGTAAAGGTCGACGGAATTTTTTGGATTTCCGGTTTGTCTCTCCGAGTAGAATAACGACCAGATACAAATGGCTTTAATCATCGTTAAAGGAGTAATTATAATCATCTATGAATTTATAATGAGATAAGATTATATCTCAAGTGTATGCTAGGGATGACTATATTCTCACTTAAGAATTTGGTAAAGCCATGTTTACAGTATTGAAGTCACTGTGTTATGAATTTAATATACAAGTCGGGTGTGCTGGAATCTGTACACTATTATTGTTTGTTGTATCTATTTATGTCAATATGTCTTTTTGTCAACGACAATAAAAACCAAATCAGAGGAAACCAACAACAAAAAACACAAACATAAACGAACAAATAAATAAAACAATACAATGCACACAAATTGTCCATGAACATAATGTTAATCATTCCATTATATGAGCATTAAGGAGTAAGAGCAAAGACGGGTTGACTGGGAATCAGAATAACTTGTCCGAATGAAACGACATATCTACACACGGACTGTTGTTTCAGTGAGCTAGCACTATGAAAATCCAAAAGGAGTTGTGGTCTCGTATAATACGGACTTCATCATCATCTCATTTAAATGTAGCTTGTTCTTACCATAAGTAGATGAAGCATTGCTCATTGAACAGCAATTACTCAATCAAGTATATATATCATGATAACAGGTAAAGGAATGTAAATTCCTTGAAAACAGATTTTAACAACAACATATAGAATAGGAGAAATACAAATCGCTCAGAAATCATTTCGTTTCTCAAGTATTAATTCGACATGCTGCTAAATATTTTCAATGACATCTCCGAATGATTGGTTGATGGACAACAGAGGTCATGCTAAGACTATCAAATCATAGTTAGCAATCTGTGATGTGTCTACATGATACATACCGATATATATATATATCAAATAAAATACAAGAAATACAATATCAATAAATGGAAAGACCTAAAAGCCAGAGTATTCAATCAAGATAGTGTTTGAACTTTTGATAGTCATATCTACAGCTTATAAGAGAACGGATAAAGTTCTTAAAGTATGAATTTACTATATAGATGAAGACCACAAGGAGAGCAACGAAAACAAAAGCTATGATCAGTGCAATGAAATGAAAAACAAAGGCTATAATCAGAGCAATAAAGTTATAAAAAAAACGGCACAGAAACAGAGTCAACATCCCTCTAACACAATATTGATATTAGAATAGAGATATATCTGTTCATATGTACGTGTCGTGAGATAAACCTCTTTACTTCCTAGTAATTATCTTTTAAATTTATAATTTACGACACTTTTTAATAAATTTCGCAATAAACAGTATTAGTTACTTGCTAAATATCAATAAACAGTACTAGTCACCTTTTAAATATCAATAAACATTACTAGTTACTTGTTATATATCAATAAAGAGTACTAGTTACTTGTTAAATATCAATAAACAGTACTAGTCACCTGTTAAGTATCAATAAACAGTATTAGTTATTTGTTAAATATCAATAAACAATACTAGTCACCTGTTAAATATCAATAAACAGTACTATTTACCTGTTATATATCAATAACAGTACTAGTCACCTGTTAAATATCAATAAACAGTACTAGTCACCTGTTAGATATCAATAAACGGTACTAGTTACTTGTTACATATCAATAACAGTACTAGTCACCTGTTATATATCAATAACAGTACTAGTCACCTGTTAAATATCAATAAACAGTACTATTTACCTGTTATATATCAATAAACAGTACTAGTTACTTGTTAAATATCAATAAACAGTACTAGTCACCTGTTAAAAATCAATAAACAGTACTAGTCACCTGTTAAATATCAATAAACAGTACTAGTTACTTTTAAATATCAATAAACAGTACTAGTCACCTGTTCAATGTCAATAAACAGTACTAGTTACTTGTTAAATATCAATAAACAGTACTAGTCACCTGTTAAAAATCAATAAACAGTATTAGTCACCTGTTAAATATCAATAAACAGTACTAGTCACCTGTTAAATATCAATAAACAGTACTAGTTTCCTGTTAAATATCAATAAACAGTACCAGTTACCTGTTAAATATCAATAAATAGTACTAGTCACCTGTTAAATATCAATAAACAGTACTAGTCACCTGTTAAATATCAATAAACAGTACTAGTCACCTGTTAAATATCAATAAACAGTACTAGTCACCTGTTAAATATCAATAAACAGTGCTAGTTAATTTTAAATGTCAATAAACAGTACTAGTTACCTGTTGAATATCAATAAACAGTATTAGTCACCTGTTAAATATCAATAAACAGTACTAATCACCTGTTAAATATCAATAAACAGTACTAGGTAATTTTAAATATCAATAAACAGCACTAGTCACCTGTTAAATATCAATAAAAAGTACTAGTCACCCGTTAAATATTAATAAACAGTACTAGTTACTGTTAAATATCAATAAACAGTACTAGTCACCTGTTAAATATCAATAAATAGTACTAGTTACTTGTTAAATATCAATAAACAGTACTAGTCACCTGTTAAATATCAATAAACAGTACTAGTTACTTGTTAAATATCAATAAACAGTACTAGTCACCTGTTAAATATCAATAAGTAGTACTAGTTACTTGTTAAATATCAATAAACAGTACTAGTCACCTGTTAAATATCAATAAACAGTACTAGTCACCTGTTAAATATCAATAAACAGTACTAGTCACCTGTTAAATATCAATAAACAGTACTAGTCACCTGTTAAATATCAATAAACAGTACCAGTCACCTGTTAAATATCAATAAACAGTACTAGTTACTTGTTAAATATCAATAAACAGTACTAGTCACCTGTTAAATATCAATAAGTAGTACTAGTTACTTGTTAAATATCAATAAACAATACTAGTCACCTGTTAAATATCAATAAACAGTACTAGTTACTTGTTAAATATCAATAAACAGTACTAGTCACCTGTTAAATATCAATAAACAGTACTAGTCACCTGTTAAATATCAATAAACAGTACTAGTCACCTGTTAAATATCAATAAACAGTACTAGTCATCTGTTAAATATCAATAAACAGTACTAGTCACCTGTTAAATATCAATAAACCGTGCTAGTTAATTTTAAATATCAATAAACAGCACTAGTTACTTGTTAAATATCAATCAATAGTACTAGTCACCTGTTAAATATCAATAAACAGTACTAGTCACCGGTTAAATATCAATAAACAGTATTAGTCACCTGTTAAATATCAATAAACAGTACTAGTCACCTGTTAAATATCAATCAACAGTACTAGTCACCTGTTAAATATTAGATTATGATTTAATGTTTTTGTGGAACTATTTCGTGTCATGTGTCGTCTGTTAATGTAGGTGATATTAATAAGAAGAGTTTGAAGATACCAAAGAGGTAATGATAATCAGTGTATCGAAGAAGAACAGACAACACAATGGTCAAAAGAAAATGGACATATATCTAACTACCCAGAATGTTGTTTTCTCTATTTAACCCGACATTCTGTTATTAAGTCAAAACTGTGAAAAGTAAAGATTGCTTCAAAAAGAAAGAACATAAATTATCAATATTGCTAAGCAATATCGATTCGTAAATTGTCAACAAAAACACAAACTCCTCGAATTTTGTAATTTGCGGAAAGATGTTGCGGATTAGTGATCGCTAAGACGTTCGTTCTTACCTGAAATATATGTAGCAACCATACTAACTATATACATACTTCATTTATAGTTTGTGCGATTCAATATTAGAGATTGCAACGCTCGATGTACATTTAAATATCCGTCTGTATAATTAAAATTGTGCAGGCGTTTTGTAGCTGATACATGGTATATTTAGTAACTCGACATGGCTCTCCATACTTTGCCAGCAGTATAACGTCGTTGTCCCATTTCTCCCTTATATCGCTATGCTGTTTTACATATTACATTTTACGTATTTTGGTCATGAATATGCATGTACTGTATGAATATTCCGCTGGATTAGAACCAACCAACAACCAATCAATTTCAAGTTAAACTTGTTAATCAAGAGTACAGTAATTATATTTAAATAAATCATAGATGACAACACCGTATTGTTCAATCTTATTCTTAGCCGTTTTTTAATTTAAGATATTAATGTTTCAGACATGTTAACACGTCAAAGTTAAATTTAAGAAACGGTGTTGAACTTTAAAAACGTAGTTTGTAGATTACGTCTTGTAACAACCGATCATTTTAAGAAGAAATCAATTAGGGGCATGTCTGAACTGATAGTTTCATATATGTTTTGTCAATTTGCACAAAAGAGTAACGCACAGACAGGAGTTCTTACAACATGAAAACGTGTCCATTCCGTAGTATGGAAATAGAACCCTACAAGCAAATATGTGTAATAGTTATCACCAAAACTCAATCAGTATATCAACCTGTAGAATAGCATTTGTAATAATATGAATATAGGGTTGGGTTATGGTGTTTATTGGTAGAAGTAAACCGGAGCACCCTGAGAAAAAACATCGACATGTCGCAAGTCACTGACAAACTTTATCACATAATGTTGTATCGAGTACAAGTCCCTGACAAACTTTATCACATAATGTTGTATCGAGTACAAGTCACTGACAAACTTTATCACATAATGTTGTATCGAGTACAAGACACTGACAAACTTTATCACATAATGTTGTATCGAGTACAAGACACTGACAAACTTTATCACATAATGTTGTATCGAGTACAAGTCACTGACAAACTTTATCACATAATGTTGTATCGAGTACAAGTCACTGACAAACTTTATCACATAATGTTGTATCGAGTACAAGTCACTAACAAACTTTATCACATACTGTTGTATCGAGTACAAGTCACTGACAAACTTTATCACATAATGTTGTATCGAGTACAAGACACTGACAAACTTTATCACATAATGTTGTATCGAGCACAAGACACTGACAAACTTTATCACATAATGTTGTATCGAGTACAAGTCACTGACAAACTTTATCACATAATGTTGTATCGAGTACAAGTCACTGACAAACTTTATTATATAATGTTGTATCGAGTACAAGTCACTGACAAACTTTATCACATAATGTTGTATCGAGTACAAGTCACTGACAAACTTTATTATATAATGTTGTATCGAGTACAAGTCACTGACAAACTTTATTATATAATGTTGTATCGAGTACAAGTCACTGACAAACTTTATCACATAATGTTGTATCGAGTACAAGTCACTGACAAACTTTATTATATAATGTTGTATCGAGTACAAGTCACTGACAAACTTTATCACATAATGTTGTATTGAGTACAAGTCACTGACAAACTTTATCACATAATGTTGTATCGAGTACAAGTCACTGACAAACTTTATTATATAATGTTGTATCGAGTAAAAGTCACTGACAAACTTTATCACATAATGTTGTATCGAGTACAAGTCACTGACAAACTTTATTATATAATGTTGTATCGAGTACAAATCAATGACAAACTTTATCACATAATGTTGTATCGAGTACAACTCACTGACAAACTTCATCACATAATGTTGTATCGAGTACAAGTCACTAACAAACTTTATCACATAATGTTATATCGAGTACAAGTCACTGACAAATTTTATCACATAATGTTGTATCGAGTACAAGTCACTGACAAACTGTATCACATAATGTTGTATCGAGTACAAGTCACTGACAAACTTTATTACATAATGTTGTATCGAGTACAAGTCACTGACAAACTTTATCACATACTGTTGTATTGAGTACAAGTTACTGACAAGCTTTATCACATAATGTTGTATCGAGTACAAGTCACTGACAAACTTTATCACATAATGTTGTATCGAGTACACGTCACTGACAAACTTTATCACATAATGTTGTATCGAGTACAAGTCACTGACAAACTTTATCACATAATGTTGTATCGAGTACAAGTCACTGACAAACTTCATCACATAATGTTGTATCGAGTACAAGTCACTAACAATCTTTAGCACATAATGTTGTATCGAGTACAAGTCACTGACAAACTTTATCACATAATGTTGTATCGAGTACAAGTCACTAACAAACTTTATCACATAATGTTGTATCGAGTACAAGTCACTGACAAATTTTATCATATAATGTTGTATCGAGTACAAGTCAATGACAAACTTTATCACATAATGTTGTATCGAGTACAAGTCACTAACAAACTTTATCACATAATGTTGTATCGAGTACAAGTCACTGACAAACTTTATCACATAATGTTGTATCGAGTACAAGTCACTGACAAACTTTATCACATAATGTTGTATCGAGTACAAGTCACTGACAACCTTTATCACATAATGTTGTATCGAGTACAAGTCACTGACAAACTCTATCACATAAATTGTATCGAGTACAAGTCACTGACAAACTCTATCACATAATGTTGTATCGAGTACAAGTCACTGACAAACTTTATCACATAATGTTGTATCGAGTACAAGTCACTGATAAACTTTATTATATAATATTGTATCGAGTACAAGTCACTGACAAACTTTATTACATAATGGTGTTTCGAGTACAAGTCACTGACAAACTTTATCACATAATGTTGTATTGAGTACAAGTCACTGACAAACTTTATCACATGATGGTGTATCGAGTACAAGTCACTGCCAAGCTTTATTACATAATGTTGTATCGAGTAGAAGTCACTGACACATTTTATCACATAATGTTGTATCGAGTACAAGTCACTGACTAACTTTAAAACATAATGTTGTATCGAGTACAAGTCACTGACACACTCTATCACATAATGTTGTATCGAGTACAAGTCACTGACAAACTTTATTACACAATGTTGTATAGAGTACAAATCACTGACAAACTTTATCATATAATGTTGTATCGAGTACAAGTCACTGACAAACTTTATCACATAATGTTGTATCGAGTACAAGTCATTGACACACTAATAACATAATGTTGTATCGAGTACAAGTCACTGACAAACTTTATTACATAATGTTGTATCGAGTACAAGTCACTGACAAACTTTATCATATAATGTTGTATCGAATACAAGTCACTGACAAACTTTATCACATAATGGTGTATAGAGTACAAATCACTGACAAACTTTATCATATAATGTTGTATCGAGTACAAGTCACTGACAAACTTTATCACATAATGTTGTATCGAGTACAAGTCATTGACACACTAATAACATAATGTTGTATCGAGTACAAGTCACTGACAAACTTTATCACATAATGTTGTATTGAGTACATGTCACTGACACACTTTATAACATAATGTTGTATCGAGTACAAGTCACTGACAAACTTTATCACATAATGTTGTATTGAGTACAAGTCACTGACAAACTTTATCACATAATGTTGTATTGAGTACATGTCACTGACACACTTTATAACATAAGGTTGTATCGAGTACAAGTCACTGACAAACTTTAATACATAATGTTGTATCGAGTACAAATCACTGACTAACTTTATCATATAATGTTGTATCGAATACAAGTCACTGACAAACTTTATCATATAATGTTGTATCGAGTACAAGTCACTGACAAACTTTATTACATAATGCTGTATCGAGTACAAGTCACTGCCTAACTTTATCACATAATGTTGTACTGAGTACAAGTCACTGAAAAACTTTATTACATAATGGTCTATCGAGTACAAGTCACTGACAAGCTTTATTACATAATGGTCTATCGAGTACAAGTCACTGACAAGCTTTATTACATAATGTTGTATGGAGTACAAGTCACTGACAAATTTATTACATAATGGTCTATCGAGTACAAGTCACTGACAAGCTTTATTACATAATGTTGTATCGAGTACAAGTCACTAACAAACTTTATCACATAATGTTGTATCGAGTACAAGTCACTGACAAGCTTTATCACATAATGTTGTATCGAGTACAAGTCACTGACAAACTTTATCACATAATGTTGTATCGAGTACAAGTCACTGACACACTTTATCACATAATGTTGTATCGAGTACAAGTCACTGACAAACTCTATCACATAATGTTGTATCGAGTACAAGTCACTGACAAACTTTATCACATAATGTTGTATCGAGTACAAGTCACTGACAAACTTTATCATATAATGTTGCATCGAGTACAAGTCACTGAAAAACTTTATCATATAATGTTGTATCGAGTACAAGTCACTGACAAACTTTATTACATAATGTTGTATCGAGTACAAGTCACTGACAAACTTTATCACATAATGGTGTATCGAGTACAAGTCACTGACAAACTTTATTACATAATGTTGTATCGAGTACAAGTCACTGCCAAACTTTATCACATAATGTTGTATTGAGTACAAGTCACTGACAAACTTTATTACATAATGTTGTATCGAGTACAAGTCACTGACAAACTTTATCATATAATGTTGTATCGAGTACAAGTCACTGACAAACTTTATCACATAATGGTGTATCGAGTACAAGTTACTGACAAGCTTTATTACATAATGGTGTATCGAGTACAAGTCACTGACAAACTTTATCACATAATGTTGTATCGAGTACAAGTCACTGACAAACTTTATCACATAATGGTGTATCGAGTACAAGATACTGACAAGCTTTATTACATAATGTTGTATCGAGTACAAGTCACTGACAAACTTTATCACATAATGTTGTATTGAGTACAAGTCACTGTTAAAGTTTATCACATAATGTTATATCGAGTACAAGTCACTGACACACTTTATTACATAATGTTGTATCGAGTACAAGTCACTGACAAACTTTATCACATAATGTTGTATCAAGTACAAGTCACTGACAAACTTTATCACATAATGTTGTATCGAGTACAAGTCACTGACAAATTTTATCACATAATGTTGTATCGAGTACAAATCACTGAAAAACTTTATCAAATAATGTTGTATCGAGTACAAGTCACTGAAAAACTTTATCAAATAATGTTGTATCGAGTACAAGTCAATGACAAACTTTATCATTTAATGTTATATCGAGTACAAGTCACTGACAAACTTTATCACATAATGTTGTATCGAGTACAAGTCACTGACAAACTTTATTGTATAATGTTGTATCGAGTACAAGTCACTGACAAACTTTATTACATAATGTATCGAGTACAAGTCACTGACAAACTGTATCACATAATGGTGTATCGAGTATACCTCGTCATGAACTCACAACTTTAGTGGTATAATATGAATATATCAGATATGAAACCACTGAAAGTCATTACTATCCAATATATAAATGTAGATATATAACTTACTGAGCATCACATGTCATAACTTACTGAGCACCACGTGTTATAACTTACTGAGCACCACGTGTTATAACTTACTGAGCACCACATGTTATAACTTACTGAGCACCACATGTTATAACTTACTGAGCACCACGTGTTATAACTTACTGAACACCACGTGTTATAACTTACTGAGCACCACACGTTATAACTTACTGAGCACCACGTGTTATAACTTACTGAGCACCCCGTGTTATAACTTACTGAGCACCACATGTTATAACTTACTGAGCACTACATGTTATAACTTACTGAGCACCACGTGTTATAACTTACTGAGCACCACGTGTTATAACTTACTGAGCACCACGTACTATAATTTACTGAGCACCACGTGCTATAACTTACTGAGCATCACGTGTTATAACTTACTGAGCACCACATGTTATAACTTACTGAGCACCACGTGCTATAACTTACTGAGCACCACGTGTTATAACTTACGGAGCACCACATGTTATAACTTACTGAGAACCACGTGATATAACTTACTGAGCACCACGTGTTATAACTTACTGAGCACCACATGTTATAACTTACTGAGCACCACGTGCTATAACTTACTGAGCACCACGGGTTATAACTTACTGAGCATCACATGTTATAACTTACTGAGCACCACGTGTTATAACTTACTGAGCACCACATGTTCTAACTTACTGAGCACCACGTGTTATAACTTACTGATCACCACATGTTATAACTTACTGAGCACCACATGTTATAACTTACTGAGCACCACGGGTTATAACTTACTGAGCACCACGTGTTATAACTTACTAGGCACCACGTTTTATAACTTACCGAGCACCACGTGTTATAACTTACTGAGCACCACGTGCTATAACTTACTGAGCACCACGTGTTATAACTTACTGAGCACCACGTGTTATAACTTACTGAGCACCACGTGTTATAATTCACTGAGCATCACGTGCTATAACTTACTGAGCACCACGTGTTATAACTTACTGAGCACCACGTGTTATAACTTACTGAGCACCACGTGTTATAACTCACTGAGCATCACGTGCTATAACTTACTGAGCACCACATGTTATAACTTACTGAGCACCACATGTTATAGCTTACTGAGCACCACATGTTATAACTTACTGAGCACCACATGCTATAACTTACTGAGCACCACATGTTATAACTTACTCAGCATCACGTGTTATAACTTACTGAGCATCACGTGTTATAACTTACTGAGCACCACGTGTTATAACTTACTGAGCACCACGTGCTATAACTTACTGAGCACCACGTGCTATAACTTACTGAGCACCACGTGTTATAACTTACTGAGCACCACGTGCTATAACTTACTGAGCATCACGTGTTATAACTTACTGAGCACCACGTGTTATAACTTACTGAGCATCACGTGTTATAACTTACTGAGCACCACATGTTATAACTTACTGAGCACCACATGTTATAACTTACTGAGCACCACGTGTTATAACTCACTGAGCATCACGTGTTATAACTTACTGAGCACCACGTATTATAACTTACTGAGCACCACGTGTAATAACTTACTGAGCACCACGTGTTATAACTCACTGAGCATCACGTGCTATAACTTACTGAGCACCACATGTTATAATTTACTGAGCACCACATGTTATAACTTACTGAGCACCACATGTTATAACTTACTGAGCACCACATGCTATAACTTACTGAGCACCACATGTTATAACTTACTCAGCACCACGTGTTATAACTTACTGAGCATAACGTGTTATAACTTACTGAGCACCACGTGTTATAACTTACTGAGCACCACGTGCTATAACTTACTGAGCACCACGTGCTATAACTTACTGAGCACCACGTGCTATAACTTACTGAGCATCATGTGTTATAACTTACTGAGCACCACGTGTTATAACTTACTGAGCATCACGTGTTATAACTTACTGAGCACCACATGTTATAACTTACTGAGCACCACATGTTATAACTTACTGAGCACCACGTGTTATAACTTACTGAGCATCACGTGTTATAACTTACTGAGCACCACGTATTATAACTTACTGCGCACCACGTGTTATAACTTACTGAGCACCACATGTTATAGCTTACTGAGCACCACATGTTATAACTTACTGAGCACCACGTGTTATAACTCACTGAGCACCACGTGTTATAACTTACTGAGCACCACATGTCATAACTTACTGAGCACCACATGCTATAACTTACTGAGCACCACATGTTATAACTTACTGAGCACCACGTGCTATAACTTACTGAGCATCACGTGTTATAACTTACTGAGCACCACATGTTATAACTTACTGAGCACCACATGTTATAACTTACTGAGCACCACATGTTATAACTTACTGAGCACCACATGTTATAACTTACTGAACACCACGTGTTATAACTTACTGAGCACCACGTGTTATTACTTACTGAGCACCACGTGTTATAACTTACTGAGCATCACGTGTTATAACTTACTGAGCATCACGTGTTATAACTTACTGAGCACCACATGCTGCTCGAATAACCTTCATCATCTACAAATCAAGAATTGCTACAGAACATCATAGAATTAAAGTCGTGGACTAATTGCAAAAAAACATATATTTGCTTTGCTTTGAATTTATGAAGCTGCTTAAATATATATTGTATATCACATTAACAATAGAAACAAACGTATGATTCGTAAATGACAATGGTTATATGAAATATATGTATTATACTATGTTTGAGATTGTCCATATATTGATCGTTCAAAAGCATTATTGAAAGATCATTGTGAAAAAACAAAGGGCGTGGGAAAATTCGCCAAATGTTCAAGATTCAAATGAATAAAAATACAATTGCTTTAATATCACATTCTCTATAAGATTTAAACGTGTATGGATGAAACAATAGACGTTTGTAGGACATTTCATATCACCACTAATTAACCTTAGACTGGCCTCAGGTAACACCTACATAGAACCGATTCACTCTTTTTTCTATAGTTTGATTGAACTCAAATGAACTACGATATTCAGCGGCATGATTTCAATGTATGTTGACATTCGTGGTTTCCACGAGTCTGTTAATTTAGAAAATCAACTCCGACTATATAACTAAAATTATAACACGTTTAAAAATTTGCTTAATGGTCTTTAAAGGACAAATGATCTTAATAAGCTATGGTAAATAAAATTCTTTATACAAGAACAAACTCAGACATTCGCTCGCTATCATATCTAAAAATCTTAATTTACAACGATGGGTTATGAAAACCTCTTCAATGTATAAGGTATATACATTCACTGTCCGAAATATAGCTTTCCTGGTACCAATGTAGCAGCTCTTACTAGCTGAGCTTTCAGAAACTATTTGTAAACCAGTTCACTTCCTATTGACAGAAATATCAAAAGGGGCAAGAAATAGATTATTGCATGATTTTCATATTTGATATAGATTATACATGCTATGAAAAAAACAATTAATCAGTCAACAATTCCACCAATATCAACAACACATTCGTAGATTATTGTGATTTTACTGCAAGACAAACACAGTATGTATGCATTTTCTTCGAATAAACAGTTTATGTATATTTGGTGCAAAACTATCTCGGTGATTATCGTAGTGAACCCATCAGAGAAAACAGGCTTAGATCATCTTTCAACAAACAAAAAGATACTTTCGTTATTTTATATATAACCTTTCATATCTTAGATGGCATTGTGTCCTCTAAATTTATATGTTAACAAGTAATTTCAAATTCTTAAAATATTCAAATTTTGCACTACTAGAAAAGTATTGTAGAAATCTAAAATAAAAGAATGTTTGTTATTGAGACAAAACTGTTGGTTCTATATATTATGGTTTGTTTGTGTTCGTTCTGTATCTTATGCTCCATGTCGCCTGTGTCTCTGGATTTTCCATTCTTATTGTCCCTTCAACGGATACTGTGTTGTATTGTGCTTTTTATTTTTGTCTTCGTTGCGTTCTGTATCTTATGCTCCATGTTGTCTGTGACACTGGATTGTCCATTATGATTGCCCCTTCAGGGGTTACTGTGCTGTACTGTGCTTTGCTTGTATGAGTTTTGTATCTTGTGTTCCATGTTGCCTTTGTCTCTGGGTCGTCCACTCTTGTTTGCCCCTTCAGGGGTTACTTTGTTGTATTGTGTTTTGCTTGTCTTCGTTCTGTATCATATGCTCCACTCTTGATTGCCCCTTTAGTTTACTGTGTTGCATTGTGCTTTGATTGTCTTCTTTCTGTATATTATGCTCCATATTGCATGTGTCACTGGGTCGTCCACTCTTGTTTGCCCCTTTAGTTTACTGTGTTGCATTGTGCTTTGATTGTCTTCTTTCTGTATATTATGCTCCATATTGCATGTGTCACTGGGTCGTCCACTCTTGTTTGCCACTTTAGTTTACCGTGTTGCATTGTGTTTTGCTTGTCTTCTTTCTGTATCTTACGCTCCATATTGCATGTGTCTCTGGGGTCGTTCACTCTTGATTGTCCCTTCAACGGTTACTTTGTTGTATTGTGTTTGTTTGTCTTCGGTAAGTATCTTATGCTCCATATTGCCTGTCTCTGGGGTCGTTCACTCTCGATTGTCCCTTCAACGGTTACTTTGTTGTATTGTGTTTTGTTTGTGTTCGTTCTGTATCTTATGCTCCATGTTGCCTTTGTCTCTTGGGTCGTTCACTCTCGATTGTCCCTTCAACGGTTACTTTGTTGTATTGTGTTTTGTTTGTCTTCGTTCTGTATCTTATGTTCCATACTGCCTTTGTCTCTGGGGTCGTCCACTCTTGATTGTCCCTTCAACGGTTACTTTGTTGTATAGTGTTTTGTTTGTCTTCGTTTTGTATCTTATGCTCCATATTGCCTGTGTCTCTAGGTCGTTCACTCTCGATTGTCCCTTCAACGGTTACTTTGTTGTATAGTGTTTTGCTTGTCGTCGTTCTGTATCTTATGCTCCATATTTCCTTTGTCTCTTGGGTCGTTCACTCTCGATTGTCCCTTCAACGGTTACTTTGTTGTATAGTGTTTTGTTTGTGTTCGTTCTGTATCTTATGTTCCATACTGCCTTTGTCTCTGGGGTCGTCCACTCTTGTTTGACCCTTTAGTTTACTTTGTTGTATAGTGTTTTGTTTTTCTTCGTTCTGTATCTTATGCTCCATATTTCCTTTGTCTCTTGGGTCGTTCACTCTCGATTGTCCCTTCAACGGTTACTTTGTTGTATAGTGTTTTGTTTTTCTTCGTTCTGTATCTTATGTTCCATACTGCCTTAGTCTCTGGGGTCGTCCACTCTTGTTTGACCCTTTAGTTTACTTTGTTGTATAGTGTTTTGTTTGTCTTCGTTCTGTATCTTATGCTCCATATTGCCTGTGTCTCTAGGTCGTCCACACTTGATTGTCCCTTCAACGGTTACTTTGTTGTATAGTGTTTTGTTTGTCTTCGTTCTGTATCTTATGTTCCATACTGCCTTTGTCTCTGGGGTCGTCCACTCTTGTTTGACCCTTTAGTTTACTTTGTTGTATAGTGTTTTGTTTGTGTTCGTTCTGTATCTTATGCTCCATGTTGCCTTTGTCTCTTGGGTCGTTCACTCTCGATTGTCCCTTCAACGGTTACTTTGTTGTATTGTGTTTTGTTTGTCTTCGTTCTGTATCTTATGCTCCATATTTCCTTTGATTCTTGGGTCGTCTACTCTTGTTTGACCCTTCAACGGTTACTTTGTTGTATTGTGTTTGTTTGTCTTCGGTCAGTATCTTATGCTCCATATTGCCTGTCTCTGGGGTCGTCCACTCTTGATTGCCCCTTCAACGGTTACTTTGTTGTATAGTGTTTTGTTTGTCTTCGCTCTGTATCTTATGTTCCATACTGCCTTTGTCTCTGGGGTCGTCCACTCTTGTTTGACCCTTTAGTTTACTTGTTGTATAGTGTTTTGTTTGTCTTCGGTCAGTATCTTATGCTCCATGTTGCCTTTGTCTCTTGGGTCGTTCACTCTCGATTGTCCCTTCAACGGTTACTTTGTTGTATAGTGTTTTGTTTGTGTTCGTTCTGTATCTTATGCTCCATATTGCCTGTGTCTCTAGGTCGTCCACTCTTGATTGTCCCTTCAACGGTTACTTTGTTGTATAGTGTTTTGTTTGTCTTCGTTCTGTATCTTATGTTCCATACTGCCTTTGTCTCTAGGTCGTCCACACTTGATTGCCCCTTTAGTTTACTGTGTTGCATTGTGTTTTGTTTGTCTTCGTTCTGTATCTTATGCTTCATATTGCATGTGTCTCTGGCTCGTCCACTCGTGATTGCCCCTTTAGTTTACTGTGTTGCATTGTGTTTTCCTTGTGTTCGTTTTGTATCTTATGCTCCATGTTGCCTTTGTCTCTGGGGTCGTCCACTCCTGTTTTCCCCTTCAGGGGTTACTTTGTTGTATAGTGTTTTGTTTGTCTTCGTTCTGTATCTTATGCTCCATACTGCCTTTGTCTCTGGGGTCGTCCACTCTTGTTTGACCCTTTAGTTTACTTTGTTGTATAGTGTTTTGTTTGTGTTCGTTCTGTATCTTATGTTCCATACTGCCTTTGTCTCTGGGGTCGTCCACTCTTGTTTGACCCTTTAGTTTACTTTGTTGTATAGTGTTTTGTTTGTCTTCGTTCTGTATCTTATGTTCCATACTGCCTTTGTCTCTGGGGTCGTCCACTCTTGTTTGACCCTTTAGTTTACTTTGTTGTATAGTGTTTTGTTTGTCTTCGTTCTGTATCTTATGTTCCATACTGCCTTTGTCTCTGGGGTCGTTCACTCTTGATTGTCCCTTCAACGGTTACTTTGTTGTATTGTGTTTTGTTTGTGTTCGTTCTGTATCTTATGCTCCATGTTGCCTTTGTCTCTTGGGTCGTTCACTCTCGATTGTCCCTTCAACGGTTACTTTGTTGTATTGTGTTTTGTTTGTCTTCGTTCTGTATCTTATGCTCCATATTTCCTTTGATTCTTGGGTCGTCCACTCTTGTTTGACCCTTCAACGGTTACTTTGTTGTATTGTGTTTGTTTGTCTTCGGTCAGTATCTTATGCTCCATATTGCCTGTCTCTGGGGTCGTCCACTCTTGATTGCCCCTTCAACGGTTACTTTGTTGTATAGTGTTTTGTTTGTTTTCGTTCTGTATCTTATGTTCCATACTGCCTTTGTCTCTGGGGTCGTCCACTCTTGTTTGACCCTTTAGTTTACTTGTTGTATAGTGTTTTGTTTGTCTTCGGTCAGTATCTTATGCTCCATGTTGCCTTTGTCTCTTGGGTCGTTCACTCTCGATTGTCCCTTCAACGGTTACTTTGTTGTATAGTGTTTTGTTTGTGTTCGTTCTGTATCTTATGCTCCATATTGCCTGTGTCTCTAGGTCGTCCACTCTTGATTGTCCCTTCAACGGTTACTTTGTTGTATAGTGTTTTGTTTGTCTTCGTTCTGTATCTTATGTTCCATACTGCCTTTGTCTCTAGGTCGTCCACACTTGATTGCCCCTTTAGTTTACTGTGTTGCATTGTGTTTTGTTTGTCTTCGTTCTGTATCTTATGCTTCATATTGCATGTGTCTCTGGCTCGTCCACTCGTGATTGCCCCTTTAGTTTACTGTGTTGCATTGTGTTTTGCTTGTGTTCGTTTTGTATCTTATGCTCCATGTTGCCTTTGTCTCTGGGGTCGTCCACTCCTGTTTTCCCCTTCAGGGGTTACTTTGTTGTATAGGGTTTTGTTTGTCTTCGTTCTGTATCTTATGCTCCATACTGCCTTTGTCTCTGGGGTCGTCCACTCTTGTTTGACCCTTTAGTTTACTTTGTTGTATAGTGTTTTGTTTGTGTTCGTTCTGTATCTTATGTTCCATACTGCCTTTGTCTCTGGGGTCGTCCACTCTTGTTTGACCCTTTAGTTTACTTTGTTGTATAGTGTTTTGTTTGTCTTCGTTCTGTATCTTATGTTCCATACTGCCTTTGTCTCTGGGGTCGTCCACTCTTGTTTGACCCTTTAGTTTACTTTGTTGTATAGTGTTTTGTTTGTCTTCGTTCTGTATCTTATGTTCCATACTGCCTTTGTCTCTGGGGTCGTTCACTCTTGATTGTCCCTTCAACGGTTACTTTGTTGTATTGTGTTTTGTTTGTGTTCGTTCTGTATCTTATGCTCCATGTTGCCTTTGTCTCTTGGGTCGTCCACTCTCGATTGTCCCTTCAACGGTTACTGTGTTGTATTGTGTTTTGTTTGTCTTCTTTCTGTATCTTATGCTCCATATTGCCTGTGTCTCTATGTCGTCAAAACTTGATTGCCCCTTTAGTTTACTGTGTTGCATTGTGTTTTGTTTGTCTTCGTTCTGTATCTTATGCTTCATATTGCATGTGTCTCTGGCTCGTCCACTCGTGATTGCCCCTTTAGTTTACTGTGTTGCATTGTGTTTTGCTTGTGTTCGTTTTGTATCTTATGCTCCATGTTGCCTTTGTCTCTGGGGTCGTCCACTCCTGTTTTCCCCTTCAGGGGTTACTTTGTTGTATAGTGTTTTGCTTGTCTTCGTTCTGTATCTTATGCTCCATACTGCCTTTGTCTCTGGGGTCGTCCACTCTTGTTTGACCCTTTAGTTTACTTTGTTGTATAGTGTTTTGTTTGTCTTCGTTCTGTATCTTATGTTCCATACTGCCTTTGTCTCTGGGGTCGTCCACTCTTGTTTGACCCTTTAGTTTACTTTGTTGTATAGTGTTTTGTTTGTCTTCGGTCAGTATATTATGCTCCATGTTGCCTTTGTCTCTTGGGTCGTCCACTCTCGATTGTCCCTTCAACGGTTACTGTGTTGTATTGTGTTTTGTTTGTCTTCTTTCTGTATCTTATGCTCCATATTGCCTGTGTCTCTAGGTCGTCCACACTTGATTGCCCCTTTAGTTTACTGTGTTGCATTGTGTTTTGTTTGTCTTCGTTCTGTATCTTATGCTTCATATTGCATGTGTCTCTGGCTCGTCCACTCGTGATTGCCCCTTTAGTTTACTGTGTTGCATTGCGTTTTGCTTGTGTTCGTTTTGTATCTTATGCTCCATGTTGCCTTTGTCTCTGGGGTCGTCCACTCCTGTTTTCCCCTTCAGGGGTTACTTTGTTGTATAGTGTTTTGCTTGTCTTCGTTTTGTATCTTATGCTCCATATTGCCTGTGTCTCTAGGTCGTCCACACTTGATTGTCCCTTCAACGGTTACTTTGTTGTATTGTGTTTTGTTTGTCTTCGTTCTGTATCTTATGTTCCATACTGCCTTTGTCTCTGGGGTCGTCCACTCTTGTTTGACCCTTTAGTTTACTGTGTTGTATAGTGTTTTGTTTGTCTTCGTTCTGTATCTTATGCTCCATATTGCCTGTGTCTCTAGGTCGTCCACACTTGATTGTCCCTTCAACGGTTACTTTGTTGTATAGTGTTTTGTTTGTCTTCGTTCTGTATCTTATGTTCCATACTGCCTTTGTCTCTGGGTCGTCCACTCTTGTTTGACCCTTTAGTTTACTTTGTTGTATAGTGTTTTGTTTGTCTTCGGTCAGTATCTTAGGCTCCATGTTGCCTTTGTCTCTTGGGTCGTTCACTCTCGATTGTCCCTTCAACGGTTACTTTGTTGTATAGTGTTTTCTATGTCTTCGTTCTGTATCTTATGCTCCATATTGCCTGTGTCTCTAGGTCGTCCACTCTCGATTGTCCCTTCAACGGTTACTTTGTTGTATAGTGTTTTGTTTGTCTTCGTTCTGTATCTTATGTTCCATACTGCCTTTGTCTCTAGGTCGTCCACACTTGATTGCCCCTTTAGTTTACTGTGTTGCATTGTGTTTTGTTTGTGTTCGTTCTGTATCTTATGCTTCATATTGCATGTGTCTCTGGCTCGTCCACTCGTGATTGCCCCTTTAGTTTACTGTGTTGCATTGTGTTTTGCTTGTGTTCGTTTTGTATCTTATGCTCCATGTTGCCTTTGTCTCTGGGGTCGTCCACTCTTGTTTGACCCTTCAGGGGTTACTTTGTTGTATAGTGTTTTGCTTGTCTTCGTTCTGTATCTTATGCTCCATACTGCCTTTGTCTCTGGGGTCGTCCACTCTTGTTTGACCCTTTTGTTTACTTTGTTGTATAGTGTTTTGTTTGTCTTCGTTCTGTATCTTATGTTCCATACTGCCTTTGTCTCAGAGGTCGTCCACTCCTGTTTGACCCTTTTGTTTACTTTGTTGCATAGTGTTTTGTTTGTCGTCGGTCAGTATCTTATGTTCCATACTGCCTTTGTCTCTGGGGTCGTCCACTCTTGTTTGACCCTTTAGTTTACTTTGTTGTATTGTGTTTTGTTTGTGTTCGTTCTGTATCTTATGCTCCATGTTTCCTTTGTCTCTGGGGTCGTTCACTCTTGATTGTCCCTTCAACGGTTACTTTGTTGTATTGTGTTTTGTTTGTGTTCGTTCTGTATCTTATGCTCCATGTTGCCTTTGTCTCTTGGGTTGTCCACTCTCGATTGTCCCTTCAACGGTTACTGTGTTGTATTGTGTTTTGTTTGTCTTCTTTCTGTATCTTATGCTCCATATTGCCTGTGTCTCTAGGTCGTCCACACTTGATTGCCCCTTTAGTTTACTGTGTTGCATTGTGTTTTGTTTGTCTTCGTTCTGTATCTTATGCTTCATTTTGCATGTGTCTCTGGCTCGTCCACTCGTGATTGCCCCTTTAGTTTACTGTGTTGCATTGTGTTTTGCTTGTGTTCGTTTTGTATCTTATGCTCCATGTTGCCTTTGTCTCTGGGGTCGTCCACTCCTGTTTTCCACTTCAGAGGTTACTTTGTTGTATAGTGTTTTGCTTGTCTTCGTTCTGTATCTTATGATCCATACTGCCTTTGTCTCTGGGGTCGTCCACTCTTGTTTGACCCTTTAGTTTACTTTGTTGTATAGTGTTTTGTTTGTCTTCGTTCTGTATCTTATGTTCCATACTGCCTTTGTCTCTGGGGTCGTCCACTCTTGTTTGACCCTTTAGTTTACTTTGTTGTATAGTGTTTTGTTTGTCTTCGTTCTGTATCTTATGTTCCATACTGCCTTTGTCTCTGGGGTCGTCCACTCTTGTTTGACCCTTTAGTTTACTTTGTTGTATAGTGTTTTGTTTGTCTTCGGTCTGTATCTTATGCTCCATACTGCCTTTGTCTCTAGGTCGTCCACTCTTGATTGTCCCTTCAACGGTTACTGTGTTGTATTGTGTTTTGTTTGTCTTCTTTCTGTATCTTATGTTCCATATTGCCTGTGTCTCTAGGTCGTCCACACTTGATTGCCCCTTTAGTTTACTGTGTTGCATTGTGTTTTGTTTGTCTTCGTTCTGTAACTTATGCTTCATATTGCATGTGTCTCTGGCTCGTCCACTCGTGATTGCCCCTTTAGTTTACTGTGTTGCATTGTGTTTTGCTTGTGTTCGTTTTGTATCTTATGCTCCATGTTACCTTTGTCTCTGGAGTCGTCCACTCCTGTTTTCCCCTTCAGGGGTTACTTTGTTGTATATTGTTTTGCTTGTCTTCGTTCTGTATCTTATGCTCCATACTGCCTTTGTCTCTGGGGTCGTCCACTCTTGTTTGACCTTTAGTTTACTTTGTTGTATAGTGTTTTGTTTGTCTTCGTTCTGTATCTTATGCTCCATGTTGCCTTTGTCTCTGGGGTCGTCCACTCTTGTTTGACCCTTTAGTTTACTTTGTTGTATAGTGTTTTGTTTGTCTTCGTTTTGTATCTTATGCTCCATATTGCCTGTGTCTCTAGGTCGTCCACACTTGATTGTCCCTTCAACGGTTACTTTGTTGTATTGTGTTTTGTTTGTCTTCGTTCTGTATCTTATGTTCCATACTGCCTTTGTCTCTGGGGTCGTCCACTCTTGTTTGACCCTTTAGTTTACTTTGTTGTATAGTGTTTTGTTTGTGTTCGTTCTGTATCTTATGCTCCATGTTGCCTTTGTCTCTGGGGTCGTCCACTCCTGTTTTCCCCTTCAGGGATTACTTTGTTGTATATTGTTTTGCTTGTCTTCGTTCTGTATCTTATGCTCCATACTGCCGTTGTCTCTGGGGTCGTCCACTCTTGTTTGACCTTTAGTTTACTTTGTTGTATAGTGTTTTGTTTGTCTTCGTTCTGTATCTTATGCTCCATGTTGCCTTTGTCTCTGGGGTCGTCCACTCTTGTTTGACCCTTTAGTTTACTGTGTTGTATAGTGTTTTGTTTGTCTTCGTTCTGTATCTTATTTTCCATATTGCCTGTGTCTCTAGGTCGTCCACACTTGATTGTCCCTTCAACGGTTACTTTGTTGTATAGTGTTTTGTTTGTCTTCGCTCTGTATCTTATGTTCCATACTGCCTTTGTCTCTGGCGTCGTCCACTCTTGTTTGACCCTTTAGTTTACTTTGTTGTATAGTGTTTTGTTTGTGTTCGTTCTGTATCTTATGCTCCATATTTCCTTTGTCTCTGGGGTCGTTCACTCTCGATTGTCCCTTCAACGGTTACTTTGTTGTATAGTGTTTTGTTTGTGTTCGTTCTGTATCTTATGCTCCATATTTCCTTTGTCTCTGGGGTCGTCCACTCTTGATTGTCCCTTCAACGGTTACTTTGTTGTATAGTGTTTTGTTTGTCTTCGTTCTGTATCTTATGTTCCATACTGCCTTTGTCTCTAGGTCGTCCACACTTGATTGTCCCTTCAACGGTTACTTTGTTGTATAGTGTTTTGTTTGTGTTCGTTCTGTATCTTATGCTCCATATTGCCTGTGTCTCTAGGTCGTCCATACTTGATTGTCCCTTCAACGGTTACTTTGTTGTATAGTGTTTTGTTTGTCGTCGTTTTGTATCTTATGTTCCATATTGCCTGTGTCTCTAGGTCGTCCACACTTGATTGTCCCTTCAACGGTTACTTTGTTGTATAGTGTTTTGTTTGTCGTCGTTTTGTATCTTATGCTCCATATTGCCTGTGTCTCTAGGTCGTCCACACTTGATTGTCCCTTCAACGGTTACTTTGTTGTATAGTGTTTTGTTTGTCTTCGTTCTGTATCTTATGTTCCATACTGCCTTTGTCTCTGGGGTCGTCCACTCTTGTTTGACCCTTTAGTTTACTTTGTTGTATAGTGTTTTGTTTGTCTTCGTTCTGTATCTTATGTTCCATACTGCCTTTGTCTCTGGGGTCGTCCACTCTTGTTTGACCCTTTAGTTTACTTTGTTGTATAGTGTTTTGTTTGTCTTCGTTCTGTATCTTATGTTCCATACTGCCTTTGTCTCTGGGGTCGTCCACTCTTGTTTGACCCTTTAGTTTACTTTGTTGTATTGTGTTTTGTTTGTCTTCGTTCTGTATCTTATGTTCCATGTTGCCTTTGTCTCTGGGGTCATCCACTCTTGTTTGACCCTTTAGTTTACTTTGTTGTATAGTGTTTTGTTTGTGTTCGTTCTGTATCTTATGCTCCATATTGCCTGTGTCTCTAGGTCGTCCACACTTGATTGTCCCTTCAACGGTTACTTTGTTGTATAGTGTTTTGTTTGTCTTCGTTCTGTATCTTATGTTCCATACTGCCTTTGTCTCTAGGTCGTCCACACTTGATTGTCCCTTCAATGGTTACTTTGTTGTATAGTGTTTTGTTTGTCTTCGTTCTGTATCTTATGTTCCATACTGCCTTTGTCTCTAGGTCGTCCACTCTCGATTGTCCCTTCAACGGTTACTTTGTTGTATAGTGTTTTGCTTGTCTTTGTTCTGTATCTTATGTTCCATACTGCCTGTGTCTCTAGGTCGTCCACACTTGATTGTCCCTTCAACGGTTACTTTGTTGTATAGTGTTTTGTTTGTCTTCGGTCAGTATCTTATGCTCCATATTGCCTGTGTCTCTAGGTCGTCCACACTTGATTGTCCCTTCAACGGTTACTTTGTTGTATAGTGTTTTGTTTGTCTTCGGTCAGTATCTTATGCTCCATGTTGCCTTTGTCTCTAGGTCGTCCACACTTGATTGTCCCTTCAACGGTTACTTTGTTGTATTGTGTTTTGTTTGTCTTCGTTGTGTATCTTATGTTCCATACTGCCTTTGTCTCTAGGTCGTCCACTCTTGTTTGACCCTTTAGTTTACTTTGTTGTATAGTGTTTTGTTTGTCTTCGTTCTGTATCTTATGCTCCATATTTCCTTTGTCTCTGGGGTCGTCCACTCTTGTTTGACCCTTTAGTTTACTTTGTTGTATAGTGTTTTGTTTGTCTTCGTTCTGTATCTTATGCTCCTTGTTGCATTTGTCTCTGGGGTCGTCCACTCTTGTTTGACCCTTTAGTTTACTTTGTTGTATAGTGTTTTGTTTGTCTTCGGTCAGTATCTTATGCTCCATGTTGCCTTTGTCTCTTGGGTCGTCCACTCTTGATTGTCCCTTCAACGGTTACTTTGTTGTATTCTGTTTTGTTTGTCTTCATTCTATATCGTATGCTCCATGTTTCCTGTGTCTCTGTATTGTCCATTCTTGATTGCTCTTTCAGTTTTTTCTACATGTGTATTATCTCGTCTATGTCGTCTTTCCATAGGAGTGAATACTGGCACATGTGATAGTTTCTTTAAGAATAGACATGCGTTCCCTTATCGTGAATTCTATTGAAATGACTACTAAACGAATATCTTTATTGAATTGTTAGGGTTATTGTCTTCGACTAATTGATCTTTTATTTGTCAAACAATAAAATATCTCGGTCAACAATTTTCCTCTGTTTTTTTGTGATATACTTTGCAACGTCGTCACTGACTGTTAATTAAGATTTTACATCTTCCGATATGGGGAAGTCCTATTGGTATTTTTATTCTATCCTCTGTTTTACATCAATCAACTTTTCGAAGATGTCCTTGAAAGCTCATTGTATTTGTCATTTGTTGTATTGTGCATTTGAGGTTTATCGCTAGGAAATGAAAATTTAGATATTTATCATTCATTATATTTACATTTTGCAATTGTAGGTAGGAAGAGTTTGAAGATACCAAATGGTAATCAGAATCTGTATATCGAAGAAGTAGAGACAACACAGAGGTCAAGAGAAAAATTACAAAAGGACAAACAGCGTTCTACAAAACATACATATAAAAGTAAAGATCGAGTAACACGAACCCCACTAAAAACCGGGGTGAACTCAGGTGATCCGGAAGAGTAGCAGTTCCTGCTCTTTTAGTGACACCCGTTGTGTTAATCTAGCTACAAGCCCGGTGATAAGTCATGGACGGGGAAAGGACCGTGAAGTGCTTACGACAAGTGGAAGATAATGGTGGTCATTTGTGACACAGATATTCCATAGCGGCCAACCGAGTCATAGAGTGACTGTAAAACGTGTTGTGCTGTCCATTGTTTCATCCTCCTGTCTTACGGTGGTCTTGTGTTCTGTCTGTTGTTTCATTCTCCTGTCTTACGGTGGTCTTGTGTTCTGTCTGTTGTTTCATTCTCCTGTCTTACGGTGGTCTTGTGTTCTGTCTGTTGTTTCATTCTCCTGTCTTACGGTGGTCTTGTGTTCTGTCTGTTGTTTCATTCTCCTGTCTTACGATGGTCTTGTGTTCTGTCTGTTGTTTCATTCTCCTGTCTTACGGTGGTCTTGTGTTCTGTCTGTTGTTTCATTCTCCTGTCTTACGGTGGTCTTGTGTTCTGTCTGTTGTTTCATTCTCCTGTCTTACGGTGGTCTTGTGTTCTGTCTGTTGTTTCATTCTCCTGTCTTACGGTGGTCTTGTGTTCTGACTGTTGTTTTATTCTCCTGTCTTACGGTGGTCTTGTGTTCTGACTGCTGTTTCATTCTCCTGTCTTACGATGATCTTGTGTTCTGACTGCTGTTTCATTCTCCTGTCTTACGGTGGTCTTGTGTTCTGACTGTTGCTTTATTCTCTTGTCTTATGGTGGTCTTGTGTTCTGACTGCTGTTTCATTCTCCTGTCTTACGGTGGTCTTGTGTTCTGACTGTTGTTTTATTCTCCTGTCTTACGGTGGTCTTGTGTTCTGACTGCTGTTTCATTCTCCTGTCTTACGATGATCTTGTGTTCTGACTGCTGTTTCATTCTCCTGTCTTACGGTGGTCTTGTGTTCTGACTGCTGTTTTATTCTCCTGTCTTACAGTGGTCTTGTGTTCTGACTGCTGTTTCATTCTCCTGTCTTACGGTGGTCTTGTGTTCTGACTGCTGTTTTATTCTCCTGTCTTACGGTGGTCTTGTGTTCTGACTGTTGCTTTATTCTCTTGTCTTATGGTGGTCTTGTGTTCTGACTGCTGTTTCATTCTCCTGTCTTACGGTGGTCTTGTGTTCTGTCTGTTGTTTCATTCTCCTGTCTTACGGTGGTCTTGTGTTCTGTCTGTTGTTTCATTCTCCTGTCTTACGGTGGTCTTGTGTTCTGACTGTTGTTTTATTCTCCTGTCTTACGGTGGTCTTGTGTTCTGACTGCTGTTTCATTCTCCTGTCTTACGGTGGTCTTGTGTTCTGACTGCTGTTTTATTCTCCTGTCTTACGGTGGTCTTGTGTTCTGACTGTTGCTTTATTCTCTTGTCTTACGGTGGTCTTGTGTTCTGACTGCTGTTTTATTCTCCTGTCTTACGGTGGTCTTGTGTTCTGACTGTTGTTTTATTCTCCTGTCTTACGGTGGTTTTGTGTTCTGACTTGTTTCATTCTCCTGTCTTACGGTGGTCTTGTGTTCTGACTGTTGTTTCATTCTCCTGTCTTACAGTGGTCTTGTGTTCTGACTGCTGTTTCATTCTCCTGTCTTACGGTGGTCTTGTGTTCTGACTGTTGTTTTATTCTCCTGTCTTACGGTGGTTTTGTGTTCTGACTTGTTTCATTCTCCTGTCTTACGGTGGTCTTGTGTTCTGACTGTTGTTTCATTCTCCTGTCTTACTGTGGTCTTGTGTTCTGACTGTTGTTTCATTCTCCTGTCTTACAGTGGTCTTGTGTTCTGACTGTTGTTTCATCCTCCTGTCTTACGGTGGTCTTGTGTTCTGACCGTTGTTTCATTCTCCTGTCTTACAGTGGTCTTGTGTTCTGACTGTTGTTTCATTCTCCTGTCTTACAGTGGTCTTGTGTTCTGACTTGTTTCATTCTCCTGTCTTACGGTGGTCTTGTGTTCTGACTGTTGTTTCATTATCCTGTCTTACATTGATCTTGTGTTCTGTCCGTTGTTTCATTCTCCTGTCTTACGGTGGTCTTGTGTTCTGACTGCTGTTTCATCCTCCTGTCTTACGGTGGTCTTGTGTTCTGACTGCTGTTTCATCCTCCTGTCTTACGATGGTCTTGTGTTCTCTCCGTTGTTTCATTCTCCTGTCTTACTGTGGTCTTGTGTTCTGACTGTTGTTTTATTCTCCTGTCTTAAGCTGGTCTTGTGTCTTGACTGTTGTTTCATTCTCCTGTCTTACGGTGGTCTTGTGTTCTGACTGTTGTTTCATTCCCCTATCTTACGGTGGTCTTGTGTTCTATCCTTTGTTTCATTCTCCTGTCTTACGGTGGTCTTGTTTTCTGACTTGTTTCATTCTCCTGTCTTATGGTGGTCTTGTGTTCTGTCCGTTGTTTCAATCTCCTGTCTTATGGTGGTCTTTTGTTCTGTCCGTTGTTTCGTTCTCCTGTCTTACGGTGGTCTTGTGTTCTGACTGTTGTTTCATTCTCCTATCTTACGGTGGTCTTGTGTTCTATCCTTTGTTTCATTCTCCTGTCTTACGGTGGTCTTGTGTTCTGACTTGTTTCATTCTCCTGTCTTACGGTGGTCTTGTGTTCTGTCCGTTGTTTACTTCTCCTGTCTTACGGTGGTCTTGTGTTCTGTCCATTGTTTCATTCTCCTGTCTTACGGTGGTCTTGTGTTCTGACTGTTGTTTCATTCTCCTGTCTTACGGTGGTCTTGTGTTCTGTCCGTTGTTTCATTCTCCTGTCTTACGGTGGTCTTGTGTTCTTACTTTTGTTTCATTCTCCTGTCTTACGGTGGTCTTGTGTTCTGTCCGATGTTTCATTCCCCTGTCTTACGATGATCTTGTGTTCTGACTGTTGTTTCATTCTCCTGTCTTACAGTGATCTTGTGTTCTGTCTGTTGTTTCATTCTCCTGTCTTACTATGATCTTGTGTTCTGACTGTTGTTTCATTCTCCTGTCTTACAGTGGTCTTGTATTCTGTCTGTTGTTTCATTCTCCTGTCTTACGGTGGTCTTGTGTTCTGTCCGTTGTTTCATTCTCTTGTCTTACGCTGGTCTTGTGTTCTGACTATTGTTTCATTCTCCTGTCTTCCAGTGGTCTTGTGTTCTGTCCGTTGTTTCATTCTCCTGTCTTACGGTGGTCTTGTGTTCTGTCCGTTGTTTCATTTTGCTGTCTTACGGTGGTCTTGTGTTCTGTCCGTTGTTTCATTCTCCTGTCTTACGATGATCTTGTGTTCTGACTGTTGTTTCATTCTCCTGTCTTACGGTGGTCTTGTGTACTAACTGTTATTTTATTCTCCTGTCTTACGCTGGTCTTGTGTTCTGTCCGTTGTTTCATTCTCCTGGCTTACGGTGGTCTTGTGTTCTGACTGTTGTTTCATTCTCCTATCTTGAGGTGGTCTTGTGTTCTGTCCGTTGTTTCATTCTCCTGTCTTACGCTGTTCTTGTGTTCTGACTGGTGTTTCATTCTCCTGTCTTACAGTGGTCTTGTGTTCTGTCCATTGTTTCATTCTCCTGTCTAACGATGGTCTTGTGTTCTGACTGTTGTTTCATTCTCCTGTCTTACGGTGGTCTTGTGTTCTGTCCGTTGTTTCATTCTCCTGTCTTACGGTGGTCTTGTGTTCTGACTGATGTTTCATTCTCCTGTCTTACAGTGGTCTTGTGTTCTGTCCGTTGTTTCATTCTCCTATCATACGGTGGTCTTGTGTTCTGTCCGTTGTTTCATTCTCCTGTCTTACGATGATCTTGTGTTCTGACTGTTGTTTCATTCTCCTGTTTTACGCTGGTCTTGTGTTCTGACTGTTGTTTTATTCTCCTGTCTTACGCTGGTCTTGTGTTCTGTCCGTTGTTTCATCCTCCTGTCTTACGATGGTCTTGTGTTCTGACTGTTGTTTCATTCTCCTGTCTTGCGGTGGTCTTGTGTTCTGTCCGTTGTTTCATTCTCCTGTCTTGTGGTGGTCTTGTGTTCTGTCCGTTGTTTCATTCTCCTGTCTTGCGGTGGTGTTGTGTTCTGACTGTTGTTTCATTTTCCTGTTTTACGGTGGTCTTGTGTTCTGTCCGTTGTTTCATTCTCCTGTCTTGCGGTGGTCTTGTGTTCTGTCCGTTGTTTCATTCTCCTGTCTTACGGTGGTCTTGTGTTCTGTCTGTTGTTTCATTCTCCTGTCTTATGGTGGTCTTGTTTTCTGTCTGTTGTTTCATTCTCCTGTCTTACGATGATCTTGTGTTCTGACTGTTGTTTCATTCTCCTGTCTTACAGTGGTCTTGTGTTCTGTCCGTTGTTTCATTCTCCTGTCTTACGGTGGTCTTGTGTTCTGTCCGTTGTTTCATTCTCCTGTCTTACGGTGGTCTTGTGTTCTGTCCGTTGTTTCATTCTCCTGTCTTACGATGATCTTGTGTTCTGACTGTTGTTTTATTCTCCTGTCTTACGGTGGTCTTGTGTTCTGACTGTTGTTTTATTCTCCTGTCTTACGGTGGTTTTGTGTTCTGACTTGTTTCATTCTCCTGTCTTACGGTGGTCTTGTGTTCTGACTGTTGTTTCATTCTCCTGTCTTACAGTGGTCTTGTGTTCTGACTGCTGTTTCATTCTCCTGTCTTACGGTGGTCTTGTGTTCTGACTGTTGTTTTATTCTCCTGTCTTACGGTGGTTTTGTGTTCTGACTTGTTTCATTCTCCTGTCTTACGGTGGTCTTGTGTTCTGACTGTTGTTTCATTCTCCTGTCTTACTGTGGTCTTGTGTTCTGACTGTTGTTTCATTCTCCTGTCTTACAGTGGTCTTGTGTTCTGACTGTTGTTTCATCCTCCTGTCTTACGGTGGTCTTGTGTTCTGACCGTTGTTTCATTCTCCTGTCTTACAGTGGTCTTGTGTTCTGACTGTTGTTTCATTCTCCTGTCTTACAGTGGTCTTGTGTTCTGACTTGTTTCATTCTCCTGTCTTACGGTGGTCTTGTGTTCTGACTGTTGTTTCATTATCCTGTCTTACATTGATCTTGTGTTCTGTCCGTTGTTTCATTCTCCTGTCTTACGGTGGTCTTGTGTTCTGACTGCTGTTTCATCCTCCTGTCTTACGGTGGTCTTGTGTTCTGACTGCTGTTTCATCCTCCTGTCTTACGATGGTCTTGTGTTCTCTCCGTTGTTTCATTCTCCTGTCTTACTGTGGTCTTGTGTTCTGACTGTTGTTTTATTCTCCTGTCTTAAGCTGGTCTTGTGTCTTGACTGTTGTTTCATTCTCCTGTCTTACGGTGGTCTTGTGTTCTGACTGTTGTTTCATTCCCCTATCTTACGGTGGTCTTGTGTTCTATCCTTTGTTTCATTCTCCTGTCTTACGGTGGTCTTGTTTTCTGACTTGTTTCATTCTCCTGTCTTATGGTGGTCTTGTGTTCTGTCCGTTGTTTCAATCTCCTGTCTTATGGTGGTCCTTTGTTCTGTCCGTTGTTTCGTTCTCCTGTCTTACGGTGGTCTTGTGTTCTGACTGTTGTTTCATTCTCCTATCTTACGGTGGTCTTGTGTTCTATCCTTTGTTTCATTCTCCTGTCTTACGGTGGTCTTGTGTTCTGACTTGTTTCATTCTCCTGTCTTACGGTGGTCTTGTGTTCTGTCCGTTGTTTACTTCTCCTGTCTTACGGTGGTCTTGTGTTCTGTCCATTGTTTCATTCTCCTGTCTTACGGTGGTCTTGTGTTCTGACTGTTGTTTCATTCTCCTGTCTTACGGTGGTCTTGTGTTCTGTCCGTTGTTTCATTCTCCTGTCTTACGGTGGTCTTGTGTTCTTACTTTTGTTTCATTCTCCTGTCTTACGGTGGTCTTGTGTTCTGTCCGATGTTTCATTCCCCTGTCTTACGATGATCTTGTGTTCTGACTGTTGTTTCATTCTCCTGTCTTACAGTGATCTTGTGTTCTGTCTGTTGTTTCATTCTCCTGTCTTACTATGATCTTGTGTTCTGACTGTTGTTTCATTCTCCTGTCTTACAGTGGTCTTGTATTCTGTCTGTTGTTTCATTCTCCTGTCTTACGGTGGTCTTGTGTTCTGTCCGTTGTTTCATTCTCTTGTCTTACGCTGGTCTTGTGTTCTGACTATTGTTTCATTCTCCTGTCTTCCAGTGGTCTTGTGTTCTGTCCGTTGTTTCATTCTCCTGTCTTACGGTGGTCTTGTGTTCTGTCCGTTGTTTCATTTTGCTGTCTTACGGTGGTCTTGTGTTCTGTCCGTTGTTTCATTCTCCTGTCTTACGATGATCTTGTGTTCTGACTGTTGTTTCATTCTCCTGTCTTACGGTGGTCTTGTGTACTAACTGTTATTTTATTCTCCTGTCTTACGCTGGTCTTGTGTTCTGTCCGTTGTTTCATTCTCCTGGCTTACGGTGGTCTTGTGTTCTGACTGTTGTTTCATTCTCCTATCTTGAGGTGGTCTTGTGTTCTGTCCGTTGTTTCATTCTCCTGTCTTACGCTGTTCTTGTGTTCTGACTGGTGTTTCATTCTCCTGTCTTACAGTGGTCTTGTGTTCTGTCCATTGTTTCATTCTCCTGTCTAACGATGGTCTTGTGTTCTGACTGTTGTTTCATTCTCCTGTCTTACGGTGGTCTTGTGTTCTGTCCGTTGTTTCATTCTCCTGTCTTACGGTGGTCTTGTGTTCTGACTGATGTTTCATTCTCCTGTCTTACAGTGGTCTTGTGTTCTGTCCGTTGTTTCATTCTCCTATCATACGGTGGTCTTGTGTTCTGTCCGTTGTTTCATTCTCCTGTCTTACGATGATCTTGTGTTCTGACTGTTGTTTCATTCTCCTGTTTTACGCTGGTCTTGTGTTCTGACTGTTGTTTTATTCTCCTGTCTTACGCTGGTCTTGTGTTCTGTCCGTTGTTTCATCCTCCTGTCTTACGATGGTCTTGTGTTCTGACTGTTGTTTCATTCTCCTGTCTTGCGGTGGTCTTGTGTTCTGTCCGTTGTTTCATTCTCCTGTCTTGTGGTGGTCTTGTGTTCTGTCCGTTGTTTCATTCTCCTGTCTTGCGGTGGTGTTGTGTTCTGACTGTTGTTTCATTTTCCTGTTTTACGGTGGTCTTGTGTTCTGTCCGTTGTTTCATTCTCCTGTCTTGCGGTGGTCTTGTGTTCTGTCCGTTGTTTCATTCTCCTGTCTTACGGTGGTCTTGTGTTCTGTCTGTTGTTTCATTCTCCTGTCTTATGGTGGTCTTGTTTTCTGTCTGTTGTTTCATTCTCCTGTCTTACGATGATCTTGTGTTCTGACTGTTGTTTCATTCTCCTGTCGTACAGTGGTCTTGTGTTCTGTCCGTTGTTTCATTCTCCTGTCTTACGGTGGTCTTGTGTTCTGTCCGTTGTTTCATTCTCCTGTCTTACGGTGGTCTTGTGTTCTGTCCGTTGTTTCATTCTCCTGTCTTACGATGATCTTGTGTTCTGACTGTTGTTTCATTCTCCTGTCTTACGGTGGTCTTGTGTTCTGACTGTTGTTTTATTCTCCTGTCTGACGCTGGTCTTGTTTTCTGTCCGTTGTGTCATCCTCCTGTCTTACGGTGGTCTTGTGTTCTGACTGTTGTTTCATTCTCCTATCTTGAGGTGGTCTTGTGTTCTGTCCGTTGTTTCATTCTCCTGTCTTACGCTGGTCTTGTGTTCTGACTGGTGTTTCATTCTCCTGTCTTACAGTGGTCTTGTGTTCTGTCCATTGTTTCATTCTCCTGTCTTACGCTGGTCTTGTGTTCTGACTGTTGTTTCATTCTCCTGTCTTACTATGGTCTTGTGTTCTGTCCGTTGTTTCATTCTCCTGTCTTATGGTGGTCTTGTGTTCTGACTGATGTTTCATTCTCCTGTCTTACGGTGGTCTTGTGTTCTGTCCGTTGTTTCATTCTCCTGTCTTATGGTAGCCTTGTGTTCTGTCCGTTGTTTCATTCTCCTGTCTTACGGTGATCTTGTGTTCTGACTGTTGTTTCATTCTCCTGTCTTACGGTGGTCTTGTGTTCTGACCGTTGTTTTATTCTCCTGTCTTACGCTGGTCTTGTGTTCTGTCCGTTGTTTCATCCTCCTGTCTTACGATGGTCTTGTGTTCTGACTGTTGTTTCATTCTCCTGTCTTGGGGTGGTCTTGTGTTCTGTTCGTTGTTTCATTCTCCTGTCCTATGGTGGTCTTGTGTTCTGTCCGTTGTTTCATTCTCCTGTCTTGCGGTGGTGTTGTGTTCTGTCCGTTGTTTCATTTTCCTGTCTTACGGTGGTCTTGTGTTCTGTCCGTTGTTTCATTCTCCTGTCTTGCGGTGGGCTTGTGTTCTGTCCGTTGTTTCATTCTCCTGTCATACGGTTGTCTTGTGTTCTGTCCGAGGTTTCATTCTCCTGTCTTATGGTGATCTTGTGTTCTGTCCGTTGTTTCATTCTCCTGTCTTATGGTGGTCTTGTGTTCTGTCCGTTGTTTCATTCTCCTGTCTTACTGTGGTCTTGTGTTCTGTCCGTTGTTTCATTCTCCTGTCTTACGATGATCTTGTGTTCTGACTGTTGTTTGATTCTCCTGTCTTACGGTGGTCTTGTGTTCTGTCCGTTGTTTCATCCTCCTATCTTACGGTGGTCTTGTGTTCTGACGGTTGTTTCATTCCTCTATTTTGCGGTGGTCTTGTGTTCTGACCGTTGTTTCATTCTCCTGTCTTGTGGTGGTCTTGTGTTCTGTCCGAGGTTTCATTCTCCTCTCTTACGATGGTCTTGTGTTCTGACTGTTGTTTCATTCTCCTATCTTGCGGTGGTCTTGTGTTCTGACCGTTGTTTCATTCTCCTGTCTTACGATGATCTTGTGTTCTGACTGTTGTTTCATTCTCCTGTCTTATGGTGGTCTTGTGTTCTGTCTGTTGTTTCATTCTCCTGTCTTACGGTGGTCTTGTGTTCTGACTGTTGTTTCATTCTCCTGTCTTACGATGATCTTGTGTTCTGACTGTTGTTTCATTCTCCTGTCTTACAGTGGTCTTGTGTTCTGTCTGTTGTTTCATTCTCCTGTCTTACTATGATCTTGTGTTCTGACTGTTGTTTCATTCTCCTGTCTTACAGTGGTCTTGTGTTCTGTCTATTGTTTCATTCTCCTGTCTTACGGTGGTCTTGTGTTCTGACGGTTGTTTCATTCCTCTATTTTGCGGTGGTCTTGTGTTCTGACCGTTGTTTCATTCTCCTGTCTTACGATGGTCTTGTGTTCTGACTGTTGTTTCATTCTCCTGTCTTACGATGATCTTGTGTTCTGACTGTTGTTTCATTCTCCTGTCTTACGGTGGTCTTGTGTTCTGACTGATGTTTTATTCTCCTGTCTTACAGTGGTCTTGTGTTCTGTCCGTTGTTTCATTCTCCTATCATACGGTGGTCTTGTGTTCTGTCCGTTGTTTCATTCTCCTGTCCTGCGGTGGTCTTGTGTTCTGTCCGTTGTTTCATTCTCCTGTCTTGTGGTGGTCTTGTGTTCTGTCCGTTGTTTCATTCTCCTGTCTTGCGGTGGTGTTGTGTTCTGACCGTTGTTTCATTTTCCTGTCTTACGGTGGTCTTGTGTTCTCTCCGTTGTTTCATTCTCCTGTCTTGTGGTGGTCTTGTGTTCTGTCCGTTGTTTCATTCTCCTGTCTTACGGTGGTCTTGTGTTCTGTCTGTTGTTTCATTCTCCTGTCTTACGGTGGTCTTGTGTTCTGTCTGTTGTTTCATTCTCCTGTCTTACGATGATCTTGCGTTCTGACTGTTGTTTCATTCTCCTGTCTTACAGTGGTCTTGTGTTCTGTCCGTTGTTTCATTCTCCTGTCTTACGGTGGTCTTGTGTTCTGTCCGTTGTTTCATTCTCCTGTCTTACGGTGGTCTTGTGTTCTGTCCGTTGTTTCATTCTCCTGTCTTACGATGATCTTGTGTTCTGACTGTTGTTTCATTCTCCTGTCTTACGGTGGTCTTGTGTTCTGACTGTTGTTTTATTCTCCTGTCTGACGCTGGTCTTGTTTTCTGTCCGTTGTGTCATCCTCCTGTCTTACGGTGGTCTTGTGTTCTGACTGTTGTTTCATTCTCCTATCTTGAGGTGGTCTTGTGTTCTGTCCGTTGTTTCATTCTCCTGTCTTACGCTGGTCTTGTGTTCTGACCGTTGTTTCATTCTCCTGTCTTACAGTGGTCTTGTGTTCTGTCCATTGTTTCATTCTCCTGTCTTACGCTGGTCTTGTGTTCTGACTGTTGTTTCATTCTCCTGTCTTATTATGATCTTGTGTTCTGACTGTTGTTTCATTCTCCTATCTTGAGGTGGTCTTGTGTTCTGTCCGTTGTTTCATTCTCCTGTCTTACGGTGGTCTTGTGTTCTGACTGTTGTTTCATTCTCCTGTCTTACGGTGGTCTTGTGTTCTGTCCGTTGTTTCATTCTCCTGTCTTACGGTGGTCTTGTGTTCTGACTGATGTTTCATTCTCCTGTCTTACGGTGGTCTTGTGTACTGTCCGTTGTTTCATTCTCCTGTCTTATGGTGGTCTTGTGTTGTGTCCGTTGTTTCATTCTCCTGTCTTACGATGATCTTGTGTTCTGACTGTTATTTTATTCTCCTGTCTTACGCTGGTCTTGTGTTCTGTCCATTGTTTCATTCTCCTGTCCTATGGTGGTCTTGTATTCTGTCCGTTGTTTCATTCTCCTGTCTTGCGGTGGTGTTGTGTTCTGTCCGTTGTTTCATTCTCCTGTCTTACGGTGGTCTTGTGTTCTGTCCGTTGTTTCATTCTCCTGTCTTGCGGTGGTATTGTGTTCTGTCCGTTGTTTCATTCTCCTGTCTTACGGTGGTCTTGTGTTCTGTATGTTGTTTCATTCTCCTGTCTTATGGTGGTCTTGTGTTCTGTCCGTTGTTTCATTCTCCTGTCTTATGGTGGTATTGTGTTCTGTCCGTTGTTTCATTCTCCTGTCTTACGGTGGTCTTGTGTTCTGTCCGTTGTTTCATTCTCCTGTCTTACGATGATCTTGTGTTCTGACTGTTGTTTCATTCTCCTGTCTTACGGTGGTCTTGTGTTCTGACTGTTGTTTTATTCTCCTGTCTTACGGTGGTCTTGTGTTCTGACTGTTGTTTCATTATCCTATCTTGCGGTGGTCTTGTGTTCTGACCGTTGTTTCATTCTCCCTGTCTTACGATGGTCTTGTGTTCTGACTGTTGTTTCATTCCATCTTCTGGTGGTCTTGTGTTCTGTCCGTTGTTTCATTCTCCTGTCTTTTAGATACTATTGAACTTGTTCTCCTCTTCGCTTGCCGCTGGACGTGAAGAAACAATCAACAATCAATCAGATCTGGACATGAGTGGGAATACTTTGATAATACAATCTATAAATAATTCACTGAGGCACTGTTGTTTTCCTTATATGTCTTGGTCATCCATTTATTAATTTACTTTTATCCCTGTAGGTTTACTTCTGTATATCTATAATATATATTTCTGTTTGTAAGGGCTGTAGTGAAGGAGATTGGTCGTATACATTTCTTGATTCACATTATCTGTAGTGAAGGAGATTGGTCGTATACATTTCTTGATTCACATTATCTGTAGTGAAGGAGATTGGTCGTATACATTTCTTGATTCACATTATCTGTAGTGAAGGAGATTGGTCGTATACATTTCTTGATTCTCATTATCTGTAGTGAAGGAGATTGGTCGTATACATTTCTTGATTCACATTATCTGTAGTGAAGGAGATTGGTCGTATACATTTCTTGATTCACATTATCTGTAGTGAAGGAGATTGGTCGTATACATTTCTTGATTCACATTATCTGTAGTGAAGGAGATTGTTCGCATACATTTCTTGATTCACATTATCTATGCAACCAGTGCAAATTGGTTATTTTAAATTCCGACACTAGTAAAGTGCACTCCATACAAATTTACTTCCTCCCAATGCCGAGGTGTATTCGATACAAGTTTACTTCCCTTCAGTAGCGAGGTGTACTCGATACAAGTTTAGTTGATAAAGCGTGTCAATTGTGGCATTCGGTGATTTTATCTGGTTACTTCGCTTTTCGCCAATAAAACTCAACACCACAACAAAACCAATTTAATTTATATTATCTAATTGTTGTATCTTTTTCTAAATGTTTGGTTGACATTACACTAACATCTAATGACATCGTGTAAGGGGTCATATTGGGGTTCATATTTTCAATGAACCTATCAGCGATAAGCCTACTATATAGTACGGAGTGCTCGACAAGAGATGTGTGCTATTGGTCAATATGTTTAACTGTCTTGAAAGTCATTGGACGATTGACCTAACGGTTTACCTGACGGTCTACCTGACATGGCGCTAAACATGATATTGTTACATGTTATTGTATCGCAAAAGTTACAATTCTATAAAAAAAATAATTAAAAATAATAAAAAAAAATTAAAAAAAGATGCCACAAACATGTAATTTCAATTAGACTGTGACATAACTGTACTATTGTTGTCACGTTACAATTAGACTGTGACATAACTGTACTATTGTTGTCACGTTACAATTAGACTGTGACATAACTGTACTATTGTTGTCACGTTACAATTAGACTGTGACATAACTGTACTATTGTTGTCACGTTACAATTAGACTGTGACATAACTGTACTATTGTTGTCACGTTAATATACACATGTAACTCTAACCTTATCTCTGTTGTAACGTTAATATACACATGTAACTCTAACCTTATCTCTGTTGTAACGTTAATATACACATGTAACTCTAACCTTATCTCTGTTGTAACGTTAATATACACATGTAACTCTAACCTTATCTCTGTTGTCACGTTAATCACCTATACACATGTAACTCTAACCTTATCTCTGTTGTCACGTTAATATACACATGTAACTCTAACCTTATCTCTGTTGTAACGTTAATATACACATGTAACTCTAACCTTATCTCTGTTGTCACGTTAATATACACATGTAACTCTAACCTTATCTCTGTTGTAACGTTAATATACACATGTAACTCTAACCTTATCTCTGTTGTAACGTTAATATACACATGTAACTCTAACCTTATCTCTGTTGTCACGTTAATATACACATGTAACTCTAACCTTATCTCTGTTGTAACGTTAATATACACATGTAACTCTAACCTTATCTCTGTTGTCACGTTAATATACACATGTAACTCTAACCTTATCTCTGTTGTAACGTTAATATACACATGTAACTCTAACCTTATCTCTGTTGTAACGTTAATATACACATGTAACTCTAACCTTATCTCTGTTGTAACGTTAATATACACATGTAACTCTAACCTTATCTCTGTTGTAACGTTAATATACACATGTAACTCTAACCTTATCTCTGTTGTAACGTTAATATACACATGTAACTCTAACCTTATCTCTGTTGTAACGTTAATATACACATGTAACTCTAACCTTATCTCTGTTGTCACGTTAATCACCTATACACATGTAACTCTAACCTTATCTCTGTTGTCACGTTAATATACACATGTAACTCTAACCTTATCTCTGTTGTAACGTTAATATACACATGTAACTCTAACCTTATCTCTGTTGTCACGTTAATATACACATGTAACTCTAACCTTATCTCTGTTGTAACGTTAATATACACATGTAACTCTAACCTTATCTCTGTTGTAACGTTAATATACACATGTAACTCTAACCTTATCTCTGTTGTCACGTTAATATACACATGTAACTCTAACCTTATCTCTGTTGTAACGTTAATATACACATGTAACTCTAACCTTATCTCTGTTGTCACGTTAATATACACATGTAACTCTAACCTTATCTCTGTTGTAACGTTAATATACACATGTAACTCTAACCTTATCTCTGTTGTAACGTTAATATACACATGTAACTCTAACCTTATCTCTGTTGTAACGTTAATATACACATGTAACTCTAACCTTATCTCTGTTGTAACGTTAATATACACATGTAACTCTAACCTTATCTCTGTTGTAACGTTAATATACACATGTAACTCTAACCTTATCTCTGTTGTAACGTTAATATACACATGTAACTCTAACCTTATCTCTGTTGTAACGTTAATATACACATGTAACTCTAACCTTATCTCTGTTGTAACGTTAATATACACATGTAACTCTAACCTTATCTCTGTTGTAACGTTAATATACACATGTAACTCTAACCTTATCTCTGTTGTAACGTTAATATACACATGTAACTCTAACCTTATCTCTGTTGTAACGTTAATATACACATGTAATTCTAACCTTATCTCTGTTGTAACGTTAATATACACATGTAACTCTAACCTTATCTCTGTTGTAACGTTAATATACACATGTAACTCTAACCTTATCTCTGTTGTCACGTTAATATACACATGTAACTCTAACCTTATCTCTGTTGTCACGTTAATATACACATGTAACTCTAACCTTATCTCTGTTGTAACGTTAATCACCTATACACATGTAACTCTAACCTTATCTCTGTTGTCACGTTAATATACACATGTAACTCTAACCTTATCTCTGTTGTCACGTTAATATACACATGTAACTCTAACCTTATCTCTGTTGTAACGTTAATATACACATGTAACTCTAACCTTATCTCTGTTGTCACGTTAATCACCTATACACATGTAACTCTAACCTTATCTCTGTTGTCACGTTAATCACCTATACACATGTAACTCTAACCTTATCTCTGTTGTAACGTTAATCACCTATACACATGTAACTCTAACCTTATCTCTGTTGTAACGTTAATCACCTATACACATGTAACTCTAACCTTATCTCTGTTGTCACGTTAATCACCTATACACATGTAACTCTAACCTTATCTCTGTTGTAACGTTAATCACCTATACACATGTAACTCTAACCTTATCTCTGTTGTAACGTTAATCACCTATACACATGTAACTCTAACCTTATCTCTGTTGTAACGTTAATCACCTATACACATGTAACTCTAACCTTATCTCTGTTGTCACGTTAATCACCTATACACATGTAACTCTAACCTTATCTCTGTTGTAACGTTAATCACCTATACACATGTAACTCTAACCTTATCTCTGTTGTAACGTTAATCACCTATACACATGTAACTCTAACCTTATCTCTGTTGTAACGTTAATCACCTATACACATGTAACTCTAACCTTATCTCTGTTGTAACGTTAATCACCTATACACATGTAACTCTAACCTTATCTCTGTTGTAACGTTAATCACCTATACACATGTAACTCTAACCTTATCTCTGTTGTAACGTTAATCACCTATACACATGTAACTCTAACCTTATCTCTGTTGTCACGTTAATCACCTATACACATGTAACTCTAACCTTATCTCTGTTGTCACGTTAATCACCTATACACATGTAACTCTAACCTTATCTCTGTTGTAACGTTAATCACCTATACACATGTAACTCTAACCTTATCTCTGTTGTAACGTTAATCACCTATACACATGTAACTCTAACCTTATCTCTGTTGTCATGTTAATCACCTATACACATGTAACTCTAACCTTATCTCTGTTGTCACGTTAATCACCTATACACATGTAACTCTAACCTTATCTCTGTTGTAACGTTAATCACCTATACACATGTAACTCTAACCTTATCTCTGTTGTAACGTTAATCACCTATACACATGTAACTCTAACCTTATCTCTGTTGTAACGTTAATCACCTATACACATGTAACTCTAACCTTATCTCTGTTGTCACGTTAATCACCTATACACATGTAACTCTAACCTTATCTCTGTTGTAACGTTAATCACCTATACACATGTAACTCTAACCTTATCTCTGTTGTAACGTTAATCACCTATACACATGTAACTCTAACCTTATCTCTGTTGTCACGTTAATCACCTATACACATGTAACTCTAACCTTATCTCTGTTGTAACGTTAATCACCTATACACATGTAACTCTAACCTTATCTCTGTTGTCACGTTAATCACCTATACACATGTAACTCTAACCTTATCTCTGTTGTAACGTTAATCACCTATACACATGTAACTCTAACCTTATCTCTGTTGTCACGTTAATCACCTATACACATGTAACTCTAACCTTATCTCTGTTGTAACGTTAATCACCTATACACATGTAACTCTAACCTTATCTCTGTTGTCACGTTAATCACCTATACACATGTAACTCTAACCTTATCTCTGTTGTAACGTTAATCACCTATACACATGTAACTCTAACCTTATCTCTGTTGTAACGTTAATCACCTATACACATGTAACTCTAACCTTATCTCTGTTGTAACGTTAATCACCTATACACATGTAACTCTAACCTTATCTCTGTTGTCACGTTAATCACCTATACACATGTAACTCTAACCTTATCTCTGTTGTAACGTTAATCACCTATACACATGTAACTCTAACCTTATCTCTGTTGTAACGTTAATCACCTATACACATGTAACTCTAACCTTATCTCTGTTGTAACGTTAATCACCTATACACATGTAACTCTAACCTTATCTCTGTTGTCACGTTAATCACCTATACACATGTAACTCTAACCTTATCTCTGTTGTAACGTTAATCACCTATACACATGTAACTCTAACCTTATCTCTGTTGTCACGTTAATCACCTATACACATGTAACTCTAACCTTATCTCTGTTGTAACGTTAATCACCTATACACATGTAACTCTAACCTTATCTCTGTTGTAACGTTAATCACCTATACACATGTAACTCTAACCTTATCTCTGTTGTAACGTTAATCACCTATACACATGTAACTCTAACCTTATCTCTGTTGTAACGTTAATCACCTATACACATGTAACTCTAACCTTATCTCTGTTGTCACGTTAATCACCTATACACATGTAACTCTAACCTTATCTCTGTTGTAACGTTAATCACCTATACACATGTAACTCTAACCTTATCTCTGTTGTAACGTTAATCACCTATACACATGTAACTCTAACCTTATCTCTGTTGTAACGTTAATCACCTATACACATGTAACTCTAACCTTATCTCTGTTGTAACGTTAATCACCTATACACATGTAACTCTAACCTTATCTCTGTTGTCACGTTAATCACCTATACACATGTAACTCTAACCTTATCTCTGTTGTAACGTTAATCACCTATACACATGTAACTCTAACCTTATCTCTGTTGTAACGTTAATCACCTATACACATGTAACTCTAACCTTATCTCTGTTTTATAGTTTACATTTTAACGTTTTAGTTAGATATAAATCTCTTTTATTATTTTTTATTAATAAAAACATTGTTTACAATAATGCGCTTAATGAGATTTTGTCAGTCACTGGTAAGCGTTTCATGCTTAAAGTATGTGTAACAGAAAACTTGGTAATAGCTTGCAATAAACAGCAGTCAGATTTATACTAAACAGTGTTAAATTTTGCTTCTTTGTTTTTTTTTTTTTTGGGGGGGGGTGGTTGTTTTCCGTGGACGTGATTAGAACTCACATCATTGATACACTGCAGCAACAATCGCTTAACCTTATATCCAGTTCCTTATGCCTTTCTGCCACATCCGCAATATAAAATATAGCTTCAGTAGTCGCATTGTTACCTTGTCTCGTAAAATCAATTTAGGGATGGACACAATACATGCCCTTAAGCATGTGTAGATTGTACATGTACATTTATATATTTATCTTAATTTAACTGCAAATATATAAATATATATGACTCTATGGTTCTTTTTTTACGATCTTATAATGAGTTCGTCTCATATATTTGGTAAATTTAACACCGTCTCTATCTGTACAATGATCACGAAAATATGACAACCTCACAGGTATCTCTGCGATAAACCACGGGCTGTCATAATTTATTTCTTAAATCAAACTTTATATCTTAATCAAGCAGTAATGTTCAATAAGTTTTCAGTGCCTTACAAAATGTATAATGATGTAAATGACAGAAACAGATAATAATAATACAATGAAAGTCGACATCAGAATATAAAGGTAATAACAATCAAAGTCGACATCAGAATATAAAGGTAATAACAATCAAAGTCGACATCAGAATATAAAGGTAATAACAATCAAAGTCGACATCAGAATATAAAGGTAATAACAATCAAAGTCGACATCAGAATATAAAGGTAATAACAATCAAAGTCGACATCAGAATATAAAGGTAATAACAATCAAAGTCGACATCAGAATATAAAGGTAATAACAATCAAAGTCGACATCAGAATATAAAGGTAATAACAAAATTACCGAACTCCGAACAATCTTACAAAGGGAAAGTCAAAACTCATAAGTATATAAACAGATAAAATCAGTCAACAACCAGAAAACTATATTATTGTGGACACGCATCATAAATGTAGTGTAACGTTTTCAAATTAAATCTATTAATTGAAGTGTTTGTTACATCTTTTTCCTTTTGATGTTTTAGTCTTTGAAAGGATGGAGATCTATTAAAACGTCAAAGAGATCCAAAATATTTTTCACTTTAACTGATTTGATCAGAGACATTTACAACAACGAATGACACCCCATTTACCTACTGGCTCAAAAATATAATATATCTGGAGACCACGTCTGGCTGACAATTAATACATCATTGCATTCATTCAAATTGCCTTTAGACATAAAACAAACGGTTATCGTAATATATTGTATTGAACTCAGTTGTGGCTATCAGCAAATTATTGATATTTACAAATTTTCTATTTTCACTAAATGTTGCTTGATGTCCACTTACTTCATTGTCCTTTGATTGAATTATTACTTCTAGAATGAGAAACTTTATTGTATTTTCTTATGATTTTTATTATCATTATTCTACTACTTTTTGCAATCTTATTCTCCCAAGAGATCGCGACACATCGTTCAGTAATATCTTTCCTCTCAAAAACAATTAAATTGTACAGCTATCAAATATGTTGGCTTTGGGCGTACCTGATTACGGTACGTTTATTCCAGAGTTGGCGTTGGGCGTACCTGATTACGGTACGGTTATTCCAGAGTTGGCTATGGGCGTACCTGATTACGGTACGGTTATTCCAGAGTTGGCGTTGGGCGTACCTGATTACGGTTATTCCAGAGTTGGCGTTGGGCGTACCTGATTACGGTTATTCCAGAGTTGGCGTTGGGCGTACCTGATTACGGTTATTCCAGAAACGCGTCGTGCGCATTAAATTTTATATGTACGCGTTACTTTCCTGTATCGTTCTTTAAAAGTTCAAATCTCACCCAAGTATGCCGAATACGTTTTCTCTTTACGGAAGGGTCTCTCTGAATACAAAAAACTTAACGTAACATAACTCAGCAATTTAAGGGAACGACCATTTAACTTGAAGGGGGGAGGGGGGTTATGGTTTCTTTCTAAAAAAATATTCTGATTCCCAATGTTGCTGAAAAAAATATTCTGATTTTGGTGGAGAAAAAAGAAATATAACCTAATGTTACATTTTGGAAAAAAAATTCGCGCTTTGTGCGACAAAAAAAAGATTCTAACTCTTGTGTTGTCCGAAAAAAAAATTCTGAAAGAAAAAAAAAACATAACCCCCCCCCACCCCCCACCCCCTTCAAGTTAAATGGTCAGTCCCTACGTACAATCAAAAAAGTTATGCGGTTCCTCAAGGAATATAACTCCCTTCGACAAAAGGTGGTTGTCATTAGATATAAAAGATAAAAACAGTGATAATTCGGATACTCTAACGATCTTAGCAATTGCACTTTTTATTATCTGTCCTTAACCGAGCTCAAGGTCACGTCATAGATTGTGATCTTAAAGTTGTTATCAGAATACATATGGAACCGTAAGAGATACAGAAAAATAAATTATGCTTGGGACCTTAACATTAGTGACGCCTTAAGGGCCATAACTCCATTCCAAAGATTGCTGGATACCGTCATTGGACAAATATCAATACGGATACGACCCATACTTAGGGTTTTCACCATGGTAACGATGACCTCCTAGATTGTGACCTACACTTGAGTGATGTATATTAGTTTGGGGTTCAGTGTTTTAAAGGTACACTACAAACAGAGAGTCAATGTAAGTTACCATCTTCCCTAGTTATATATGGGGTATGTCGTTGGAAAGGTTTGAAGATACCAAAGGGAGGTAATCAGAAGCCGGAAATTAGAGAACAACAGACAATACAATGGCAACAAGACACCAAAGGGATTACCAGAAGCCGGAAATCAGAGAACAACAGACAATACAATGGCCACAAGATACCAAAGGGATTATCAGAAGCCGGAAATCAGAGAACAACAGACAAAACAATGGCCACAAGATACCAAAGGGATTATCAGAAGCCGGAAATCAGAGAACAACAGACAAAACAATGGCCACAAGATACCAAAGGGATTATCAGAAGCCGGAAATCAGAGAACAACAGACAAAACAATGGCCACAAGATACCAAAGGGATTATCAGAAGCCGGAAATCAGAGAACAACAGACAAAACAATGGCCACAAGATACCAAAGGGATTATCAGAAGCCGGAAATCAGAGAACAACAGACAAAACAATGGCCACAAGATACCAAAGGGATTATCAGAAGCCGGAAATCAGAGAACAACAGACAAAACAATGGCCACAAGATACCAAAGGGATTATCAGAAGCCGGAAATCAGAGAACAACAGACAAAACAATGGCCACAAGAAAACGGATAAAAGGACAAATAACGATCTACAAAACACTAGATAAAAAATAAGCACCAATCGCACAAAACTCGGGGATGAACTCGGATGCTCTTGAAGAGTTAGTAGTTCCTGTTTCACTAGTGGCATATTACATTATTAGTTCTCATAATATCAATCTTAGCATCCAATAAAGAGGCTAGGAATCTAAGTATAATGGTAACTACAAGGAACCTCTTTTTTTTCTAAATAGCACTTTTTAAAGAAACTGTGTCTGAATGGCTTAAATGTCATAGTTATATACTAGTAATCAAGACTTCAAGGAAAACTAATATATGTAACAAAGACACGCAAATAAACAAACACACTCTGTACTGATTAAAACAATACATATGCTATTGATAATCCGGATATTTGCCAACAGAAATTCATTAATTCCATGTTTGTGTACTATTAGCCATGCTGGGTTTATTTCAAACCTGTATGGCGTTTCAATCAACATCTCACCTGATGATACCTGAATCGTTTTGTAATTAATAATCTTTTGAAGTTTCTAATGTACTCTTCTATCGAAATTCGTCATGTTGGAGCAAAAAAAAACAATTGCTAGCAAAACAAACGATTTATATATATATATATATATATTTGTTCAATTTGTATTGGTATAAACTAGAGATGTTTTATGACACTATAATACTTGTTTGTTAATTAACATCATCAAGGCCGTTTGATTGGATTTGCGTCGTACGTTAAATATCAACGTCATCTAATTAGCAAAATATAATCTATTGTTACATGCGTTTATTTGATAATATTTATAAAGAGAGACAAAGTTTAAACAGTGATGGTAAAACATTCCACAAATATCAACAAAACAAACATTCAACTCTCATCTTAACTCTCTGAACACAAAAAGAAGGACCACGCATATGACGGTGATACATGTTCTGGATTTCAACAGGCACAAGAATGTGGCGGGGATAAATTTGTAGATCGTTTGGAATATATTTGTAGGTTTTCGCAACCAATAAATTGTAATCCCATCACATCACTGAACTATTATTCATGTATACAAACCCTGGAGGGACACCTGTGGGTAATGAAATATTACCTAGTTGCAGCTTGATTAGTTTAAACATATTTTTATTTGCTAAATATAACAAATGGGGATCGGACACAAGTTTTTCCAACTTATGAAGTCTTCTGCCGAATACAATAATTTACAATATGGATTAGCATGCGCAATGAAATGATATAATATGTATATAATAGCATAGAGTTAAATATACAAAGAATGACTATGTACAAAAACATAAGTTTAGACAATATACGGGGAAAAAAAAGAATAAAGAAAAAAGAAAAGAGAAGAAATACTTTTGGAGATGTGTGTTGGTTCTTTAGATCATTTAGACAATTGTAAATCTTTTGGAGTCTTTAATATATTTAAAAGCATGTTTAAAAATGGTTATATTTTCTACATATGTTAGGAGATCACTTCCTTTTGTCAGTAGATTTACATCAATATTAATGTTAGAAGGTAACCAGCTAAGACTATTAAATATTATTTCCCTATTATCTGTATATTTATTACAATCAAAAAAGAAATGGTGAGAATTTTCACATGGTGCGCCACGGTTACAGGAAGCATTTGATAACATTTTTACTTTACATAAATCGTAATTCAAGAATGATGCATTGCAGCGAAGCTGTGTTAGAATTATATTTAGTTTTCTAGGACCATAAGAATAGTGTCTCGGAATTGACATTGAGATTGAACTGCGGATTGCCTTTTTAAATTTAGATAGTGTGTCAAGATTACGCACTGAAAGATTAAGGTTTGATATTACCCATACCATATTAGCATCTGCTGGTTGAGAGGAATGACTCGAATAAAATACCCAACTCGCTCTCGTACAGGATGTAGATTTTCCTTGTGTTTATTAAATGCTACTCTCTTGGTACAAAATATTTTCCCACATACCCATCTTCTAGTGCAATTTTTCTTACATAATGTAATGTTGTTCACATGTTCTCGACATGAATAAGACAAAATACTGCTCACTTGACGTTAAAATGATAGATTGTTAAAATGATAGATTGTTAATTTGATTGATTGATTGATTGATTGATTGATTGATTGATTGATTGATTGATTGATTGATTGATGTTAACAGTATTTCAGTTATACAAATAATAATAATACATCATGTAGGTAAAATGGTCGTAGAGGGATGGGCAGATAATACTTTTCAGCTATGTCATGGCGAGAACAAGTTCCGTCTTGATGAATTGACAATGATGTCAACTTTGTACTAGACCAACACACATAGCTGGCTATTTATAGTGCTAGCTCACTGTGACAGCAGTCAGTGGGTAGACATTCGAACACTTTATTCTGATTCCAAACCGCCCAATCATTCCTCTTACTCCTTGGTGCTACGTGTAAAGCAGAGAAGAAACAAATACCAATTGCATAGACTGGTGGCCGGACCCGACCAGGGCGTGAAACCACGATCTACCTTACTCGAGACCTATGTTTTTTGAAAGATTGAAATATATTCCCCGTCTGTTTTCCGAATATATGCTGACATTCATGGTTGAAGAACCAATGTAAATTTGTGTAGCAAACTAAATCTGTAATATATAACCATATAAGCGGGCAAACAGAGTTATTAGACAGAATAAACGTTAGAAAACAACGAAAGAGCAATCAAGTATGGACAATCCAGGGAAGCTGGCAATACTTGGCACATAACACAGAACGAAAACATACAAAATACAAAGCATAGCACAATATGTGTTGGACACTACTATACCCAAGTAAACACAAATAACGTAAGCAACACATGAACCCTCCTACAAACAACTGGAGGTAAAGACGAAACGAACATTGTTTGTATGCACAAACCGTAACGGATATCACAACACGGAACTAAGAACGTAAAGACACATAATAGGAAAACACAAAACACTCACAGATGCACAACACGGACCCCTACAAAAAAACGAGGATACATTCGAGGTGCTCGCGAAAGGTAAGTAGTTTCTACCTCTTATAAGACACCACCATGTTACTCATATATACAGTCAATACGTGTTTGACACCACTATAGGTAACGCGCACAAATAACATTAATAGGACATGAGCCCTCCTACAAACAACTGGAGGTAAAGACGAACCGAGAGCAATAATCCTGCGCATTATACATTATCCCCGGCTTGATAAAAATGTCGGCTTTTGATTGGTCGATGACCCGTTGGTACAAAACCCATGCTACCGGCTGGTAGTTACGTAACGTCACTGGGGGGTCTTTACGTTGCTATGCATGATGTAAAGATGGTGTAAAACGTAAACAATCTCAAAGTGCTTTGCATTCAACATGGAATGGAGAACGGAGGACGTATTTCTTGAGAGAAAAAAAGATCAAGCGTCTCAATATATGCAGAAAAAACAAACAATGCACCAAATAATGTTGAGAGATTTAAAGTTCCTACGGTATTGATGGTCATGTTTAGCATGTGTAACATTTTGCTGATTCGCGCTACATGAAACATTGATTTTGTTGTCATGTTGCGTCTTTATAGAAATGGTCGATTGTTTGAATACAATCATTTTAAAATCATTTGTCATTATTGTTTTCACATCAATTCTTCATTTGTTTTATCGTACTAATACCACCCAAAATATGTACCAAACACTTTTTTTTTATATCAAGAGAATTCTCGATCCTAATTCTAGTGACGTCATGTATAATGTAACGCTATTCACGTGACAATACGCGCCAAATACAAGAAATTAAATTACAACAAAATAAGACCAAAAAAAACGTTAAAAATGATTAGCTGTAGGGTGATACCAAAGGTATCTCCCTACATTTTATCGAAATTCACCCAAATTTTCACATGAGCTATGGCATTTTACTCCGCAAGTACAAAAACGTCATGATTACGTTATAAAAAGAACATGAAAATCCATTAAAATTCAGTTTTTGTTTTCAAACTGGGGATAAAATCGTTATCTACGTGTCTACCCGTGGGCATTGAGATTGTACCACTCTTCAGCACCACTGTACAGCCTTCGGCTTCGCCTCAGGCTATACAGAAGTGCTTCAGGGTGGTACAATCTCAATGCCCACGGGTCGACACGTAGATAACTTATAGTATATGCTATTCAGGTGCTAGAGAGTGTATATAATGTCACATTGGTGATCCGTCAACACAAACAAGCCGTTCAGCATTGACAGTAACAAGCTTTGATCAAATTTATTATCTCATTGCAACAATTTTTTTATCATTAGCCTATACAACATTATAGTATAATTCTACACATTTATCACTGACATCTATATGACGTCAACAAGTTAATTATGACACATCAGCACTATGACGTCACATTCAAAATTATAAATAGTCAGCGGATGTAGAACACCAATTATTACAAGGATAGCCTTTCGTCAGATAAGATTAATTAAGTGTTCATGTTTTTAAATGATTCGCTTGTCACAGACATTTACTAAAATTATGTAGCACTATTTGTTTCCTCGTAGGAAGATAGAAAATTATAATCTTCCGTTACAAGGATGTGAACAAATTATTAAAAAGGAAACTAAGCCACTGCGAGTCAATTATTGTGATGATTTTATTATCGTCTAGAAATATTAAACACTTTTAAACTCCCGGGGTGTTATTAGTTTTAAAACCAAATAACAATTCAAATTTATCAAAGTGAAAAAATCATCTTAAAGCATTATTTTTTATTGGTTTTGGAAACGTAATATTAACTAGAGGTTCCTCGTAGCATGGGATTGCTCATCTGGTTTACTAGCTTTATATGAATTGGCTGTTAAATACATTGTACAAAAGTGATCATTCAGGAATATTTCAAAGCCTGTCTTTTATTGGCTTTGTGGTCTCATACAAGATCATTATCAATTCTGTTTTAAATTGACGCAATGCACATAATGAGTAAAATGATAAATCATAGAAAACAATAAAAGTGGAACGCCACAATTACAGTAAAATTAGTTTTGGATTGACCCAGGTGTTTCAGGGGTCATGGTTAGGGTTATGGTGTTTAACACCATTTCAACAATAGTTCAGTTATATAATGGCAGTCACTTTTATTGGTGGAAGAAACCGGAGTGCCCGAAGAAAACCACCGACCTGCTGCAAACTTCTTCACATATTGTTGCATCTAGTATACCTTGCCATGAACGGGATTCGAACTCGCAACTTGTGATTGGTGAGAGGCACTGATTACACAGGTAGTTGTAAATCCTACTACCATGCAATCATGATCACGATGGCACCCAGATATTACAGAAGAGGAGTTGTCATGTATATTATTTTATTGTCAAATTAGCTTAGTGCCATCACTAGCAAAGGTTCAGAGACGTTTGTTGAATATATATTAGTGACATTGGCCATCTTTGGAAGTCATCTTGGAACAGTTTGGCTTCACTCAAACTTATAAGATTCAAATGAAAATATCTTTGACTTCATTATGCTCTCTCTATTGGGTATAATCATTAAAAGTCGTAACATTTCAAATGTCAAAAATCTTTGAAAGATACGATCAACAATTCACAGGACAGTGAATGTAGTAAAGGGATGATCAGAAACCGTAAACCGGAAAAAACATTGATCTACGTCATGTGCACTATATTTGATATCGACGGGTTTTTGGGGGTTTTTTTTACTACAAAACACTACGCAGAACACTAACAATTGGGGAACACGAACCACACTAACAACCGAAGGTAACATTATTAACTTCGGAAGGATAATCTGGTCTTGTTCCACTAGCTAGTGGCACTGTAGTATCACTCTTGATAGAAACCTGGCGATAGGTCATGACTGAGGAAAGGACCTGATTGTGATTATAACAAACGGATCATATTCGTGGTTATTTGTGACACACATTCCGTAACGCTTAAGGCGACTGTAAAATGTTCGACGTGATGACTTCAACTTAACCACTGGTTACTCTTGGTCTAGTTGCTTCCTTACTAGAAGCAACTCTCTATCCCGGAAATGAAGATGGGAACTTCAAACTCAGTTTCATCAAATAAGGGTAATAACAAAATTACGGAACTCCGAACAATCTTAAAAAGGGAAAGTCAAAACTCATAAGTATATAAACAGACAAAATCAGTCAACAACCGGAAAACTGTGAAAACCGTAATGACCCTGACTTTGTACAGGCATTTCTAAAGAAATAGTGGGTTGAATCAGATTTTAAAGCGCCAAACCTCCCGCTTTCATTACGGCTCAAAGTTTCCGGCTGTCACTATAACAGTAGATACATACTTTATATAATGGTGGTTCTGGAATATTGCTACTAATAAATTTAAAGTTTATAATGTGAAAATTGAACGTGTCCCTTTTGTCGTAAAGTTTCTGTATTAATCGACTTCGCTATCTAATCAAAGTATAGAACAGACATAGCTGTGCCTGTGGTATATTTTATTTTTTTCCACAAATAGTTTCCACTTGGACTTTACACTTTAGAAGAATCAGATATCATATATACTACTAGAATGCTAAATGGTGGTTGTCATGGACGTCACATTAGGTTTAATGATATAAGAATATTTATCACGTGATATTGTTAAAAATATTGATATACATTTATCAAATCAAACGCAGCAACCTTTTAAATTCAATAGAAAATAGTATATTTATGAGTAGAATTAAGTTGCTTAGGGGTTAGGGTTATGGTGTTTTAAATGCTACTTTCAACAATATTTCAGTTATATCGTGGCGGTCAGTTCTATTGATGGATGAAACCGGAGAAAACCACCAACTTGTCACTGACAAACTAACAAAACTGGTTGCTTACAGATGGAATTCGTTTTTAAATAGTAAATCATAGACATAGTAAAACACCGAAGTTAATGATATTTAAAAAGGTTAAACTTTAATGAAGGGACAATACAAATCAGTGGAGATAAACACGTTTATGAATAGGAACAAAGTACCGATTCGTCCCTAACCAAATTTGTCATTTTAAAAGAGTAATTTTCACACGATATGAGATATACAAAGGTAAAATGCCATATTTTGTTTTACTAATTATCAATTCTTAAATCTTTCTTCGATCTGAAATAACACTACATTTCAATATTTAAACATTTAGAAGAAATCCATATTAACAGAATCTAAGTAATATATAGTTTACTCACCTAAAGTGTGTTATGCTGTGAAGCCAAGTGCAAGTCCAATAGTAGTATGAAATGAAAGATCTTTGTCACAGCGACTCTTAAATATGCCATTTATAATCCAATCATTAACGAGTAGAGATCAATTATTTCTATGATGATTGGGTAATACGATGTCACGAGGTTTACTCCTCAAATTTGTTTGCTTAATTTTATTTAATGTTGACAATTTTTGTAATTAAATATCTGTTATATAGATTCCCACAAAATGTGTATTACTTTGCGAGATGTTGCGCTGTTTATTAAAATGTAAAGATAATAAAATGAAGAAAAACAATATGTGTATCACATTGCTGGAATAGTTTCAAAAGTCACTAGAAAATCGTAGAACAGCACAAAATCGATACTCGTAACACATATACATGACCATTCACTTTGCATGCTTGGTACAGGCACATCAATATAAAGTGGCGGAATTAGACTAGTATTGTTGGCCAAAAATATGATATATATGTATATAATTATATATTATACAATTATATATATATACGTCTGAAAATTAAACCAAACAGTGTTAGAATTAGATTTTAGAGCTGTCAAATTTGTGTTCTTCCCTCGATGGGATTTGAACCCACACCATTGATACACTGCAGTGCCATTCGCTTAGCCTTACGTCCAGCGCCCTAGACCACTCGACCACATCCACTCCCTATATATATATATATATATAGTTTTCAGAAACAACAGTCACCAATAATGATAAAATTGAAATTGCAGAAAAATAAATCATTTAAAAACCCCTTATTCAGACAAAAACATAGAAATTTCTATTCTAGAAAAATGATGGAATCACATTCCAAGTAATGAAAGTGACTACTGGTGACAATAAGAGGAAAGCCTTATACAGTGTCCATGCACATTTATCTTTAGTAGTTTGACCTAGTTTCTTATATATTTTTTCTCAACAAAGAGAAAATCAGATAACCAGAGGAAACTCCCATCTTTATTTTAAGAACCAAATGATATATTGTTTTCAAGAAGGGTTTGAAGATACCAAAGGGGTAATCAGAATCCGTATATCGAAGAAGAACGGACAACACAATGGCCAGAAGAAAAAAGTACAAAAGGACAAACAACGATCTACAAAACATACATATAAAACTAAAGATCGAGTAACAAATGTTCGCAAAAGCAATAACAAGTTTTATAGATTGAATCACAATAATAAACTAGAATTAATCTGCTATGTTGATAATCAACATTAATTATTGAGGAATTATTGTTTGTCTTCTAAATCCCACATCACAATTATTACAATTGTCAGTCAAACAACACAGTTGATGTTTATGTGTGGGTTCTAATCCCACTGAGGGTAGAACAACATTAAACAAATGTCTGTTAAACAACACAGTTGGTGTTTATGTGTGGGTTCTAATCCCACTGAGGGTAGAACAACATTAAACAAATGTCTGTTAAACAACACAGTTGATGTTTATGTGTGGGTTCTAATCCCACTGAGGGTAGAACAACATTAAACAACTGTCTGTTAAACTATCCAACTCTAATAATGTTTGGTTTAATTTTCAGAGATACCTATTCTGGTGGACTATTAGTCCAGATGATATCAATACCTTAAAAGTCAGTACTTTTGGTTCTGACATGGTTTATTATGTATATTAATGATTGAAATTTACAGTTATTAAACAAAGTAATTTATTAAAACTAAGATAACCCCCCTCTGGCATAGGTAATACAATTACACCCTTGTTATGTGCCTTATTGCTAAAGTTTTGATATGTTATCACTTTGTTCAGCTAGTTTACTGGTTTGGACAGTGATTTTCCCTTCTTGATCAACAATTGTTTGTTGTTGTTTATTGATAGTTTCAATCAGGGGTTTAATAAGACTGTCTAGACATGAATGGATGCTTGTTTCAATTACAGAGGAACCGGATTGGTGATGTATTGGTTAGCGTGGTGGCCCCCAGTGTGGTAGATCGTGGGTTCCAGCCCCGATCGGGTCAAGCTACAGACTATGAAATTGGTATTTGTTGCTTCTCCGCTAAGCACGCATCATTAAAGAGAAAGGGCAAATACTGGTTGGCTCGTAATCAGGATAATGTGTCCGAGTGGGTCGACATGTCTACCCGCCGACTGTTGCTTCAGTGAGATGGAAATATAAAAATCCAACTCAGCATGTTGGTCTAGCACAAAGTGGGACTCACATCATTTCATTGAAAACTTACTTGTTCTCGCAATGATATAGCAGAACATTTGCAGATTTGGCGTTTAACAACATCGACTCACATCACTCACGCACTCACTCAATTACAGAGGTGATAGTTTTAGTGAATATTATCAGTTTAGGCAGGTACTATTTTATTTAAAACGTCTGGACTGGAAAGAGCTTCAATTACTTTGTCAGTTACATTTTTTTTCAGTGCAGGGGGCTTAGCGGCAGGTTTTTGTCCAATATCTCGGAGATTACCAATAGAGTTCCGTCTACGAATTCGTCTCAGTTGCTACTTTTGAGAATCGGTAATTCATTTGGGCTGTCAGGGAGTGTCCTTTTGTTTTGGAGACAGGTGTTGTATGGGTGGAAGGAGAAGGCTGGGTACTTTCATCGTTGTTGCAGGCCTGATTATCGAGTTGATTACCGCCATATTGTAAATGTGTCGCTGAAGTTGAGAGCGTAGGAAAAAATCAGATTTATAGACAATTGGGGTTTGTAAATATATAGAGAATGTATTATATTATTTAGCAATGCATTATCTTTACATTTAAATCAATTATATATACGATTATTGATCTATTAAGCTGTTTTCAGATATTTTGTGTGATAACCGTACTAGTTCTACGTTTCAAAAATAGTCATCCCTAAAAACCAAATGTTGGTTATTTGGATTGTTTGTACTTGTCAAGAATAACGGTTGTTCCGTTGTAATTAGATAGAAAAGTTAGCCATACTTTTAAATCTTCTTTCATACCTACAGTTACTCTCGTTTTATGATGGGGTTTGCGCAATTTGCAAGCAGCGTCGATAAGTCGTCACGAAAAAGTCCGTCCAGGTACAATGATTTGACACGAAAAGTCCAATATTCCGATTAGAGACTGTAATTCTCGGAGAGTGATTTTGTGACTGTTTAGACATGATATATTTCGCTCTTTTATTTCGCTTACTATCTCTTGTGGCAGCATCATAACCATATTAATAGTATCTAATGCTATGCCCAAAAACACCAAAACCTCGGTTGGTTCAACAGTCTTATCATCTGCTAAAGGGACCCCCCCCCCCTCCATACTTTACAAGAGTCTTGAAAAACTTTCAGAATATTGCATCATTGTTTGGTTTCAGCTTACACACCAAATAAAATATCATCAAGGTAATGTGAAATATTGTCATTATTTGACTCCTGCTGAACGAACCAATGTAAAGCTGTTGAAAATTTCTCGAATAATGAACAACTAATGGACGCTCCCATGGGTAAACATTTGTCGAAGAAATCCTGATTTTCAAATGTAAACCCCATAAGATCGAAATCACCCGCTGACAATCTAAATAACCTAAATGCAAATTTTATATCACATTTGGCCAACTTTTGAATCATTTTAATTGCATCAATTCATCAATGGTTGAGTATTTAACGGAACAAAATTCTTTATCAATAAAATCGTTGACTGACCCGTGTTCAGGAAATGACAAATTATGTATCAGTCTATATTGGTGAAATTCTTAATGTAGAAAGGGGGGGAGGAAGTGAAACAGTCCGGCTATTCTACCCAATGTTATTTCTTTATAAATCTTATCTTTAGCCACGACGGCTTTCTCCCCAACAATTTCTTTCAGATTTATTTCAAAAGACCGACGTGGACCGGAGTACTGCAATTTAAAATAGTATTTAAGTCCTTGAATTAATTCTTTGGCGATATCTGGTTGAGGGTATTTATAAAGCGTCTTCTCAACATGTTTTATTATTAATGGCGAGCGGCCAAGAGAATATAACTGTGCTGAACCTGTAAATAAAAATACAATTAAGGAACAACACACACACAACTGAGTCTATGTTCATCATACTGAACCCATCCCCCATTAACCCCCCCTAGAAGCTGCCATTCTGACTGTTTGCATATACTTAAGGTATTCTTGACCATTGTTTGGAAATTTCTCCAACATTACACTTGCATATATCATAAAGGCGGAAGTCCAAACATGTATATTGTTAATATAATTTTTCTTTTGATTAACAACAGTGAAAATGCCCCCTTTTATTGCTAGTTCACCCTTTCAACTTGGTTCATTTACAAGGTCTTTTGCGGATTTTAGAAACAAATTTAAATCAATGAATTCTCCCTTCCAGATTTTTTCTTTTATCTTGACCGGAATGTGAGATGAAATGGGGTCAAAAATACTAGAACTGTCTGACGGGGACTGGCTAACTTGCAGACGCCCTTCAAATGAATTGACAAAATTGCCCATCCCCTGTGGTGATGAATGTTGCTATATACCTAAGTTGTTATTTTCAGCACCATGCGTCTCCTGGTCCGGTATTGGAAGAGATTTTGCCTGCTGTTGTGGTCCTTGTTGAACACCCTGCGTCTCCTTGCCCGCTATTGGAAGAGAGTTTGCCTGCTGTTGTGGTACTTGTTGAACACCCTGCGTCTCCTTGCCTGCTATTGGAAGAGAGTTTGCCTGCTGTTGTGGTACTTGTTGAACACCCTGCGTCTCCTTGCCCGCTATTGGAAGAGAGTGTGCCTGCTGTTGTGGTACTTGTTGAACACCCTGCGTCTCCTTGCCCGCTATTGGAAGAGAGTTTGCCTGCTGTTGTGGTACTTGTTGAACACCCTGCGCCTCCTTGCCCGCTATTGGAAGAGAGTTTGCCTGCTGTTGTGGTACTTGTTGAACACCCTGCGTCTCCTTGCCCGCTATTGGAAGAGAGTTTGCCTGCTGTTGTGGTCTTTGTTGAACAGTTGACGTTGACGGACCATAAGTTGAAGGCGTTGATAGGCTGGATACATCATACAAGGGACGATCAGTTGGACGAGTGTCATTGTGGGATGCCTCCATATCTGACACAATCGGTACATTTTCACCATGTGGTACTGCTGTCGCCTGGCCATTTCGCCTCGGGGTGGTCTTTTGCCTTTTTGACGTCGAATTTTGTTGTTGAAATCCTTTGTTTTGGAGGGTTTCGAAGTCTTTTTGGTGGCTATATATTATTTGGATCCTGGATGGCGTTGATTTTTTTTTTCGAATTCCTTTAAATATATTTTTTCGAACTCCGTTGTCTACTGAGCAGCCAGGTCAAAGTGAGGGCTAATTATCACGTGACTTTTTCAAACACAAAAGAGGAACGGATCCGAATTGTAATTTACCATATTTCGAAACATAACTATAAATCTAAGAACAATTCACTTTTATTAATGTGGATATGGTTTATATGAACATTATGATTTGTTGGAATATTATAATGGTTGTGTATATATTTCGGGCCTGCCATTGACCTTTGCCGGCGGCCCATTATCTCCAAGCCGTGGCCGTACAATTTGTACAATTTACCAAACAAAACAATCAATAAAAGCTTAAATTGTTTATTATTTATCTATTTTTATACTGCCCCGAATAGTCTTGGATAAATCTTATTATATGTGTTGTAACTTTACTTGCAAAGTAAGTTTTATGTTAGCTTTCAGTCTTTTTAATTATTTGGCTTTTCGGTCTTTTGACTTTGAACGTATACCTGAAGAATGCTGTTCCAAAAATTAATTAAAAATCTACGTTTATGACAATATATCAAATATTATTAACGCGACAGATAATATAATTCACCTAAGGTGCCGTCGTTGCCGTGAACGTATGGTACTTGGATTTACAAGTACATATGCAATCAGTGCCTATCACCACTCGATCAGGGCGAGGTATACGACATTATGTGGTAAAGTTTGTCAGTGACCTGCGACAGGTCGGTAGTTTTCTCCTGATCCTCCGGTTTCCTTCATCATTAAAAGTGACCCCACGATATAACTGAAATATTGGTGTAAGTGGCATTAAACACCATAAAACCAAACCAATCCAAATATTTCACATATGATCTCATTCAATCTGGATAGCCTTATTCATGAGAAATTAAGGATCTAACACCGGTAAGAGCGGTGTTTGATTCTTTTTCTCACTAATTTCCCTATCTTGTACGTTTTCCGGTGTTTGATTTTATTTCTCACTAAACATCTTTGTTTTGTTTACATTCCATCGAGCGTTTTCCCGCAAAATTGTTTTCCGTTGGTGAAGTTAATTGTCGATTTATCGATATACATCCGTGTATTGGCAGTATTTTAATTGTATTTCATAATAAAAATACAATGTATTTAATAAATATATTATATATGCTACTACAACAGCGATAAATACCTGTAAAAATTATTTTACTTTTTTTCGTTAGTTACTAACAAGGGAGAGCACTCTATTATTTGCCCAAAGGAGACAAACATTGACACGGTAGAAAGGGGTGAGAAAAAGTTAAACGCAGTGAAAGGTGCAATATTGTTAAATCGTTAGAAAGCAGAATATAATACAAAGATTAATGAAAAAAATACTTATGTGGTAGAATCGTGGTTTTATTGATGAGAATAAAGACGGAACCGTGGTGAAGAGCGAAATGTAACATTTTTACGGGAAAAGTAGCGTGAAATTCTGGTCTCACCCACGGGTTGAGACAAGGATATCTCACACGGTTAAAAATAGGAACTGTGCTGTCTCATTAGTGAGAAGATAATATCTTTATGAAGGAGACCGAAAAATATGATATCCAAAGGAAGTGTTGATAAATTAATACAAGTTGTTAACCTCAGGTATATTTATTTGGGTTGTACTAAACTACGAAACGAAATCGAAACGCAACGAACGAAACGAAACGAATCGAAACGAAATATTACGCAACAAAATATACTAAAATGCGAAACGAAACGCAACGAAACGAAATATACTAAAATGCGAAACGCAACGGAATATACTAAAATGCAAAACGAAACGAAAATATACTAAAATCCAATGAGAACAACATGAATGGAATGAGAAGTGATGAAAAAGTCTAAGCAGAATTTTATACTGATATGCATGTATAAGAAGATCTATGAACCATTCTTCAAGACAAAAATTTAATGTATAAGAATAATGAACCATTCGTCAAAACAAACCAAAAAAATGTTATCAACGACCATTATGCCAGGTAGAATCCTCTTTTCTATAAGAAGCAACCTCAATAAATGAGGTAAGAAGGATATCCAGGCATTCCTGTCAGGGTTTCTGTAGTATCTCCAGAGTCGGACCTCAGGGCCTATGCGTCTGGTCTAACTGCTTAAAAGGGGGTGCAGGAAATACTTACATGCCACTCCATGATCATCCCTACAGTGATGTGAACATTATTTACAGTGTAGTGCAAACGGGGGAAAGAACCACGGACCGGGGGACAAATTCAGCCCCAAACATTAAAAGGCTCTGTAACGGGGAATACCGACCTGGACAACTATACATAATATATTGTCGAGTAACCCCAGATACCACTGATGCCGATGTACATGCACTATGTACAAAACCGGCTGTATTAAAGATGAAAGAAAGCGGAAAATCCTCACTGAGAAACCATCGAACTGTCAGAGGAACAACCGAAACCTGCAGACATCAAGTAAATGAGAGGTCTGCTTGACTTCCATAGCGTTCAATGAAAGTCAACTGACAGCCCCACGTTTTCCATCTTCACAATAAAAAAAAAAGAAATCCGTTCTTTGTAAAAGTGAATCAGTTTACCACAAAATTTAAAAGCGTTTTCGATTCACATTATCAGATGCATATTCGTCTGACATACAAACTGGTCGCCATGATATAGCTGAAATGTTGTTGAAAGTGGCGTTAAAACACCATAAATCCAAATAAAATCAATACAATCGATCTAGACATGTTCATATCAGTGTGGAAACAACGTTTTCATATCAGTATGGAAACAAATTATTATTCGTGCACATTTCAGTACGTACATATACGCATACAGAGTACGTAATAACGCATCATTTATTATAGTAAATCCGATTACTGTGGATTCAATTATTTTTGTGGGTATCAATTTTCGTAAACTGAAAAAAAAAATGGCAAGTTGTGAATACTCAATTTCGTGGTTTGTGGAATTCTACCAGATCATCTTATATAGAATAATAGAATAAACAGGTCGTTGGAAAATTGGTACCTATCGAAATTAAATGAAGCCACAGTTAATAAGAGTCACGATGATATCTTAATAGAATATCTTAAGAACATCTCTACGGAAACGATAACTTCGTTTGTTGTTATTTTACATTCGCATTTTTTTTTTTAATGTTTAGTCGGTTTCGAATTACGAAGAATAAATGTTGAATTTTAGAGGACCACTTTGTGGTGCAAGGACAGTGCAGTTTTATTTTCAATTTAGAACTGATTAGTTTCCTAATTAACTCGTAGTTTTTTCTATATAACGGGGACCTTGGCATTTTGACCTATGACATTAAGATACGATAAACGTCTTGCTCTCTAAATGGTTAATGTTCTAACCAAGTTTGATCGAAACAAATTAAAAAAAGCTATGTTGTGTCCGCTAGGCTATATATAAAAAGACAAAATGTCACCATGTCCCTGACCTCTGACATTAAAAATTAAAAGGCTACTTGCATTCTCAATTGTTGATGTATTCTCCAAGTTTAATTGAAATCCATCGAATGAAATAAGGAATAGCAAATAAGGAATAAGTAATGAATAAGGAATAACTTACGAGCCAGGAATAAACAACGAACTTGCGGCCGATTGAAAAAAATAGTCTTTGTTGTGTTCACATGACTGTTAAAGAAATGTAAAATAGGACGACGAATTGGACATTTGATCTACACGTATAAAACCAACTAGTTTGTTCTACTCTCAATGAAATTCTTTTTCAGAGAGTCCGACTGAAATCACAAAAAATAAGCTATGCTGTATCCACAACGTTGTAAACTTAGCAAATATGTATTCATGACCTTAACCTTTAGACTATGACCTTGAAACTCGAATAGCGTTTGCTGCTATTATACTGAATATGTTTAATATATTTGATTAAGATTGGTTGAGAAACATCCAGGATATCCACAAGGTTTAATGTTATGGACGGACACACAACAGGACTGGTATTAGTATGCAGGGAGTGAGGACAGTCCAGATACAATACACCCTGTGCAACCTGTACAACCTCGCTGCTTGGGGATAACTAAGGTGCTGATAAACACATGCATGTTGGACAGGTTATGAGGACCGTAGGTCTATTTCTGTCATGTTTGGTTTCAATCCATGCAGTGGTTCTTTTGTAACATATTTCAAAAGTGTCCAATTTTAAACTCTATTCCAAGAGTTTAAAATAATTTTAAACTCTATTCCAGGGCATGGGTGGCTCAATGAGTTGGGTAGTTGGATTATCTAACAACTCATACAAGCCTATCACCAATACGGCGTGGGTTCGCGCCCGGCGTTGTAAATTACAAAAAAGGGTGCACTCGACTCGCAGTCGCATGTGATAATGTTTACCAGTTGCTTGTCCATGGTCGGTGGTTCTCTACGGGTACTCCGGCTTCTTCCACTACTAAAACTGGTCGCCATGATATAGCTGAATATTGCTGAAAGTGGCGTTAAACACCAAAAATCAAAATCAATCAATAAAATCAATACGATGTACCTTTTGTGAAATCAGCATTGAATTTTACAGTACTAGCACAGAAGCTCCTTTCGAAAAAAATATTATTATTAATAACTTTTTTTATTATTATGACATTGCACTTCGTGGTCTGATAAATTCACCATGAAATGTATGCCCGCTTTATTTTGGACAATACCCATGTTTGTGGAAACCCCATTATTTGCTTGCATGTGAAGCGACAGGGTTTTCATCATAATAAATTATCCTCAGTGTCTTAAGATATTTAATTTCTTTTGACGCCAGATAATCTATATAGTACTTGAAACATGTTCGCTGCTCCGTTAATTACGGGTATTATGGTATTATGATGGAACCGTAACCGATGCCTATCAGAGAATTTCAAAGGCAGAATATTGTCACTGTAACTATTAGCTGCTAGATTACATTGAATTCTGAGTTTTTAATTAATAATGAGAACTGCCTTGCTTCTGATGAATGATAATTATAGGGAAAACTTCATCGCGTTTCGCTAAATTCCGTTTCGTTCTATTGCGTTTCGCACTTTAGTATATTTCGTTTCGTTTCGTTGTATTCATTTCATTTCGTTTCGCATTATAATAAATTTCGTTTCGTTGCGTTGCGTTTCGTTTCGCCTTTTAGTATATTTCGTTGCGTTTCGTAATACTTCGTTTCGTTTCGTTTCGTTTCGTTCGATGCGTTTCGATTTCGTTTCGTAGTTTAGTACAACCCTATTTATTTATCTGTGTCGATGTGGTTAGTGACATTCTTAAACTTATAATACACACACACGTAGCAAAGGACAATGTATATATAGGTCAAATGATAAGCTAATTTTATCAGCGTCATAGGAAAAAATGTAGATCATATCCCTGCATGCATCTGAGTTTTGAATGTAAACACGAACCTTTCGGATCTTTGAACATATATTTTATTAATGAATTATACTAAAATAATATTTTACTTATGTTACTATGGTAACCTTTCAGTGTATTGCTCTTGTATAATGTCTAGGAAGATTGTAATGTATTCATATACTTATTTGGAAAAATATAAACATTTCACATACTTTCTAAATAAAGTAATTACAACCAATATTCGCCTCCCTTGGGTATTGGTAACTTTAACCTATTTTGATTATCTTGTTTAGGCACTTTTGATTTCCTTCCCCCAAATACTTAAATTCCTTCTCTTTCTAATCTTTAGGGCCCGTCGTGGTCGTGATCGTATGGTAGTTGGATATACAACTACCCATGCAATCAGTGCCTATGATTATTAACGTTGTGAGTTCGAGCCACGCTAAGGCGAGGTGTATTCGATACAACATTATGTGATAAAGTTTGTCAATAACTTGCGGCAGATCGGTGGTTTTCTCCGGGCACTCCAGGTTACTCCACCAATAAAACTGACCGCCACGACATAACTGAAATATTGTGAATAGGAAAGTGGCGCTAAACACCATAACTCTAACCCTAACCCTTTCTAACATTATGACTTTGGATGTATCTGATAAAGGTGGTTATCAAATATAATTGAAGTATTATTCATTTACTTAAATGACTGTTCCACTATTCAAGATCAAAGATTCGACGGATTCGTGTTTAAAACAATCAGATGCATGCCGGAATATCATCTACGTTTTTCCCTATGACGCTAACAAAATTAGTTTATGATTTGACCTATATAAATATTGTCCTTGCTACGTGTGTGTGTATTATAAGTTTAAGAATGTCACTAACCACATCGACACAGATCAAATACAGGCAGCTAAACCTATATAAATATTGTCCTTGCTACGTGTGTGTGTATTATAAGTTTAAGAATGTCACTAACCACTTCGACACAGATCAAATACAGGCAGCTAAACCTATATAAATATTGTCCTTGCTACGTGTGTGTGTATTATAAGTTTAAGAATGTCACTAACCACTTCGACACAGATCAAATACAGGCAGCTAAACCTATATTTTTATTGTCCTTGCTACGTGTGTGTGTATTATAAGTTTAAGAATGTCACTAACCACATCGACACAGATCAAATACAGGCAGCTAAACCTATATAAATATTGTCCTTGCTACGTGTGTGTGTATTATAAGTTTAAGAATGTCACTAACCACTTCGACACAGATCAAATACAGGCAGCTAAACCTATATAAATATTGTCCTTGCTACGTGTGTGTGTATTATAAGTTTAAGAATGTCACTAACCACTTCGACACAGATCAAATACAGGCAGCTAAACCTATATAAATATTGTCCTTGCTACGTGTGTGTGTATTATAAGTTTAAGAATGTCACTAACCACATCGACACAGATCAAATACAGGCAGCTAAACCTATATAAATATTGTCCTTGCTACGTGTGTGTGTATTATAAGTTTAAGAATGTCACTAACCACATCGACACAGATCAAATACAGGCAGCTAAACCTATATAAATATTGTCCTTGCTACGTGTGTGTGTATTATAAGTTTAAGAATGTCACTAACCACTTCGACACAGATCAAATACAGGCAGCTAAACCTATATAAATATTGTCCTTGCTACGTGTGTGTGTATTATAAGTTTAAGAATGTCACTAACCACATCGACACAGATCAAATACAGGCAGCTAAACCTATATAAATATTGTCCTTGCTACGTGTGTGTGTATTATAAGTTTAAGAATGTCACTAACCACATCGACACAGATCAAATACAGGCAGCTAAACCTATATAAATATTGTCCTTGCTACGTGTGTGTGTATTATAAGTTTAAGAATGTCACTAACCACATCGACACAGATCAAATACAGGCGGCTAAACCTATAGAAATATATCAACTTTCCATTCAGTATCATATTTTTCTTTATTATCCATAGAGATATTCGTTTTTCATGAATAAGGAAGTGCTCATTTAATAAGGTCAGTGTCAAATGTCAATTTAATATTTTGTCGTGTTAATACTGATTGATTGATTGATTGATTGATTGATTGATTGATTGATTGATTGATTGATTGATTGATTGATTGATTGATTGATTGATTGATTGATTGATTGATTGATTGATTGATTGATTGATTGATTGATTGATTGATTGATTGATTGGTGTTAAACGCCAACTTAAGCAATATTTCAGCTATATCGTGATGTGAACAAATTTTACTATTAATATCATTAACCCTAGACGCATACAATACCCTCAGGTGTTAATACTATTTTATATATTGTTAATAAGGTTAATATATTGATTTGTTTCTAACATTAAGTATATAGAACCTACTCAATAGAAACGAGAGTTATGGCGTTTAACGTTGAGGAAATAGTATTAATAGGAGTAACCCACTGTCCTGCCGCACGTCACTGACAAACTTTATCATATCGAGTACACCTCACGATGATCAGGATTTGGACTCACAACTTTAGTGGTGAAAGGCACTGATTACATAGGTTGTTGCAAATCAAGCTACCACGCGATCACAACGGCCCCTAGAAATTCAGGATTTTAACCATTATATACAATATAGTTCTACTTTCGTGACGTCATCATAATTGTATATGGTGTCTGTATGACCCCTTTTCTTCTTTACGTTTCCAATTGTAGCTACAAAAAAAAATACTTCAATTTAAAAAGCTCATTAGACAATGTATCAAAATGTAGTTGCTCATTTTTGATGCTTGATTTATTCCTCGGTTAGAGGAAAAAATAGCATGTGTCTTGCATCTATTATCCGATCATTAACCATCCAGTATTCACTGTTCACCTGAATGTAGCTACACAGAAATGTCAAATGGTTCTCCATGACTTATAATTCAATACCATGCTGTTCTAGACTTACGTAAGGGTTCTATATTAATTAGCAATACGTAGTTTTTACAGTTCCTAAGTAATGTAAGGTTCTCCTCTCAGGTATAGGTAACCTTAGCTGATTTTAGCTATCCTGTTTAGGCCCTTTGGTTTACTTGTTCCCAGATTTTAGCTATCCTGTTTAGGCCCTTTGGTTTTATTGCTCCAAAAACTTTAAATTATTTGGCTTTCCAATCTTTCGATTTTCAGCGTACCTGATGAAGGTTGTTTCAGAAACACGTCATGCGCACTAATTTTGATATCTACATTTTTATTTGTCTTTGATGCTTGTGTTAGTGTGTTAGTGTGTTAGTGTGTTAGTAATTACAAATTGTTGTCACGATAGAATCCAGCGATATAGAAGGAGAATCTAGTTTCCCTGCTGTTTGATTTATCTAATCGCAAAGGGCGGGTGTCCGCTGGGTTGTGTTGGAATAATCAATTGCATAGCTATCCCTCTAGGCAGGACGTAAAGGAATGTATTGTATTTTGAAAATATCACGATCCTTGCGACTTGCAGACAATTTTCAACAACTCGCATTAGACACCAGTTTGTTGGAGTAGTCTGTTGCAATATAACTCTATAAATCTTCCCCCATTTTCATTGTGACAATCAAAGCATCAGACCACATGCCGACTTTTTGCAAACAAGGTAAATTGATATGGATAGAAAATGAAATATATATATAGTAATACAAAATATTATTTATAATAGTCATTCACAAATCTAGTAGAAAAAACAGAGAAAGAAAGTTTTAATACTGGTTTAATAATTTGAGTCTGAAGTAGGTAACCAGCTGCACTTGCACAATAGTTTGAAACTTTCTAACGAACGTGACCAAATCCTCAATGTACACTGTGTCTGTATAATGTTTATGTTTCATTGAAACCATGTATCACGTTAGTGCCAGATGAATGTAGGATCTTGTTTCTTCCTTCAGATTTACGATCATGATAGAATGATGGAGGAAGATCAGAAATGGTATCATGTAGATCTAGAACTGCTACGTATCAAAGGATTTTATTTTTTCACATTCGCTGGTATAGTATTAATATATAAATACTACCATAATATACAGGAATAAACGTTTGAGTATACCAAAGGGGTAATCAGAAACCATAAATCGAAAAAGAACAGACAATGCAATGGTCAAAAGAAAAAAGGACAAACATTTATCTACAAAACACTTCACAAAAAAATAAGATTGAGCAACACGAACCCCACTAAAACCGGTGCTGAACACAGGTTCCCCGGAAAGGTAGGCAGTTCCTCCTCTATTAAACCAGCTGTATTACTCTTGTACAACAAACACGATAATATGTCATGATAGGGAAAGAACCGGATTGTAATTACGACAAACGGGACATACCCTGATATTCCATAACAGTTTCACTAAGTCATGGTGGCGACGTAATAAATAATGTAATAAATACTATTTTTTTTGTTTTTTTGTGTTTTAACGCCACTTTCAGCAATATTTCAGCTATATCATGGCGACCAGTTTTATTGGTGGAAGAGGCCGGAGTACCCGGAGAGAACCACCGACCATGGGCAAGCATCTGGTAAGCTTTATTACTTGCGGCTGCGAGTCGAGTGCACCCTCATTTGTAAATTACAAAGCCGTGCGCGAACCCACGCCGTATTGGTGATAGGCTTGTATGAGTTGTTAGGTAATCCAACTACCTAACTCATTGAGCCACCCGGGACCCAACTATTTTTTATATGACATAAAATCTATATTGATTTATTAGTTTGTATTAAACAACTCTTTACCAAATAGATATCATTCAAATTTTAGCTGATTCCATCTTAAATGCAAATGGTTTTGTCATTTTAAGAAATGTCTGTATTAAGTAACGGTGGCCATACTGGATTGCGTGAGAAAAGTTCAGATACAATTCTGAAAGTGGTCTACGCGAGAGCAATACCAACCCTTAGCACAGATATACATGACGCTCATATTTCTGGCTTGGTAGGAGAACTTTAATAAAGAATAGCTGGGTTAACTAAGCGTTAGAGAAAACCGAAGTAGCAATCAAGAAAGCACATTCGAGAGACACTGGCACACGAGATACAGGACTCATATTTCTGGCTTGGTAGGAGAACTTTAATAAAGAATAGCTGGGTTAACTAAGCGTTAGAGAAAACCGAAGTAGCAATCAAGAAAGCACATTCGAGAGACACTGGCACACGAGATACAGGACTCGCATTTCTGGCTTGGTAGGAGAACTTTAATAAAGAATAGCTGTGTTAACTAAGCGTTAGAGAAAACCAAAGTAGCAATCAAGAAAGCACATTCGAGAGACACTGGCACACGAGATACAGGACTCGCATTTCTCGCTTGGTAGGAGAACTTTAATAAAGAATAGCTGGGTTAACTAAGCGTTAGAGAAAACCGAAGTAGCAATCAAGAAAGCACATTCGAGAGACACTGGCACACGAGATACAGGACTCACATTTCTTGCTTGGGAGGAGAACTTTAATAAAGAATAGCTGGGTTAACTAAGCGTTAGAGAAAACCGAAGTAGCAATCAAGAAAGCACATTCGAGAGACACTGGCACACGAGATACAGGACTCACATTTCTGGCTTGGGAGGAGAACTTCAATAAAGAATAGCTGGGTTAACTAAGCGTTAGAGAAAACCGAAGTAGCAATCAAGAAAGCACATTCGAGAGACACTGGCACACGAGATACAGGACTCGCATTTCTGGCTTGGTAGGAGAACTTCAATAAAGAATAGCTGGGTTAACTAAGCGTTAGAGAAAACCGAAGTAGCAATCAAGAAAGCACATTCGAGAGACACTGGCACACGAGATACAGGTCTCACATTTCTGGCTTGGTAGGAGAACTTCAATAAAGAATAGCTGGGTTAACTAAGCGTTAGAGAAAACCAAAGTAGCAATCAAGAAAGCACATTCGAGAGACACTGGCACACGAGATACAGGACTCATATTTCTGGCTTGGTAGGAGAACTTCAATAAAGAATAGCTGGGTTAACTAAGCGTTAGAGAAAACCGAAGTAGCAATCAAGAAAGCACATTCGAGAGACACTGGCACACGAGATACAGGACTCATATTTCTGGCTTGGTAGGAGAACTTTAATAAAGAATAGCTGGGTTAACTAAGCGTTAGAGAAAACCGAAGTAGCAATCAAGAAAGCACATTCGAGAGACACTGGCACACGAGATACAGGACTCATATTTCTGGCTTGGTAGGAGAACTTCAATAAAGAATAGCTGGGTTAACTAAGCGTTAGAGAAAACCGAAGTAGCAATCAAGAAAGCACATTCGAGAGACACTGGCACACGAGATACAGGACTCACATTTCTGGCTTGGTAGGAGAACTTCAATAAAGAATAGCTGGGTTAACTAAGCGTTAGAGAAAACCAAAGTAGCAATCAAGAAAGCACATTCGAGAGACACTGGCACACGAGATACAGGACTCACATTTCTGGCTTGGTAGGAGAACTTCAATAAAGAATAGCTGGGTTAACTAAGCGTTAGAGAAAACCAAAGTAGCAATCAAGAAAGCACATTCGAGAGACACTGGCACACGAGATACAGGACTCATATTTCTGGCTTGGTAGGAGAACTTCAATAAAGAATAGCTGGGTTAACTAAGCGTTAGAGAAAACCGAAGTAGCAATCAAGAAAGCACATTCGAGAGACACTGGCACACGAGATACAGGACTCATATTTCTGGCTTGGTAGGAGAACTTCAATAAAGAATAGCTGGGTTAACTAAGCGTTAGAGAAAACCGAAGTAGCAATCAAGAAAGCACATTCGAGAGACACTGGCACACGAGATACAGGACTCATATTTCTGGCTTGGTAGGAGAACTTTAATAAAGAATAGCTGGGTTAACTAAGCGTTAGAGAAAACCGAAGTAGCAATCAAGAAAGCACATTCGAGAGACACTGGCACACGAGATACAGGACTCATATTTCTGGCTTGGTAGGAGAACTTCAATAAAGAATAGCTGAGTTAACTAAGCGTTAGAGAAAACCGAAGTAGCAATCAAGAAAGCACATTCGAGAGACACTGGCACACGAGATACAGGACTCATATTTCTGGCTTGGTAGGAGAACTTCAATAAAGAATAGCTGGGTTAACTAAGCGTTAGAGAAAACCGAAGTAGCAATCAAGAAAGCACATTCGAGAGACACTGGCACACGAGATACAGGACTCATATTTCTGGCTTGGTAGGAGAACTTTAATAAAGAATAGCTGGGTTAACTAAGCGTTAGAGAAAACCGAAGTAGCAATCAAGAAAGCACATTCGAGAGACACTGGCACACGAGATACAGGACTCATATTTCTGGCTTGGTAGGAGAACTTCAATAAAGAATAGCTGAGTTAACTAAGCGTTAGAGAAAACCGAAGTAGCAATCAAGAAAGCACATTCGAGAGACACTGGCACACGAGATACAGGACTCATATTTCTGGCTTGGTAGGAGAACTTCAATAAAGAATAGCTGGGTTAACTAAGCGTTAGAGAAAACCGAAGTAGCAATCAAGAAAGCACATTCGAGAGACACTGGCACACGAGATACAGGACTCATATTTCTGGCTTGGTAGGAGAACTTCAATAAAGAATAGCTGGGTTAACTAAGCGTTAGAGAAAACCGAAGTAGCAATCAAGAAAGCACATTCGAGAGACACTGGCACACGAGATACAGGACTCGCATTTCTGGCTTGATAGGAGAACTTCAATAAAGAATAGCTGGGTTAACTAAGCGTTAGAGAAAACCGAAGTAGCAATCAAGAAAGCACATTCGAGAGACACTGGCACACGAGATACAGGACGAAGAAACACAAGATGCAAAATTACATTATAACACAGATTACTAAACGGATGAGCAACACGGACCCCATCAAAACCGGGGTTGGACCCTGGGGCTTGCGAATGAACAGCAATTCCTGCTTTTTATAAGACACACAGGTTTTAATAATTGCCATTTTTTCCTATTTTTTTTCTATTTCAGCTATTGGGTGTCTTTTCCCATACATTTCATTATATATGAAAGTTATTGGATTATCTCAGTCACAAACAGGAATTATTTTCGGGATAATGCCATTCATAGCATTTATAATACAACCAGCGGTAGAATATGTTAATGACAAATTTCAAAAACATAAAATTTGCATTATAATGAGTTGTGTTTGTACAGCGGTATTATTTAATTTGATACCATACATTCCATCTTCATATAAAACATTTACAAAGGTTAGAACGTCAATAATGTGTGCACCGTTTGGATCTTATATCAGCGACTGTGAGGTCTATAGCAACAACAGTTTCCAGAACGGAGCATGTCCTTTGAGTTTTCACGGTTATTATATAAATGTCGAAAAACGTTCTCAACTGCACCAAGAAAATAACGATACAATTAACTGTGATTTGAAATGTTATAGAAAAGAAGACAATGTGTCAGTTCGTAAATCTCATAAGATATGCTTTGGAAACAAAGAAGATTTACATTGACTACACCGGTGTCATAACTTATCACAAGATCTCAATAATAGAGATTATATTAATTTCAGAATTTCTAATTTCCATTTGTCTTCCAATAATACAATCGAACAATTGTCTAAAGGCGACAACGAGTCTTCTTCTGAATTTGACATGGATGTCTTTGAAATCGGAACTGACCAATACGCCATGTTGCACTGTCCGTTAAATATGACCATGACATGTGACTTAGTGTGTACTCTAGTGTAATCATGTATTACAACACAACCAGATAAACTGAGTACGTCGTCGTTTGTGTTGTTTGTCGCTTTACTTCTCCTAGGGAATATCGGATATGTTCCAATTCTTAGTCTCTTTGATGCAATTTCCTATGATCTGTTAGGGTCTGAAAAAAGAAATAAGTGGGGTCAGCAACGATTATGGGGTAATGTCAGTCTGGCATTATTTGCAGTAATATCAGTAGTTCTTATGGATGCATTGAAATTTGAAAACAGTAGCAAACATTTTAATATAGCATTCTACATGTACGGAGCTCTGTTTCTAATTATGGCAGCCATTTTGTGCAATGCAAAAATTTCCAATGAACTATACTGTGGAAATGTATTTAAAGGAGCGATTAAAACATAGTACGAGATAGCAAGGTACGATTTTTCTTAATAGTTGTGACGTACCTAGGAATGCTATCAGGAGGAATAGAAGCATTTCTGTTTTGGTTTTTAGAAGCAGAACTTAACAATAAATTGACAATTATTCCCAGATTGTGTATGTTATCTAACTGTGTTGGAGAAATAATATGTTTTTATTTCTCTGGATACATTATCAAGTGTATAGGACATCTTAAATGTATCTACATAGCATTTATAGCACACTTCATTAGACTGACATCATATTCGTTTCTGACGCATGCCTGGTATGTACTTCCTGTTGAACTACTGAATGGAATCACCTTTAGTTTAATGTGGGCAGCTGCAACATCTTACAGTAGTCTAATGGCGCCACGTGGTATATCGGGTACAATGCAAGGAGTTTTGAATGGCTTATACTTTGGATTAGGTAAGTATATCTGTATACTATCTACTAGGTTCTCCGTATTAATACTATCGTAAATAAACGTTAGAGAAAACCGAAGGGGCAATCAAGAACGGTCAATCCAGAAAAACTGGAAGCATGGGGCACACAAGACACAAGACGAAGAAAAACAAAACGAAAAACACAACGCAATATTTGTTGGACACCACTATGCACAAACAAACACAAATAACGTAAGTAAGACATGATCCCTCCTACAAACAAACACAAATAACGTAAGTAAGACATGATCCCTCCTACAAACAACTGGAGGTAAAGACAAACCAAACAAACACAAATAACGTAAGTAAGACATGATTCCTCCTACAAACAACTGGAGGTAAAGACAAACCAAACAAACACAAATAACGTAAAGAAGACATGATCCCTCCTACAAACAACTGGAGGTAAAGACAAACCAAACAAACACAAATAACGTAAGTAAGACATGATCCCTCCTACAAACAACTGGAGGTAAAGAGTAACTGAACATCGTTTGTATGCTGGTATCTTCACGGAAATCACAGCACGGAAATTAGAACGTAAAGACACATAATAGGACAACACACAAAAAGCGAAAAAGACGAGCAACGCGGACCCTACAAAACATTATTTCGTTTTAATAGCGATCATCTAAGACAAACAACCACTACTTGGTCATGTGATGTAAATGTTAACACATGACAACTTATGGTTGACTTTACTTTTGTACTCTACTGTGTTGTTTCACAGTTGTTTTGACAACTTAATGAACAGTTACTGACGAAATGATGTAATTTGATTGGTTAATTTATCCCGGATAGCTAGAATTCTGGGATATTTTGAAGGTCAATATTCGGTCCATTCGACTTCAATGTATTTATCTACAAGAAGAATATTTTATTTCAGGTAAGGGTGTTGGTAGTCTAGTAACCGGTGAATTGTACACAGTGATAGGTATTCGATGGACTTTTAGGTTGTATGGAATGATATCATTGGCGTTGCTTGTAGTATATATGATAGTCAACACGATATTCATTAACTCAAAAGCAGAAAGTAGGAAGGAAGTGATATTTTTAAAGGAAGAAAGTGAGTAGATGTACAGACAATATTCATACAGTGTCTTAGAATATAAAGTTTATGTGTATGATGCTTAAAAACTGGCTTTGCGCCGAATACACATAAGCTTTAATATTTTTAGACACTGCATTGTGTTTATCCTGTAGAAAAATCAAATTAATCTATTTATATTTTGAAATCAATAATTAATCATTCAATAATCTCTTGATTTTCCTTTTTGATTGGCTGTCAACAGAAAGTGATCTGGATTTACTAGTTTCGTAAAGCTCAACAGGTATCATGAAACAGGAGTACCAGAAACTCTATATTTCGGTCAGTTACATAAAAAAAATATTTCAGGGGGCCGTCGTGGTCGTGATCATATGGTAGCTGGATTTATAACTACCTATGCAATCAGTGCATATCACCAATGATGTCGTGAATTCGAATCTCGATCATTGCGAGGTGTACAATTTTATAAAGTTTGTCAGTTACTTGCGGTAGGTCGGTGGTGTTTATTTATTTATTTATTTATTTATTTATTTATTTATTTATTTATTTATTTATTTATTTATTTATTTATTTATTTATTCGTATGAACTTAGTCGGAACATTTGATTACACATTCCTTGGTCGATTAAAGTAGAAAATGTTAAATAGTAATATATTTTAATTCTTTTGTGTTGTAGATAAAATTCAAAGGCATTTGAGAGATATCCAATCAGAAGAGGAAATTGTATTGCCTTTAAATAACGAAGATGGTGAACAACAGAAATGACAGGTCAAACTAGTCAAAATAGTATGAATACGAGTCATCATAGAAAGTATCAAGAGTTAGAAGCCATAGGCTATATGAAAGATGATGACAGTCAACATGTAGAGTTTTCTTATATTTATGAATTGTACAATAATTTGAAAACATGAAAAGGCTACACTCAGTGTGAAATTACACGTTCGAGTTACCATGACATCCATGAGACCAAAACGATCAGTTAAGGTTCTGTTGACCATGTTATCGACTTAATATTTCTTTTCCAAACTGTATATTTGATAACAAAATTACATTACATACAGAAACAGTGATGGTCAACAGTTCCACCAATGTCAACAACACAAGCAATTACTTCACTGCAACTGACTTAACACTATAATGTAACGACATTCCTGGCTTGGAACAGGCGCAAAAAGTCGCCGCGTTATACCGCTTAATATAATCGCATCCCCCTCTTGAATCTCAGACATCTGTATAGATATAGGTAAACAATAACAAAAACCTGTACAGATATCACGTGAACAGATATGAATGACAACTTAAACATTAGTGAGGTTCGTGTTGCACGATCTTTAGTTTTCTGTGAGGTGTTTTGTTTTGTATATTGTTGTTTGTCCTTTTTTTTTTTTCTTTTCTTTTTTTTTCTTTTTTGTTTGTTTATCTGTTGGCCATTGTATTGTCTGACTTACTTCGATTTACGGATATGATTATCTTCAAACTCTTCTTACAGTACCATAACAGGGTCAGTGCACGTTCTTTTTTTTATCTTTAAGTGACTATTAGTCAAGAAGATGAAAGCTACTGTTTACGGACCATAACTCTTAAAACAAAATAATGATAACTGACATTTCTGACAGATTTCATAACAATATTCATTAACATCTACAGAAGAAATTAATGGTCTTCGAGTGAGACCAGAATACTGTGCTGCTTGATTGATTGATTCATTCATTGTGCTTAACGCCATTTTCAGCAATATTTCAGTTATATCATGGCGACCAGTTTTAGTGGTGGAAGAAGCCGGAGTGAACCACCTACCATAGGGAAGCAACTGGTAAACTTTATCACTTGCGGCTGCGAGTCGAGTACACCTTTTTTGTAATTTACCAAGCCGGGCGCAAACCTACGCCGTATTGGTAATATGCTTGCACGAGTTGTTAGGTAATCCAATTGCCTAACTCATTGAGCCACCCGGTCCCATAAATGTGTTGCAAAAACATATTGAATATAAAGCAGTTATAAAGAATATGGTATGAAATATAAATATATTGATTAATTACTAGTTTTAAATTGTTCCTACTAGTTTTAGGGGCCGTCGTGGTCGTGGTCACCCTAGCAACGGTTTTGTAAACATTAAATTGGCCTATATTATTGCAATTAATGGTTGAATTTTGACATCTACAATCTTTTGACTTGATATTTGACTAAGCGGTACATTTTTGTCAAGCTATACACACTCAAAATGTCATTTCATATTTCAAAAATACAATTAAGCCGATCGTAGTTTTTTGATTTTTTTTTGCTGGGAACTCGGGTTTCCTCCACCAATAAAACTAACCACGAAATATTTGAAATATTGTTGAAAATGGCGTTAAACACCATAACCCAACCCAACCCTCAGCTTCAGATTTCATAAAAGCAAAAAATTGATAGAAATTTGGTTCAATTTAAATTTTCGCACGTTAATATACTATGATTGAATGTATGTGTGTGCGCATTTACATAGAACATTGAAATTAAATCTATTTTTACTTGTTTACATTCGATAAAATTTCTAGTTTAGTAACCGTCATGTGAGGATGATATAATGTGTTTCTATTGTAATGAATACCATTATAAACGACCAGGCTCAAGCTAGCGAACAATTTCTATCGAGCATTAAGCTAGCGAGCAATAAGGCGATATGTCTCAAAACCAAAACAATAAATAAGAGCAACATATACTTTTAAAGATTTCTAGCGTCCAATAACAAATATATTACTGTAAATGCATATAGCCAACACAATAAATCGACATCAGGGCATACAGTAAATATATCTAGATACCCCCCCCCCCCCCCGCCCACACAATAAAAAACAACGAAGACATAAATATTTTTCGGATGGCGAGCTTACCACTTTAAATAAACACAGAATAAAAAATCATTTACTTTAATGTTTTAAACCGGTAGATAATTTGGACAGCGTTTTGTCAAGCAATATAAAGTCATAAGATTCCGGTTTACATGAAGACATCTCATCAATCTAAAAATAGTGTAATTATAGTAAGTTTTATGCAAAAATAAACAAAATCTAAATGGATAGGTATAAACAATGGTAGCTGCAGGTAAATATTTAAGGATTATTTGGAACCCAAATTTGGTTACATTTAGTTGTATTGGAATCCTTTATGGAGGTCTTCATGAATGACCCATCAATACGGAAATTCCGGGAATGACGTTGTTATTTGTAGAGTAGGGAATATCCCAGAGCATGGTACTTCACTGCATATCAAAGTTGATATTTGACACCCTGCTGTGGGCTTGAGGTGTGGAAAACCACCCAGGCATTTGAATCAGTTAAAGACCTGGGCAATATCTTTGATTGAAACCCCAAGTGGGCAAGAACTTTGCCGTCCTTGATATATTTTTCATGAGATATTTATAGAGACCCCCCTCCATAAAAAAAAATAAAATATCAAAGTTGATATTTGACACCCTGCTGTGGGCTTGAGGTGCAGAAACCCACCCATGCACTTAAGTCAGTTAAAGGCCCGGGCAATACCTTTGACATAAACCACAAGTGGTCAACAACTTTGCCGTCCTTAATATATTTTTCATGGGACATTTATAGAGCCCACCCCCTCCATAAAAACAAATCAATTATCAAAGTTGATATTTGACACCAAGCTGTGGGCTTGAGGTGCAGAAACCCACCCAGGCACTTAAGTCAGTTAAAGGCCCGAGCAATATCTTTGACTTAAACTCCAAGTGGTCAAGAACTTTGCCGTCCTTAATATATTTTTCATGGGATATTAATAGAGACCCCCCCTCCATAAAAAAAAATCAAATATCAAAGTTGATATTTGACACCCTGCTGTGGGCTTGAGGTGCAGAAACACACCCAGGCACTTAAGTCAGTTAAAGGCCCCGGCAATACCTTAGGCATAAACTACAAGTGGTCAACAACTTTGCCGTCCTTAATATATTTTTCATGAGATATTTATAGAGACCCCCTCCTCCATAAAAAAAAATCAAATATCAATGTTGATATTTGACACCCTGCTGTGGGCTTGAGGTGCAGAAACCCACCCAGGCACTTAAGTCAGTTAAAAGCCCAGGAAATACCTTTGACTGAAACCCCAAGAGGGCAAGAACTTTGCCGTCCTTAATATATTGTTCATGGGATATTTATAGAGACCACCCCCTCCTTAAAAACAAATCAATTATCAAAGTTGATATTTGACATCCTGCTGTGGGCTTGAGGTGCAGAAACCCACACAGGCACTTAAGTTAGTTAAAGGCCTGAGACATACCTTTGATTGACACCCCAAGTGGGCAAGAACTTTGCCGTTCTTAATATATTTTTCATGGGATATTTATATAGACTCCCGTCCATAATTTTTTTTTCAAAAATCAAAGTTGATATTTGACACCCTACTGTGGGCTTGAGGTGCAGAAACCTACCCAGGCACTTAAGTCAGTTAAAGGCCCAGGAAATACCTTTGATTGAAACCCCAAGTGGGCAAGAACTTTGCCGTCCTTAATATATTTAGGACTGCGAAGTTCTTGCCCACTTGGGATGTCAATCGAAGGTATTTCCCGGGCCTTTAACTGACTTACGTGCCTGGATGGGTTTCTGCACCTCAAGCCCACAGCAGGGTGTCAAATATCAACTTTGATATTTGATTTTTTTTATGGAGGGGGGGTCTCTGTAAATATTCCATGAAACATATATTAAGGACGGCAAAGTTCTTGCCCACTTGGGGTTTCAATCAAAGATATTTCCAGGGCCTTTAACTGACTTAAGTGCCTGGGTGGAGTTTCACTTGTCACTACGTGGGGAGGTTCTAGACACACACCAATGGCCAGGAGTTTCACAGAACACTACGTGGGGGAGTTTCTAGACACATACTAACGGCCGGAAGTTTCATTGGTCACTACGTAGCGGTTTCTAGACACATACCAAGGGCTGGGCATTTCACCTGTCCCTACGTAGTGGTTTCTAGACACACACCAAGGACTGGGAGTTCCCCAGGTCACTACGTGGGGGAGGTTCTAGACACATACTAATGGCTGAGAGTTTCACTGGTCACTACGTAGGGGTTTCTAGACACACACCAACGGCTGGGAGTGTCACTTGTCACTACGTGGGGAAGTTTTGACACACACCAAGGGCTCGGAGTTTCACAGGTCAGTACGTGGGTGAGGTTCTAGACACATACCAATGGCCGTGAGTTTCACAGGACACTACGTAGGGGTTTCTAGACACATACCAATGGCTGGGAGTTTCACTGGTCACTATATAAGGGTTTCTAGACACCAACTAATGGTCAGGAGTTTCACTGGTCACTACGCAGGGGTTTCTAGACACATACTAATGGCTGGGAATTTCACCGGTCACTACGTGGGGGAGGTTCTAGACACACACCAAGGACTGGGAGTTTCACAGGACACTACGTAGGGGTTTCTAGACACATACCAATGGCCGGGAGTTTCACTGGTCAATACGTAGGGGTTTTTAGATACACACCAAGGGCGGGGAGTTTCACCGGTCACTACGTGGGGGAGGTTCTAGACATATACCAATGGCCGGGAGCTTCACAGGACACTACATAGCAGTTTCTAGACACATACCAAGGGATGGGAGCTTCACCGGTCACTACGTGGGGGAGGTTCTAGACACATTCCAATGGCCGGGAGTTTCACAGGACACTATGTGGGGTAGGTTCTAGACACATACCAAGGGCTGGGAGTTTAACCGGTCACTATGTGGGGGAGATTCTAGACACATACCAATGGTCGGGAGTTTCACAGGACACTATGTGGGGTAGGTTCTAGACACATACCAAGGGCTGGGAGTTTCACCGGTCACTATGTGGGGGAGATTCTAGACACATACCAATGGCCGGGAGTTTCACAGGACACTACGTAGGGGTTTCTAGACACACACCAAGGGCTGGGAGTTTCACCAGTCACTACGTCGGGGAGGTTCTAGATACATACCAAGGGCTGGGAGTTTCACCGGTCACTACGTGGGGGAGGTTCTAGACACACACCAAGGACTGGGAGTTTCACCGGTCATCACGTGGGGGAGGTTCTAGACACATACCAATGGCCGGGAGGTTCAAAGGACACTACGTGGGGGAGGTTCTAGACACATACCAATGGCGGAGGGAGTTTCACAGGACACTACATGGGGAGATTCGAGACACATACCAATGGCCTGAAGCTTCAGAGGACACTGCGTGGGGGAGATTCTAGACATATACCAAGGGCTGTGAGTTTCACCGGTCACTACGTGGGGGAGGTTCTAGACACATACCAATGGCTGGGAGTTTCACTTGTCACTACGTAGGGGTTTCTAGACACATACCAAGGGCTGAGAGTTTCACCGGTCATTACGTGGGGGGGGGGGGTCTTAGACACATACCAATGTCCGGCAGTTTCACAGGATACTACGTGGGGGATATTCTAGACACATACCAATGGCCGAGAGTTTTCACTTGTCACTACATAAGGGTTTCTAGACACACCAAGTGCTGGGAGTTTCACCAGTCACTACGTGGTGTAGGTTCTAGACACATACAAAGGGCCGGGAGTTTCACTGGTCACTACGTAGGGGTTTCTAGGCTCACATCAAGGGCTGGGAGTTTCACCGGTCACTACGTAGGTGTCTTTAGACACACACCAAGGGCTGGGAGTTTCACCGGTCACTACGTGGTGGAGGTTCTAGACACACACCAAGGACTGGGAGTTTCACCGATCATCACGTAGGGGAGGTTCTAGACACATACCAATGGCCGGGAGGTTCAAAGGACACTACGTGGGGGAGATTCTAGACACATACCAATGGCGGGGGAGTTTCACAGGACACTACGTGGGGAGATTCGAGACACATACCAATGGCCTGGAGCTTCAGAGGACACTGCGTGGGGGAGATTCTAGACATATACCAAGGGCCGAGAGTTTCACTGGTCACTACGTAGGGGTTTCTAGACACATACCAAGGGCTGGGAGTTTCACCGGTCATTACGTGGGGGAGGTCTTAGACACATACCAATGTCCGGCAGTTTCACAGGATACTACGTGGGGGATATTCTAGACACATACCAATGGCCGAGAGTTTCACTGGTCACTACATAAGGGTTTCTAGACACACCAAGTGCTGGGAGTTTCACCAGTCACTACGTGGTGTAGGTTCTAGACACATACCAATGGCCGGGAGTTTCACTGATCACTACGTAGGGGTTTCTAGACACACATCAAGGGCTGGGAGTTTCACCGGTCACTACGTAGGTGTCTTTAGACACACACCAAGGACTGGGAGTTTCACCGGTCACTACGTGGGGGAGGTTCTAGACACATACCATTGACCTGGAGTTTCACAGGTCACTACGTGGGGTAGGTTCTAGACACATACCAATGGCCGGGGAATTTCACAGGTCACTACGTGGGGGAGGCTCTAGACACATACCAATGATCGGGAGTTTCACAGGACACTACGTGGGGAGATTCGAGACACATACCAATGGCCTGGAGCTTCAGAGGACACTGCGTGGGGGAGATTCTAGACATATACCAAGGGCCGAGAGTTTCACTGGTCACTACGTAGGGGTTTCTAGACACATACCAAGGGCTGGGAGTTTCACCGGTCATTACGTGGGGGAGGTCTTAGACACATACCAATGTCCGGCGGTTTCACAGGATACTACGTGGGGGATATTCTAGACACATACCAATGGCCGAGAGTTTCACTGGTCACTACATAAGGGTTTCTAGACACACCAAGTGCTGGGAGTTTCACCAGTCACTACGTGGTGTAGGTTCTAGACACATACCAATGGCCGGGAGTTTCACTGATCACTACGTAGGGGTTTCTAGACACACATCAAGGGCTGGGAGTTTCACCGGTCACTACGTAGGTGTCTTTAGACACACACCAAGGGCTGGGAGTTTCACCGGTCACTACGTGGGGGAGGTTCTAGACACATACCATTGACCTGGAGTTTCACAGGTCACTACGTGGGGTAGGTTCTAGACACATACCAATGGCCGGGGAATTTCACAGGTCACTACGTGGGGGAGGCTCTAGACACATACCAATGATCGGGAGTTTCACAGGACACTACGTGGGGGAGATTCTAGACACATACCAATGGTCGGGGGTTTCACAGGATACTACGTGTGGGGGGGGGGGGGGTCTTAGACACATACCAATGGCCGGGGGAGTTTCACCTGTCACTACGTGGGGTAGGTTCGAAACACATACCAATGGCCGTGGGAATTTCACAGGACACTACGTGGGGATTTTCCAAGCCCATTAAGTTAGGTAGTTACACAATAGCTAGACAGAACGTAGGTATCTCATTTAGTGTACATGACGACCAGAGTCAAAAGAACCAAGTAATATACCCCACAAAAATATTTGGGAGCAAGACACACAAGGGGCCTACAAAATTTATTCAAAAAGATTGCTGAAAGTGCATTAAAAATCAGTAACCCTAGTGAACACATCAGTAGTGATAAAATAGAAAAAAACAAAATAATAATACACTGTCAGAGAGTTCTACAATCTAATCTAAAATTTATTAAATACATACAGAATCGAAACCATTAACACACTTGACTTTTCACTCATTTAATAAATGTGCACATCTTTTTATTACTATAACCAGCTATACAATGAAATAAATATGCATGACCTATCAATTGGAATTTAAAATTTTAAAATAATATTTCCTTAAATAACTTCCTTTAATACATGTAAGTGGTTTGAGTTATAAAGAAGTCTTATATTTTACAACATAATTTTATAATGGATTCCTGTGAAGGCGAGGAAAGGAAACCGTTGCTGTACAACAAACATCCAACATGTAAGTTTATATTACTATAAAGAAAAACACGGTGAATATCATTTGTTAAGACATGGTTAAAAGGTACAAATGTTAAAGCAATGAAAACAACGAATAAAAAAAGTAAAAATGACTCAATTTTTCCGCCTAAAGGGTTTTTCTTTGTCAATAGAATCAAATGGTCTTATAGGTTGTAATGTTTACTATTTTGTTTGATATATTCATCCTTTTCAATTTGTAGCTTAACATTCACTTTGTTTTTATGCTTCATATATTTTTGTTTATTTACTTAGTAAAACATAGTCTGTACTTTTACATCAAAAACATTTGTTGTGCAGCCGATGATAATGTATACATTGTATTATGTAAGGAGACTGGTGTTACTTCCCTTGTATAATATGTTACAGCCGATGATAATGTATACATTGTATTATGTAAGGAGACTGGTGTTACTTCCCTTGTATAATATGTTACAGCCGATGATAATTTATACATTGTATTATGTAAGGAGACTGGTGTTACTTCCCTTGTTTAATATGTTACAGCCGATGATAATTTATACACTGTATTATGTAAGGAGACTGGCGTTACTTCCCTTGTATAATATGTTACAGCCAATGATAATGTATACATTGTATTATGTAAGGAGACTGGTGTTACTTCCCTTGTATAATATGTTACAGCCGATGATAATGTATACATTGTATTATGTAAGGAGACTGGTGTTACTTCCCTTGTATATTATGTTACAGCCGATGATAATTTATACATTGTATTATGTAAGGAGACTGGTGTTACTTCCCTTGTATAATATGTTACAGCCGATGATAATTTATACACTGTATTATGTAAGGAGACTGGTGTTACTTTCCTTGTATAATATGCTACAGCCAATGATAATGTATACATTGTATTATGTAAGGAGACTGGTGTTACTTCCCTTGTATAATATGTTACAGCCGATGATAATTTATACATTGTATTATGTAAGGAGACTGGTGTTACTTCCCTTGTATAATAGGTTACAGCCGATGATAATGTATACATTGTATTATGTAAGGAGACCGGTGTTACTTCCCTTGTATATTATGTTACAGCCGATGATAATTTATACATTGTATTATGTAAGGAGACTGGTGTTACTTCCCTTGTATAATATGTTACAGCCGATGATAATGTATACATTGTATTATGTAAGGAGACTGGTGTTACTTCCCTTGTATAATATGTTACAGCCAATGATAATGTATACATTGTATTATGTAAGGAGACTGGTGTTACTTCCCTTGTATAATATGTTACAGCCGATGATAATGTATACATTGTATTATGTAAGGAGACTGGTGTTACTTCCCTTGTATATTATGTTACAGCCGATGATAATTTATACATTGTATTATGTAAGGAGACTGGTGTTACTTCCCTTGTATAATATGTTACAGCCGATGATAATTTATACACTGTATTATGTAAGGAGACTGGTGTTACTTTCCTTGTATAATATGCTACAGCCAATGATAATGTATACATTGTATTATGTAAGGAGACTGGTGTTACTTCCCTTGTATAATATGTTACAGCCGATGATAATTTATACATTGTATTATGTAAGGAGACTGGTGTTACTTCCCTTGTATAATAGGTTACAGCCGATGATAATGTATACATTGTATTATGTAAGGAGACCGGTGTTACTTCCCTTGTATATTATGTTACAGCCGATGATAATTTATACATTGTATTATGTAAGGAGACTGGTGTTACTTCCCTTGTATATTATGTTACAGCCGATGATAATTTATACATTGTATTATGTAAGGAGACCGGTGTTACTTCCCTTGTATAATATGTTACAGCCGATGATAATGTATACATTGTATTGTGTAAGGAGACTGGTGTTACTTCCCTTGTATAATATGTTACAGCCGATGATAATTTATACATTGTATTATGTAAGGAGACTGGTGTTACTTCCCTTGTATACTATGTTACAGTAGATATAAAATATAATTATATGACTGCTTTAAAGAGAATTAGGGTTATGGTTATGGTGTTTAGCGCCACTTTTAACACTATTTCAACTATATCGTGGCGGTGAGTTTTATTGGTGAAGGAAACCGGAGTACCAGGAGAAAATTCCCGACCTGTCAAACCAAAGACTATCAATTGGTATTTGTTTCTTCTCCGCTAAGCACGCAGCATTAAGGAGCAAGAGCAAACTGGTTGACTCGGAATCAAAATAATGTGTCCCGAGTGGAACAACATGTCTATCTGCGGACTGTTGTTTCAGTGCGCTAGCACTATAAAAATCCAACTCAGCGTGATCGTCTGGAACAATACGGACCTCATTATCATCTCATTGAAAATCAAATTGTTCTCGCCATGATATAGCTGAAAAATTGCTGAGTTGCTGTTAAACATCAATCACTCACTCACTTACTCACTCGAAGTTACCCTATGATTTTAGACAAACAGTAAACGTGTTTTATGAAGCATATTTTCCTATGAGTTTTTTTTTATTTAAAGTACCGCGTTAACTTATGCTTTATATAGCAAAATACAATTGACATGTGTTACAGAAACCATTGAACTTATCAATGAAACACATAGAAAACGTTAAAAAAATAAGTCATGTATTCATTCGTGTGAAGAATAAACTGTTCTAACCCAGGTTATATAAGAATAACCTTTTCAAAAATTGAACATATTCCTTATAATGAAATTTTCACAACAAAATTTACTGATTCCTCGATATTAACTACGATTACATGTATTTACATGAAACAATTTGAAATTGTCGTTTGCGAATGAATATGTTGGTGGTGTCACAATACCAACCCAGGTTATCAAGTATAACCAATGTTGATCCAGGCGGATCAGCCAATCGGATTGCAGCTTTCACATCAAATTAAATTATTACCATATAAATTATGTCATTAAAATACAGTTGGTAATTTCATTTTTACACGCATACATATTATGTATATCTCTACGAAAGCTATATTTCACAAAATGAAGTTAAATTATATATAGAATAATGGCAGTTATGAAGGCCATTTCCACTAATATGGCAATGTGTGTTAAGACCTTCAAAGCTGACGTTGTTATTTTTATCGGTTACGTCATAATGCGTTTGATGTCACATTTGACTGACAATTTGTAGTATCAGAGTAAATCTGTTGATACTGACAATAGCACGTGGTGAGATCAAAGAAACATATCTTGTTTGTTTGTTTGTTTATTTAATGGTGTTTAACGCCACTTTCAACAATATTTCATGTATATCGTGGAGGTCAGTTTTATTGTTGGAGGAAACCGGAGTACCCGGAGAAAACCACTGACCTGTCGCAAGTGACTGACAAACTTTATCACATAATGTTTTTCACCTCGCATATTCGAAAAAGACACAAAGATGAAAGAAATCTGAAAAATCGATCTATTTAATATTCTAACTTCTAACAGAAATATTACAATATTTGATCAGCTGAAGATCCACTTCCTGCCACAGTTAGAGAAACAACTTTAATTGTGGAAAGGCGTTTTCAAGATATACCAATATCACTGAAATGTCCTACGTGCAGGCAAGAAGTTATAACATTACTCAGATACGAGTGTGGAACAGGTACCTTGATGGCCACGCTTTTTCTTTTCTTAGCAGGTCCAGTGTAAGTTACAATTAATAATCTATAATTATATGTAATTACTATTTTGTATATCTACACATACCAAATATGTGGTTTACAACATTATGTGATAAAGTTTGTCAGTGACTTGCCGAAGGGATAACATACTCATATCCGCCAACCCATGTTAAATCTCAAAGCACATTCTGGCTTCCATGATTTATTTCTTAAATTATCTATCTTAATCAGCAGAAACTTTTCTTTACTCTATTATAAAAAAAAAATACGCCCTAAATATCCGAATTACGCATATATATTTTCGATTCTATTTTTCTTGTATGAAGCGCAATGATATATCTTAGCGAATTCGTTGAATGTGAGGATTGTGACGTCACTTCATGGGATGAAAGGACTGGGAGCTATTAGGGCCAAAATCGGCCCCACCTCAGATGTCGATAAAATTTTCTCCAAAATGTATTCACAATATGTGCATTTCAGAAATAAATACAGTTATTTAATATGTGCATCTAATTCCTCACAGCGGACCGACAAAGTCAGGTAATGAAAAGCACTGAACGTCATTTTTTTCAGAATACATGACGTATGTATCATTGCATTATAATGCATATCTTTAAAAAAAACAAAAACAAAGCATAATAAAACTCAATAAACAAAGCATAAATTTGACTTAATATGCAATGTGGATTGATTTCAAGAATAAAAACATGTTCCTAAGCTGTATTATGAAATTAAAGTGAACGAATAGTAATGTCGCAACGTCACCCATTTTCGACGGTCTCCTGTTTTCGACGGTTTGTTTCACGTGATAAAATTTCTCAGTATTTTGATCGCTTCATTTGTCAGAGGTTATATTATGATGCTGAACTTGCATGAATGATCTCAAGAAATCTGATCTAAAAATGTCATCTTTAAATGTAAGAACTACGTACCACATCTATTATTTCACGTTCAAATTGTATTTTTTCGTGATTTATTTTTTCGTCACCTTAACAAAGTTTTAATCATTTAAAAAATATATATCTTAAAATCCACCTGTGATATAAATCTATTGTCTAAACTCTCCATTATTTTACAAGATTAATAATTAATAAAATTATTAAAGTACAATGGGTGGATTTTAAGTTGGAGAATGTCCTCGTATCTCTCCATTCCTTAAAACCAATGGGAATCGGCCCCTTCGGGACCTCGGCTCCATTATTTTTAAGGAATGGAGAGTTACTCGGACATTCTCCTATACATACCATTTTTGTTTCATCGTCTGCTATGACATTGATAATGTACATATTGAGGTCATATCAATTCAGAAACTTATTAACATTGATTGTCGAAAACTGGTCGAAATTTTGGTATTAACCTTAAAGAAGTAATAGATAGATTTATTTGGACAATAGAACTTTGTCATATTTGAAATTTTTTTAAACACTTTTTTAACCGTACTTTATTCTTAACGACAACCAATGCGATGATATATTCCAGTACACTTTTACGGACAACCATCACAAATCTATAAAAAAAAAATGCCAAGGTGCGGGTTGAGATCTAGAGAAGTCCAATATTTAAAGATCGCTTTTTTTATAATATGGAAATATTTTGGGAAATAGCTAGGAACCCTGTGAGAATTATTTTTGTTTTCTTAATAAACTGATAACAAGCCTTGGAATCAGATATCCCATGGAAAGTGGTTGTCGATAGATAATTGTTTTACAATCAAGTATTTCATATATATTTATGATGAGAACAAGTTTACAACCACTATGATTAATCGTGTTGGTAAAATGTGTGTCGCTTCCATGAGTCTATGTACGATTGTTTTGATTGTCACTAGAAAAAGAGGAGATGGTAGATATTATTTTGCTTTGTGACAAACCAACAACACTAATAAACTGTTGCTATCAGAATCTGCTGTAAGTTGTCTTTTACGTGTAAGGAGTGTGTCCTTTACATCCCGCGCTAAGGGATGTATTAAATTCGTTCCTCACAGCTGTCTGGTGTCCCTTTCACATAAAGTCAGCGTTTTCCTAGAGAAAGCCATTTGTTATTTTATTTATGCCAAATTCGCAGTCATGTTAAGGTTGTTTTAGCCGATTTGACAGTTTCCGACTTGATTATAAAATTATACGTTTTTTCCACATGTTTGTAGTAGTTGCTTCCCTTTGAAGAGGACAAGTTTGTAGTAGTTGCTTCCCTTTGAAGAGGACAAAAGTGTCAATTTCATGCAATATTCAACTAAAATGACATATACTTTGCACATACTCTGTATAAAATTTAAATGTTGTAACAACTTGTGAATTTTTTATTTGCTAAAAAGTTAACTTGTATGTCAAGCATTATTTTTTAATACAATGTGGGACCAATTTTGCTCATTAACGCCTCTCCCTCTTTAATTATCAATTTAATTTCCGCTGTGCAATTCAGCGCTGTTTTTATCTTACTGAGAAACAACTGTAGTTTGGGTGTCATTGATATCAAAAATAAACAAAAAAAAGTTTGCACAATACATATGAGATGTCTAACAATTCTTTAACATGTCGAAAAATAAATTACATTTGAATGCATTTGGTTTGGGTCCATAAAACTAAATAAACCTCGCCACTTTTTACTGAAGTGTACCATACCAGGAAAGTGAGCGATTAGGGGTATCGATTTTGCACCCTTCTGCGATTTATCTCTTGGATTTTAGAACGATTCCGACAATGTGTACGTTGTTTTGGGGTTTTTTTCATTTTATTTTATTTTGTTTTATTTTAATTATTTATTTTATTTTAGTTTAATTATATAGTATTTTTTGTAGGTGCTGGCTTGGTTGTTGCCTGTTGCCATTTTGCGTTAACAAACTTAGAGATGTCATCCATACGTGTCCAAGCTGTAATTGTGTCATTGGCAAATATATTAGAAACTGAACTTTTTAATATCGTTACGTTTTTATTATTTCACATAATTGTAGATCTAAGCATTTCAAAAAATTTAATTACAACATTCATTTCTTTTTAAAATATTTTTGTTCCGTATTGTGATTTTCGTTCATTTTCAAGTATCTAAGAGGCATCGTGGTCGTGATCGTATGGTAGTTGGATTTCCAAACTACCTGTGCAATCACTGCCTATCACTATTAATGTTGCGAGTTCGAACACCGCCGCTAAGGCGAGGTGTATTCGATACAACATTAAGTGATTTGCGACAGATTGGTGGTTTTCTTCGGTTTCCTCCACCAATAAAACAGACCTCCACGATAAAGCTGAAATATTGTTGAAAGTGTCGTTAAACGCCATGAACCCTGTGACGGACGTATTGATAATATATGGAGCACAAACCTTAGACTTTGAATATAAACATTTAATTTTGTTAAACAATTAACAATTAATAAAGATAATGAAACAAAACAAAAGAAAATAAACATTAATGATACAAGTCACAGTCAATACATCGGACACACGCCACCAATCACGATTGTTCACTAAACGTCCACCACTGTGGCTCCACACTAAACGTCCAACACTGTAGCTCCATATCTTCACATCTCCAGCCATCCGACAATATCTAGATACATTAATCACATATTATTAATCAAACAGGAAACATATAACAGGACACATAACACTGGAAACATAACACAGGAAACATAAGACTGGAAACATAACACAGGAAACATAACACAGGAAACATATAACAGGACACATAACACTTGAAACAAAACACAGGACACATAACACAGGAAACATAACACAGGAAACATAACACTTGAAACATAACACTGGAAACATAACACAGGAAACATAACACTTGAAACATAACACTGGAAACATAACACAGGAAACATAACACTGGAAACATAACACAGGAAACATATAACAGGAAACATAACACTGGAAACATATAACAGGAAACATATAACAGGAAACCTATAACAGGACACATAACACTGGAAACATATAACAGGAAACATAAGACTGGAAACATATAACAGGAAACATATAACAGGAAACATAACACTGGAAACATATAACAGGAAACATATAACAGGAAACATAACACAGGAAACATATAACAGGACACATAACACTGGAAACATAACACAGGAAACATAAGACTGGAAACATATAACAGGAATCATAACACAGGAAACATAAGACTGGAAACATAACACTGGAAAAATAACACAGGAAACATATAACAGGAAACATAACACAGGAAACATAACACAGGACACATAACACTGGAAACATAACACAGGAAACATAACACTTGAAACATAACACAGGAAACATATAACAGGAAACATAACACTGGAAACATATAACAGGACACATAACACTTGAAACATAACATTGGAAACATAACACAGGAAACATATAACAGGACACATAACACTGGAAACATAACACAGGAAACATAACACTGGAAACATATAACAGGAAACATAACACTGGAAACATAACACTTGAAACATAACACAGGAAACATATAACAGGACACATAACACTGGAAACATAACACTTGAAACATAACACAGGAAACATATAACAGGACACATAACACTGGAAACATAACACTTGAAACATAACACAGGAAACATATAACAGGAAACATAACACTGGAAACATAACACAGGAAACATAACACTGGAAACATAACACAGGAAACATAACACAGGAAACATATAACAGGAAACATAAGACTGGAAACATATAACAGGACACATAACACTGGAAACATAACACAGGAAACATATAACAGGACACATAACACTGGAAACATAACACAGGACACATAACACAGGAAACATAACACAGGAAACATAACACTGGAAACATAACACAGGAAACATAACACAGGAAACATATAACAGGACACATAACACTGGAAACATAACACAGGAAACATATAACAGGAAACATATAACAGGAAACATAACACTGGAAACATAACACAGGAAACATATAACAGGACACATAACACTGGAAACATAACACAGGAAACATAACACAGGAAACATAACACAGGAAACATAACACAGGAAACATATAACAGGACACATAACACTGGAAACATAACACAGGAAACATAACACTGGAAACATATAATAGGAAACATAACACTTGAAACATAACACAGGAAACATAACACAGGAAACATATAACAGGACACATAACACTGGAAACATAACACAGGACACATAACACAGGAAACATAACACAGGAAACATATAACAGGAAACATATAACAGGAAACATAACACTGGAAACATAACACAGGAAACATATAACAGGAAACATAACACTGGAAACATATAACAGGACACATAACACTGGAAACATAACACTTGAAACATAACACAGGAAACATATAACAGGAAACATAACACTGGAAACATAACACAGGAAACATATAACAGGAAACATAACACTGGAAACATATAACAGGAAACATAACACAGGAAACATATAACAGGAAACATAACACAGGAAACATATAACAGGAAACATAACACAGGAAACATAACACAGGAAACATATAACAGGAAACATAACACTGGAAACATAACACAGGACACATAACACAGGAAACATAACACAGGAAACATAACACTGGAAACATAACACAGGAAACATATAACAGGACACATAACACTGGAAACATAACACAGGACACATAACACAGGAAACATAACACAGGAAACATAACACTGGAAACATATAACAGGAAACATAACACTTGAAACATAACACAGGAAACATAACACAGGAAACATATAACAGGAAACATAACACTGGAAACATATAACAGGAAACATAACACTGGAAACATAACACTTGAAACATAACACAGGAAACATAACACAGGAAACATATAACAGGAAACATAACACTGGAAACATAACACTGGAAACATATAACAGGAAACAGAACCTTCATATATAATATTCACATTAAACTTGCTGTACATTATACCAGCATATTATACTTATTTGTATACATATATATATATATATCCGTATTTCAACAGTTTATTTCTTAATTTGTATGTATAAATATATAAACTAAATATATAAACGTTATGTTTACTTTCATATTTCTAAATGTCTATACTGATATTATCCTGTTTTTACAATATACATGTCCAAATAATTAGAAACTTGTTTATACATGTATGCGTCATATTTGTTACATATATTGTGAAATGTCCATGTCTATAAAGGTGTCCGACAACAATGTTTATATGATTCATATACATCTGTACCGCAGTGGACATATATAGCTCGACATCCTCTGTACACAAATAACTGGCGATAATTCTCTATATAAAATCCTAACCCCTAACATAACATACAGATTTAACTACCTTACGTGTCGTAATACAAACAAAATATACAGAATATCCTACAGAACTGGACCGCGTTAGTATTCACGTTCAAATAAAATATGACAATATTCAAGTTCGAACCTCATACTACTTTACACTAAAGCATATAAATTTCAGATGACTATAATTCACATTAAAGTTAATACGATTTAACCATTAATATATAAATTATTTCTAACCACTAAAGCTATAAAAATCATATCATTACTCACCCCTGGTAACAAAGACAAACGTCCAGACAGACACACAGACAAGAAGTGAAGTCAGTATAATTTACACCTTCTTTTTTATCAAATCCCACCCGTTAATTGCATGCCAAACGTGTACCTAACTTATCTGCAGTTAAAAATCGCCAACACAGGTTTGCTAATGTGCATAGTGACAGAAATAGATGTTTAACTAATTATTTTTGGATGTCCCGATAAAATGTAAACAATTACCTGTATCGATTCATTACAATTTATTTCACTCACACATAAATGTTCCATTCTCTATCCAGAGTTGTCGTTCCTGCTACGCTACACTAGCGTAGCAGGAACGACACCTCTGGATAGAGATTGATAAATGTTCTTTAAGAAAATATTTACAGTCATAGGAGTGTATCGTAGCAGGAACGACAACTCTGGATAGAGAATGATAAATGTTCTTTAAGAAAATATTTACACTAATAAATATAACCTAACCACACGATAATCAAATTTACCAATCCCGTTTAAAATATCACCTGCACCTAATTAATCTAATTAATTTCGTCAAGTCATATTACCAACAACTCAGCCTTGCACCATAACGTGCCATACACAACGATCGATAATCATTCCATGCAACCACCAATTCTAGTTTCGGAAAGGGTTTTACGAATAGTCCCGACCACACAAGGCTTCACTCAACAAGATCCATCCCAAAACTTCTCACACAGCTAAACCATGCATCGTGAAGTCATGACAAACCCATATGACTTGACTGATATCTATCACGCCTATGATAGACCAACTTACTATTGTGATTCATACATTTTGTAAGGTTTTGTTAGAACACAAAGTCATGTATCGTGTATCATTTGATTTATTTTTGACAAAATATTTATTTTCATAACAAAATAAATATATGTCTAAAAAGAAGAGTTTGAAGATACCAAAGGGGTCATCAGAATCTGTATATCGAAGAAGAACAGACAACACAATGGCCAAAAGAAAATAAACAAAAGGACAAACAACGATCTACAAAACATACACAAAAAACTAAGATTGAGTAACACGAACCCCATTAAAAATCGGGGGTGAACTCGAACTCAGGTGCTCCGGAAGGGAAAGCAGTTTCTGCTCCAATAGTGACACCCGTCGCGTTAATCTAGTTACAAACCCGTATCATGTATCATTTGATTTTTCTTTTCACAAAATAATTTTCTTCATAACAAAATAAATATATGTTTAAAGTTTGACAACGTAAATGAGCTTCACATCAACTGTCTTCTCTTCTTTGACCTTTTCCTTCTTGTTAGACTCCCCGAATACAAGAAATCTGAAACATTTAATTCAAAAATGTTTATCTTTGATATATTTTGAAAAGTAAAAATTTCATTAAAACATGTATTTCAATAATATACTAATGGAGTGTAAATGAGTGATTGATTGTTGTTTAACGCCAAATGAGCAAAATGGCAGTTATATCATGGCGAGTACAAGTTGTATTCGATGAGATGATAATGTTGTCCGCTTTGTACTCAACCAAAACTCTTAGTTTGATTTTTATAGTTCTAGATCACTAAACCAACAGTCCACGGGTAGGTATGTCGCTCCACTCGGACACACAGTCCACGGGTAGGTATGTCGCTCCACTCGGACACACAGTCCACGGGTAGGTATGTCGCTCCACTCGGACACACAGTCCAAGGGTAGGTATGTCGCTCCACTCGGACACACAGTTCACGGGTAGGTATGTCGCTCCACTCGGACACACAGTCCAAGGGTAGGTATGTGGCTCCACTCGGACACACAGTTCACGGGTAGGTATGTCGCTCCACTCGGACACACACAGTCCACGGGTAGGTATGTCGCTCCACTCGGACACATTATATCCTGATTCAGAACTAATCAGTCTTTGACTCTCACTCCAAATACCAATTATATATAGTCTTTGATTTTACCCCCACCGGTTCTCGAACCTACGATCTACCTCATTCGAGGCAGGCACGCTAGCCATTACACCACCGAAGCGATTACATACGAATAGACATTTAATATAAGATATATATTTCCTCCATTGTTTGTAATGGTTTGCTAACAAATGGGCTCGGCATCAGAATTTCTCAAACGATGCAACATAGTTTGACATTTGTACTGACTACTGCGTCGTCTGAGCTGTAGACGAGCCGATTTCCTGTTGGACACACATAGAAGTAAAGGGACACCACTTTTATTGGTGTTCTATATTTCACAATTTTTCATTTCTATTCTTCTACATTTCATTGTTTTATATTTCTACTGTTCTACATTTCACAGTTTCATAGGGTTGTGATGGAAGTACATTTTCATATAATGTTTTACCGCGCCTCATGCAAAATGTGCTTCAGTCAACGCTTTTACGCGCCAATAAAACTGCTAAATATTGCATTCAGTTTCTAAATAAACTAATCAATTAATATTACCCCAACAAACACAAAGCTATCAGATGTTGGGATACAAACACAAGCATTATTAAACCTCTGTATATTGAAACGGTTTCACTGTAAATGAAGTTAGCAAAGACAGATCCTAACAGGGAACACACAGCATCAACTGCTGCCAAACCACCAAACATTGCTCCTGTGAAGATAAAATATGCTAATACATATATCGTACTCTCAATAAAAACAAAGGGCGATAACTCATGTGTATGTTATTGGAAGATCAAGAAACTTCTTCTCAAATATTGTATTTATGTGCATTGTCCATTATTATTACTAGCTTAACCCCGCCACTTTTTATCTTTAATACTTTATTGGATTTTGGAACTGTTCTGACAGTGTAGTATCAATTGAGATTGATGGTCTATGGTTTAACGCCACTTTCAACAATATTTCAGTTATATTGTGGCGGTAAGTGTTATTGGTGGAGGAAATTGGAGGACCCGGAAAAAACCACCGACCTGACAAACTTTATCATATAAAGTTGCATCGAGTACATCTCGCCATGAGCGGGGTTCGAACTCTCAACTTTAGTGGTGAAAGGCACTGCTCTCACATGTAGTTGTAAATCCGACTACCATACAATTACGACCACGACGACCCGTGGTTTCAATTGAGCGAAATATACTCCATGTCCAGGAGTTGCCGTAATATTGCTAAATAGCATATCATGTGCGCTTTTGCACAAGAAAACAGCTATATGCTTCGTTTGTCGTAATCACGATCCGGTTCTATCCTCATTTATGACTTATCACATGGCTTGTAACAAAGATTAACATGTACGTGCCTCATGTGGAGCAGGAACTACCTACCCTTCCGAAGCACCTGTATTTACCCCCAGTTTTAAGTGGGTTCGTGTTGCTAGATCTTTTCTGTGTTATGTTTTGTAGATCGTGGTTTGTCCTTTGAATTTTCTATCCTTGTTCGGCTTCCGATTACTCCTTTGGTATCTTCACACTTTTCTATTTTTCTATGACCTGTTTTTGATCCTGATTGATACCAATATAAGTGCTAGGTACAATGATTTCACAACAGAATTGATGAATTGTCTGTTCTTTTGCTCACACTAGATCTGGTACCCTTTAGTATGTCCCCTACACTTATCATAGACAGGGTTCCCATTGTATGACAGAAGGAACACCCTATTTTGTTTATAATTTACCTTGTTTTTCCTTTGGTGTTAATCCTGACAGCATGGCCCTTATCATAGTCATGGGGTAATTACCTAATAGTCCTACCACAGGGGCTGCACGTGATGAAATAAAGTATTAAATTATAAATATAATAAAAACGTAGTGCACACGACCCTTGTCTGGAATAACAGTCATCCGGTACACTCATAGTGGACAGATTGGAAAGTCTAATAACCTTAAAATCTTTGGGAGAAAGTAAACTAAAGGGTCTAAACAGGATAGAAAAGCTGGGCTAAAGTCACCTATGCCTTTATCTTATGTTATTAATTTATAGATATCAACTTTCTAAAGCTGCAGTTCTTGATCGGAGACTTTTGTCTTAGTTTTAACACTGAGCTTGGTTTCTCGCTTGACCAGTTGAATAAAAAACTATTATGTAAAATGATGAAAGAGCGAGCTATTTTAATTGAGTCATGTGTCGATGATCAGGAACTCGCTTAATATTGTGTTTCTTTTATTTTATATGTCATTCCTATATTTTACTTATAATTCAGTGCAATTAAAATATGCATTGTATATAATATTGTTTTAATGAAGAATGACACAATTGTTTCTGTGATAATATGTTATGACTTTTATCACAATGATTTTGATATATATTTTTGTTCTTTGATGAAAATGTTCGTGTATGATTTATGCTAATTTTAATATAGTTGTTTATTTATGATTATTAGACGCAAACATTGGTACCCCGCTGATGATTTCCTCCGTTGTAAATGGGTAGTTTCTGAATAATATATATATACGTCTGAAAATTAAACCAAACAGTGTTAGAATTAGATTTTAGAGCTGTCAAATTTTTGTTCTTCCCTCGACGGGATTTGAACCCACATCATTGATACACTGCAGCACCATTCGCTTAGCCTTACGTCCAGCGCCATAGACCACTCGACCACATCCACTCCCTAAGAAAAGAGCTTCGATAATCGTATTGTTACCTTGTTTCGTAAGGCAAATCTAGAGATAGACATAAGACATGTGTATAAGCGTGTGTAGATGGTACATATATACTTAATATTATAATTTGACAGCAATCTAACTCAGCAATTTTTAGTATATTGTTAATGATATTGAAGAATTCATAATACAGTCACAGGAAATAAAGTATATTATATAAACGTCTAAGCAAGTGACAACCATACAAAAATATACATCCACTCCCTATATATATATATATATGTATACACGATCGACATATTTTATCTGCACTGTATTGTCTTTCTATTTCACAACGATCGGTCTTTTCGAGGTTTCGTTGGGGGTTTGCTTTTCTGTTCTTTCTTTCTTTTTTAAGCAGAAACTTCAGTCAGATATACTGTTGTGGTGTTGGTCAACATTATATTTCAGTTATATCGTGGCGGTCAGTTTTATTGGTGGAGGAAACCGGAGGACCCGGAGAAAACCACCTGTCGCAAGTCACTGAAAAGCTTTATCACATAATGTTGTACACCTCGCCCTGATCGAGATTTGAACTCACAACATCAGTGGTGTAAATCCAACTACCATACGACCACGGCCACGACGGCCCCAGTCATCAAATAAAACATACCATAGCATTTTATAGACAATATTTACTTACTTAAGAAGATCATAATATCGTTAATGGCGAACGCTTGCAACAGATAATAAAATATCGCAGAAATCGTGCCCACAATACACAGCGTCCTCTCAGACATATATTTCAGAAGAAGGCGGGAAATTCCAAGGCCCACCACCATTTGAATAAAGGCACGTGATGATCCAAACCAACCAATGAGCACCGAATTCCAACAAAATGGTGAGTTCATTACATATAATGTTTGTACGTTGACTCTTCCAATGTTAGGAAGTGCTGAAAACGCGAATACTGTTGCTAGCAGAAGGAATTTCCACCGCAAAGGTCCTTTCTTTGTATATAACTCTATTGCATTACGAATATATTGTTTTTGAGAAATACTGCTAAAGTTTTGCTTTTGACTTGACTGTATACTTTCCGGTAAGAAAAATATTAAAATCCCAGAAAATATAGCCATTCCAGAAACCAGGATGACTCCATTTAGAAATCCAATATGTTTGATAATGTAACCTGAACCAATATTACCTATAGTTACTCCAACTCCTAAGGTTATTTCAATCAGAACAATTCCAAATGTTCTAGTCTTTCCTAATTTAGTCAAATCTGCAGCGAATGAATATGCTGCTGATATTAGGCTGATGTAGGTCCCACAAAATCCTTCAACGACAAAAGGAATAATAAAAATATATATGTTCCATTCCATTTTCATTGCTATCGACATGAAAGCTGCTTTAAATAGTAAGCCCGACGTTGGAATCCATAAAGCAAATTTTCGTCCCATTTTATCACTCCAAGATCCCACTAAAAGCGCCATTATTAACGCTGGCAGGCTGCTAGCTAAGTGACAGTAGGCGTGCCATGTAGCAGTCTCAGACTGGATTTCCTGCTGTTGTTTGAATCTTGTTGCTGATTTATTTGTTTCACACAGTGACTGGTGAGAATTCGACAAGATACTTGTTATATTCTGTTGTTTTTGAATTGCATAATATGCATACTGTGGTTCTGTTATAGTTAGTGATACAGCAGCGAAAACAATACATATGACTATAAAAAACATTAAATAATGTCTTATAGTTAAGGCTGAAGCAGAACTTCCATCTTTATTCATATCTCTCTTCTCTTGTTCTGATTGTGTCATTTTATATTACCTACAATAAAACAAAGTTTTTACTTTTTATTTTTTTCTTAAGCACAATAAACTAAACCAACCTTAATTTTGCAATGCATCATGGGAAACTATTTACCTGTTCATGCATACAATTCGACTGCATTTAATAAAAGCTCTTCCTTTGCTTTCATTCAATCAGTGCCTACCATCAGTAAAACATTGCGGGTTCGAACTCCTTTCATGGCGAGGTGTACTCGATACAACATTATGTGATAAGGTTAGTCAGTGGCTTGCGACAGGTCAGTGGTTTCTACGGGTACTGCTTTTTCCTCCATCAATAGAACTGACCGCCACGATATAACTGAAACTAAAACAAACTTAATTTTGCAAAGCACCAAGGGAAATCACTGACTTGTTACATGCATACATTTCAACTGTATTTTATAACAGCACTTCCTTTGCTTTCATTCGCTTTTCTTTTCATGTTTGTAGAATGTATATGTCTACAATGATTACCACGGCATAAAAACACATCGTAAGCATATGTATACTGGAGATTTAATTATCTTCAATAATAAAAATAAAAAAATATGTTATAAAAGACAGATGTATATTCCTGATACAGTGTTGAGGATAATCAAAATGAAAATGGTGTGCAACGATTTTCTCTTCTCTGTTTCTCTGCATTGCAAAACCATCCTTTGTTTCTAGCTTGAACTTACTATGCAATTAATCGTTATGCATTATTCTTTTTGTATATGTTTTGTTGTTGATGGGGGCTGAATGATGGCTATCGACATCCTCTATCCTCTCTGCTACAACGTTTGACGTTTTTCTCCCTTACTTTCTGCTCTCATTACTTTACTTATTTTGCATTCCAAAGTTTACTTTGTAGAAAGGGATGTATCGGGACTATGTAATGAGAAAAGTTTGAAGATATCAAAGAAGCAATCAGAAGCCGAAATATCGAAGAAGAACAATACAATGGTGTTATTCCACTGTTTATTATTGTTTTTTTAGATTTGTCATGTAGCATGTTCTAAAACTTGTTTGCTATATTAGTCAATTATAATTCATAGGAGACGGATTAGTATAAGCTCAGCTTGTTTCCGAATCCTGTCATGTTCACACACATTTTGTGTGTATTGTAACATTATACCAGTTGATCATGAATAAATATGTTTATACCAAAGAAAAAGGAGAAAAGGTCAAACAACGATCTACAAAACACAGAAAACTAGAGATCCAACAACCCCACTATGAACTGGGAGTGAACGTAGGTTGAACTGGGGGTGAACGTAGGTTGAACTGGGGGTGAACGTAAGTTGAACTGGGGGTGAACGTAGGTTGAACTGGGGGTGAACGTAGGTGCTCGGGAATGGTAAGGGCTACTATTGTTGCAAACCCGGTGATAAGTCAAGCATAAGGAAAGGACAGGATTGTAATTATAACAAACGGAAGAAGAGTTTAAAGACACCAAAGGGGCAATCAGAATCCGTATATCGACGAAGAACGGACAACAAAATGGCCAAAAGAAAAAGTATAAAAGGACGAACAACGATCTACCAAACATACATATAAAACTAAAGATCGAGTAACACGAACCCCACTAAAGACCGGGGGGAACATATCCGTGGTCAGTTGTGGTATTTTTATTCCAAAAAGTATATTTACGACGATCACCATGATGATTGTGCAATAAACGTTCGGAAGACTTTGTAACTGTAAACACCAGGGTTTGAACAGTTATCAGTTATTTCACTGATGTGTATGTACTCCAATAATGTTATAAAGTTATCTGAAAGTAAACTGTTAATGTAAACATGACTGTGTGTTTATTTTTGGTACAGGGTTACTATTATTTAGAACATGAAACAAATTTCTTAAAACAATAGAAATGTTAATCAAAGACTAACAAATTTGTTAACAACGAAATTATAATTTGACAAATATAAACCAACACGTGTAATATAGAGATGATGGAGAAGAAATAGAAGATATTCAACAATGTGCGCACAACGCTTTTCTGGTATAAACTTCATGAGGTACGCTGAAAGCCAAACGATGGGAAAGCCAAATAATTCAAATATTTTCGGAGCAAAAAACCAAAACACATAATAAGGATAGCTAAAATCGGCTTAAGTTGGTTTATGGTGTTTTCAACAATATTACAGCTATATCGTGGCGGTCAGTTTTATTGGTGGAGGAAAACGGAGTACCCGGAGAAAACCACCCACTTGTCGCAAGTCACTGACAAACTTTAAACTATTTAGGAACTGTAATTGTTAATAATAAAAATATCCAACAAACCATGCCAGTACCTCAACATTGACTACTGGGCTAATATATCTTGTGACCAATGCAGACATCGAGATGAAAGACCTTAATTCAAGCCCTGTTCATTAATGCTCTACAATTGACCATGTTTCAGATAAATAATATTTCATGTTAACTTGTGTGTAATTGTAAACTAGTTAATACAAGTGCAATATTTCGGCTATATTCATTACGAGAAGTAAGTTACAAGGTTCGCTCTCGTAAAAACAAATATGGCACTGGGTGAATCTACACATATATGATTTGACGAATACAAAAAGTAAAAAATGAAGATATTGGAGGGGATCGGGAATGTTTGTCTAGCTACGTGTTGGCAACATCCGCTCCATCCAAGCAGTTTCTCGCCAGGATCCGCTACATGTTTCTGTTTAAACGTTTACACTTTCACCGTTCACCGAACACAAGACACCCCTATATGTCTGCTGGATCCCATTCTACATCATTAGCAACCCATGACTGATCATGCATAAATATTCTCCACTCAACAACCGTGGTTCAACTGACCTTGCAGTCATGAATTATTCACTAGTTATTTGTTCCAACTCACTGATTTACAGCCATTTAGATAACAGTTTTAAACACGAAAGGGATTCCCTTGCAATTTAAAACGATAGGGGGAGATGAATGGGTCAGAATGCTATCTCGGCTAGCAAGATCGTGTGTTTCACAATATGATGAATCCGTGTCATATGAACATTGGAGTGGCGCTATATTATCATAGAAGCTACTAAATACAGATGAATTATGGGACAAACCTGAAATGAAGGTTTCAAATCCGGTGATGATTAATACAAATAATGATCTACAAAACATTACACAGAAAACTAAAGATCGAGCAACAAGAACCCTACAAAACCCGGGTATGAACTCAGGTGCTATAACTAAGAACAATATTGCAGGGACATCCAATATAAAATTGCCAATAACTACAATGAACTAAATCACGATATTCCTACGCGATAAGCCTACTATGCTATGTACATACAATATATAAACATAACATAGAATGGATATCAGGGCCAGGTTTGCTCAATTAGTTAGGTAATTGGATTACCTGACAACTCAACAAGCCTATCACCAATACGACGTGGATTCGCGCCAGACTTTGTAAATTACAAAAATGGATGCAGCCGCAAGTGATAAAGTTTACCAGTTGCTTGCCCATGGTCGGTGGTTCTCTCCGGGTACTCCGGCTTCTTTCACCACTAAAACTGGTCGCCATGATATAGCTGAAATATTGCTGAGAGTGCCATTAAGCACCATAAATCAAATCAAATCAAATAAAATAGTTTTCTCTTACCGTTTGTCTTACATCCAAATAATCCTTTATTTATATTATATATTTATGTATCTGATAAACTTTCACTGTCAATATAATCGTCATCAGATTATATGTATCAGCCCTATCAAGGCTTTATATAGTAGGACTTACCATATAAATCCTTGACGCTATCAAATCATATTAAACTACGTCCAAATAGTTGGTTGGTTTTATTTTGCTCTGTTTGTTTGTTGTAGTTTTTGTATTTTTTTTTGTATTTTTTTTTCTTGTTTGTTGCTTTATCACGATGGTCATTTACCATAACCCACGTGATGTCCATTTAATTTTTAAATGATCAAGGCAACATAATTTGCACGATTTGCAAATAGTGAAAACAGGAGGAAATGTAGATCAGGTTGACCGTTAAACATATTCATTTCTCAAGTAGCATTGAATCTTTTGCCTTTTCCAAATATTTTCTTTATTTTATCACCGACAAGACTTGTATTGGATTTGACTATGAGTACCCCGAGGAATTTCTTATAAGGAGCTGCCTCCTGTTTGCGAGCACCTAGGCTTACCCTTCTTTTCTTTTGGAAAGGGGTCGGTATTGTTCATTTTTTTCTGTGTTGTGTATTTTCTTTTGTTTGTCTTCGTCCTGTGTCTTTTGTGTCCAATCTTGCCTGTGTCTCTTGATTGCCATAATTGATTGCCCCTTCGGTTTTCTCTAATGTTTATTTTGTAATTCAAGGACAAATGTGTTTTGTGTAAAAGGTCTGCCAGTGTTTAATGTGTGATATTTAGAGTTGATACTCTTGGAGAGCTGATCTGTTTTAATAGTCGCTAGGTAACCTCAATTTGCGACAAGACATCAAATACAATACGGTTATTCCCTAAGTTGCATGCATGTTATAAGACCTGGCAGTCTGTATATAAACGTTAGAGAAAATCAAAAAAAATCTGGAGAACCATCTAATACGGCTTGCTGCATATTACTTCTTTAAACGGGTGTAAGTAGCAAGACACAACTTAGGACGGGAAAGAGAATTAAAACAAATACATTGGAGAGTTTAGACATAATAAAAAGACTCGTGTACTTTGTATTTAGATTCATTCCATCCCACAATGGACATGTTTTTATTTAGGTATACATTTTACCTGTTTTATCATTTAACAGATACAGAAACATAAAATAAGAAATATTTCACCTCAATATGTTAATTGTTTTCACCAACTACACCGGTTTCCGTCCTATCTTTTGCCAATGAAACGGAACACCACGATATATCTGACATTTTATGGACATATTATTAAAAATATAATGAAAAACAAAACATACCACACTGTCAAAACAGTTACAAAATTTAGTAGGAAAACAAAACATACCACACTGTCAAAACAGTTACAAAATTTAGTAGGAAAACAAAACATACCACACTGTCAACACAGCTACAAAATTTAATAGGAAAACAAAACATACCACACTGTCGACACAGCTACAAAATTTAATAGGAAAACAAAACATACCACACTGTCAACATAGCTACAAAATTTAATAGGTAAGTAAAACATACCACACGGTTAACACAGCTACAAAATTTAATAGGAAAACAAAACATACCACTGTCAACACAACCACAAAATTTAATAGGTAAACAAAATATACCACTGTCAACACAACCACAAAATTTAATAGGTAAACAAAACATACCACTGTCAACACAACCACAAAATTTAATAGGTAAACAAAACATACCACTGTCAACACAGCTACAAAATTTAATAGGAAAACAAAACATACCACTGTCAACACAACCACAAAATTTAATAGGTAAACAAAACATACTACTGTCAACACAGCTACAAAATTTAATAGGAAAACAAAACATACCAAACTGTCAACACAGCTACAAAATTTAATAGGAAAACAAAACATGCCACGCTGTCAACACAGCTACAAAATTTAATAGGAAAACAAAACATACCCCTGTCAACACAACTACAAAATTTAATAGGAAAACAAAACATACCACTGTCAACACATCCACAAAATTTAATAGGAAAACAAAACATACCACACTGTCAACACAGCTACAAAATTTAATAGGAAAACAAAACATACCACACTGTCAACACAGCTACAAAATTTAATAGGAAAACAAAACATACCACACTGTCAACACAGCTACAAAATTTAATAGGAAAACAAAACATACCACACTGTCAACACAGCTACAAAATTTAATAGGAAAACAAAACATATCACACTGTCAACACAACTACAAAATTTAATAGGAAAACAAAACATGCCACACTGTCAATACGGCTACAAAATTTAATAGGAAAACAAAACATGCCACACTGTCAACACATCTACAAAATTTAATAGGAAAACAAAACATGCCACACTGTCAATACAGCTACACAATTTAATAGGAAAACAAAACATGCCACACTGTCAACACAGCCACAAAATTTAATAGGAAAACAAAACATATCACACTGTCAACACAGCTACACAATTTAATAGGAAAACAAAACATGCCACACTGTCAATACAGCTACAAAATTTAATAGGAAAACAAAACATGCCACACTGTCAATACAGCTACAAAATTTAATAGGAAAACAAAACATGCCACACTGTCAACACAGCTACAAAATTTAATAGGAAAACAAAACATAGCACCCTGTCAACACAGCTACAAAATTTAAAAGGAAAACAAAACATGCCACACTGTCAACACAGCTACAAAATTTAATAGGAAAACAAAACATGCCACACTGTCAACACAGCTACACAATTTAATAGGAAAACAAAACATGCCACACTGTCAACACAGCTACAAAATTTAATAGGAAAACAAAACATAGCACACTGTCAACACAGCTACAAAATTTAATAGGAAAACAAAACATGTCACACTGTCAACACTGCTACAAAACGTAATAGGAAAACAAAACATACCACACTGTCAACACAGCTACAAAAGTTAATAGGAAAACAAAACATACCACATTGTCAACACAGCTACAAAATTTAATAGGAAAACAAAACATACCACACTGTCGACACAGCTACAAAATTTAATAGGAAAACAAAACATACCACATTGTCAACACAACCACAAAATTTAATAGGAAAACAAAACATACCACACTGTCAACACAGCTACAAAATTTAATTGGAAAACAAAACATACCACACTGTCAACACAGCTACAAAATTTAATAGGAAAACAAAACATACCACACTGTCAACACAGCTACAAAATTTAATAGGAAAACAAAACATACCACACTGTCAACACAGCTACAAAATTTAATAGGAAAACAAAACATACCACACTGTCAACACAGCTACAAAATTTAATAGGAAAACAAAACATACCACACTGTCAATACAGCTACAAAATTTAATAGGAAAACAAAACATATCACACTGTCAACACAGCTACAAAATTTAATAGGAAAACAAAACATGCCACACTGTCAATACGGCTACAAAATTTAATAGGAAAACAAAACATGCCACACTGTCAACACAGCTACAAAATTTAATAGGAAAACAAAACATGCCACACTGTCAATACGCTACAAAATTTAATAGGAAAACAAAACATGCCACACTGTCAACACAGCTACAAAAGTTAATAGGAAAACAAAACATATCACACTGTCAACACAGCTACACATTTTAATAGGAAAACAAAACATGCCACACTGTCAATACAGCTACAAAATTTAATAGGAAAACAAAACATGCCACACTGTCAATACAGCTACAAAATTTAATAGGAAAACAAAACATGCCACACTGTCAACACAGCTACAAAAGTTAATAGGAAAACAAAACATGCCACACTGTCAACACAGCTACAAAATTTAATAGGAAAACAAAACATGCCACACTGTCAACACAGCTACAAAATTTAATAGGAAAACAAAACATGCCACACTGTCAACACAGCTATAAAAGTTAATAAGAAAACAAAACATGCCACACTGTCAACACAGCTACAAAATTTAATAGGAAAACAAAACATAGCACACTGTCAACACAGCTACAAAATTTAATAGGAAAACAAAACATGTCACACTGTCAACACAGCTACAAAATTTGATAGGAAATCAAAACATAGCACACTGTCAACACAGCTACAAAATTTAATAGGAAAACAAAACATGCCACACTGTCAACACAGCTACAAAATTTAATAGGAAAACAAAACATACCACGCTGTCGACACAGCTACAAAATTTAATAGGAAAACAAAACATACCACACTGTCAACACAGCTACAAAATCTAATAGGAAAACAAAACATGCCACACTGTCAACACAGCTACAAAATTTAATAGGAAAACAAAACATGCCACACTGTCAACACAGCTACAAAAGTTAATAGGAAAAAAAAACATACCACACTGTCAACACAGCTACAAAATTTAATAGGAAAACACTGTCAACACAGCTACACAATTTAATAGGTAAACAAAACATACCACACTGTCAACACAGCTACAAAATTTAATAGGAAAACAAAACATACCACACTGTCAACACAGCTACACAATTTCATAGGAAAACAAAACATCCCACACTGTCAACACAACCACAAAATTTAATAGGTAATCTAAACATACCACTGTCAACACAGCTACAAAATTTAATAGGAAAACAAAACATACCACTGTCAACACAACCACAAAATTTAATAGGTAAACAAAACATACTACTGTCAACACAGCTACAAAATTTAATAGGAAAACAAAACATACCACACTGTCAACACAGCTACAAAATTTAATAGGAAAACAAAACATATCACACTGTCAATACAGCTACACAATTTAATAGGAAAACAAAACATACCCCTGTCAACACAACTACAAAATTTAATAGGAAAACAAAAGATACCACTGTCAACACAGCTACAAAATTTAATAGGAAAACAAAACATACCACACTGTCAACACATCCACAAAATTTAATAGGAAAACAAAACATACCACACTGTCAACACAGCTACAAAATTTAATAGGAAAACAAAACATACCACACTGTCAACACAGCTACAAAATTTAATAGGAAAACAAAACATGCCACACTGTCAACACAGCTACAAAATTTAATAGGAAAACAAAACATACCACACTGTCAATACAGCTACAAAATTTAATAGGAAAACAAAACATACCACACTGTCAACACAGCTACAAAATTTAATAGGAAAACAAAACATACCACACTGTCAACACAGCTACACAATTTAATAGGAAAACAAAACATACCACACTGTCAATACAGCTACAAAATTTAATAGGAAAACAAAACATATCACACTGTCAACACAACTACAAAATTTAATAAGAAAACAAAACATGCCACACTGTCAATACAGCTACACAATTTAATAGGAAAACAAAACATGCCACACTGTCAACACAGCTACAAAATTTAATAGGAAAACAAAACATACCACACTGTCAATACAGCTACAAAATTTAATAGGAAAACAAAACATACCACACTGTCAACACAGCTACAAAATTTAATAGGAAAACAAAACATACCACACTGTCAACACAGCTACACAATTTAATAGGAAAACAAAACATACCACACTGTCAATACAGCTACAAAATTTAATAGGAAAACAAAACATATCACACTGTTAACACAGCTACACAATTTAATAGGAAAACAAAACATGCCACACTGTCAATACAGCTACAAAATTTAATAGGAAAACAAAACATGCCACACTGTCAACACAGCTACAAAATTTAATAGGAAAACAAAACATAGCACCCTGTCAACACAGCTACAAAATTTAATAGGAAAACAAAACATGCCACACTGTCAACACAGCTACAAAATTTAATAGGAAAACAAACCATGCCACACTGTCAACACAGCTACAAAAGTTAATAGTAAAACAAAACATGCCACACTGTCAACACAGCTACAAAATTTAATAGGAAAACAAAACATACCACACTGTCAACACTGCTACAAAACGTAATAGGAAAACAAAACATACCACACTGTCAACACAGCTACAAAAGTTAATAGGAAAACAAAACATACCACATTGTCAACACAGCTACAAAATTTAATAGGAAAACAAAACATACCACACTGTCGACACAGCTACAAAATTTAATAGGAAAACAAAACATACCACACTGTCAACACAACCACAAAATTTAATAGGAAAACAAAACATACCACACTGTCAACACAGCTACAAAATGTAATAGGAAAACAAAACATACCACATTGTCAACACAGCTACAAAATTTAATAGGAAAACAAAACATACCACAGTGTCAACACACCTACAAAATTTAATAGGAAAACAAAACATACCACAATGTCAACACAGCTACAAAATTTAATAGGAAAACAAAACATTCCATACTGTCAACACAGCTACAAAATTTAATAGGAAAACAAAACATATCACACTGTCAATACAGCTACAAAATTTAATAGGAAAACAAAACATGCCACACTGTCAATACGGCTACACAATTTAATAGGAAAACAAAACATGCCACTGTCAACACAGCTACAAAATTTAATAGGAAAACAAAACATATCACACTGTCAGCACAGCTACACAATTTAATAGGAAAACAAAACATGCCACACTGTCAACACAGCTACAAAATTTAATAGGAAAACAAAACATATCACACTGTCAGCACAGCTACAAAAGTTAATAGGAAAACAAAACATACCACACTGTCAACACAGCTACAAAATTTAATAGGAAAACACTGTCAACACAGCTACACAATTTAATAGGTAAACAAAACATACCACACTGTCAACACAGCTACAAAATTTAATAGGAAAACAAAACATACCACACTGTCAACACAACCACAAAATTTAATAGGTAAACAAAACATACCACTGTCAAAACAGCTACAAAATTTAATAGGAAAACAAAACATACCACTGTCAACACAACCACAAATTTAATAGGTAAACAAAACATACTACTGTCAACACAGCTACAACATTTAATAGGAAAACAAAACATACCACACTGTCAACACAGCTACAAAATTTAATAGGAAAACAAAACATACCACACTGTCAACACAGCTACAAAATTTAATAGGAAAACAAAACATACACCTGTCAACACAACTACAAAATTTAATAGGCAAACAAAAGATACCACTGTCAACACAGCTACAAAATTTAATAGGAAAACAAAACATACCACACTGTCAACACATCCACAAAATTTAATAGGAAAACAAAACATACCACACTGTCAACACAGCTACAAAATTTAATAGTAAAACAAAACATGCCACACTGTCAACACAGCTACAAAATTTAATAGGAAAACAAAACATACCACACTGTCAACACTGCTACAAAACGTAATAGGAAAACAAAACATACCACACTGTCAACACAGCTACAAAAGTTAATAGGAAAACAAAACATACCACATTGTCAACACAGCTACAAAATTTAATAGGAAAACAAAACATACCACACTGTCGACACAGCTACAAAATTTAATAGGAAAACAAAACATACCACACTGTCAACACAACCACAAAATTTAATAGGAAAACAAAACATACCATATTGTCAACACAGCTACAAAATGTAATAGGAAAACAAAACATACCACATTGTCAACACAGCTACAAAATTTAATAGGAAAACAAAACATACCACAGTGTCAACACAGCTACAAAATTTAATAGGAAAACAAAACATACCACAATGTCAACACAGCTACAAAATTTAATAGGAAAACAAAACATTCCATACTGTCAACACAGCTACAAAATTTAATAGGAAAACAAAACATACCACACTGTCAACACTGCTACAAAATTTAATAGGAAAACAAAACATACCACACTGTCAACACAGCTACAAAAGTTAATAGGAAAACAAAACATACCACATTGTCAACACAGCTACAAAATTTAATAGGAAAACAAAACATACCACACTGTCGACACAGCTACAAAATTTAATAGGAAAACAAAACATACCACACTGTCAACACAACCACAAAATTTAATAGGAAAACAAAACATACCACATTGTCAACACAGCTACAAAATGTAATAGGAAAACAAAACATACCACATTGTCAACACAGCTACAAAATTTAATAGGAAAACAAAACATACCACAGTGTCAACACAGCTACAAAATTTAATAGGAAAACAAAACATACCACAATGTCAACACAGCTACAAAATTTAATAGGAAAACAAAACATTCCATACTGTCAACACAGCTACACAATTTAATAGGAAAACAAAACATATCACACTGTCAACACAGCTACAAAATTTAATAGGAAAACAAAACATGCCACACTGTCAATACGGCTACAAAATTTAATAGGAAAACAAAACATGCCACACTGTCAACACAGCTACAAAATTTAATAGGAAAACAAAACATGTCACACTGTCAATACGGCTACAAAATTTAATAGGAAAACAAAACATGCCACTGTCAACACAGCTACAAAATTTAATAGGAAAACAAAACATATCACACTGTCAGCACAGCTACACAATTTAATAGGAAAACAAAACATGCCACACTGTCAACACAGCTACAAAATTTAATAGGAAAACAAAACATATCACACTGTCAGCACAGCTACAAAAGTTAATAGGAAAACAAAACATACCACACTGTCAACACTGCTACAAAATTTAATAGGAAAACAAAACATACCACACTGTCAACACAGCTACAAAAGTTAATAGGAAAACAAAACATACCACATTGTCAACACAGCTACAAAATTTAATAGGAAAACAAAACATACCACACTGTCGACACAGCTACAAAATTTAATAGGAAAACAAAACATACCACACTGTCAACACAACCACAAAATTTAATAGGAAAACAAAACATACCACATTGTCAACACAGCTACAAAATGTAATAGGAAAACAAAACATACCACATTGTCAACACAGCTACAAAATTTAATAGGAAAACAAAACATACCACAGTGTCAACACAGCTACAAAATTTAATAGGAAAACAAAACATACCACAATGTCAACACAGCTACAAAATTTAATAGGAAAACAAAACATTCCATACTGTCAACACAGCTACACAATTTAATAGGAAAACAAAACATATCACACTGTCAACACAGCTACAAAATTTAATAGGAAAACAAAACATGCCACACTGTCAATACGGCTACAAAATTTAATAGGAAAACAAAACATGCCACACTGTCAACACAGCTACAAAATTTAATAGGAAAACAAAACATGCCACACTGTCAATACGGCTACAAAATTTAATAGGAAAACAAAACATGCCACTGTCAACACAGCTACAAAATTTAATAGGAAAACAAAACATATCACACTGTCAGCACAGCTACACAATTTAATAGGAAAACAAAACATGCCACACTGTCAACACAGCTACAAAATTTAATAGGAAAACAAAACATATCACACTGTCAGCACAGCTACAAAAGTTAATAGGAAAACAAAACATACCACACTGTCAACACAGCTACAAAATTTAATAGGAAAACACTGTCAACACAGCTACACAATTTAATAGGTAAACAAAACATACCACACTGTCAACACAGCTACAAAATTTAATAGGAAAACAAAACATACCACACTGTCAACACAGCTACACAATTTCATAGGAAAACAAAACATGCCACACTGTCAACACAACCACAAAATTTAATAGGTAAACAAAACATACCACTGTCAAAACAGCTACAAAATTTAATAGGAAAACAAAACATACCACTGTCAACACAACAACAAATTTAATAGGTAAACAAAACATACTACTGTCAACACAGCTACAAAATTTAATAGGAAAACAAAACATACCACATTGTCAACAAAGCTACACAATTTAATAGGAAAACAAAACATACCACACTGTCAACACAGCTACTAAATTTAATAGGAAAACAAAACATACACCTGTCAACACAACTACAAAATTTAATAGGCAAACAAAAGATACCACTGTCAACACAGCTACAAAATTTAATAGGAAAACAAAACATACCACACTGTCAACACATCAACAAAATTTAAAAGGAAAACAAAACATACCACACTGTCAACACAGCTACAAAATTTAATAGGAAAACAAAACATACTACACTGTCAACACAGCTACAAAATTTAATAGGAAAACAAAACATACCACACTGTCAATACAGCTACAAAATTTAATAGGAAAACAAAACATACCACACTGTCAACACAGCTACAAAAGTTAATAGGAAAGCAAAACATACCACACTGTCAACACAGCTACACAATTTAATAGGAAAACAAAACATACCACACTGTCAATACAGCTACAAAATTTAATAGGAAAACAAAACATATCACACTGTCAACACAGCTACAAAATTTAAAAAGAAAACAAAACATTCCACACTGTCAATACGGCTACAAAATTTAATAGGAAAACAAAACATGCCACATTGTCAACACAGCTACAAAATTTAATAGGAAAACAAAACATGCCACACTGTCAATACAGCTACACAATTTAATAGGAAAACAAAACATGCCACACTGTCAACACAGCTACAAAATTTAATAGGAAAACAAAACATATCACACTGTCAACACAGCTACACAATTTAATAGGAAAACAAAACATACCACACTGTCAACACAGCTACACAATTTAATAGGAAAACAAAACATGCCACACTGTCAATACAGCTACACAATTTAATAGGAAAACAAAACATACCACACTGTCAACACAGCTACAAAATTTAATAGGAAAACAAAGCATTCCACACTGTCAACACAGCTACAAAATTTAATAGGAAAACAAATCATACCACACTGTCAATACAGCTACACAATTTAATAGGAAAACAAAACATATCACACTGTCAACACAGCTACAAAATTTAATAGGAAAACAAAACATGCCACACTCTCAATACGGCTACAAAATTTAATAGGAAAACAAAACATGCCACACTGTCAACACAGCTACAAAATTTAATAGGAAAACAAAACATGCCACACTATCAATACGGCTACAAATTTTATAGGAAAACAAAACATGCCACACTGTCAACACAGCTACAAAATTTAATAGGAAAACAAAACATGCCACACTGTCAACACAGCTACACAATTTAATAGGAAAACAAAACATATCACACTGTCAACACAGCTACAAAATTTAATAGGAAAACAAAACATGCCACAATGTCAACACAGCTACAAAATTTAATAGGAAAACAAAACATGCCACACTGTCAACACAGCTACAAAATTTAATAGGAAAACAAAACATGCCACACTGTCAATACGGCTACAAAATTTAATAGGAAAACAAAACATGCCACACTGTCAACACAGCTACAAAATTTAATAGGAAAACAAAACATGCCACACTGTCAATACGGCTACAAAATTTAATAGGAAAACAAAACATGCCACACTGTTAACACAGCTACAAAATTTAATAGCAAAACAAAACATATCACACTGTCAGCACAGCTACACAATTTAATAGGAAAACAAAACATGCCACACTGTCAACACAGCTACAAAAGTTAATAGGAAAACAAAACATACCACACTGTCAACACAGCTACAAAATTTAATAGGAAAACACTGTCAACACAGCTACACAATTTAATAGGTAAATAAAACATACCACACTGTCAACACAGCTACAAAATCTAATAGGAAAACAAAACATACCACATTGTCAACACAGCTACAAAATTTAATAGGAAAACAAAACATACCACACTGTCAACACAACCGCAAAATTTAATAGGAAAACAAAACATATCACACTGTCAACACAGCTACAAAATGTAATAGGAAAACAAAACATGCCACACTGTCAACACAGCTACAAAATTTAATAGGAAAACAAAACATACCACACTGTCAACACAGCTACAAAATTTAATAGGAAAACAAAACATACCACAATGTCAACACAGCTACAAAATGTAATAGGAAAACAAAACATACCACACTGTCAACACAGCTACAAAATTTAATAGGAAAACAAAACATACCACACTGTCAACACAGCTACAAAATTTAATAGGAAAACAAAACATACCACAATGTCAACACAGCTACAAAATTTAATAGGAAAACTAAACATTCCATACTGTCAACACAGCTACAAAATTTAATAGGAAAACAAAACATGCCACACTGTCAATACGGCTACAAAATTTAATAGGAAAACAAAACATGCCACACTGTCAACACAGCTACAAAATTTAATAGGAAAACAAAACATACCACACTGTCAACACAACTACAAAATTTAATAGGAAAACAAAACATATCACACTGTCAACACAGCTACAAAATGTAATAGGAAAGCAAAACATACCACACTGTCAACACAGCTACAAAATTTAATAGGAAAACAAAACATACCACACTGTCAACACAGCTACAAAATTTAATAGGAAAACAAAACATACCACAATGTCAACACAGCTACAAAATTTAATAGGAAAACTAAACATTCCATACTGTCAACACAGCTACAAAATTTAATAGGAAAACAAAACATGCCACACTGTCAATACGGCTACAAAATTTAATAGGAAAACAAAACATGCCACACTGTCACAACGGCTACAAAATTTAATAGGAAAAAAAAACATGCCACACTGTCAACACAGCTACAAAATTTAATAGGAAAACAAAACATATCACACTGTCAGCACAGCTACAAAAGTTAATAGGAAAACAAAACATACCACTGTCAAAACAGCTACAAAATTTAATAGGAAAACAAAACATACCACTGTCAACACAACCACAAATTTTAATAGGTAAACAAAACATACTACTGTCAACACAGCTACAAAATTTAATAGGAAAACAAAACATACCACACTGTCAACACAGCTACAAAATTTAATAGGAAAACAAAACATACCACACTGTCAACACAGCTACAAAATTTAATAGGAAAACAAAACATACCCCTGTCAACACAACTACAAAATTTAATAGGCAAACAAAACATACCCCTGTCAACACAGCTACAAAATTTAATAGCAAAACAAAACATATCACACTGTCAGCACAGCTACACAATTTAATAGGAAAACAAAACATGCCACACTGTCAACACAGCTACAAAAGTTAATAGGAAAACAAAACATACCACACTGTCAACACAGCTACAAAATTTAATAGGAAAACACTGTCAACACAGCTACATAATTTAATAGGTAAACAAAACATACCACACTGTCAACACAGCTACAAAATCTAATAGGAAAACAAAACATACCACATTGTCAACACAGCTACAAAATTTAATAGGAAAACAAAACATACCACACTGTCAACACAACTACAAAATTTAATAGGAAAACAAAACATATCACACTGTCAACACAGCTACAAAATGTAATAGGAAAGCAAAACATACCACACTGTCAACACAGCTACAAAATTTAATAGGAAAACAAAACATACCACACTGTCAACACAGCTACAAAATTTAATAGGAAAACAAAACATACCACAATGTCAACACAGCTACAAAATGTAATAGGAAAACAAAACATACCACACTGTCAACACAGCTACAAAATTTAATAGGAAAACAAAACATACCACACTGTCAACACAGCTACAAAATTTAATAGGAAAACAAAACATACCACAATGTCAACACAGCTACAAAATTCAATAGGAAAACTAAACATTCCATACTGTCAACACAGCTACACAATTTAATAGGAAAACAAAACATATCACACTGTCAATACGGCTACAAATTTTATAGGAAAACAAAACATGCCACACTGTCAATACAGCTACACAATTTAATAGGAAAACAAAACATATCACACTGTCAATACGGCTACAAATTTTATAGGAAAACAAAACATGCCACACTGTCAACACAGCTACAAAATTTAATAGGAAAACAAAACATGCCACACTGTCAACACAGCTACACAATTTAATAGGAAAACAAAACATATCACACTGTCAACACAGCTACAAAATTTAATAGGAAAACAAAACATACCACACTGTCAACACAGCTACAAAATTTAATAGGAAAACAAAACATGCCACACTGTCAACACAGCTACAAAATTTAATAGGAAAACAAAACATGCCACACTGTCAATACGGCTACAAAATTTAATAGGAAAACAAAACATGCCACACTGTCAACACAGCTACAAAATTTAATAGGAAAACAAAACATGCCACACTGTCAATACGGCTACAAAATTTAATAGGAAAACAAAACATGCCACACTGTCAACACAGCTACAAAATTTAATAGGAAAAAAAAACATGCCACACTGTCAATACGGCTACAAAATTTAATAGGAAAACAAAACATGCCACACTGTCAACACAGCTACAAAATTTAATAGCAAAACAAAACATATCACACTGTCAGCACAGCTACACAATTTAATAGGAAAACAAAACATGCCACACTGTCAACACAGCTACAAAAGTTAATAGGAAAACAAAACATACCACACTGTCAACACAGCTACAAAATTTAATAGGAAAACACTGTCAACACAGCTACACAATTTAATAGGTAAACAAAACATACCACACTGTCAACACAGCTACACAATCTAATAGGAAAACAAAACATACCACATTGTCAACACAGCTACAAAATTTAATAGGAAAACAAAACATACCACACTGTCAACACAACCGCAAAATTTAATAGGAAAACAAAACATATCACACTGTCAACACAGCTACAAAATGTAATAGGAAAACAAAACATACCACACTGTCAACACAGCTACAAAATGTAATAGGAAAACAAAACATACCACACTGTCAACACAGCTACAAAATTTTATAGGAAAACAAAACATACCACACTGTCAACACAGCTACAAAATTTAATAGGAAAACAAAACATACCACAATGTCAACACAGCTACAAAATGTAATAGGAAAACAAAACATACCACACTGTCAACACAGCTACAAAATTTAATAGGAAAACAAAACATACCACACTGTCAACACAGCTACAAAATTTAATAGGAAAACAAAACATACCACAATGTCAACACAGCTACAAAATTTAATAGGAAAACAAAACATTCCATACTGTCAACACAGCTACAAAATTTAATAGGAAAACAAAACATGCCACACTGTCAATACGGCTACAAAATTTAATAGGAAAACAAAACATGCCACACTGTCAACACAGCTACAAAATGTAATAGGAAAACAAAACATACCACACTGTCAACACAGCTACAAAATTTTATAGGAAAACAAAACATACCACACTGTCAACACAGCTACAAAATTTAATAGGAAAACACTGTCAACACAGCTACACAATTTAATAGGTAAACAAAACATACCACACTGTCAACACAGCTACAAAATCTAATAGGAAAACAAAACATACCACATTGTCAACACAGCTACAAAATTTAATAGGAAAACAAAACATACCACACTGTCAACACAACCGCAAAATTTAATAGGAAAACAAAACATATCACACTGTCAACACAGCTACAAAATGTAATAGGAAAACAAAACATACCACACTGTCAACACAGCTACAAAATGTAATAGGAAAACAAAACATACCACACTGTCAACACAGCTACAAAATTTTATAGGAAAACAAAACATACCACACTGTCAACACAGCTACAAAATTTAATAGGAAAACAAAACATACCACAATGTCAACACAGCTACAAAATGTAATAGGAAAACAAAACATACCACACTGTCAACACAGCTACAAAATTTAATAGGAAAACAAAACATACCACACTGTCAACACAGCTACAAAATTTAATAGGAAAACAAAACATACCACAATGTCAACACAGCTACAAAATTTAATAGGAAAACTAAACATTCCATACTGTCAACACAGCTACAAAATTTAATAGGAAAACAAAACATGCCACACTGTCAATACGGCTACAAAATTTAATAGGAAAACAAAACATGCCACACTGTCAACACAGCTACAAAATTTAATAGGAAAACAAAACATGCCACACTGTCACAACGGCTACAAAATTTAATAGGAAAACAAAACATGCCACACTGTCAACACAGCTACAAAATTTAATAGGAAAACAAAACATATCACACTGTCAGCACAGCTACAAAATTTAATAGGAAAACAAAACATGCCACACTGTCAACACAGCTACACAATTTAATAGGAAAACAAAACATATCACACTGTCAGCACAACTACAAAAGTTAATAGGAAAACAAAACATACCACATTGTCAACACAGCTACAAAATTTAATAGGAAAACAAAACATACCACACTGTCAACACAGCTACACAATTTCATAGGAAAACAAAACATGCCACACTGTCAACACAACCACAAAATTTAATAGGTAAACAAAACATACCACTGTCAAAACAGCTACAAAATTTAATAGGAAAACAAAACATACTACTGTCAACACAGCTACAAAATTTAATAGGAAAACAAAACATACCACACTGTCAACACAGCTACAAAATTTAATAGGAAAACAAAACATACCACACTGTCAACACAGCTACAAAATGTAATAGGAAAACAAAACATACCCCTGTTAACACAACTACAAAATTTAATAGGCAAACAAAACATACCCCTGTCAACACAGCTACAAAATTTAATAGCAAAACAAAACATATCACACTGTCAGCACAGCTACACAATTTAATAGGAAAACAAAACATGCCACACTGTCAACACAGCTACAAAAGTTAATAGGAAAACAAAACATACCACACTGTCAACACAGCTACAAAATTTAATAGGAAAACAAAACATACCACAATGTCAACACAGCTACAAAATGTAATAGGAAAACAAAACATACCACACTGTCAACACAGCTACAAAATTTAATAGGAAAACTAAACATTCCATACTGTCAACACAGCTACAAAATTTAATAGGAAAACAAAACATGCCACACTGTCAATACGGCTACAAAATTTAATAGGAAAACAAAACATGCCACACTGTCAACACAGCTACAAAATTTAATAGGAAAACAAAACATGCCACACTGTCACAACGGCTACAAAATTTAATAGGAAAACAAAACATGCCACACTGTCAACACAGCTACAAAATTTAATAGGAAAACAAAACATATCACACTGTCAGCACAGCTACAAAATTTAATAGGAAAACAAAACATGCCACACTGTCAACACAGCTACAAAATTTAATAGGAAAACAAAACATATCACACTGTCAGCACAACTACAAAAGTTAATAGGAAAACAAAACATACCACATTGTCAACACAGCTACAAAATTTAATAGGAAAACAAAACATACCACACTGTCAACACAGCTACACAATTTCATAGGAAAACAAAACATGCCACACTGTCAACACAACCACAAAATTTAATAGGTAAACAAAACATACCACTGTCAAAACAGCTACAAAATTTAATAGGAAAACAAAACATACCACTGTCAACACAACCACAAATTTTAATAGGTAAACAAAACATACTACTGTCAACACAGCTACAAAATTTAATAGGAAAACAAAACATACCACACTGTCAACACAGCTACAAAATTTAATAGGAAAACAAAACATACCACACTGTCAACACAGCTACAAAATTTAATAGGAAAACAAAACATACCCCTGTCAACACAACTACAAAATTTAATAGGCAAACAAAACATACCCCTGTCAACACAGCTACAAAATTTAATAGCAAAACAAAACATATCACACTGTCAGCACAGCTACACAATTTAATAGGAAAACAAAACATGCCACACTGTCAACACAGCTACAAAAGTTAATAGGAAAACAAAACATACCACACTGTCAACACAGCTACAAAATTTAATAGGAAAACACTGTCAACACAGCTACACAATTTAATAGGTAAACAAAACATACCACACTGTCAACACAGCTACAAAATCTAATAGGAAAACAAAACATACCACATTGTCAACACAGCTACAAAATTTAATAGGAAAACAAAACATACCACACTGTCAACACAACCGCAAAATTTAATAGGAAAACAAAACATATCACACTGTCAACACAGCTACAAAATGTAATAGGAAAACAAAACATACCACACGGTCAACACAGCTACAAAATTTAATAGGAAAACAAAACATACCACACTGTCAACACAGCTACAAAATTTAATAGGAAAACAAAACATACCACAATGTCAACACAGCTACAAAATGTAATAGGAAAACAAAACATACCACACTGTCAACACAGCTACAAAATTTAATAGGAAAACAAAACATACCACACTGTCAACACAGCTACAAAATTTAATAGGAAAACAAAACATACCACAATGTCAACACAGCTACAAAATTTAATAGGAAAACTAAACATTCCATACTGTCAACACAGCTACAAAATTTAATAGGAAAACAAAACATGCCACACTGTCAATACGGCTACAAAATTTAATAGGAAAACAAAACATGCCACACTGTCAACACAGCTACAAAATTTAATAGGAAAACAAAACATGCCACACTGTCACAACGGCTACAAAATTTAATAGGAAAACAAAACATGCCACACTGTCAACACAACCACAAAATTTAATAGGTAAACAAAACATACCACTGTCAAAACAGCTACAAAATTTAATAGGAAAACAAAACATACCACTGTCAACACAACCACAAATTTTAATAGGTAAACAAAACATACTACTGTCAACACAGCTACACAATTTAATAGGAAAACAAAACATGCCACACTGTCAGCACAACTACAAAAGTTAATAGGAAAACAAAACATACCACATTGTCAACACAGCTACAAAATTTAATAGGAAAACAAAACATACCACACTGTCAACACAGCTACACAATTTCATAGGAAAACAAAACATGCCACACTGTCAACACAACCACAAAATTTAATAGGTAAACAAAACATACCACTGTCAAAACAGCTACAAAATTTAATAGGAAAACAAAACATACCACTGTCAACACAACCACAAATTTTAATAGGTAAACAAAACATACTACTGTCAACACAGCTACAAAATTTGATAGTAAAACAAAACATACCACACTGTCAACACAGCTACAAAATTTAATAGGAAAACAAAACATACCACACTGTCAACACAGCTACAAAATTTAATAGGAAAACAAAACATACCCCTGTTAACACAACTACAAAATTTAATAGGCAAACAAAACATACCCCTGTCAACACACCTACAAAATTTAATAGCAAAACAAAACATATCACACTGTCAGCACAGCTACACAATTTAATAGGAAAACAAAACATGCCACACTGTCAACACAGCTACAAAATGTAATAGGAAAACAAAACATACCACACTGTCAACACAGCTACAAAATTTAATAGGAAAACTAAACATTCCATACTGTCAACACAGCTACAAAATTTAATAGGAAAACAAAACATGCCACACTGTCAATACGGCTACAAAATTTAATAGGAAAACAAAACATGCCACACTGTCAACACAGCTACAAAATTTAATAGGAAAACAAAACATGCCACACTGTCACAACGGCTACAAAATTTAATAGGAAAACAAAACATGCCACACTGTCAACACAGCTACAAAATTTAATAGGAAAACAAAACATATCACACTGTCAGCACAGCTACAAAATTTAATAGGAAAACAAAACATGCCACACTGTCAACACAGCTACAAAATTTAATAGGAAAACAAAACATATCACACTGTCAGCACAGCTACAAAATTTAATAGGAAAACAAAACATGCCACACTGTCAACACAGCTACAAAATTTAATAGGAAAACAAAACATATCACACTGTCAGCACAACTACAAAAGTTAATAGGAAAACAAAACATACCACATTGTCAACACAGCTACAAAATTTAATAGGAAAACAAAACATACCACACTGTCAACACAGCTACACAATTTCATAGGAAAACAAAACATGCCACACTGTCAACACAACCACAAAATTTAATAGGTAAACAAAACATACCACTGTCAAAACAGCTACAAAATTTAATAGGAAAACAAAACATACCACTGTCAACACAACCACAAATTTTAATAGGTAAACAAAACATACTACTGTCAACACAGCTACAAAATTTAATAGGAAAACAAAACATACCACACTGTCAACACAGCTACAAAATTTAATAGGAAAACAAAACATACCACACTGTCAACACAGCTACAAAATTTAATAGGAAAACAAAACATACCCCTGTCAACACAACTACAAAATTTAATAGGCAAACAAAACATACCCCTGTCAACACAGCTACAAAATTTAATAGCAAAACAAAACATATCACACTGTCAGCACAGCTACACAATTTAATAGGAAAACAAAACATGCCACACTGTCAACACAGCTACAAAAGTTAATAGGAAAACAAAACATACCACACTGTCAACACAGCTACAAAATTTAATAGGAAAACACTGTCAACACAGCTACACAATTTAATAGGTAAACAAAACATACCACACTGTCAACACAGCTACAAAATCTAATAGGAAAACAAAACATACCACATTGTCAACACAGCTACAAAATTTAATAGGAAAACAAAACATACCACACTGTCAACACAACCGCAAAATTTAATAGGAAAACAAACATATCACACTGTCAACACAGCTACAAAATGTAATAGGAAAACAAAACATACCACACGGTCAACACAGCTACAAAATTTAATAGGAAAACAAAACATACCACACTGTCAATACAGCTACAAAATTTAATAGGAAAGCAAAACATACCACAATGTCAACACAGCTACAAAATGTAATAGGAAAACAAAACAAACCACACTGTCACCACAGCTACAAAATTTAATAGGAAAACAAAACATACCACACTGTCAACACAGCTACAAAATTTAATAGGAAAACAAAACATACCACAATGTCAACACAGCTACAAAATTTAATAGGAAAACTAAACATTCCATACTGTCAACACAGCTACAAAATTTAATAGGAAAACAAAACATGCCACACTGTCAATACGGCTACAAAATTTAATAGGAAAACAAAACATGCCACACTGTCAACACAGCTACAAAATTTAATAGGAAAACAAAACATGCCACACTGTCACAACGGCTACAAAATTTAATAGGAAAACAAAATATGCCACACTGTCAACACAGCTACAAAATTTAATAGGAAAACAAAACATATCACACTGTCAGCACAGCTACAAAATTTAATAGGAAAACAAAACATGCCACACTGTCAACACAGCTACACAATTTCATAGGAAAACAAAACATGCCACACTGTCAACACAACCACAAAATTTAATAGGTAAACAAAACATACCACTGTCAACACAACCACAAATTTTAATAGGTAAACAAAACATACTACTGTCAACACAGCTACAAAATTTAATAGGAAAACAAAACATACCACACTGTCAACACAGCTACAAAATTTAATAGCAAAACAAAACATACCCCTGTCAACACAACTACAAAATTTAATAGGCAAACAAAAGATACCACTGTCAACACAGCTACAAAATTTAATAGGAAAACAAAACATATCACACTGTCAACACATCCACAAAATTTAATAGGAAAACAAAACATACCACACTGTCAACACAGCTACAAAATTTAATAGGAAAACAAAACATACCACACTGTCAACACAGCTACAAAATTTAATAGGAAAACAAAACATACCACACTGTCAACACAGCTACAAAATTTAATAGGAAAACAAAACATACCACACTGTCAACACAGCTACAAAATTTAATAGGAAAACAAAGCATACCACACTGTCAACACAGCTACAAAATTTAATAGGAAAGCAAAACATACCACACTGTCAACACAGCTACACAATTTAATAGTAAAACAAAACATACCACACTGTCAATACAGCTACAAAATTTAATAGGAAAACAAAACATATCACACTGTCAACACAACTACAAAATTTAAAAAGAAAACAAAACATGCCACACTGTCAATACGGCTACAAAATTTAATAGGAAAACAAAACATGCCACACTGTCAACACAGCTACAAAATTTAATAGGAAAACAAAACATGCCACATTGTCAATACGGCTACACAATTTAATAGGAAAACAAAACATGCCACACTGTCAACACAGCTACAAAATCTAATAGGAAAACAAAACATACCACATTGTCAACACAGCTACAAAATTTAATAGGAAAACAAAACATACCACACTGTCGACACAGCTACAAGATTTAAATGGAAAACAAAACATACCACACTGTCAACACAACCACAAAATTTAATAGGAAAACAAAACATATCACACTGTCAACACAGCTACAAAATTTAATAGGAAAACAAAACATACCACAATGTCAACACAGATACAAAATTTAATAGGAAAACTAAACATTCCATACTGTCAACACAGCTACAAAATTTAATAGGAAAACAAAACATACCACACTGTCAACACAGCTACAAAATTTAATAGGAAAACAAAACATACCACAATGTCAACACAGATACAAAATTTAATAGGAAAACTAAACATTCCATACTGTCAACACAGCTACAAAATTTAATAGGAAAACAAAACATATCACACTGTCAACACAGCTACAAAATTTAATAGGAAAACAAAACATGCCACACTGTCAATACAGCTACAAAATTTAATAGGAAAACAAAACATGCCACACTGTCACAACGGCTACAAAATTTAATAGGAAAACAAAACATGCCACACTGTCAACACAGCTACAAAATTTAATAGGAAAACAAAACATATCACACTGTCAGCACAGCTACAAAATTTAATAGGAAAACAAAACATACCACACTGTCAACACAGATACAAAATTTAATAGGAAAACAAAACATATCACACTGTCAGCACAGCTACAAAAGTTAATAGGAAAACAAAACATACCACACTGTCAACACAGCTACAAAATTTAATAGGAAAACACTGTCAACACAGCTACACAATTTAATAGGTAAACAAAACATACCACACTGTCAACACAGCTACAAAATTTAATAGGAAAACAAAACATACCACTGTCAAAACAACCACAAAATTTAATAGGTAAACAAAACATACTACTGTCAACACAGCTACAAAATTTAATAGGAAAACAAAACATACCACACTGTCAACACAGCTACAAAATTTAATAGGAAAACAAAACATACCACACTGTCAACACAGCTACAAAATTTAATAGGAAAACAAAACATACCCCTGTCAACACAACTACAAAATTTAATAGGAAAACAAAAGATACCACTGTCAACACAGCTACAAAATTTAATAGGAAAACAAAACATACCACACTGTCAACACATCCACAAAATTTAATAGGAAAACAAAACATACCACACTGTCAACACAGCTACAAAATTTAATAGGAAAACAAAACATACCACACTGTCAACACAGCTACAAAATTTAATAGGAAAACAAAACATACCACACTGTCAACACAGCTACAAAATTTAATAGGAAAACAAAACATACCACACTGTCAATACAGCTCCAAAATTTAATAGGAAAACAAAACATACCACACTGTCAACACAGCTACAAAATTTAATAGGAAAACAAAACATACCACACTGTCAACACAGCTACACAATTTAATAGGAAAACAAAACATACCACACTGTCAATACAGCTACAAAATTTAATAGGAAAACAAAACATATCACACTGTCAACACAGCTACAAAATTTAATAGGAAAACAAAACATGCCACACTGTCAACACAGCTACAAAATTTAATAGGAAAACAAAACATGCCACACTGTCAACACAGCTACAAAAGTTAATAGGAAAACAAAACATGCCACACTGTCAATACAGCTACAAAATTTAATAGGAAAACAAAACATGCCACACTGTCAATACGGCTACAAAATTTAATAGGAAAACAAAACATGCCACACTGTCAATACAGCTACACAATTTAATAGGAAAACAAAACATGCCACACTGTCAATACAGCTACACTATTTAATAGGAAAACAAAACATGCCACACTGTCAACACAGCTACAAAATTTAATAGGAAAACAAAACATGCCACACTGTCAACACAGCTACAAAATTTAATAGGAAAACAAAACATGCCACACTGTCAACACAGCTACAAAAGTTAATAGGAAAACAAAACATGCCACACTGTCAATACAGCTACAAAATTTAATAAGAAAACAAAACATAGCACACTGTCAACACAGCTACCAATTTTAATAGGAAAACAAAACATGTCACACTGTCAATACGGCTACAAAATTTAATAGGAAAACAAAACATATCACACTGTCAACACAGCTACAAAATTTAATAGGAAAACAAAACATAGCACACTGTCAATACAGCTACAAAATTTAATAGGAAAACAAAACATGCCACGCTGTCAACACAGCTACAAAACGTAATAGGAAAACAAAACATATCACACTGTCAACACAGCTACAAAATTTAATAGGAAAACAAAACATAGCACACTGTCAATACAGCTACAAATTTTAATAGGAAAACAAAACATATCACACTGTCAACACAGCTACAAAATTTAATAGGAAAACAAAACATGCCACACTGTCAATACGGCTACAAAATTTAATAGGAAAACAAAACATGCCACACTGTCAATACAGCTACACAATTTAATAGGAAAACAAAACATGCCACACTGTCAATACAGCTACACTATTTAATAGGAAAACAAAACATGCCACACTGTCAACACAGCTACAAAATTTAATAGGAAAACAAAACATATCACACTGTCAATACAGCTACACAATTTAATAGGAAAACAAAACATGCCACACTGTCAATACAGCTACAAAATTCAATAGGAAACCTAAACATAGCACACTGTCAATACAGCTACAAAATTTAATAGGAAAACAAAACATATCACACTGTCAACACAGCTACAAAATTTAATAGGAAAACAAAACATGCCACACTGTCAACACAGCTACAAAATTTAATAGGAAAACAAAACATGCCACACTGTCAACACAGCTACAAAAGTTAATAGGAAAACAAAACATGCCACACTGTCAATACAGCTACAAAATTTAATAGGAAAACAAAACATGCCACACTGTCAATACGGCTACAAAATTTAATAGGAAAACAAAACATGCCACACTGTCAATACAGCTACACAATTTAATAGGAAAACAAAACATGCCACACTGTCAATACAGCTACACTATTTAATAGGAAAACAAAACATGCCACACTGTCAACACAGCTACAAAATTTAATAGGAAAACAAAACATGCCACACTGTCAACACAGCTACAAAATTTAATAGGAAAACAAAACATGCCACACTGTCAACACAGCTACAAAAGTTAATAGGAAAACAAAACATGCCACACTGTCAATACAGCTACAAAATTTAATAGGAAAACAAAACATAGCACACTGTCAACACAGCTACCAATTTTAATAGGAAAACAAAACATGTCACACTGTCAATACGGCTACAAAATTTAATAGGAAAACAAAACATATCACACTGTCAACACAGCTACAAAATTTAATAGGAAAACAAAACATAGCACACTGTCAATACAGCTACAAAATTTAATAGGAAAACAAAACATGCCACGCTGTCAACACAGCTACAAAACGTAATAGGAAAACAAAACATATCACACTGTCAACACAGCTACAAAATTTAATAGGAAAACAAAACATAGCACACTGTCAATACAGCTACAAATTTTAATAGGAAAACAAAACATATCACACTGTCAACACAGCTACAAAATTTAATAGGAAAACAAAACATGCCACACTGTCAATACGGCTACAAAATTTAATAGGAAAACAAAACATGCCACACTGTCAATACAGCTACACAATTTAATAGGAAAACAAAACATGCCACACTGTCAATACAGCTACACTATTTAATAGGAAAACAAAACATGCCACACTGTCAACACAGCTACAAAATTTAATAGGAAAACAAAACATATCACACTGTCAATACAGCTACACAATTTAATAGGAAAACAAAACATGCCACACTGTCAATACAGCTACAAAATTCAATTGGAAACCTAAACATAGCACACTGTCAATACAGCTACAAAATTTAATAGGAAAACAAAACATAGCACACTGTCAACACAGCTACAAATTTTAATAGGAAAACAAAACATGTCACACTGTCAACACAGCTACAAATTTTAATAGGAAAACAAAACATGTCACACTGTCAACACAGCTACACAATTTAATAGGAAAACAAAACATGCCACACTGTCAACACAGCTACAAAAGTTAATAGGAAAACAAAACATGCCACACTGTCAATACGGCTACAAAATTTAATAGGAAAACAAAACATATCACACTGTCAACACAGCTACAAAATTTAATAGGAAAACAAAACATAGCACACTGCCAATACAGCTACAAAATTTAATAGGAAAACAAAACATACCACACTGTCAACACAGCTACAAAATTTAATAGGAAAACAAAACATAGCACACTGTCAATACAGCTACAAATTTTAATAGGAAAACAAAACATGCCACGCTGTCAACACAGCTACAAAACGTAATAGGAAAACAAAACATACCACACTGTCAACACAGCTACAAAATTTAATAGGAAAACAAAACATACCACATTGTCAACACAGCTACAAAATTTAATAGGAAAACAAAACATACCACACTGTCGACACAGCTACAACATTTAATAGGAAAACAAAACATACCACATTGTCAACACATCCACAAAATTTAATAGGAAAACAAAACATACCACACTGTCAACACAGCTACACAATTTAATAGGAAAACAAAACATGCCACACTGTCAACACAGCTACAAAATTTAATAGGAAAACAAAACATATCACACTGTCAATACGGCTACAAAATTTAATAGGAAAACAAAACATGCCACACTGTCAACACAGCTACAAAATTTAATAGGAAAACAAAACATGCCACACTGTCAATACAGCTACACAATTTAATAGGAAAACAAAACATGCCACACTGTCAACACAGCTACAAAATTTAATAGGAAAACATAACATATCACACTGTCAACACAGCTACACAATTTAATAGGAAAACAAAACATACCACACTGTCAACACAGCTACAAAATTTAATAGGAAAACAAAGCATTCCACACTGTCAACACAGCTACAAAATTTAATAGGAAAACAAATCATACCACACTGTCAATACAGCTACACAATTTAATAGGAAAACAAAACATATAACACTGTCAACACAGCTACAAAATTTAATAGGAAAACAAATCATACCACACTGTCAATACAGCTACACAATTTAATAGGAAAACAAAACATATAACACTGTCAACACAGCTACAAAATTTAATAGGAAAACAAAACATGCCACACTATCAATACGGCTACAAAATTTAATAATAAAACAAAACATGCCACACTGTCAACACAGCTACAAAATTTAATAGGAAAACAAAACATGCCACACTGTCAATACGGCTACAAAATTTTATAGGAAAACAAAACATGCCACACTGTCAACACAGCTACAAAATTTAATAGGAAAACAAAACATATCACACTGTCAGCACAGCTACAAAAGTTAATAGGAAAACAAAACATACCATACTGTCAACACAGCTACAAAATTTAATAGGAAAACACTGTCAACACAGCTACACAATTTAATAGGTAAACAAAACATACCACACTGTCAACACAGCTACAAAATTTAATAGGAAAACAAAACATACCACTGTCAACACAACCACAAAATTTAATAGGTAAACAAAACATACTACTGTCAACACAGCTACAAAATTTAATAGGAAAACAAAACATACCACACTGTCAACACAGCTACAAAATTTAATAGGAAAACAAAACATACCACACTGTCAACACAGCTACAAAATTTAATAGGAAAACAAAACATACCCCTGTCAACACAACTACAAAATTTAATAGGAAAACAAAAGATACCACTGTCAACACAGCTACAAAATTTAATAGGAAAACAAAACATACCACACTGTCAACACATCCACAAAATTTAATAGGAAAACAAAACATACCACACTGTCAACACAGCTACAAAATTTAATAGGAAAACAAAACATACCACACTGTCAACACAGCTACAAAATTTAATAGGAAAACAAAACATACCACACTGTCAACACAGCTACACAATTTAATAGGAAAACAAAACATACCACACTGTCAATACAGCTACAAAATTTAATAGGAAAACAAAACATATCACACTGTCAACACAACTACAAAATTTAATAAGAAAACAAAACATGCCACACTGTCAATACGGCTACAAAATTTAATAGGAAAACAAAACATGCCACACTGTCAACACAGCTACAAAATTTAATAGGAAAACAAAACATGCCACACTGTCAATACAGCTACACTATTTAATAGGAAAACAAAACATGCCACAATGTCAACACAGCTACAAAATTTAATAGGAAAACAAAACATATCACACTGTCAACACAGCTACAAAAGTTAATAGGAAAACAAAACATACCACACTGTCAACACAGCTACACAAGTTAATAGGAAAACAAAACATGCCACACTGTCAACACAGCTACAAAAGTTAATAGGAAAACAAAACATACCACACTGTCAACACAGCTACACAATTTAATAGGAAAACAAAACATGCCACACTGTCAATACAGCTACAAAATTCAATAGGAAACCTAAACATGCCACACTGTCAATACAGCTACAAAATTTAATAGGAAAACAAAACATGCCACACTGTCAACACAGCTACAAAATTTAATAGGAAAACAAAACATGCCACACTTTCAACACAGCCACAAAAGTTAATAGGAAAACAAAACATGCCACACTGTCAACACAGCTACAAAATTTAATAGGAAAACAAAACATACCACATTGTCAACACAGCTACAAAATTTAATAGGAAAACAAAACATACCACACTGTCGACACAGCTACAAAATTTAATAGGAAAACAAAACATACCACACTGTCAACACAACCACAAAATTTAATAAGAAAACAAAACATACCACACTGTCAACACAGCTACAAAATGTAATAGGAAAACAAAACATACCACACTGTCAACACAACTACAAAATTTAATAAGAAAACAAAACATGCCACACTGTCAATACGGCTACAAAATTTGATAGGAAAACAAAACATGCCACACTGTCAACACAGCTACAAAATTTAATAGGAAAACAAAACATGCCACACTGTCAATACAGCTACACAATTTAATAGGAAAACAAAACATGCCACACTGTCAACACAGCTACAAAATGTAATAGGAAAACAAAACATATCACACTGTCAACACAGCTACACAATTTAATAGGAAAACAAAACATGCCACACTGTCAATACAGCTACAAAATTTAATAGGAAAACAAAACTTGCCACACTGTCAATACAGCTACAAAATTTAATAGGAAAACAAAACATGCCACACTGTCAACACAGCTACAAAAGTTAATAGGAAAACAAAACATAGCACCTGTCAACACAGCTACAAAATTTAATAGGAAAACAAAACATGCCACACTGTCAACACAGCTACAAAGTTTAATAGTAAAACGAAACATGCCACACTGTCAACACAGCTAAAAAAGTTAATAGGAAAACAAAACATGCCACACTGTCAACACAGCTACAAAATTTAATAGGAAAACAAAACATGCCACACTGTCAATACGGCTACAAAATTTATTAGGAAAACAAAACATGCCACACTGTCAACAAAGCTACAAAATTTAATAGGAAAACAAAACATATCACACTGTCAACACAGCTACAAAAGTTAATAGGAAAACAAAACATGCCCCACTGTCAACACAACCACAAAATTTAATAGGTAAACAAAACATACCACTGTCAACACAGCTACAAATTTAATAGGAAAACAAAACATACCACTGTCAACACAACCACAAAATTTAATAGGTAAACAAAACATACTACTGTCAACACAGCTACAATATTTAATAGGAAAACAAAACATACCACACTGTCAACACAGCTACAAAATGTAATAGGAAAACAAAACATACCACACTGTCAACACAGCTACAAAATTTAATAGGAAAACAAAACATACCCCTGTCAACACAACTACAAAATTTAATAGGCAAACAAAAGATACCACTGTCAACACAGCTACAAAATTTAATAGGAAAACAAAACATACCACACTGTCAACACATCCACAAAATTTAATAGGAAAACAAATCATACCACACTGTCAACACAGCTACAAAATTTAATAGGAAAACAAAACATACCACACTGTCAACACAGCTACAAAATTTAATAGGAAAACAAAACATACCACACTGTCAACACAACCACAAAATTTAATAAGAAAACAAAACATACCACACTGTCAACACAGCTACAAAATGTAATAGGAAAACAAAACATACCACACTGTCAACACAACTACAAAATTTAATAAGAAAACAAAACATGCCACACTGTCAATACGGCTACAAAATTGGATAGGAAAACAAAACATGCCACACTGTCAACACAGCTACAAAATTTAATAGGAAAACAAAACATGCCACACTGTCAATACAGCTACACAATTTAATAGGAAAACAAAACATGCCACACTGTCAACACAGCTACAAAATGTAATAGGAAAACAAAACATATCACACTGTCAACACAGCTACACAATTTAATAGGAAAACAAAACATGCCACACTGTCAATACAGCTACAAAATTTAATAGGAAAACAAAACATGCCACACTGTCAATACGGCTACAAAATTTTATAGGAAAACAAAACATGCCACACTGTCAACACAGCTACAAAATTTAATAGGAAAACAAAACATATCACACTGTAAGCACAGCTACAAAAGTTAATAGGAAAACAAAACATACCATACTGTCAACACAGCTACAAAATTTAATAGGAAAACACTGTCAACACAGCTACACAATTTAATAGGAAAACAAAACATACCACACTGTCAACACAGCTACAAAATTTAATAGGAAAACAAAACATACCACTGTCAACACAACCACAAAATTTAATAGGTAAACAAAACATACTACTGTCAACACAGCTACAAAATTTAATAGGAAAACAAAACATACCACACTGTCAACACAGCTACAAAATTTATTAGGAAAACAAAACATACCACACTGTCAACACAGCTACAAAATTTAATAGGAAAACAAAACATACCCCTGTCAACACAACTACAAAATTTAATAGGAAAACAAAAGATACCACTGTCAACACAGCTACAAAATTTAATAGGAAAACAAAACATACCACACTGTCAACACATCCACAAAATTTAATAGGAAAACAAAACATACCACACTGTCAACACAGCTACAAAATTTAATAGGAAAACAAAACATACCACACTGTCAACACAGCTACAAAATTTAATAGGAAAACAAAACATACCACACTGTCAACACAGCTACACAATTTAATAGGAAAACAAAACATACCACACTGTCAATACAGCTACAAAATTTAATAGGAAAACAAAACATATCACACTGTCAACACAACTACAAAATTTAATAAGAAAACAAAACATGCCACACTGTCAATACGGCTACAAAATTTAATAGGAAAACAAAACATGCCACACTGTCAACACAGCTACAAAATTTAATAGGAAAACAAAACATGCCACACTGTCAATACAGCTACACTATTTAATAGGAAAACAAAACATGCCACAATGTCAACACAGCTACAAAATTTAATAGGAAAACAAAACATATCACACTGTCAACACAGCTACAAAAGTTAATAGGAAAACAAAACATACCACACTGTCAACACAGCTACACAAGTTAATAGGAAAACAAAACATGCCACACTGTCAACACAGCTACAAAAGTTAATAGGAAAACAAAACATACCACACTGTCAACACAGCTACACAATTTAATAGGAAAACAAAACATGCCACACTGTCAATACAGCTACAAAATTCAATAGGAAACCTAAACATGCCACACTGTCAATACAGCTACAAAATTTAATAGGAAAACAAAACATGCCACACTGTCAACACAGCTACAAAATTTAATAGGAAAACAAAACATGCCACACTTTCAACACAGCCACAAAAGTTAATAGGAAAACAAAACATGCCACACTGTCAACACAGCTACAAAATTTAATAGGAAAACAAAACATACCACATTGTCAACACAGCTACAAAATTTAATAGGAAAACAAAACATACCACACTGTCGACACAGCTACAAAATTTAATAGGAAAACAAAACATACCACACTGTCAACACAACCACAAAATTTAATAAGAAAACAAAACATACCACACTGTCAACACATCTACAAAATGTAATAGGAAAACAAAACATACCACACTGTCAACACAACTACAAAATTTAATAAGAAAACAAAACATGCCACACTGTCAATACGGCTACAAAATTTGATAGGAAAACAAAACATGCCACACTGTCAACACAGCTACAAAATTTAATAGGAAAACAAAACATGCCACACTGTCAATACAGCTACACAATTTAATAGGAAAACAAAACATGCCACACTGTCAACACAGCTACAAAATGTAATAGGAAAACAAAACATATCACACTGTCAACACAGCTACACAATTTAATAGGAAAACAAAACATGCCACACTGTCAATACAGCTACAAAATTTAATAGGAAAACAAAACTTGCCACACTGTCAATACAGCTACAAAATTTAATAGGAAAACAAAACATGCCACACTGTCAACACAGCTACAAAAGTTAATAGGAAAACAAAACATAGCACCTGTCAACACAGCTACAAAATTTAATAGGAAAACAAAACATGCCACACTGTCAACACAGCTACAAAGTTTAATAGTAAAACGAAACATGCCACACTGTCAACACAGCTAAAAAAGTTAATAGGAAAACAAAACATGCCACACTGTCAACACAGCTACAAAATTTAATAGGAAAACAAAACATGCCACACTGTCAATACGGCTACAAAATTTATTAGCAAAACAAAACATGCCACACTGTCAACAAAGCTACAAAATTTAATAGGAAAACAAAACATACCACACTGTCAGCACAGCTACACAATTTAATAGGAAAACAAAACATGCCACACTGTCAACACAGCTACAAAATTTAATAGGAAAACAAAACATATCACACTGTCAACACAGCTACAAAAGTTAATAGGAAAACAAAACATGCCCCACTGTCAACACAACCACAAAATTTAATAGGTAAACAAAACATACTACTGTCAACACAGCTACAATATTTAATAGGAAAACAAAACATACCACACTGTCAACACAGCTACAAAATTTAATAGGAAAACAAAACATACCACACTGTCAACACAGCTACAAAATTTAATAGGAAAACAAAACATACCCCTGTCAACACAACTACAAAATTTAATAGGCAAACAAAAGATACCACTGTCAACACAGCTACAAAATTTAATAGGAAAACAAAACATACCACACTGTCAACACATCCACAAAATTTAATAGGAAAACAAAACATACCACACTGTCAACACAGCTACAAAATTTAATAGGAAAACAAAACATACCACACTGTCAACACAGCTACAAAATTTAATAGGAAAACAAAACATACCACACTGTCAACACAACCACAAAATTTAATAAGAAAACAAAACATACCACACTGTCAACACAGCTACAAAATGTAATAGGAAAACAAAACATACCACACTGTCAACACAACTACAAAATTTAATAAGAAAACAAAACATGCCACACTGTCAATACGGCTACAAAATTTGATAGGAAAACAAAACATGCCACACTGTCAACACAGCTACAAAATTTAATAGGAAAACAAAACATGCCACACTGTCAATACAGCTACACAATTTAATAGGAAAACAAAACATGCCACACTGTCAACACAGCTACAAAATGTAATAGGAAAACAAAACATATCACACTGTCAACACAGCTACACAATTTAATAGGAAAACAAAACATGCCACACTGTCAATACAGCTACAAAATTTAATAGGAAAACAAAACTTGCCACACTGTCAATACAGCTACAAAATTTAATAGGAAAACAAAACATGCCACACTGTCAACACAGCTACAAAAGTTAATAGGAAAACAAAACATAGCACCTGTCAACACAGCTACAAAATTTAATAGGAAAACAAAACATGCCACACTGTCAACACAGCTACAAAGTTTAATAGTAAAACGAAACATGCCACACTGTCAACACAGCTAAAAAAGTTAATAGGAAAACAAAACATGCCACACTGTCAACACAGCTACAAAATTTAATAGGAAAACAAAACATGCCACACTGTCAATACGGCTACAAAATTTATTAGGAAAACAAAACATGCCACACTGTCAACAAAGCTACAAAATTTAATAGTAAAACGAAACATGCCACACTGTCAACACAGCTAAAAAAGTTAATAGGAAAACAAAACATGCCACACTGTCAACACAGCTACAAAATTTAATAGGAAAACAAAACATGCCACACTGTCAATACGGCTACAAAATTTATTAGGAAAACAAAACATGCCACACTGTCAACAAAGCTACAAAATTTAATAGGAAAACAAAACATACCACACTGTCAGCACAGCTACACAATTTAATAGGAAAACAAAACATGCCACACTGTCAACACAGCTACAAAATTTAATAGGAAAACAAAACATATCACACTGTCAACACAGCTACAAAAGTTAATAGGAAAACAAAACATGCCCCACTGTCAACACAACCACAAAATTTAATAGGTAAACAAAACATACCACTGTCAACACAGCTACAAATTTAATAGGAAAACAAAACATACCACTGTCAACACAACCACAAAATTTAATAGGTAAACAAAACATACTACTGTCAACACAGCTACAATATTTAATAGGAAAACAAAACATACCACACTGTCAACACAGCTACAAAATTTAATAGGAAAACAAAACATACCACACTGTCAACACAGCTACAAAATTTAATAGGAAAACAAAACATACCCCTGTCAACACAACTACAAAATTTAATAGGCAAACAAAAGATACCACTGTCAACACAGCTACAAAATTTAATAGGAAAACAAAACATACCACACTGTCAACACATCCACAAAATTTAATAGGAAAACAAAACATACCACACTGTCAACACAGCTACAAAATTTAATAGGAAAACAAAACATACCACACTGTCAACACAGCTACAAAATTTAATAGGAAAACAAAACATACCACACTGTCAACACAGCTACAAAATTTAATAGGAAAACAAAACATACCACACTGTCAATACAGCTACAAAATTTAATAGGAAAACTAAACATACCACACTGTCAACACAGCTACAAAATTTAATAGGAAAACAAAACATACCACACTGTCAACACAGCTACACAATTTAATAGGAAAACAAAACATACCACACTGTCAATACAGCTACAAAATTTAATAGGAAAACAAAACATGCCACACTGTCAATACAACTACAAAATTTAATAAGAAAACAAAACATGCCACACTGTCAATACGGCTACAAAATTTAATAGGAAAACAAAACATGCCACACTGTCAACACAGCTACAAAATTTAATAGGAAAACAAAACATGCCACACTGTCAATACAGCTACACAATTTAATAAGAAAACAAAACATGCCACACTGTCAACACAGCTACAAAATTTAATAGGAAAACAAAACATATCACACTGTCAACACAGCTACACAATTTAATAGGAAAACAAAACATGCCACACTGTCAATACGGCTACAAAATTTAATAGGAAAACAAAACATGCCACACTGTCAACACAGCTACAAAATTTAATAGGAAAACAAAACATGCCACACTGTCAATACAGCTACACAATTTAATAAGAAAACAAAACATGCCACACTGTCATCACAGCTACAAAATTTAATAGGAAAACAAAACATATCACACTGTCAACACAGCTACACAATTTAATAGGAAAACAAAACATGCCACACTGTCAATACAGCTACAAAATTTAATAGGAAAACAAAACATGCCACACTGTCAATACAGCTACAAAATTTAATAGGAGAACAAAACATGCCACACTGTCAACACAGCTACAACATTTAATAGGAAAACAAAACATAGCACCCTGTCAACACAGCTACAAAATTTAATAGGAAAACAAAACATGCCACAATGTCAATACAGCTACAAAATTTAATAGGAAAACAAAACATGCCACACTGTCAACACAGCTACAAAATTTAATAGGAAAACAAAACATGCCACACTGTCAACACAGCTACAAAATTTAATAGGAAAACAAAACATGCCACACTGTCAACACAGCTACAAAATTTAATAGGAAAACAAAACATGCCACACTGTCAACACAGCTATAAAAGTTAATAGGAAAACAAAACATGCCACACTGTCAACACAGCTACAACATTTAATAGGAAAACAAAACATAGCACACTGTCAACACAGCTACAAAATTTAATAGGAAAACAAAACATACCACGCTGTCAACACAGCTACAAAATTTAATAGGAAATCAAAACGTATCACACTGTCAACACTGCTACAAAATTTAATAGGAAATCAAAACATACCACATTGTCAACACAGCTACACAATTTAATAGGAAAACAAAATATACCACATTGTCAACACAGCTACACAATTTAATAGGAAAACAAAACATACCACACTGTCGACACAGCTACAAAATTTAATTGGAAAACAAAACATACCACACTGTCAACAGAACTACAAAATCTAATAGGAAAACAAAACATGCCACACTGTCAACACAGCTACAAAATTTAATAGGAAAACAAAACATGCCACACTGTCAACACAGCTACAATATTTAATAGGAAAACAAAACATACCACACTGTCAACACAGCTACAAAATTTAATAGGAACACACTGTCAACACAGCTACACAATTTAATAGGTAAACAAAACATACCACACTGTCAACACAGCACAAATTTTAATAGGAAAACAAAACATACCACACTGTCAACACAGCTACACAATTTGATAGGAAAACAAAACATGCCACACAGTCAACACAGCTACAAAATGTAATAGGAAAACAAAACATACCACACTGTCGACACAGCTACACAATTTGATAGGAAAACAAAACATACCACACTGTCAACACAGCTACAAAATTTAATAGGAAAACAAAACATGCCACACTGTCAACACAGCTACAAAAGTTAATAGGAAAACAAAACATGCCACACTGTCAATACAGCTACAAAATTTAATAGGAAAACAAAACATACCACACTCTCAATACAGCTACAAAATTTAATAGGAAAACAAAACATGCCACACTGTCAACACAGCTACAAAATTTAATAGGAAAACGAAACATGCCACACTGTCAATACAGCTACAAAATTTAATAGGAAAACAAAACATGCCACACTGTCAATACAGCTACAAAATTTAATAGGAAAACAAAACATGCCACACTGTCAATACAGCTACAAAATTTAATAGGAAAACAAAACATGCCACGCTGTCAACACAGCTACAAAATTTAATAGGAAAACAAAACATACCACACTGTCGACACAGCTACAAAATTTAATAGGAAAACAAAACATACCACACTGTCAACACAACCACAAAATTTAATAAGAAAACAAAACATGCCACACTGTCAACACAGCTACAAAGTTTAATAGTAAAACGAAACATGCCACACTGTCAACACAGCTAAAAAAGTTAATAGGAAAACAAAACATGCCACACTGTCAACACAGCTACAAAATTTAATAGGAAAACAAAACATGCCACACTGTCAATACGGCTACAAAATTTATTAGGAAAACAAAACATGCCACACTGTCAACAAAGCTACAAAATTTAATAGGAAAACAAAACATACCACACTGTCAGCACAGCTACACAATTTAATAGGAAAACAAAACATGCCACACTGTCAACACAGCTACAAAATTTAATAGGAAAACAAAACATATCACACTGTCAACACAGCTACAAAAGTTAATAGGAAAACAAAACATACCACACTGTCAACACAGCTACAAAATGTAATAGGAAAACACTGTCAACACAGCTACACAATTTAATAGGTAAACAAAACATACCACACTGTCAACACAGCTACAAAATTTAATAGGAAAACAAAACATACCACACTATCAACACGGCTACACAATTTCATAGGAAAACAAAACATGCCCCACTGTCAACACAACCACAAAATTTAATAGGTAAACAAAACATACCACTGTCAACACAGCTACAAATTTAATAGGAAAACAAAACATACCACTGTCAACACAACCACAAAATTTAATAGGTAAACAAAACATACTACTGTCAACACAGCTACAATATTTAATAGGAAAACAAAACATACCACACTGTCAACACAGCTACAAAATTTAATAGGAAAACAAAACATACCACACTGTCAACACAGCTACAAAATTTAATAGGAAAACAAAACATACCCCTGTCAACACAACTACAAAATTTAATAGGCAAACAAAAGATACCACTGTCAACACAGCTACAAAATTTAATAGGAAAACAAAACATGCCACACTGTCAACACAGCTACAAAAGTTAATAGGAAAACAAAACATGCCACACTGTCAACACAGCTACAAAATTTAATAGGAAAACGAAACATGCCACACTGTCAATACAGCTACAAAATTTAATAGGAAAACAAAACATGCCACACTGTCATTACAGCTACAAAATTTAATAGGAGAACAAAACATGCCACACTGTCAACACAGCTACAACATTTAATAGGAAAACAAAACATAGCACCCTGTCAACACAGCTACAAAATTTAATAGGAAAACAAAACATGCCACAATGTCAATACAGCTACAAAATTTAATAGGAAAACAAAACATGCCACACTGTCAACACAGCTACAAAATTTAATAGGAAAACAAAACATGCCACACTGTCAACACAGCTACAAAATTTAATAGGAAAACAAAACATGCCACACTGTCAACACAGCTACAAAATTTAATAGGAAAACAAAACATGCCACACTGTCAACACAGCTATAAAAGTTAATAGGAAAACAAAACATGCCACACTGTCAACACAGCTACAACATTTAATAGGAAAACAAAACATAGCACACTGTCAACACAGCTACAAAATTTAATAGGAAAACAAAACATACCACGCTGTCAACACAGCTACAAAATTTAATAGGAAATCAAAACGTATCACACTGTCAACACTGCTACAAAATTTAATAGGAAATCAAAACATACCACATTGTCAACACAGCTACACAATTTAATAGGAAAACAAAATATACCACATTGTCAACACAGCTACACAATTTAATAGGAAAACAAAACATACCACACTGTCGACACAGCTACAAAATTTAATTGGAAAACAAAACATACCACACTGTCAACAGAACTACAAAATCTAATAGGAAAACAAAACATGCCACACTGTCAACACAGCTACAAAATTTAATAGGAAAACAAAACATGCCACACTGTCAACACAGCTACAATATTTAATAGGAAAACAAAACATACCACACTGTCAACACAGCTACAAAATTTAATAGGAACACACTGTCAACACAGCTACACAATTTAATAGGTAAACAAAACATACCACACTGTCAACACAGCACAAATTTTAATAGGAAAACAAAACATACCACACTGTCAACACAGCTACACAATTTGATAGGAAAACAAAACATGCCACACAGTCAACACAGCTACAAAATGTAATAGGAAAACAAAACATACCACACTGTCGACACAGCTACACAATTTGATAGGAAAACAAAACATACCACACTGTCAACACAGCTACAAAATTTAATAGGAAAACAAAACATGCCACACTGTCAACACAGCTACAAAAGTTAATAGGAAAACAAAACATGCCACACTGTCAATACAGCTACAAAATTTAATAGGAAAACAAAACATACCACACTCTCAATACAGCTACAAAATTTAATAGGAAAACAAAACATGCCACACTGTCAACACAGCTACAAAATTTAATAGGAAAACGAAACATGCCACACTGTCAATACAGCTACAAAATTTAATAGGAAAACAAAACATGCCACACTGTCAATACAGCTACAAAATTTAATAGGAAAACAAAACATGCCACACTGTCAATACAGCTACAAAATTTAATAGGAAAACAAAACATGCCACGCTGTCAACACAGCTACAAAATTTAATAGGAAAACAAAACATACCACACTGTCGACACAGCTACAAAATTTAATAGGAAAACAAAACATACCACACTGTCAACACAACCACAAAATTTAATAAGAAAACAAAACATGCCACACTGTCAACACAGCTACAAAGTTTAATAGTAAAACGAAACATGCCACACTGTCAACACAGCTAAAAAAGTTAATAGGAAAACAAAACATGCCACACTGTCAACACAGCTACAAAATTTAATAGGAAAACAAAACATGCCACACTGTCAATACGGCTACAAAATTTATTAGGAAAACAAAACATGCCACACTGTCAACAAAGCTACAAAATTTAATAGGAAAACAAAACATACCACACTGTCAGCACAGCTACACAATTTAATAGGAAAACAAAACATGCCACACTGTCAACACAGCTACAAAATTTTATAGGAAAACAAAACATATCACACTGTCAACACAGCTACAAAAGTTAATAGGAAAACAAAACATACCACACTGTCAACACAGCTACAAAATGTAATAGGAAAACACTGTCAACACAGCTACACAATTTAATAGGTAAACAAAACATACCACACTGTCAACACAGCTACAAAATTTAATAGGAAAACAAAACATGCCACACTGTCAACACAGCTACAAAAGTTAATAGGAAAACAAAACATGCCACCCTGTCAATACAGCTACAAAATTTAATAGGAAAACAAAACATACCACACTGTCAATACAGCTACAAAATTTAATAGGAAAACAAAACATGCCACACTGTCAACACAGCTACAAAATTTAATAGGAAAACGAAACATGCCACACTGTCAATACAGCTACAAAATTTAATAGGAAAACAAAACATGCCACACTGTCAATACAGCTACAAAATTTAATAGGAAAACAAAACATACCACACTGTCGACACAGCTACAAAATTTAATAGGAAAACAAAACATACCACACTGTCAACACAACCACAAAATTTAATAAGAAAACAAAACATGCCACACTGTCAACACAGCTACAAAGTTTAATAGTAAAACGAAACATGCCACACTGTCAACACAGCTAAAAAAGTTAATAGGAAAACAAAACATGCCACACTGTCAACACAGCTACAAAATTTAATAGGAAAACAAAACATGCCACACTGTCAATACGGCTACAAAATTTATTAGGAAAACAAAACATGCCACACTGTCAACAAAGCTACAAAATTTAATAGGAAAACAAAACATACCACACTGTCAGCACAGCTACACAATTTAATAGGAAAACAAAACATGCCACACTGTCAACACAGCTACAAAATTTAATAGGAAAACAAAACATATCACACTGTCAACACAGCTACAAAAGTTAATAGGAAAACAAAACATACCACACTGTCAACACAGCTACAAAATGTAATAGGAAAACACTGTCAACACAGCTACACAATTTAATAGGTAAACAAAACATACCACACTGTCAACACAGCTACAAAATTTAATAGGAAAACAAAACATACCCCTGTCAACACAACTACAAAATTTAATAGGCAAACAAAAGATACCACTGTCAACACAGCTACAAAATTTAATAGGAAAACAAAACATACCACACTGTCAACACATCCACAAAATTTAATAGGAAAACAAAACATACCACACTGTCAACACAGCTACAAAATTTAATAGGAAAACAAAACATACCACACTGTCAACACAGCTACAAAATTTAATAGGAAAACAAAACATACCACACTGTCAACACAGCTACAAAATTTAATAGGAAAACAAAACATACCACACTGTCAATACAGCTACAAAATTTAATAGGAAAACTAAACATACCACACTGTCAACACAGCTACAAAATTTAATAGGAAAACAAAACATACCACACTGTCAACACAGCTACACAATTTAATAGGAAAACAAAACATACCACACTGTCAATACAGCTACAAAATTTAATAGGAAAACAAAACATATCACACTGTCAACACAACTACAAAATTTAATAAGAAAACAAAACATGCCACACTGTCAATACGGCTACAAATTTAATAGGAAAACAAAACAGGCCACACTGTCAACACAGCTACAAAATTTAATAGGAAAACAAAACATGCCACACTGTCAATACAGCTACACAATTTAATAAGAAAACAAAACATGCCACACTGTCAATACAGCTACAAAATTTAATAGGAAAACAAAACATACCACACTGTCAATACAGCTACAAAATTTAATAGGAAAACAAAACATGCCACACTGTCAACACAGCTACAAAATTTAATAGGAAAACGAAACATGCCACACTGTCAATACAGCTACAAAATTTAATAGGAAAACAAAACATGCCACACTGTCAATACAGCTACAAAATTTAATAGGAAAACAAAACATGCCACACTGTCAATACAGCTACAAAATTTAATAGGAAAACAAAACATGCCACGCTGTCAACACAGCTACAAAATTTAATAGGAAAACAAAACATACCACACTGTCGACACAGCTACAAAATTTAATAGGAAAACAAAACATACCACACTGTCAACACAACCACAAAATTTAATAAGAAAACAAAAAATGCCACACTGTCAACACAGCTACAAAGTTTAATAGTAAAACGAAACATGCCACACTGTCAACACAGCTAAAAAAGTTAATAGGAAAACAAAACATGCCACACTGTCAACACAGCTACAAAATTTAATAGGAAAACAAAACATGCCACACTGTCAATACGGCTACAAAATTTATTAGAAAAACAAAACATGCCACACTGTCAACAAAGCTACAAAATTTAATAGGAAAACAAAACATACCACACTGTCAGCACAGCTACACAATTTAATAGGAAAACAAAACATGCCACACTGTCAACACAGCTACAAAATTTAATAGGAAAACAAAACATATCACACTGTCAGCACAGCTACACAATTTAATAGGAAAACAAAACATGCCACACTGTCAACACAGCTACAAAAGTTAATAGGAAAACAAAACATACCACACTGTCAACACAGCTACAAAATGTAATAGGAAAACACTGTCAACACAGCTACACAATTTAATAGGTAAACAAAACATACCACACTGTCAATACAGCTACAAAATTTAATAGGAAAACAAAACATGCCACACTGTCAATACAGCTACAAAATTTAATAGGAAAACAAAACATGCCACACTGTCAATACAGCTACAAAATTTAATAGGAAAACAAAACATGCCACGCTGTCAACACAGCTACAAAATTTAATAGGAAAACAAAACATACCACACTGTCGACACAGCTACAAAATTTAATAGGAAAACAAAACATACCACACTGTCAACACAACCACAAAATTTAATAAGAAAACAAAAAATGCCACACTGTCAACACAGCTACAAAGTTTAATAGTAAAACGAAACATGCCACACTGTCAACACAGCTAAAAAAGTTAATAGGAAAACAAAACATGCCACACTGTCAACACAGCTACAAAATTTAATAGGAAAACAAAACATGCCACACTGTCAATACGGCTACAAAATTTATTAGAAAAACAAAACATGCCACACTGTCAACAAAGCTACAAAATTTAATAGGAAAACAAAACATACCACACTGTCAGCACAGCTACACAATTTAATAGGAAAACAAAACATGCCACACTGTCAACACAGCTACAAAATTTAATAGGAAAACAAAACATATCACACTGTCAGCACAGCTACACAATTTAATAGGAAAACAAAACATGCCACACTGTCAACACAGCTACAAAAGTTAATAGGAAAACAAAACATACCACACTGTCAACACAGCTACAAAATGTAATAGGAAAACACTGTCAACACAGCTACACAATTTAATAGGTAAACAAAACATACCACACTGTCAACACAGCTACAAAATTTAATAGGAAAACAAAACATACCACACTATCAACACGGCTACACAATTTCATAGGAAAACAAAACATGCCCCACTGTCAACACAACCACAAAATTTAATAGGTAAACAAAACATACCACTGTCAACACAGCTACAAATTTAATAGGAAAACAAAACATACCACTGTCAACACAACCACACAATTTAATAGGTAAACAAAACATACTACTGTCAACACAGCTACAATATTTAATAGGAAAACAAAACATACCACACTGTCAACACAGCTACAAAATTTTATAGGCAAACAAAAGATACCACTGTCAACACAGCTACAAAATTTAATAGGAAAACAAAACATACCACACTGTCAACACATCCACAAAATTTAATAGGAAAACAAAACATACCACACTGTCAACACAGCTACAAAATTTAATAGGAAAACAAAACATACCACACTGTCAACACAGCTACAAAATTTAATAGGAAAACAAAACATACCACACTGTCAACACAGCTACAAAATTTAATAGGAAAACAAAACATACCACACTGTCAATACAGCTACAAAATTTAATAGGAAAACTAAACATACCACAATGTCAACACAGCTACAAATTTAATAGGAAAACAAAACATACCACACTGTCAACACAGCTACACAATTTAATAGGAAAACAAAACATACCACACTGTCAATACAGCTACAAAATTTAATAGGAAAACAAAACATATCACACTGTCAACACAACTACAAAATTTAATAAGAAAACAAAACATGCCACACTGTCAATACGGCTACAAAATTTAATAGGAAAACAAAACATGCCACACTGTCAACACAGCTACAAAATTAAATAGGAAAACAAAACATGCCACACTGTCAATACAGCTACACAATTTAATAAGAAAACAAAACATGCCACACTGTCAACACAGCTACAAAATTTAATAGGAAAACAAAACATATCACACTGTCAACACAGCTACACAATTTGATAGGAAAACAAAACATGCCACACTGTCAATACAGCTACAAAATTTAATAGGAAAACAAAACATGCCACACTGTCATTACAGCTACAAAATTTAATAGGAGAACAAAACATGCCACACTGTCAACACAGCTACAACATTTAATAGGAAAACAAAACATAGCACCCTGTCAACACAGCTACAAAATTTAATAGGAAAACAAAACATGCCACAATGTCAATACAGCTACAAAATTTAATAGGAAAACAAAACATGCCACACTGTCAACACAGCTACAAAATTTAATAGGAAAACAAAACATGCCACACTGTCAACACAGCTACAAAATTTAATAGGAAAACAAAACATGCCACACTGTCAACACAGCTACAAAATTTAATAGGAAAACAAAACATGCCACACTGTCAACACAGCTATAAAAGTTAATAGGAAAACAAAACATGCCACACTGTCAACACAGCTACAACATTTAATAGGAAAACAAAACATAGCACACTGTCAACACAGCTACAAAATTTAATAGGAAAACAAAACATACCACGCTGTCAACACAGCTACAAAATTTAATAGGAAAACAAAACATGCCACACTGTCAATACAGCTACAAAATTTAATAGGAAATCAAAACGTATCACACTGTCAACACTGCTACAAAATTTAATAGGAAATCAAAACATACCACATTGTCAACACAGCTACACAATTTAATAGGAAAACAAAATATACCACATTGTCAACACAGCTACACAATTTAATAGGAAAACAAAACATACCACACTGTCGACACAGCTACAAAATTTAATTGGAAAACAAAACATACCACACTGTCAACAGAACTACAAAATCTAATAGGAAAACAAAACATAAATAAAGGTAATAACAAAATTACCGAACTCCGAACAATCTTACAAAGGGAAAGTCAAAACTCATAATTATATAAACAGACAAAATCAATCAACAACCGGAAAACTGTGAAAACCGTAATGACCCTGACTTGGTACAGGCATTTCTAAAGAAATGGTGGGTTGAATCAGATTTTAAGGCGCCAAACCTCCCGCTCTCATTACATGCCACACTGTCAACACAGCCACAAAATTTAATAGGAAAACAAAACATGCCACACTGTCAACACAGCTACAATAGTTAATAGGAAAACAAAACATACCACACTGTCAACACAGCTACAAAATTTAATATGAACACACTGTCAACACAGCTACACAATTTAATAGGTAAACAAAACATACCACACTGTCAACACAGCACAAAATTTAATAGGAAAACAAAACATACCACACTGTCAACACAGCTACACAATTTGATAGGAAAACAAAACATGCCACACAGTCAACACAGCTACAAAATTTAATAGGAAAACAAAACATACCACACTGTCGACACAGCTACACAATTTGATAGGAAAACAAAACATACCACACTGTCAACACAATTACAAAATTTAATAGGAAAACAAAACATGCCACACTGTCAACACAGCTACAAAAGTTAATAGGAAAACAAAACATGCCACACTGTCAATACAGCTACAAAATTTAATAGGAAAACAAAACATACCACACTGTCAATACAGCTACAAAATTTAATAGGAAAACAAAACATGCCACACTGTCAACACAGCTACAAAATTTAATAGGAAAACGAAACATGCCACACTGTCAATACAGCTACAAAATTTAATAGGAAAACAAAACATGCCACACTGTCAACACAGCTACAAAATTTAATAGGAAAACAAAACATGCCACACTGTCAATACAGCTACACAATTTAATAGGAAAACAAAACATGCCACACTGTCAACACAGCTACAAATTGTAATAGGAAAACAAAACATATCACACTGTCAACACAGCTACACAATTTAATAGGAAAACAAAACATGCCACACTGTTAATACAGCTACAAAATTTAATAGGAAAACAAAACTTGCCACACTATCAATACAGCTACAAAATTTAATAGGAAAACAAAACATGCCACACTGTCAACACAGCTACAAAAGTTAATAGGAAAACAAAACATAGCACCTGTCAACACAGCTACAAAAGTTAATAGGAAAATAAAACATACCACACTGTCAACACAGCTACAAAATGTAATAGGAAAACACTGTCAACACAGCTACACAATTTAATAGGTAAACAAAACATACCACACTGTCAACACAGCTACAAAATTTAATAGGAAAACAAAACATACCACACTATCAACACAGCTACAAAATTTAATAGGAAAACAAAACATACCACACTATCAACACAGCTACAAAATTTAATAGGAAAACAAAACATGCCACACTGTCAACACAGCTACAAAATTTAATAGGTAAACAAAACATACTACTGTAAACACAGCTACAATATCTAATAGGAAAACAAAACATACCACACTGTCAACACAGCTACAAAATTTAATAGGAAAACAAAACATACCACACTGTCAACACAGCTACAAAATTTAATAGGAAAACAAAACATACCCCTGTCAACACAACTACAAAATTTAATAGGCAAACAAAAGATACCACTGTCAACAAAGCTACAAAATTTAATAGGAAAACAAAACATACCACACTGTCAACACATCCACAAAATTTAATAGGAAAACAAAACATACCACACTGTCAACACAGCTACAAAATTTAATAGGAAAACAAAACATACCACACTGTCAACACAGCTACAAAATTTAATAGGAAAACAAAACATACCACACTGTCAACACAGCTACAAAATTTAATAGGAAAACAAAACATACCACACTGTCAATACAGCTACAAAATTTAATAGGAAAACTAAACATACCACACTGTCAACACAGCTACAAAATTTAATAGGAAAACAAAACATACCACACTGTCAACACAGCTACACAATTTAATAGGAAAACAAAACATACCACACTGTCAATACAGCTACAAAATTTAATAGGAAAACAAAACATATCACACTGTCAACACAACTACAAAATTTAATAAGAAAACAAAACATGCCACACTGTCAATACGGCTACAAAATTTAATAGGAAAACAAAACATGCCACACTGTCAACACAGCTACAAAATTTAATAGGAAAACAAAACATGCCACACTGTCAATACAGCTACACAATTTAATAAGAAAACAAAACATGCCACACTGTCAACACAGCTACAAAATTTAATAGGAAAACAAAACATATCACACTGTCAACACAGCTACACAATTTAATAGGAAAACAAAACATGCCACACTGTCAATACAGCTACAAAATTTAATAGGAAAACAAAACATGCCACACTGTCATTACAGCTACAAAATTTAATAGGAGAACAAAACATGCCACACTGTCAACACAGCTACAACATTTAATAGGAAAACAAAACATAGCACCCTGTCAACACAGCTACAAAATTTAATAGGAAAACAAAACATGCCACAATGTCAATACAGCTACAAAATTTAATAGGAAAACAAAACATGCCACACTGTCAACACAGCTACAAAATTTAATAGGAAAACAAAACATGCCACACTGTCAACACTGCTACAAAATTTAATAGGAAAACAAAACATGCCACACTGTCAACACAGCTACAAAATTTAATAGGAAAACAAAACATGCCACACTGTCAACACAGCTATAAAAGTTAATAGGAAAACAAAACATGCCACACTGTCAACACAGCTACAACATTTAATAGGAAAACAAAACATAGCACACTGTCAACACAGCTACAAAATTTAATAGGAAAACAAAACATGCCACACTGTCGACACAGCTACAAAATTTAATTGGAAAACAAAACATACCACGCTGTCAACACAGCTACAAAATTTAATAGGAAATCAAAACGTATAACACTGTCAACACTGCTACAAAATTTAATAGGAAATCAAAACATACCACATTGTCAACACAGCTACACAATTTAATAGGAAAACAAAATATACCACATTGTCAACACAGCTACACAATTTAATAGGAAAACAAACCATACCACACTGTCGACACAGCTACAAAATTTAATTGGAAAACAAAACATACCACACTGTCAACAGAGCTACAAAATCTAATAGGAAAACAAAACATGCCACACTGTCAACACAGCTACAAAATTTAATAGGAAAACAAAACATGCCCCACTGTCAACACAGCTACAATAGTTAATAGGAAAACAAAACATACCACACTGTCAACACAGCTACAAAATTTAATAGGAACACACTGTCAACACAGCTACACAATTTAATAGGTAAACAAAACATACCACACTGTCAACACAGCACAAAATTTAATAGGAAAACAAAACATACCACACTGTCAACACAGCTACACAATTTGATAGGAAAACAAAACATGCCACACAGTCAACACAGCTACAAAATTTAATAGGAAAACAAAACATACCACACTGTCGACACAGCTACACAATTTGATAGGAAAACAAAACATACCACACTGTCAACACAGCTACAAAATTTAATAGGAAAACAAAACATGCCACACTGTCAACACAGCTACAAAAGTTAATAGGAAAACAAAACATGCCACACTGTCAATACAGCTACAAAACGTAATAGGAAAACAAAACATACCACACTGTCAACACAGCTACAAAATTTAATAGAAAAACAAAACATACCACACTGTCAACACAACCACAAAATTTAATACGAAAACAAAACATACCACACTGTCAACACAGCTACAAAATGTAATAGGAAAACAAAACATACCACACTGTCAACACAACTACAAAATTTAATAAGAAAACAAAACATGCCACACTGTCAATACGGCTACAAAATTTGATAGGAAAACAAAACATGCCACACTGTCAATACAGCTACAAAATTTATTAGGAAAACAAAACATGCCACACTGTCAACACAGTTACAAAATTTAATAGGAAAACAAAACATATCACACTGTCAACACAGCTACAAAATTTAATAGGAAAACAAAACATGCCACACTGTCAATACAGCTACAAAATTTAATAGGAAAACAAAACATGCCACACTGTCAATACAGCTACACAATTTAATAGGAAAACAAAACATGCCACACTGTCAACACAGCTACAAAATTTAATAGGAAAACAAAACATATCACACTGTCAACACAGCTACAAAATTTAATAGGAAAACAAAACATGCCACACTGTCAATACAGCTACAAAATTTAATAGGAAAACAAAACATGCCACACTGTCAACACAGCTACAAAATTTAATAGGAAAACAAAACATAGCACACTGTCAACACAGCTACAAAATTTAATAAGAAAACAAAACATGCCACACTGTCAATACAGCTACAAAATTTAATAGGAAAACAAAACATGCCACACTGTCAATACAGCTACAAAATTTAATAGGAAAACAAAACATGCCACACTGTCAACACAGCTACAAAATTTAATAGGAAAACAAAACATAGCACACTGTCAACACAGATACAAAATTTAATAGGAAAACAAAACATGCCACACTGTCAACACAGCTACAAAATTTAATAGTAAAACAAAACATGCCACACTGTCAATACAGCTACAAAATTTAATAGGAAAACAAAACATGCCACACTGTCAACACAGCTACAAAATTTAATAGGAAAACAAAACATAGCACACTGTCAACACAGCTACAAAATTTAATAGGAAAACAAAACATGCCACACTGTCAACACAGCTACAAAATTTAATAGTAAAACAAAACATGCCACACTGTCAACACAGCTACAAAAGTTAATAGGAAAACAAAACATGCCACACTGTCAACACAGCTACAAAATTTAATAGGAAAACAAAACATGCCACACTGTCAATACAGCTACAAAATTTATTAGGAAAACAAAACATGCCACACTGTCAACACAGCTACAAAATTTAATAGGAAAACAAAACATGCCACACTGTCAACACAGCTACAAAAGTTAATAGGAAAACAAAACATACCACACTGTCAACACAGCTACAAATTTAATAGGAAAACAAAACATGCCACACTGTCAACACAGCTACAAATTTTAATAGGAAAACAAAACATATCACACTGTCAGCACAGCTACACAATTTAATAGGAAAACAAAACATGCCACACTGTCAACACTGCTACAAAATTTAATAGTAAAACAAAACATGCCACACTGTCAACACAGCTACAAAAGTTAATAGGAAAACAAAACATGCCACACTGTCAACACAGCTACAAAATTTAATAGGAAAACAAAACATGCCACACTGTCAATACAGCTACAAAATTTATTAGGAAAACAAAACATGCCACACTGTCAACACAGCTACAAAATTTAATAGGAAAACAAAACATGCCACACTGTCAACACAGCTACAAAAGTTAATAGGAAAACAAAACATACCACACTGTCAACACAGCTACAAAATTTAATAGGAAAACAAAACATGCCACACTGTCAACACAGCTACAAATTTTAATAGGAAAACAAAACATATCACACTGTCAGCACAGCTACACAATTTAATAGGAAAACAAAACATGCCACACTGTCAATACAGCTACAAAATTTAATAGGAAAACAAAAGATGCCACACTGTCAACACAGCTACAAAATTTAATAGGAAAACAAAACATATCACACTGTCAACACAGCTACACAATTTAATAGGAAAACAAAACATGCCACACTGTCAATACAGCTACAAAATTTAATAGGAAAACAAAACATGCCACACTGTCATTACAGCTACAAAATTTAATAGGAGAAAAAAACATGCCACACTGTCAACACAGCTACAACATTTAATAGGAAAACAAAATATAGCACCCTGTCAACACAGCTACAAAATTTAATAGGAAAACAAAACATGCCACAATGTCAATACAGCTAAAAAATTTAATAGGAAAACAAAACATGCCACACTGTCAACACAGCTACAAAATTTAATAGGAAAACAAAACATGCCACACTGTCAACACTGCTACAAAATTTAATAGGAAAACAAAACATGCCACACTGTCAACACAGCTACAAAATTTAATAGGAAAACAAAACATGCCACACTGTCAACACAGCTATAAAAGTTAATAGGAAAACAAAACATGCCACACTGTCAACACAGTTACAACATTTAATAGGAAAACAAAACATAGCACACTGTCAACACAGCTACAAAATTTAATAGGAAAACAAAACCTGCCACACTGTCGACACAGCTACAAAATTTAATTGGAAAACAAAACATACCACGCTGTCAACACAGCTACAAAATTTAATAGGAAATCAAAACGTATAACACTGTCAACACTGCTACAAAATTTAATAGGAAATCAAAACATACCACATTGTCAACACAGCTACACAATTTAATAGGAAAACAAAATATACCACATTGTCAACACAGCTACACAATTTAATAGGAAAACAAAACATACCACACTGTCGACACAGCTACAAAATTTAATTGGAAAACAAAACATACCACACTGTCAACAGAGCTACAAAATCTAATAGGAAAACAAAACATGCCACACTGTCAACACAGCTACAAAATTTAATAGGAAAACAAAACATGCCCCACTGTCAACACAGCTACAATAGTTAATAGGAAAACAAAACATACCACACTGTCAACACAGCTACAAAATTTAATAGGAACACACTGTCAACACAGCTACACAATTTAATAGGTAAACAAAACATACCACACTGTCAACACAGCACAAAATTTAATAGGAAAACAAAACATACCACACTGTCAACACAGCTACACAATTTGATATGAAAACAAAACATGCCACACAGTCAACACAGCTACAAAATTTAATAGGAAAACAAAACATACCACACTGTCGACACAGCTACACAATTTGATAGGAAAACAAAACATACCACACTGTCAACACAGCTACAAAATTTAATAGGAAAACAAAACATGCCACACTGTCAACACAGCTACAAAAGTTAATAGGAAAACAAAACATGCCACACTGTCAATACAGCTACAAAACGTAATAGGAAAACAAAACATACCACACTGTCAACACAGCTACAAAATTTAATAGAAAAACAAAACATACCACACTGTCAACACAACCACAAAATTTAATAGGAAAACAAAACATACCACACTGTCAACACAGCTACAAAATGTAATAGGAAAACAAAACATACCACACTGTCAACACAACTACAAAATTTAATAAGAAAACAAAACATGCCACACTGTCAATACGGCTACAAAATTTGATAGGAAAACAAAACATGCCACACTGTCAACACAGCTACAAAATTTAATAGGAAAACAAAACATGCCACACTGTCAATACAGCTACAAAATTTATTAGGAAAACAAAACATGCCACACTGTCAACACAGTTACAAAATTTAATAGGAAAACAAAACATATCACACTGTCAACACAGCTACAAAATTTAATAGGAAAACAAAACATGCCACACTGTCAATACAGCTACAAAATTTAATAGGAAAACAAAACATGCCACACTGTCAATACAGCTACACAATTTAATAGGAAAACAAAACATGCCACACTGTCAACACAGCTACAAAATTTAATAGGAAAACAAAACATATCACACTGTCAACACAGCTACAAAATTTAATAGGAAAACAAAACATGCCACACTGTCAATACAGCTACAAAATTTAATAGGAAAACAAAACATGCCACACTGTCAACACAGCTACAAAATTTAATAGGAAAACAAAACATAGCACACTGTCAACACAGCTACAAAATTTAATAAGAAAACAAAACATGCCACACTGTCAATACAGCTACAAAATTTAATAGGAAAACAAAACATACCACACTGTCAATACAGCTACAAAATTTAATAGGAAATCAAAACATGCCACACTGTCAATACAGCTACAAAATTTAATAGGAAAACAAAACATGCCACACTGTCAACACAGCTACAAAATTTAATAGGAAAACAAAACATAGCACACTGTCAACACAGCTACAAAATTTAATAGGAAAACAAAACATGCCACACTGTCAACACAGCTACAAAATTTAATAGTAAAACAAAACATGCCACACTGTCAATACAGCTACAAAATTTAATAGGAAAACAAAACATGCCACACTGTCAACACAGCTACAAAATTTAATAGGAAAACAAAACATAGCACACTGTCAACACAGCTACAAAATTTAACAGGAAAACAAAACATGCCACACTGTCAACACAGCTACAAAAGTTAATAGGAAAACAAAACATGCCACACTGTCAACACAGCTACAAAATTTAATAGGAAAACAAAACATGCCACACTGTCAATACAGCTACAAAATTTATTAGGAAAACAAAACATGCCACACTGTCAACACAGCTACAAAATTTAATAGGAAAACAAAACATGCCACACTGTCAACACAGCTACAAAAGTTAATAGGAAAACAAAACATACCACACTGTCAACACAGCTACAAATTTAATAGGAAAACAAAACATGCCACACTGTCAACACAGCTACAAATTTTAATAGGAAAACAAAACATATCACACTGTCAGCACAGCTACACAATTTAATAGGAAAACAAAACATGCCACACTGTCAACACAGCTACAAAATTTAATAGTAAAACAAAACATGCCACACTGTCAACACAGCTACAAAAGTTAATAGGAAAACAAAACATGCCACACTGTCAACACAGCTACAAAATTTAATAGGAAAACAAAACATGCCACACTGTCAATACAGCTACAAAATTTATTAGGAAAACAAAACATGCCACACTGTCAACACAGCTACAAAATTTAATAGGAAAACAAAACATGCCACACTGTCAACACAGCTACAAAAGTTAATAGGAAAACAAAACATACCACACTGTCAACACAGCTACAAAATTTAATAGGAAAACAAAACATGCCACACTGTCAACACAGCTACAAATTTTAATAGGAAAACAAAACATATCACACTGTCAGCACAGCTACACAATTTAATAGGAAAACAAAACATGCCACACTGTCAATACAGCTACAAAATTTAATAGGAAAACAAAAGATGCCACACTGTCAACACAGCTACAAAATTTAATAGGAAAACAAAACATATCACACTGTCAACACAGCTACACAATTTAATAGGAAAACAAAACATGCCACACTGTCAATACAGCTACAAAATTTAATAGGAAAACAAAACATGCCACACTGTCATTACAGCTACAAAATTTAATAGGAGAAAAAAACATGCCACACTGTCAACACAGCTACAACATTTAATAGGAAAACAAAACATAGCACCCTGTCAACACAGCTACAAAATTTAATAGGAAAACAAAACATGCCACAATGTCAATACAGCTAAAAAATTTAATAGGAAAACAAAACATGCCACACTGTCAACACAGCTACAAAATTTAATAGGAAAACAAAACATGCCACACTGTCAACACTGCTACAAAATTTAATAGGAAAACAAAACATGCCACACTGTCAACACAGCTACAAAATTTAATAGGAAAACAAAACATGCCACACTGTCAACACAGCTATAAAAGTTAATAGGAAAACAAAACATGCCACACTGTCAACACAGTTACAACATTTAATAGGAAAACAAAACATAGCACACTGTCAACACAGCTACAAAATTTAATAGGAAAACAAAACCTGCCACACTGTCGACACAGCTACAAAATTTAATTGGAAAACAAAACATACCACGCTGTCAACACAGCTACAAAATTTAATAGGAAATCAAAACGTATAACACTGTCAACACTGCTACAAAATTTAATAGGAAATCAAAACATACCACATTGTCAACACAGCTACACAATTTAATAGGAAAACAAAATATACCACATTGTCAACACAGCTACACAATTTAATAGGAAAACAAAACATACCACACTGTCGACACAGCTACAAAATTTAATTGGAAAACAAAACATACCACACTGTCAACAGAGCTACAAAATCTAATAGGAAAACAAAACATGCCACACTGTCAACACAGCTACAAAATTTAATAGGAAAACAAAACATGCCCCACTGTCAACACAGCTACAATAGTTAATAGGAAAACAAAACATACCACACTGTCAACACAGCTACAAAATTTAATAGGAACACACTGTCAACACAGCTACACAATTTAATAGGTAAACAAAACATACCACACTGTCAACACAGCACAAAATTTAATAGGAAAACAAAACATACCACACTGTCAACACAGCTACACAATTTGATATGAAAACAAAACATGCCACACAGTCAACACAGCTACAAAATTTAATAGGAAAACAAAACATACCACACTGTCGACACAGCTACACAATTTGATAGGAAAACAAAACATACCACACTGTCAACACAGCTACAAAATTTAATAGGAAAACAAAACATGCCACACTGTCAACACAGCTACAAAAGTTAATAGGAAAACAAAACATGCCACACTGTCAATACAGCTACAAAACGTAATAGGAAAACAAAACATACCACACTGTCAACACAGCTACAAAATTTAATAGAAAAACAAAACATACCACACTGTCAACACAACCACAAAATTTAATAGGAAAACAAAACATACCACACTGTCAACACAGCTACAAAATGTAATAGGAAAACAAAACATACCACACTGTCAACACAACTACAAAATTTAATAAGAAAACAAAACATGCCACACTGTCAATACGGCTACAAAATTTGATAGGAAAACAAAACATGCCACACTGTCAACACAGCTACAAAATTTAATAGGAAAACAAAACATGCCACACTGTCAATACAGCTACAAAATTTATTAGGAAAACAAAACTTGCCACACTGTCAACACAGTTACAAAATTTAATAGGAAAACAAAACATATCACACTGTCAACACAGCTACAAAATTTAATAGGAAAACAAAACATGCCACACTGTCAATACAGCTACAAAATTTAATAGGAAAACAAAACATGCCACACTGTCAATACAGCTACACAATTTAATAGGAAAACAAAACATGCCACACTGTCAACACAGCTACAAAATTTAATAGGAAAACAAAACATATCACACTGTCAACACAGCTACAAAATTTAATAGGAAAACAAAACATGCCACACTGTCAATACAGCTACAAAATTTAATAGGAAAACAAAACATGCCACACTGTCAACACAGCTACAAAATTTAATAGGAAAACAAAACATAGCACACTGTCAACACAGCTACAAAATTTAATAAGAAAACAAAACATGCCACACTGTCAATACAGCTACAAAATTTAATAGGAAAACAAAACATACCACACTGTCAATACAGCTACAAAATTTAATAGGAAATCAAAACATGCCACACTGTCAATACAGCTACAAAATTTAATAGGAAAACAAAACATGCCACACTGTCAACACAGCTACAAAATTTAATAGGAAAACAAAACATAGCACACTGTCAACACAGCTACAAAATTTAATAGGAAAACAAAACATGCCACACTGTCAACACAGCTACAAAATTTAATAGTAAAACAAAACATGCCACACTGTCAATACAGCTACAAAATTTAATAGGAAAACAAAACATGCCACACTGTCAACACAGCTACAAAATTTAATAGGAAAACAAAACATAGCACACTGTCAACACAGCTACAAAATTTAACAGGAAAACAAAACATGCCACACTGTCAACACAGCTACAAAATTTAATAGTAAAACAAAACATGCCACACTGTCAACACAGCTACAAAAGTTAATAGGAAAACAAAACATGCCACACTGTCAACACAGCTACAAAATTTAATAGGAAAACAAAACATGCCACACTGTCAATACAGCTACAAAATTTATTAGGAAAACAAAACATGCCACACTGTCAACACAGCTACAAAATTTAATAGGAAAACAAAACATGCCACACTGTCAATACGGCTACAAAATTTAATAGGAAAACAAAACATGCCACACTGTCAACACAGCTACAAATTTTAATAGGAAAACAAAACATATCACACTGTCAGCACAGCTACACAATTTAATAGGAAAACAAAACATGCCACACTGTCAACACAGCTACAAAATTTAATAGGAAAACAAAACATATCACACTGTCAACACAGCTACACAATTTCATAGGAAAACAAAACATGCCACACTGTCAACACAGCTACAAAATTTAATAGGAAAACAAAACATACCACACTGTCAACACAGCTACACAATTTCATAGGAAAACAAAACATGCCACACTGTCAACACAACCATAAAATTTAATAGGTAAACAAAACATACCACTGTCAACACAGCTACAAAATTTAATAGGAAAACAAAACATACCACTGTCAACACAACCACAAAATGTAATAGGTAAACAAAACATACTACTGTCAACACAGCTACAAAATTTAATAGGAAAACAAAACATACCACACTGTCAACACAGCTACAAAATTTAATAGGAAAACAAAACATACCACACTGTCAACACAGCTACAAAATTTAATAGGAAAACAAAACATACCCCTGTCAACACAACTACAAAATTTAATAGGCAAACAAAAGATACCACTGTCAACACAGCTAAACAATTTAATAGGAAAACAAAACATACCACACTGTCAACACATCCACAAAATTTAATAGGAAAACAAAACATACCACACTGTCAACACAGCTACAAAATTTAATAGGAAAACAAAACATACCACACTGTCAACACAGCTACAAAATTTAATAGGAAAACAAAACATACCACACTGTCAATACAGCTACAAAATTTAATAGGAAAACAAAACATACCACACTGTCAATACGGCTACAAAATTTAATAGGAAAACAAAACATATCACACTGTCAACACAACTACAAAATTTGATAAGAAAACAAAACATGCCACACTGTCAATACGGCTACAAAATTTAATAGGAAAACAAAACATGCCACACTGTCAACACAGCTACAAATTTAATAGGAAAACAAAACATGCCACACTGTCAATACAGCTACACAATTTAATAAGAAAACAAAACATGCCACACTGTCAACACAGCTACAAAATTTAATAGGAAAACAAAACATATCACACTGTCAACACAGCTACACAATTTAATAGGAAAACAAAACATACCACGCTGTCAACACAGCTACAAAATTTAATAGGAAAACAAAACATTCCACACTGTCAACACTGCTACAAAATTTAATAGGAAATCAAAACATACCACACAGTCAACACAGCTACACAATTTAATAGGAAAACAAAATATACCACATTGTCAACACAGCTACACAATTTAATAGGAAAACAAAACATACCACACTGTCGACACAGCTACAAAATTTAATTGGAAAACAAAACATACCACACTGTCAACACAGCTACAAAATCTAATAGGAAAACAAAACATGCCACACTGTCAACACAGCTACAACATTTAATAGGAAAACAAAACATGCCACACTGTCAACACAGCTACAAAAGTTAATAGGAAAACAAAACATACCACACTGTCAACACAGCTACAAAATTTAATAGGAACACACTGTCAACACAGCTACACAATTTAATAGGTAAACAAAACATACCCCACTGTCAACACAGCACACAATTTAATAGGAAAACAAAACATACCACACTGTCAACACAGCTACACAATTTGATAGGAAAACAAAACATGCCACACAGTCAACACAGCTACAAAATTTAATAGGAAAACAAAACATACCACACTGTCGACACAGCTACAAAATTTAATAGGAAAACAAAACATGCCACACTGTCAACACAGCTACAAAAGTTAATAGGAAAACAAAACATGCCACACTGTCAATACAGCTACAAAATTTAATAGGAAAACAAAACATACCACACTGTCAATACAGCTACAAAATTTAATAGGAAAACAAAACATGCCACACTGTCAACACAGCTACAAAATTTAATAGGAAAACGAAACATACCACACTGTCAACACAGCTACAAAATTTAATAGGAAAACAAAACATACCACACTGTCAATACAGCTACAAAATTTAATAGGAAAACTAAACATACCACAATGTCAACACAGCTACAAATTTAATAGGAAAACAAAACATACCACACTGTCAACACAGCTACACAATTTAATAGGAAAACAAAACATACCACACTGTCAATACAGCTACAAAATTTAATAGGAAAACAAAACATATCACACTGTCAACACAACTACAAAATTTAATAAGAAAACAAAACATGCCACACTGTCAATACGGCTACAAAATTTAATAGGAAAACAAAACATGCCACACTGTCAACACAGCTACAAAATTTAATAGGAAAACAAAACATGCCACACTGTCAATACAGCTACACAATTTAATAAGAAAACAAAACATGCCACACTGTCAACACAGCTACAAAATTTAATAGGAAAACAAAACATATCACACTGTCAACACAGCTACACAATTTAATAGGAAAACAAAACATGCCACACTGTCAATACAGCTACAAAATTTAATAGGAAAACAAAACATGCCACACTGTCATTACAGCTACAAAATTTAATAGGAGAACAAAACATGCCACACTGTCAACACAGCTACAACATTTAATAGGAAAACAAAACATAGCACCCTGTCAACACAGCTACAAAATTTAATAGGAAAACAAAACATGCCACAATGTCAATACAGCTACAAAATTTAATAGGAAAACAAAACATGCCACACTGTCAACACAGCTACAAAATTTAATAGGAAAACAAAACATGCCACACTGTCAACACAGCTACAAAATTTAATAGGAAAACAAAACATGCCACACTGTCAACACAGCTACAAAATTTAATAGGAAAACAAAACATGCCACACTGTCAACACAGCTATAAAAGTTAATAGGAAAACAAAACATGCCACACTGTCAACACAGCTACAACATTTAATAGGAAAACAAAACATAGCACACTGTCAACACAGCTACAAAATTTAATAGGAAAACAAAACATACCACGCTGTCAACACAGCTACAAAATTTAATAGGAAAACAAAACATGCCACACTGTCAATACAGCTACAAAATTTAATAGGAAATCAAAACGTATCACACTGTCAACACTGCTACAAAATTTAATAGGAAATCAAAACATACCACATTGTCAACACAGCTACACAATTTAATAGGAAAACAAAATATACCACATTGTCAACACAGCTACACAATTTAATAGGAAAACAAAACATACCACACTGTCGACACAGCTACAAAATTTAATTGGAAAACAAAACATACCACACTGTCAACAGAACTACAAAATCTAATAGGAAAACAAAACATAAATTAAGGTAATAACAAAATTACCGAACTCCGAACAATCTTACAAAGGGAAAGTCAAAACTCATAATTATATAAACAGACAAAATCAATCAACAACCGGAAAACTGTGAAAACCGTAATGACCCTGACTTGGTACAGGCATTTCTAAAGAAATGGTGGGTTGAATCAGATTTTAAGGCGCCAAACCTCCCGCTCTCATTACATGCCACACTGTCAACACAGCTACAAAATTTAATAGGAAAACAAAACATGCCACACTGTCAACACAGCTACAATAGTTAATAGGAAAACAAAACATACCACACTGTCAACACAGCTACAAAATTTAATAGGAACACACTGTCAACACAGCTACACAATTTAATAGGTAAACAAAACATACCACACTGTCAACACAGCACAAAATTTAATAGGAAAACAAAACATACCACACTGTCAACACAGCTACACAATTTGATAGGAAAACAAAACATGCCACACAGTCAACACAGCTACAAAATTTAATAGGAAAACAAAACATACCACACTGTCGACACAGCTACACAATTTGATAGGAAAACAAAACATACCACACTGTCAACACAGCTACAAAATTTAATAGGAAAACAAAACATGCCACACTGTCAACACAGCTACAAAAGTTAATAGGAAAACAAAACATGCCACACTGTCAATACAGCTACAAAATTTAATAGGAAAACAAAACATACCACACTGTCAATACAGCTACAAAATTTAATAGGAAAACAAAACATGCCACACTGTCAACACAGCTACAAAATTTAATAGGAAAACGAAACATGCCACACTGTCAATACAGCTACAAAATTTAATAGGAAAACAAAACATGCCACACTGTCAACACAGCTACAAAATTTAATAGGAAAACAAAACATGCCACACTGTCAATACAGCTACACAATTTAATAGGAAAACAAAACATGCCACACTGTCAACACAGCTACAAATTGTAATAGGAAAACAAAACATATCACACTGTCAACACAGCTACACAATTTAATAGGAAAACAAAACATGCCACACTGTTAATACAGCTACAAAATTTAATAGGAAAACAAAACTTGCCACACTATCAATACAGCTACAAAATTTAATAGGAAAACAAAACATGCCACACTGTCAACACAGCTACAAAAGTTAATAGGAAAACAAAACATAGCACCTGTCAACACAGCTACAAAAGTTAATAGGAAAATAAAACATACCACACTGTCAACACAGCTACAAAATGTAATAGGAAAACACTGTCAACACAGCTACACAATTTAATAGGTAAACAAAACATACCACACTGTCAACACAGCTACAAAATTTAATAGGAAAACAAAACATACCACACTATCAACACAGCTACAAAATTTAATAGGAAAACAAAACATACCACACTATCAACACAGCTACAAAATTTAATAGGAAAACAAAACATGCCACACTGTCAACACAGCTACAAAATTTAATAGGTAAACAAAACATACTACTGTAAACACAGCTACAATATCTAATAGGAAAACAAAACATACCACACTGTCAACACAGCTACAAAATTTAATAGGAAAACAAAACATACCACACTGTCAACACAGCTACAAAATTTAATAGGAAAACAAAACATACCCCTGTCAACACAACTACAAAATTTAATAGGCAAACAAAAGATACCACTGTCAACACAGCTACAAAATTTAATAGGAAAACAAAACATACCACACTGTCAACACATCCACAAAATTTAATAGGAAAACAAAACATACCACACTGTCAACACAGCTACAAAATTTAATAGGAAAACAAAACATACCACACTGTCAACACAGCTACAAAATTTAATAGGAAAACAAAACATACCACACTGTCAACACAGCTACACAATTTAATAGGAAAACAAAACATACCACACTGTCAACACAGCTACACAATTTAATAGGAAAACAAAACATACCACACTGTCAATACAGCTACAAAATTTAATAGGAAAACAAAACATATCACACTGTCAACACAACTACAAAATTTAATAAGAAAACAAAACATGCCACACTGTCAATACGGCTACAAAATTTAATAGGAAAACAAAACATGCCACACTGTCAACACAGCTACAAAATTTAATAGGAAAACAAAACATGCCACACTGTCAATACAGCTACACAATTTAATAAGAAAACAAAACATGCCACACTGTCAACACAGCTACAAAATTTAATAGGAAAACAAAACATATCACACTGTCAACACAGCTACACAATTTAATAGGAAAACAAAACATGCCACACTGTCAATACAGCTACAAAATTTAATAGGAAAACAAAACATGCCACACTGTCATTACAGCTACAAAATTTAATAGGAGAACAAAACATGCCACACTGTCAACACAGCTACAACATTTAATAGGAAAACAAAACATAGCACCCTGTCAACACAGCTACAAAATTTAATAGGAAATCAAAACATGCCACAATGTCAATACAGCTACAAAATTTAATAGGAAAACAAAACATGCCACACTGTCAACACAGCTACAAAATTTAATAGGAAAACAAAACATGCCACACTGTCAACACTGCTACAAAATTTAATAGGAAAACAAAACATGCCACACTGTCAACACAGCTACAAAATTTAATAGGAAAACAAAACATGCCACACTGTCAACACAGCTATAAAAGTTAATAGGAAAACAAAACATGCCACACTGTCAACACAGCTACAACATTTAATAGGAAAACAAAACATAGCACACTGTCAACACAGCTACAAAATTTAATAGGAAAACAAAACATGCCACACTGTCGTAACAGCTACAAAATTTAATTGGAAAACAAAACATACCACGCTGTCAACACAGCTACAAAATTTAATAGGAAATCAAAACGTATAACACTGTCAACACTGCTACAAAATTTAATAGGAAATCAAAACATACCACATTGTCAACACAGCTACACAATTTAATAGGAAAACAAAATATACCACATTGTCAACACAGCTACACAAATTAATAGGAAAACAAACCATACCACACTGTCGACACAGCTACAAAATTTAATTGGAAAACAAAACATACCACACTGTCAACAGAGCTACAAAATCTAATAGGAAAACAAAACATGCCACACTGTCAACACAGCTACAAAATTTAATAGGAAAACAAAACATGCCCCACTGTCAACACAGCTACAATAGTTAATAGGAAAACAAAACATACCACACTGTCAACACAGCTACAAAATTTAATAGGAAAACTAAACATACCACAATGTCAACACAGCTACAAATTTAATAGGAAAACAAAACATACCACACTGTCAACACAGCTACACAATTTAATAGGAAAACAAAACATACCACACTGTCAATACAGCTACAAAATTTAATAGGAAAACAAAACATATCACACTGTCAACACAACTACAAAATTTAATAAGAAAACAAAACATGCCACACTGTCAATACGGCTACAAAATTTAATAGGAAAACAAAACATGCCACACTGTCAACACAGCTACAAAATTTAATAGGAAAACAAAACATGCCACACTGTCAATACAGCTACACAATTTAATAAGAAAACAAAACATGCCACACTGTCAACACAGCTACAAAATTTAATAGGAAAACAAAACATATCACACTGTCAACACAGCTACACAATTTAATAGGAAAACAAAACATGCCACACTGTCAATACAGCTACAAAATTTAATAGGAAAACAAAACATGCCACACTGTCATTACAGCTACAAAATTTAATAGGAGAACAAAACATGCCACACTGTCAACACAGCTACAACATTTAATAGGAAAACAAAACATAGCACCCTGTCAACACAGCTACAAAATTTAATAGGAAAACAAAACATGCCACAATGTCAATACAGCTACAAAATTTAATAGGAAAACAAAACATGCCACACTGTCAACACAGCTACAAAATTTAATAGGAAAACAAAACATGCCACACTGTCAACACAGCTACAAAATTTAATAGGAAAACAAAACATGCCACACTGTCAACACAGCTACAAAATTTAATAGGAAAACAAAACATGCCACACTGTCAACACAGCTATAAAAGTTAATAGGAAAACAAAACATGCCACACTGTCAACACAGCTACAACATTTAATAGGAAAACAAAACATAGCACACTGTCAACACAGCTACAAAATTTAATAGGAAAACAAAACATACCACGCTGTCAACACAGCTACAAAATTTAATAGGAAAACAAAACATGCCACACTGTCAATACAGCTACAAAATTTAATAGGAAATCAAAACGTATCACACTGTCAACACTGCTACAAAATTTAATAGGAAATCAAAACATACCACATTGTCAACACAGCTACACAATTTAATAGGAAAACAAAATATACCACATTGTCAACACAGCTACACAATTTAATAGGAAAACAAAACATACCACACTGTCGACACAGCTACAAAATTTAATTGGAAAACAAAACATACCACACTGTCAACAGAACTACAAAATCTAATAGGAAAACAAAACATAAATTAAGGTAATAACAAAATTACCGAACTCCGAACAATCTTACAAAGGGAAAGTCAAAACTCATAATTATATAAACAGACAAAATCAATCAACAACCGGAAAACTGTGAAAACCGTAATGACCCTGACTTGGTACAGGCATTTCTAAAGAAATGGTGGGTTGAATCAGATTTTAAGGCGCCAAACCTCCCGCTCTCATTACATGCCACACTGTCAACACAGCTACAAAATTTAATAGGAAAACAAAACATGCCACACTGTCAACACAGCTACAATAGTTAATAGGAAAACAAAACATACCACACTGTCAACACAGCTACAAAATTTAATAGGAACACACTGTCAACACAGCTACACAATTTAATAGGTAAACAAAACATACCACACTGTCAACACAGCACAAAATTTAATAGGAAAACAAAACATACCACACTGTCAACACAGCTACACAATTTGATAGGAAAACAAAACATGCCACACAGTCAACACAGCTACAAAATTTAATAGGAAAACAAAACATACCACACTGTCGACACAGCTACACAATTTGATAGGAAAACAAAACATACCACACTGTCAACACAGCTACAAAATTTAATAGGAAAACAAAACATGCCACACTGTCAACACAGCTACAAAAGTTAATAGGAAAACAAAACATGCCACACTGTCAATACAGCTACAAAATTTAATAGGAAAACAAAACATACCACACTGTCAATACAGCTACAAAATTTAATAGGAAAACAAAACATGCCACACTGTCAACACAGCTACAAAATTTAATAGGAAAACGAAACATGCCACACTGTCAATACAGCTACAAAATTTAATAGGAAAACAAAACATGCCACACTGTCAACACAGCTACAAAATTTAATAGGAAAACAAAACATGCCACACTGTCAATACAGCTACACAATTTAATAGGAAAACAAAACATGCCACACTGTCAACACAGCTACAAATTGTAATAGGAAAACAAAACATATCACACTGTCAACACAGCTACACAATTTAATAGGAAAACAAAACATGCCACACTGTTAATACAGCTACAAAATTTAATAGGAAAACAAAACTTGCCACACTATCAATACAGCTACAAAATTTAATAGGAAAACAAAACATGCCACACTGTCAACACAGCTACAAAAGTTAATAGGAAAACAAAACATAGCACCTGTCAACACAGCTACAAAAGTTAATAGGAAAATAAAACATACCACACTGTCAACACAGCTACAAAATGTAATAGGAAAACACTGTCAACACAGCTACACAATTTAATAGGTAAACAAAACATACCACACTGTCAACACAGCTACAAAATTTAATAGGAAAACAAAACATACCACACTATCAACACAGCTACAAAATTTAATAGGAAAACAAAACATACCACACTATCAACACAGCTACAAAATTTAATAGGAAAACAAAACATGCCACACTGTCAACACAGCTACAAAATTTAATAGGTAAACAAAACATACTACTGTAAACACAGCTACAATATCTAATAGGAAAACAAAACATACCACACTGTCAACACAGCTACAAAATTTAATAGGAAAACAAAACATACCACACTGTCAACACAGCTACAAAATTTAATAGGAAAACAAAACATACCCCTGTCAACACAACTACAAAATTTAATAGGCAAACAAAAGATACCACTGTCAACACAGCTACAAAATTTAATAGGAAAACAAAACATACCACACTGTCAACACATCCACAAAATTTAATAGGAAAACAAAACATACCACACTGTCAACACAGCTACAAAATTTAATAGGAAAACAAAACATACCACACTGTCAACACAGCTACAAAATTTAATAGGAAAACAAAACATACCACACTGTCAACACAGCTACAAAATTTAATAGGAAAACAAAACATACCACACTGTCAATACAGCTACAAAATTTAATAGGAAAACTAAACATACCACACTGTCAACACAGCTACAAAATTTAATAGGAAAACAAAACATACCACACTGTCAACACAGCTACACAATTTAATAGGAAAACAAAACATACCACACTGTCAATACAGCTACAAAATTTAATAGGAAAACAAAACATATCACACTGTCAACACAACTACAAAATTTAATAAGAAAACAAAACATGCCACACTGTCAATACGGCTACAAAATTTAATAGGAAAACAAAACATGCCACACTGTCAACACAGCTACAAAATTTAATAGGAAAACAAAACATGCCACACTGTCAATACAGCTACACAATTTAATAAGAAAACAAAACATGCCACACTGTCAACACAGCTACAAAATTTAATAGGAAAACAAAACATATCACACTGTCAACACAGCTACACAATTTAATAGGAAAACAAAACATGCCACACTGTCAATACAGCTACAAAATTTAATAGGAAAACAAAACATGCCACACTGTCATTACAGCTACAAAATTTAATAGGAGAACAAAACATGCCACACTGTCAACACAGCTACAACATTTAATAGGAAAACAAAACATAGCACCCTGTCAACACAGCTACAAAATTTAATAGGAAATCAAAACATGCCACAATGTCAATACAGCTACAAAATTTAATAGGAAAACAAAACATGCCACACTGTCAACACAGCTACAAAATTTAATAGGAAAACAAAACATGCCACACTGTCAACACTGCTACAAAATTTAATAGGAAAACAAAACATGCCACACTGTCAACACAGCTACAAAATTTAATAGGAAAACAAAACATGCCACACTGTCAACACAGCTATAAAAGTTAATAGGAAAACAAAACATGCCACACTGTCAACACAGCTACAACATTTAATAGGAAAACAAAACATAGCACACTGTCAACACAGCTACAAAATTTAATAGGAAAACAAAACATGCCACACTGTCGTAACAGCTACAAAATTTAATTGGAAAACAAAACATACCACGCTGTCAACACAGCTACAAAATTTAATAGGAAATCAAAACGTATAACACTGTCAACACTGCTACAAAATTTAATAGGAAATCAAAACATACCACATTGTCAACACAGCTACACAATTTAATAGGAAAACAAAATATACCACATTGTCAACACAGCTACACAAATTAATAGGAAAACAAACCATACCACACTGTCGACACAGCTACAAAATTTAATTGGAAAACAAAACATACCACACTGTCAACAGAGCTACAAAATCTAATAGGAAAACAAAACATGCCACACTGTCAACACAGCTACAAAATTTAATAGGAAAACAAAACATGCCCCACTGTCAACACAGCTACAATAGTTAATAGGAAAACAAAACATACCACACTGTCAACACAGCTACAAAATTTAATAGGAACACACTGTCAACACAGCTACACAATTTAATAGGTAAACAAAACATACCACACTGTCAACACAGCACAAAATTTAATAGGAAAACAAAACATACCACACTGTCAACACAGCTACACAATTTGATAGGAAAACAAAACATGCCACACAGTCAACACAGCTACAAAATTTAATAGGAAAACAAAACATACCACACTGTCGACACAGCTACACAATTTGATAGGAAAACAAAACATACCACACTGTCAACACAGCTACAAAATTTAATAGGAAAACAAAACATGCCACACTGTCAACACAGCTACAAAAGTTAATAGGAAAACAAAACATGCCACACTGTCAATACAGCTACAAAACGTAATAGGAAAACAAAACATACCACACTGTCAACACAGCTACAAAATTTAATAGAAAAACAAAACATACCACACTGTCAACACAACCACAAAATGTAATAGGAAAACAAAACATACCACACTGTCAACACAGCTACAAAATGTAATAGGAAAACAAAACATACCACACTGTCAACACAACTACAAAATTTAATAAGAAAACAAAACATGCCACACTGTCAATACGGCTACAAAATTTGATAGGAAAACAAAACATGCCACACTGTCAACACAGCTACAAAATTTAATAGGAAAACAAAACATGCCACACTGTCAATACAGCTACAAAATTTATTAGGAAAACAAAACATGCCACACTGTCAATACAGCTACAAAATTTAATAGGAAAACAAAAGATGCCACACTGTCAACACAGCTACAAAATTTAATAGGAAAACAAAACATATCACACTGTCAACACAGCTACACAATTTAATAGGAAAACAAAACATGCCACACTGTCAATACAGCTACAAAATTTAATAGGAAAACAAAACATGCCACACTGTCATTACAGCTACAAAATTTAATAGGAGAAAAAAACATGCCACACTGTCAACACAGCTACAACATTTAATAGGAAAACAAAACATAGCACCCTGTCAACACAGCTACAAAATTTAATAGGAAAACAAAACATGCCACAATGTCAATACAGCTACAAAATTTAATAGGAAAACAAAACATGCCACACTGTCAACACAGCTACAAAATTTAATAGGAAAACAAAACATGCCACACTGTCAACACAGCTACAAAATTTAATAGGAAAACAAAACATGCCACACTGTCATTACAGCTACAAAATTTAATAGGAGAAAAAAACATGCCACACTGTCAACACAGCTACAACATTTAATAGGAAAACAAAACATAGCACCCTGTCAACACAGCTACAAAATTTAATAGGAAAACAAAACATGCCACAATGTCAATACAGCTACAAAATTTAATAGGAAAACAAAACATGCCACACTGTCAACACAGCTACAAAATTTAATAGGAAAACAAAACATGCCACACTGTCAACACAGCTACAAAATTTAATAGGAAAACAAAACATGGCACACTGTCAACACAGCTATAAAAGTTAATAGGAAAACAAAACATGCCACACTGTCAACACAGCTACAACATTTAATAGGAAAACAAAACATAGCACACTGTCAACACAGCTACAAAATTTAATAGGAAAACAAAACATGCCACACTGTCGACACAGCTACAAAATTTAATTGGAAAACAAAACATACCACGCTGTCAACACAGCTACAAAATTTAATAGGAAATCAAAACGTATAACACTGTCAACACTTCTAAAAAATTTAATAGGAAATCAAAACATACCACATTGTCAACACAGCTACACAATTTAATAGGAAAACAAAATATACCACATTGTCAACACAGCTACACAATTTAATAGGAAAACAAAACATACCACACTGTCGACACAGCTACAAAATTTAATTGGAAAACAAAACATACCACACTGTCAACAGAGCTACAAAATCTAATAGGAAAACAAAACATGCCACACTGTCAACACAGCTACAAAATTTAATAGGAAAACAAAACATGCCCCACTGTCAACACAGCTACAATAGTTAATAGGAAAACAAAACATACCACACTGTCAACACAGCTACAAAATTTAATAGGAACACACTGTCAACACAGCTACACAATTTAATAGGTAAACAAAACATACCACACTGTCAACACAGCACAAAATTTAATAGGAAAACAAAACATACCACACTGTCAACACAGCTACACAATTTGATAGGAAAACAAAACATGCCACACAGTCAACACAGCTACAAAATTTAATAGGAAAACAAAACATACCACACTGTCGACACAGCTACACAATTTGATAGGAAAACAAAACATACCACACTGTCAACACAGCTACAAAATTTAATAGGAAAACAAAACATGCCACACTGTCAACACAGCTACAAAAGTTAATAGGAAAACAAAACATGCCACACTGTCAATACAGCTACAAAACGTAATAGGAAAACAAAACATACCACACTGTCAACACAGCTACAAAATTTAATAGAAAAACAAAACATACCACACTGTCAACACAACCACAAAATTTAATAGGAAAACAAAACATACCACACTGTCAACACAGCTACAAAATGTAATAGGAAAACAAAACATACCACACTGTCAACACAACTACAAAATTTAATAAGAAAACAAAACATGCCACACTGTCAATACGGCTACAAAATTTGATAGGAAAACAAAACATGCCACACTGTCAACACAGCTACAAAATTTAATAGGAAAACAAAACATGCCACACTGTCAATACAGCTACAAAATTTATTAGGAAAACAAAACATGCCACACTGTCAACACAGTTACAAAATTTAATAGGAAAACAAAACATATCACACTGTCAACACAGCTACAAAATTTAATAGGAAAACAAAACATGCCACACTGTCAATACAGCTACAAAATTTAATAGGAAAACAAAACATGCCACACTGTCAATACAGCTACACAATTTAATAGGAAAACAAAACATGCCACACTGTCAACACAGCTACAAAATTTAATAGGAAAACAAAACATATCACACTGTCAACACAGCTACAAAATTTAATAGGAAAACAAAACATGCCACACTGTCAATACAGCTACAAAATTTAATAGGAAAACAAAACATGCCACACTGTCAACACAGCTACAAAATTTAATAGGAAAACAAAACATAGCACACTGTCAACACAGCTACAAAATTTAATAAGAAAACAAAACATGCCACACTGTCAATACAGCTACAAAATTTAATAGGAAAACAAAACATACCACACTGTCAATACAGCTACACAATTTAATAGGAAAACAAAACATGCCACACTGTCAATACAGCTACAAAATTTAATAGGAAAACAAAACATGCCACACTGTCAACACAGCTACAAAATTTAATAGGAAAACAAAACATAGCACACTGTCAACACAGCTACAAAATTTAATAGGAAAACAAAACATGCCACACTGTCAACACAGCTACAAAATTTAATAGTAAAACAAAACATGCCACACTGTCAATACAGCTACAAAATTTAATAGGAAAACAAAACATGCCACACTGTCAACACAGCTACAAAATTTAATAGGAAAACAAAACATGCCACACTGTCAACACTGCTACAAAATGTAATAGGAAAACAAAACATGCCACACTGTCAACACAGCTACAAAATTTAATAGGAAAACAAAACATGCCACACTGTCAACACAGCTATAAAAGTTAATAGGAAAACAAAACATGCCACACTGTCAACACAGCTACAACATTTAATAGGAAAACAAAACATAGCACACTGTCAACACAGCTACAAAATTTAATAGGAAAACAAAACATGCCACACTGTCGACACAGCTACAAAATTTTATTGGAAAACAAAACATACCACGCTGTCAACACAGCTACAAAATTTAATAGGAAATCAAAACGTATAACACTGTCAACACTGCTAAAAAATTTAATAGGAAATCAAAACATACCACATTGTCAACACAGCTACACAATTTAATAGGAAAACAAAATATACCACATTGTCAACACAGCTACACAATTTAATAGGAAAACAAAACATACCACACTGTCGACACAGCTACAAAATTTAATTGGAAAACAAAACATACCACACTGTCAACAGAGCTACAAAATCTAATAGGAAAACAAAACATGCCACACTGTCAACACAGCTACAAAATTTAATAGGAAAACAAAACATGCCCCACTGTCAACACAGCTACAATAGTTAATAGGAAAACAAAACATACCACACTGTCAACACAGCTACACAATTTAATAGGAACACACTGTCAACACAGCTACACAATTTAATAGGTAAACAAAACATACCACACTGTCAACACAGCACAAAATTTAATAGGAAAACAAAACATACCACACTGTCAACACAGCTACACAATTTGATAGGAAAACAAAACATGCCACACAGTCAACACAGCTACAAAATTTAATAGGAAAACAAAACATACCACACTGTCGACACAGCTACACAATTTGATAGGAAAACAAAACATACCACACTGTCAACACAGCTACAAAATTTAATAGGAAAACAAAACATGCCACACTGTCAACACAGCTACAAAAGTTAATAGGAAAACAAAACATGCCACACTGTCAATACAGCTACAAAACGTAATAGGAAAACAAAACATACCACACTGTCAACACAGCTACAAAATTTAATAGAAAAACAAAACATACCACACTGTCAACACAACCACAAAATTTAATAGGAAAACAAAACATACCACACTGTCAACACAGCTACAAAATGTAATAGGAAAACAAAACATACCACACTGTCAACACAACTACAAAATTTAATAAGAAAACAAAACATGCCACACTGTCAATACGGCTACAAAATTTGATAGGAAAACAAAACATGCCACACTGTCAACACAGCTACAAAATTTAATAGGAAAACAAAACATGCCACACTGTCAATACAGCTACAAAATTTATTAGGAAAACAAAACATGCCACACTGTCAACACAGTTACAAAATTTAATAGGAAAACAAAACATATCACACTGTCAACACAGCTACAAAATTTAATAGGAAAACAAAACATGCCACACTGTCAATACAGCTACAAACTTTAATAGGAAAACAAAACATGCCACACTGTCAACACAGCTACACAATTTAATAGGAAAACAAAACATGCCACACTGTCAACACAGCTACAAAATTTAATAGGAAAACAAAACATATCACACTGTCAACACAGCTACAAAATTTAATAGGAAAACAAAACATGCCACACTGTCAATACAGCTACAAAATTTAATAGGAAAACAAAACATGCCACACTGTAAACACAGCTACAAAATTTAATAGGAAAACAAAACATAGCACACTGTCAACACAGCTACAAAATTTAATAAGAAAACAAAACATGCCACACTGTCAATACAGCTACAAAATTTAATAGGAAAACAAAACATACCACACTGTCAATACAGCTACAAAATTTAATAGGAAAACAAAACATGCCACACTGTCAATACAGCTACAAAATTTAATAGGAAAACAAAACATGCCACACTGTCAACACAGCTACAAAATTTAATAGGAAAACAAAACATAGCACACTGTCAACACAGCTACAAAATTTAATAGGAAAACAAAACATGCCACACTGTCAACACAGCTACAAAATTTAATAGTAAAACAAAACATGCCACACTGTCAATACAGCTACAAAATTTAATAGGAAAACAAAACATGCCACACTGTCAACACAGCTACAAAATTTAATAGGAAAACAAAACATAGCACACTGTCAACACAGCTACAAAATTTAATAGGAAAACAAAACATGCCACACTGTCAACACAGCTACAAAATTTAATAGTAAAACAAAACATGCCACACTGTCAACACAGCTACAAAAGTTAATAGGAAAACAAAACATGCCACACTGTCAACACAGCTACAAAATTTAATAGGAAAACAAAACATGCCACACTGTCAATACAGCTACAAAATTTATTAGGAAAACAAAACATGCCACACTGTCAACACAGCTACAAAATTTAATAGGAAAACAAAACATGCCACACTGTCAATACGGCTACAAAATTTAATAGGAAAACAAAACATGCCACACTGTCAACACAGCTACAAATTTTAATAGGAAAACAAAACATATCACACTGTCAGCACAGCTACACAATTTAATAGGAAAACAAAACATGCCACACTGTCAACACAGCTACAAAATTTAATAGGAAAACAAAACATACCACACTGTCAACACAGCTACACAATTTCATAGGAAAACAAAACATGCCACACTGTCAACACAACCATAAAATTTAATAGGTAAACAAAACATACCACTGTCAACACAGCTACAAAATTTAATAGGAAAACAAAACATACCACTGTCAACACAACCACAAAATGTAATAGGTAAACAAAACATACTACTGTCAACACAGCTACAAAATTTAATAGGAAAACAAAACATACCACACTGTCAACACAGCTACAAAATTTAATAGGAAAACAAAACATACCACACTGTCAACACAGCTACAAAATTTAATAGGAAAACAAAACATACCCCTGTCAACACAACTACAAAATTTAATAGGCAAACAAAAGATACCACTGTCAACACAGCTAAACAATTTAATAGGAAAACAAAACATACCACACTGTCAACACATCCACAAAATTTAATAGGAAAACAAAACATACCACACTGTCAACACAGCTACAAAATTTAATAGGAAAACAAAACATACCACACTGTCAACACAGCTACAAAATTTAATAGGAAAACAAAACATACCACACTGTCAATACAGCTACAAAATTTAATAGGAAAACAAAACATACCACACTGTCAATACGGCTACAAAATTTAATAGGAAAACAAAACATATCACACTGTCAACACAGCTACACAATTTAATAGGAAAACAAAACATACCACGCTGTCAACACAGCTACAAAATTTAATAGGAAAACAAAACATTCCACACTGTCAACACTGCTACAAAATTTAATAGGAAATCAAAACATACCACACAGTCAACACAGCTACACAATTTAATAGGAAAACAAAATATACCACATTGTCAACACAGCTACACAATTTAATAGGAAAACAAAACATACCACACTGTCGACACAGCTACAAAATTTAATTGGAAAACAAAACATACCACACTGTCAACACAGCTACAAAATCTAATAGGAAAACAAAACATGCCACACTGTCAACACAGCTACAAAAGTTAATAGGAAAACAAAACATACCACACTGTCAACACAGCTACAAAATTTAATAGGAACACACTGTCAACACAGCTACACAATTTAATAGGTAAACAAAACATACCCCACTGTCAACACAGCACACAATTTAATAGGAAAACAAAACATACCACACTGTCAACACAGCTACACAATTTGATAGGAAAACAAAACATGCCACACAGTCAACACAGCTACAAAATTTAATAGGAAAACAAAACATACCACACTGTCGACACAGCTACACAATTTGATAGGAAAACAAAACATACCACACTGTCAACACAGCTACAATATTTAATAGGAAAACAAAACATGCCACACTGTCAACACAGCTACAAAAGTTAATAGGAAAACAAAACATGCCACACTGTCAATACAGCTACAAAATTTAATAGGAAAACAAAACATACCACACTGTCAATACAGCTACAAAATTTAATAGGAAAACAAAACATGCCACACTGTCAACACAGCTACAAAATTTAATAGGAAAACGAAACATGCCACACTGTCAATACAGCTACAAAATTTAATAGAAAAACAAAACATGCCACACTCTCAACACAGCTACACAATTTAATAGAAAACAAAACATGCCACACTGTCAATACAGCTACAAAATTTAATAGGAAAACAAAACATGCCACACTTTCAACACAGCTACAAAATTTAATAGGAAAACAAAACATACCACACTGTCAACACAGCTACAAAATTTAATAGGAAAATAAAACATACCACATTGTCAACACAGCTACAAAATTTAATAGGAAAACAAAACATACCACACTGTCGACACAGCTACAAAATTTAATAGGAAAACAAAACATACCACACTGTCAACGCAGCTACAAAATGTAATAGGAAAACAAAACATACCACACTGTCAACACAACTACAAAATTTAATAAGAAAACAAAACATGCCACATTGTCAATACGGCTACAAAATTTGATAGGAAAACAAAACATGCCACACTGTCAACACAGCTACAAAATTTAATAGGAAAACAAAACATGCCACACTGTCAATACAGCTACAAAATTTAATAGGAAAACAAAACATGCCACACTGTCAACACAGCTACAAAATTTAATAGGAAAACAAAACATATCACACTGTCAACACAGCTACACAATTTAATAGGAATACAAAACATGCCACACTGTCAACACAGCTACAAAATTTAATAGGAAAACAAAACATGCCACACTGTCAATACAGCTACAAAATTTAATAGGAAAACAAAACATGCCACACTGTCAACACAGCTACAAAATTTAATAGGAAAACAAAACATAGCACCCAGTCAATACAGCTACAAAATTTAATAGGAAAACAAAACATGCCATACTGTCAACACAGCTACAAAATTTAATAGTAAAACGAAACATGCCACATTGTCAACACAGCTACAAAAGTTAATAGGAAAACAAAACATGCCACACTGTCAATACAGCTACAAAATTTATTAGGAAAACAAAACATGCCACACTGTCAACACAGCTACAAAATTTATTAGGAAAACAAAACATGCCACACTGTCAACACAGCTACAAAACTTAATAGGAAAACAAAAGATACCACTGTCAACACAGCTAAACAATTTAATAGGAAAACAAAACATACCACACTGTCAACACATCCACAAAATTTAATAGGAAAACAAAACATACCACACTGTCAACACAGCTACAAAATTTAATAGGAAAACAAAACATACCACACTGTCAACACAGCTACAAAATTTAATAGGAAAACAAAACATACCACACTGTCAATACAGCTACAAAATTTAATAGGAAAACAAAACATACCACACTGTCAATACGGCTACAAAATTTAATAGGAAAACAAAACATATCACACTGTCAACACAACTACAAAATTTGATAAGAAAACAAAACATGCCACACTGTCAATACGGCTACAAAATTTAATAGGAAAACAAAACATGCCACACTGTCAACACAGCTACAAATTTAATAGGAAAACAAAACATGCCACACTGTCAATACAGCTACACAATTTAATAAGAAAACAAAACATGCCACACTGTCAACACAGCTACAAAATTTAATAGGAAAACAAAACATATCACACTGTCAACACAGCTACACAATTTAATAGGAAAACAAAACATACCACGCTGTCAACACAGCTACAAAATTTAATAGGAAAACAAAACATACCACACTGTCAACACTGCTACAAAATTTAATAGGAAATCAAAACATACCACACAGTCAACACAGCTACACAATTTAATAGGAAAACAAAATATACCACATTGTCAACACAGCTACACAATTTAATAGGAAAACAAAACATACCACACTGTCGACACAGCTACAAAATTTAATTGGAAAACAAAACATACCACACTGTCAACACAGCTACAAAATCTAATAGGAAAACAAAACATGCCACACTGTCAACACAGCTACAACATTTAATAGGAAAACAAAACATGCCACACTGTCAACACAGCTACAAAAGTTAATAGGAAAACAAAACATACCACACTGTCAACACAGCTACAAAATTTAATAGGAACACACTGTCAACACAGCTACACAATTTAATAGGTAAACAAAACATACCCCACTTTCAACACAGCACACAATTTAATAGGAAAACAAAACATACCACACTGTCAACACAGCTACACAATTTGATAGGAAAACAAAACATGCCACACAGTCAACACAGCTACAAAATTTAATAGGAAAACAAAACATACCACACTGTCGACACAGCTACACAATTTGATAGGAAAACAAAACATACCACACTGTCAACACAGCTACAAAATTTAATAGGAAAACAAAACATGCCACACTGTCAACACAGCTACAAAAGTTAATAGGAAAACAAAACATGCCACACTGTCAATACAGCTACAAAATTTAATGGGAAAACAAAACATACCACACTGTCAATACAGCTACAAAATTTAATAGGAAAACAAAACATGCCACACTGTCAACACAGCTACAAAATTTAATAGGAAAACGAAACATGCCACACTGTCAATACAGCTACAAAATTTAATAGAAAAACAAAACATGCCACACTCTCAACACAGCTACACAATTTAATAGAAAACAAAACATGCCACACTGTCAATACAGCTACAAAATTTAATAGGAAAACAAAACATGCCACACTTTCAACACAGCTACAAAATTTAATAGGAAAATAAAACATACCACACTGTCGACACAGCTACAAAATTTAATAGGAAAACAAAACATACCACACTGTCAACACAGCTACAAAATGTAATAGGAAAACAAAACATACCACACTGTCAACACAACTACAAAATTTAATAAGAAAACAAAACATGCCACATTGTCAATACGGCTACAAAATTTGATAGGAAAACAAAACATGCCACACTGTCAACACAGCTACAAAATTTAATAGGAAAACAAAACATGCCACACTGTCAATACAGCTACAAAATTTAATAGGAAAACAAAACATGCCACACTGTCAACACAGCTACAAAATTTAATAGGAAAACAAAACATATCACACTGTCAACACAGCTACACAATTTAATAGGAATACAAAACATGCCACACTGTCAACACAGCTACAAAATTTAATAGGAAAACAAAACATGCCACACTGTCAATACAGCTACAAAATTTAATAGGAAAACAAAACATGCCACACTGTCAACACAGCTACAAAATTTAATAGGAAAACAAAACATAGCACCCAGTCAATACAGCTACAAAATTTAATAGGAAAACAAAACATGCCATACTGTCAACACAGCTACAAAATTTAATAGTAAAACGAAACATGCCACATTGTCAACACAGCTACAAAAGTTAATAGGAAAACAAAACATGCCACACTGTCAATACAGCTACAAAATTTATTAGGAAAACAAAACATGCCACACTGTCAACACAGCTACAAAATTTATTAGGAAAACAAAACATGCCACACTGTCAACACAGCTACAAAATTTAATAGGAAAACAAAACATGCGACACTGTCAACACAGCTACAAATTTTAATAGGAAAACAAAACATAGCACCTGTCAACACAGCTACAAAATTTAATAGGAAAACAAAACATGCCACACTGTCAACACAGCTACAAAGTTTAATAGTAAAACGAAACATGCCACACTGTCAACACAGCTACAAAAGTTAATAGGAAAACAAAACATGCCACACTGTCAATACAGCTACAAAATTTAATAGGAAAACAAAACATACCACACTGTCAATACAGCTACAAAATTTAATAGGAAAACAAAACATGCCACACTGTCAACACAGCTACAAAATTTAATAGGAAAACGAAACATGCCACACTGTCAATACAGCTACAAAATTTAATAGGAAAACAAAACATGCCACACTCTCAACACAGCTACACAATTTAATAGGAAAACAAAACATGCCACACTGTCAATACAGCTACAAAATTTAATAGGAAAACAAAACATGCCACACTTTCAACACAGCTACAAAAGTTAATAGGAAAACAAAACATACCACACTGTCAACACAGCTACTAAATTTAATAGGAAAACAAAACATGCCACACTGTCAATACAGCTACAAAATTTAATACGAAAACAAAACATGCCACACTGTCAATACAGCTACAAAATTTAATAGGAAAACAAAACATGCCACACTGTCAACACAGTTACAAAATTTAATAGGAAAACAAAACATGCCACACTGTCAACACAGCTACACAATTTAATAGGAAAACAAAACATACCACGCTGTCAACACAGCTACAAAATTTAATAGGAAAACAAAACATACCACACTGTCAACACAGCTACAAAATTTAATAGGAAAACAAAACATGCCACACTGTCAAAACAGCTACAAAATTTAATAGGAAAACAAAACATGCCACACTGTCAACACAGCTACAAAATTTAATAGGAAAACAAAACATAGCACCCAGTCAACACAGCTACAAAATTTAATAGGAAAACAAAACATGCCATACTGTCAACACAGCTACAAAAGTTAATAGGAAAACAAAACATGCCACACTGTCAATACAGCTACAAAATTTATTAGGAAAACAAAACATGCCACACTGTCAACACAGCTACAAAATTTAATAGGAAAACAAAACATACCACATTGTCAACACAGCTACAAAATTTAATAGGAAAACAAAACATGCAACACTGTCAATACGGCTACAAAATTTAATAGGAAAACAAAACATGCCACACTGTCAACACAGCTACAAATTTTAATAGGAAAACAAAACATATCACACTGTCAGCACAGCTACACAATTTAATAGGAAAACAAAACATGCCACATTGTCAACACAGCTACAAAATTTAATAGGAAAACAAACATGCAACACTGTCAATACGGCTACAAAATTTAATAGGAAAACAAAACATGCCACACTGTCAACACAGCTACAAATTTTAATAGGAAAACAAAACATATCACACTGTCAATACAGCTACAAAATGTAATAGGAAAACAAAACATGCCACACTGTCAACACAGCCACAAAATTTAATAGGAAAACAAAACATGTCACACTGTCAACACTGCTACAAAACGTAATAGGAAAACAAAACATACCACACTGTCAACACAGCTACAAAATTTAATAGGAAAATAAAACATACCACACTGTCGACACAGCTACAAAATTTAATAGGAAAACAAAACATACCACACCGTCGACACAGCTACAAAATTTAATAGGAAAACAAAACATACCACACTGTCAACACAACCACAAAATTTAATAGGAAAACAAAACATACCACACTGTCAACACAGCTACAAAATTTAATAGGAAAACAAAACATACCACACTGTCAACACAACTACAAAATTTAATAAGAAAACAAAACATGCCAAATTGTCAATACGGCTACAAAATTTGATAGGAAAACAAAACATGCCACACTGTCAACACAGCTACAAAATTTAATAGGAAAACAAAACATATCACACTGTCAACACAGCTACACAATTTAATAGGAAAACAAAACATGCCACACTGTCAACACAGCTACAAAATTTAATAGGAAAACAAAACATGCCACACTGTCAATACAGCTACACAATTTAATAGGAAAACAAAACATGCCACACTGTCAACACAGCTACAAAATGTAATAGGAAAACAAAACATATCACACTGTCAACACAGCTACACAATTTAATAGAAAACAAAATATGCCACACTGTCAACACAGCTACAAAATTTAATAGGAAAACAACACATGCCACACTGTCAATACAGCTACAAAATTTAATAGGAAAACAAAACATGCCACACTGTCAACACAGCTACAAAATTTAATAGGAAAACAAAACATAGCACCCTGTCAAAACAGCTACAAAATTTAATAGGAAAACAAAACATGCCACACTGTCAACACAGCTACAAAATTTAATAGTAAAACGAAACATGCCCCACTGTCAACAAAGCTACAAAAGTTAATAGAAAAACAAAACATGCCACACTGTCAACACAGCTACAAAATTTAATAGCAAAACAAAACATGCCACACTGTCAATACAGCTACAACATTTATTAGGAAAACAAAACATGCCACACTGTCAACACAGCTACACAATTTAATAGGAAAACAAAACATGCCACACTGTCAATACGGCTACAAATTTTAATAGGAAAACAAAACATATCACACTGTCAGCACAGCTACACAATTTAATAGGAAAACAAAACATGCCACACTGTTAATACAGCTACAAAATTTAATAGGAAAACAAAACATATCACACTGTCAACACAGCTACAAAATTTAATAGGAAAACACTGTCAACACAGCTACACAATTTAATAGGTAAACAAAAAAATACCACACTGTCAACACAGCTACAAAATTTAATAGGAAAACAAAACATACCACACTGTCAACACAGCTACACAATTTCATAGGAAAACAAAACATGCCACACTGTCAACACAACCACAAAATTTAATAGGTAAACAAAACATACCACTGTCAACACAACCACAAAATTTAATAGGTAAACAAAACATACTACTGTCAACACAGCTACAAAATTTAATAGGAAAACAAAACATACCACACTGTCAACACAGCTACAAAATTTAATAGGAAAACAAAACATACCACACTGTCAACACAGCTACAAAATTTAATAGGAAAACAAAACATACCCCTGTCAACACAACTACAAAATTTAATAGGCAAACAAAAGATACCACTGTCAACACAGCTACAAAATTTAATAGGAAAACAAAACATACCACACTGTCAACACAGCTACAAAATTTAATAGGAAAACAAAACATACCACACTGTCAATACAACTACAAGATTTAATAAGAAAACAAAACATGCCACACTGTCAATACGGCTACAAAATTTAATAGGAAAACAAAACATGCCACACTGTCAACACAGCTACAAATTTAATAGGAAAACAAAACATGCCACACTGTCAACACAGCTACAAAATTTAATAGGAAAACAAAACATATCACACTGTCAACACAGCTACAAAATTTAATAGGAAAACAAAACATGCCACACTGTCAATACAGCTACAAAATTTAATAGGAAAACAAAACATATCACACTGTCAACACAGCTACAAAATTTAATAGGAAAACAAAACATGCCACACTGTCAACACAGCTACAAAATTTAATAGGAAAACAAAACATGCCACACTGTCAATACAGCTACACAATTTAATAGGAAAACAAAACATGCCACACTGTCAACACAGCTACAAAATGTAATAGGAAAACAAAACATATCACACTGTCAACACAGCTACACAATTTAATAGGAAAACAAAACATGCCACACTGTCAACACAGCTACAAAATTTAATAGGAAAACAACACATGCCACATTGTCAATACAGCTACAAAATTTAATAGGAAAACAAAACATGCCACACTGTCAACACAGCTACAAAATTTAATAGGAAAACAAAACATAGCACCCTGTCAAAACAGCTACAAAATTTAATAGGAAAACAAAACATGCCACACTGTCACCACAGCTACAAAATTTAATAGTAAAACGAAACATGCCACATTGTCAACACAGCTACAAAAGTTAATAGGAAAACAAAACATGCCACACTGTCAATACAGCTACAAAATTTATTAGGAAAACAAAACATGCCACACTGTCAACACAGCTACAAAATTTATTAGGAAAACAAAACATGCCACACTGTCAACACAGCTACAAAACTTAATAGGAAAACAAAAGATACCACTGTCAACACAGCTAAACAATTTAATAGGAAAACAAAACATACCACACTGTCAACACATCCACAAAATTTATTAGGAAAACAAAACATACCACACTGTCAACACAGCTACAAAATTTAATAGGAAAACAAAACATACCACACTGTCAACACAGCTACAAAATTTAATAGGAAAACAAAACATACCACACTGTCAATACAGCTACAAAATTTAATAGGAAAACAAAACATACCACACTGTCAATACGGCTACAAAATTTAATAGGAAAACAAAACATATCACACTGTCAACACAACTACAAAATTTGATAAGAAAACAAAACATGCCACACTGTCAATACGGCTACAAAATTTAATAGGAAAACAAAACATTCCACACTGTCAACACAGCTACAAATTTAATAGGAAAACAAAACATGCCACACTGTCAATACAGCTACACAATTTAATAAGAAAACAAAACATGCCACACTGTCAACACAGCTACAAAATTTAATAGGAAAACAAAACATATCACACTGTCAACACAGCTACACAATTTAATAGGAAAACAAAACATACCACGCTGTCAACACAGCTACAAAATTTAATAGGAAAACAAAACATACCACACTGTCAACACTGCTACAAAATTTAATAGGAAATCAAAACATACCACACAGTCAACACAGCTACACAATTTAATAGGAAAACAAAATATACCACATTGTCAACACAGCTACACAATTTAATAGGAAAACAAAACATACCACACTGTCGACACAGCTACAAAATTTAATTGGAAAACAAAACATACCACACTGTCAACACAGCTACAAAATCTAATAGGAAAACAAAACATGCCACACTGTCAACACAGCTACAACATTTAATAGGAAAACAAAACATGCCACACTGTCAACACAGCTACAAAAGTTAATAGGAAAACAAAACATACCACACTGTCAACACAGCTACAAAATTTAATAGGAACACACTGTCAACACAGCTACACAATTTAATAGGTAAACAAAACATACCCCACTGTCAACACAGCACACAATTTAATTGGAAAACAAAACATACCACACTGTCAACACAGCTACACAATTTGATAGGAAAACAAAACATGCCACACAGTCAACACAGCTACAAAATTTAATAGGAAAACAAAACATACCACACTGTCGACACAGCTACACAATTTGATAGGAAAACAAAACATACCACACTGTCAACACAGCTACAAAAGTTAATAGGAAAACAAAACATGCCACACTGTCAATACAGCTACAAAATTTAATGGGAAAACAAAACATACCACACTGTCAATACAGCTACAAAATTTAATAGGAAAACAAAACATGCCACACTGTCAACACAGCTACAAAATTTAATAGGAAAACGAAACATGCCACACTGTCAATACAGCTACAAAATTTAATAGAAAAACAAAACATGCCACACTCTCAACACAGCTACACAATTTAATAGAAAACAAAACATGCCACACTGTCAATACAGCTACAAAATTTAATAGGAAAACAAAACATGCCACACTTTCAACACAGCTACAAAATTTAATAGGAAAATAAAACATACCACATTGTCAACACAGCTACAAAATTTAATAGGAAAACAAAACATACCACACTGTCGACACAGCTACAAAATTTAATAGGAAAACAAAACATACCACACTGTCAACACAGCTACAAAATGTAATAGGAAAACAAAACATACCACACTGTCAACACAACTACAAAATTTAATAAGAAAACAAAACATGCCACATTGTCAATACGGCTACAAAATTTGATAGGAAAACAAAACATGCCACACTGTCAACACAGCTACAAAATTTAATAGGAAAACAAAACATGCCACACTGTCAATACAGCTACAAAATTTAATAGGAAAACAAAACATGCCACACTGTCAACACAGCTACAAAATTTAATAGGAAAACAAAACATATCACACTGTCAACACAGCTACACAATTTAATAGGAATACAAAACATGCCACACTGTCAACACAGCTACAAAATTTAATAGGAAAACAAAACATGCCACACTGTCAATACAGCTACAAAATTTAATAGGAAAACAAAACATGCCACACTGTCAACACAGCTACAAAATTTAATAGGAAAACAAAACATAGCACCCAGTCAATACAGCTACAAAATTTAATAGGAAAACAAAACATGCCATACTGTCAACACAGCTACAAAATTTAATAGTAAAACGAAACATGCCACATTGTCAACACAGCTACAAAAGTTAATAGGAAAACAAAACATGCCACACTGTCAATACAGCTACAAAATTTATTAGGAAAACAAAACATGCCACACTGTCAACACAGCTACAAAATTTATTAGGAAAACAAAACATGCCACACTGTCAACACAGCTACAAAATTTAATAGGAAAACAAAACATGCGACACTGTCAACACAGCTACAAATTTTAATAGGAAAACAAAAAATTGCACCTGTCAACACAGCTACAAAATTTAATAGGAAAACAAAACATGCCACACTGTCAACACAGCTACAAAGTTTAATAGTAAAACGAAACATGCCACACTGTCAACACAGCTACAAAAGTTAATAGGAAAACAAAACATGCCACACTGTCAATACAGCTACAAAATTTAATAGGAAAACAAAACATACCACACTGTCAATACAGCTACAAAATTTAATAGGAAAACAAGACATGCCACACTGTCAACACAGCTACAAAATTTAATAGGAAAACGAAACATGCCACACTGTCAATACAGCTACAAAATTTAATAGGAAAACAAAACATGCCACACTCTCAACACAGCTACACAATTTAATAGGAAAACAAAACATGCCACACTGTCAATACAGCTACAAAATTTAATAGGAAAACAAAACATGCCACACTTTCAACACAGCTACAAAAGTTAATAGGAAAACAAAACATACCACACTGTCAACACAGCTACTAAATTTAATAGGAAAACAAAACATGCCACACTGTCAATACAGCTACAAAATTTAATACGAAAACAAAACATGCCACACTGTCAATACAGCTACAAAATTTAATAGGAAAACAAAACATGCCACACTGTCAACACAGTTACAAAATTTAATAGGAAAACAAAACATGCCACACTGTCAACACAGCTACACAATTTAATAGGAAAACAAAACATACCACGCTGTCAACACAGCTACAAAATTTAATAGGAAAACAAAACATACCACACTGTCAACACAGCTACAAAATTTAATAGGAAAACAAAACATACCACACTGTCAAAACAGCTACAAAATTTAATAGGAAAACAAAACATGCCACACTGTCAACACAGCTACAAAATTTAATAGGAAAACAAAACATAGCACACTGTCAACACAGCTACAAAATTTAATAGGAAAACAAAACATGCCATACTGTCAACACAGCTACACAATTTAATAGTAAAACGAAACATGCCACATTGTCAACACAGCTACAAAAGTTAATAGGAAAACAAAACATGCCACACTGTCAATACAGCTACAAAATTTATTAGGAAAACAAAACATGCCACACTGTCAACACAGCTACAAAATTTAATAGGAAAACAAAACATACCACATTGTCAACACAGCTACAAAATTTAATAGGAAAACAAAACATGCAACACTGTCAATACGGCTACAAAATTTAATAGGAAAACAAAACATGCCACACTGTCAACACAGCTACAAATTTTAATAGGAAAACAAAACATATCACACTGTCAGCACAGCTACACAATTTAATAGGAAAACAAAACATGCCACATTGTCAACACAGCTACAAAATTTAATAGGAAAACAAACATGCAACACTGTCAATACGGCTACAAAATTTAATAGGAAAACAAAACATGCCACACTGTCAACACAGCTACAAATTTTAATAGGAAAACAAAACATATCACACTGTCAATACAGCTACAAAATGTAATAGGAAAACAAAACATGCCACACTGTCAACACAGCCACAAAATTTAATAGGAAAACAAAACATGTCACACTGTCAACACTGCTACAAAACGTAATAGGAAAACAAAACATACCACACTGTCAACACAGCTACAAAATTTAATAGGAAAATAAAACATACCACACTGTCGACACAGCTACAAAATTTAATAGGAAAACAAAACATACCACACCGTCGACACAGCTACAAAATTTAATAGGAAAACAAAACATACCACACTGTCAACACAACCACAAAATTTAATAGGAAAACAAAACATACCACACTGTCAACACAGCTACAAAATTTAATAGGAAAACAAAACATACCACACTGTCAACACAACTACAAAATTTAATAAGAAAACAAAACATGCCAAATTGTCAATACGGCTACAAAATTTGATAGGAAAACAAAACATGCCACACTGTCAACACAGCTACAAAATTTAATAGGAAAACAAAACATATCACACTGTCAACACAGCTACACAATGTAATAGGAAAACAAAACATGCCACACTGTCAACACAGCTACAAAATTTAATAGGAAAACAAAACATGCCACACTGTCAATACAGCTACACAATTTAATAGGAAAACAAAACATGCCACACTGTCAACACAGCTACAAAATGTAATAGGAAAACAAAACATATCACACTGTCAACACAGCTACACAATTTAATAGGAAAACAAAACATGCCACACTGTCAACACAGCTACAAAATTTAATAGGAAAACAACACATGCCACACTGTCAATACAGCTACAAAATTTAATAGGAAAACAAAACATGCCACACTGTCAACACAGCTACAAAATTTAATAGGAAAACAAAACATAGCACCCTGTCAAAACAGCTACAAAATTTAATAGGAAAACAAAACATGCCACACTGTCAACACAGCTACAAAATTTAATAGTAAAACGAAACATGCCCCACTGTCAACAAAGCTACAAAAGTTAATAGAAAAACAAAACATGCCACACTGTCAACACAGCTACAAAATTTAATAGCAAAACAAAACATGCCACACTGTCAATACAGCTACAACATTTATTAGGAAAACAAAACATGCCACACTGTCAACACAGCTACACAATTTAATAGGAAAACAAAACATGCCACACTGTCAATACGGCTACAAAATTTAATAGGAAAACAAAACATGCCACACTGTCAACACAGCTACAAATTTTAATAGGAAAACAAAACATATCACACTGTCAGCACAGCTACATAATTTAATAGGAAAACAAAACATGCCACACTGTTAATACAGCTACAAAATTTAATAGGAAAACAAAACATATCACACTGTCAACACAGCTACAAAATTTAATAGGAAAACACTGTCAACACAGCTACACAATTTAATAGGTAAACAAAAAAATACCACACTGTCAACACAGCTACAAAATTTAATAGGAAAACAAAACATACCACACTGTCAACACAGCTACAAAATTTAATAGGAAAACAAAACATACCCCTGTCAACACAACTACAAAATTTAATAGGCAAACAAAAGATACCACTGTCAACACAGCTACAAAATTTAATAGGAAAACAAAACATACCACACTGTCAACACAGCTACAAAATTTAATAGGAAAACAAAACATACCACACTGTCAATACAACTACAAGATTTAATAAGAAAACAAAACATGCCACACTGTCAATACGGCTACAAAATTTAATAGGAAAACAAAACATGCCACACTGTCAACACAGCTACAAATTTAATAGGAAAACAAAACATGCCACACTGTCAACACAGCTACAAAATTTAATAGGAAAACAAAACATATCACACTGTCAACACAGCTACAAAATTTAATAGGAAAACAAAACATGCCACACTGTCAATACAGCTACAAAATTTAATAGGAAAACAAAACATATCACACTGTCAACACAGCTACAAAATTTAATAGGAAAACAAAACATGCCACACTGTCAACACAGCTACAAAATTTAATAGGAAAACAAAACATGCCACACTGTCAATACAGCTACACAATTTAATAGGAAAACAAAACATGCCACACTGTCAACACAGCTACAAAATGTAATAGGAAAACAAAACATATCACACTGTCAACACAGCTACACAATTTAATAGGAAAACAAAACATGCCACACTGTCAACACAGCTACAAAATTTAATAGGAAAACAACACATGCCACATTGTCAATACAGCTACAAAATTTAATAGGAAAACAAAACATGCCACACTGTCAACACAGCTACAAAATTTAATAGGAAAACAAAACATAGCACCCTGTCAAAACAGCTACAAAATTTAATAGGAAAACAAAACATGCCACACTGTCACCACAGCTACAAAATTTAATAGTAAAACGAAACATGCCACATTGTCAACACAGCTACAAAAGTTAATAGGAAAACAAAACATGCCACACTGTCAATACAGCTACAAAATTTATTAGGAAAACAAAACATGCCACACTGTCAACACAGCTACAAAATTTATTAGGAAAACAAAACATGCCACACTGTCAACACAGCTACAAAACTTAATAGGAAAACAAAAGATACCACTGTCAACACAGCTAAACAATTTAATAGGAAAACAAAACATACCACACTGTCAACACATCCACAAAATTTAATAGGAAAACAAAACATACCACACTGTCAACACAGCTACAAAATTTAATAGGAAAACAAAACATACCACACTGTCAACACAGCTACAAAATTTAATAGGAAAACAAAACATACCACACTGTCAATACAGCTACAAAATTTAATAGGAAAACAAAACATACCACACTGTCAATACGGCTACAAAATTTAATAGGAAAACAAAACATATCACACTGTCAACACAACTACAAAATTTGATAAGAAAACAAAACATGCCACACTGTCAATACGGCTACAAAATTTAATAGGAAAACAAAACATGCCACACTGTCAACACAGCTACAAATTTAATAGGAAAACAAAACATGCCACACTGTCAATACAGCTACACAATTTAATAAGAAAACAAAACATGCCACACTGTCAACACAGCTACAAAATTTAATAGGAAAACAAAACATATCACACTGTCAACACAGCTACACAATTTAATAGGAAAACAAAACATACCACGCTGTCAACACAGCTACAAAATTTAATAGGAAAACAAAACATACCACACTGTCAACACTGCTACAAAATTTAATAGGAAATCAAAACATACCACACAGTCAACACAGCTACACAATTTAATAGGAAAACAAAATATACCACATTGTCAACACAGCTACACAATTTAATAGGAAAACAAAACATACCACACTGTCGACACAGCTACAAAATTTAATTGGAAAACAAAACATACCACACTGTCAACACAGCTACAAAATCTAATAGGAAAACAAAACATGCCACACTGTCAACACAGCTACAACATTTAATAGGAAAACAAAACATGCCACACTGTCAACACAGCTACAAAAGTTAATAGGAAAACAAAACATACCACACTGTCAACACAGCTACAAAATTTAATAGGAACACACTGTCAACACAGCTACACAATTTAATAGGTAAACAAAACATACCCCACTGTCAACACAGCACACAATTTAATAGGAAAACAAAACATACCACACTGTCAACACAGCTACACAATTTGATAGGAAAACAAAACATGCCACACAGTCAACACAGCTACAAAATTTAATAGGAAAACAAAACATACCACACTGTCGACACAGCTACACAATTTGATAGGAAAACAAAACATACCACACTGTCAACACAGCTACAAAAGTTAATAGGAAAACAAAACATGCCACACTGTCAATACAGCTACAAAATTTAATGGGAAAACAAAACATACCACACTGTCAATACAGCTACAAAATTTAATAGGAAAACAAAACATGCCACACTGTCAACACAGCTACAAAATTTAATAGGAAAACGAAACATGCCACACTGTCAATACAGCTACAAAATTTAATAGAAAAACAAAACATGCCACACTCTCAACACAGCTACACAATTTAATAGAAAACAAAACATGCCACACTGTCAATACAGCTACAAAATTTAATAGGAAAACAAAACATGCCACACTTTCAACACAGCTACAAAATTTAATAGGAAAATAAAACATACCACATTGTCAACACAGCTACAAAATTTAATAGGAAAACAAAACATACCACACTGTCGACACAGCTACAAAATTTAATAGGAAAACAAAACATACCACACTGTCAACACAACTACAAAATGTAATAGGAAAACAAAACATACCACACTGTCAACACAACTACAAAATTTAATAAGAAAACAAAACATGCCACATTGTCAATACGGCTACAAAATTTGATAGGAAAACAAAACATGCCACACTGTCAACACAGCTACAAAATTTAATAGGAAAACAAAACATGCCACACTGTCAATACAGCTACAAAATTTAATAGGAAAACAAAACATGCCACACTGTCAACACAGCTACAAAATTTAATAGGAAAACAAAACATATCACACTGTCAACACAGCTACACAATTTAATAGGAATACAAAACATGCCACACTGTCAACACAGCTACAAAATTTAATAGGAAAACAAAACATGCCACACTGTCAATACAGCTACAAAATTTAATAGGAAAACAAAACATGCCACACTGTCAACACAGCTACAAAATTTAATAGGAAATCAAAACATAGCACCCAGTCAATACAGCTACAAAATTTAATAGGAAAACAAAACATGCCATACTGTCAACACAGCTACAAAATTTAATAGTAAAACGAAACATGCCACATTGTCAACACAGCTACAAAAGTTAATAGGAAAACAAAACATGCCACACTGTCAATACAGCTACAAAATTTATTAGGAAAACAAAACATGCCACACTGTCAACACAGCTACAAAATTTATTAGGAAAACAAAACATGCCACACTGTCAACACAGCTACAAAATTTAATAGGAAAACAAAACATGCGACACTGTCAACACAGCTACAAATTTTAATAGGAAAACAAAACATAGCACCTGTCAACACAGCTACAAAATTTAATAGGAAAACAAAACATGCCACACTGTCAACACAGCTACAAAGTTTAATAGTAAAACGAAACATGCCACACTGTCAACACAGCTACAAAAGTTAATAGGAAAACAAAACATGCCACACTGTCAATACAGCTACAAAATTTAATAGGAAAACAAAACATACCACACTGTCAATACAGCTACAAAATTTAATAGGAAAACAAGACATGCCACACTGTCAACACAGCTACAAAATTTAATAGGAAAACGAAACATGCCACACTGTCAATACAGCTACAAAATTTAATAGGAAAACAAAACATGCCACACTCTCAACACAGCTACACAATTTAATAGGAAAACAAAACATGCCACACTGTCAATACAGCTACAAAATTTAATAGGAAAACAAAACATGCCACACTTTCAACACAGCTACAAAAGTTAATAGGAAAACAAAACATACCACACTGTCAACACAGCTACTAAATTTAATAGGAAAACAAAACATGCCACACTGTCAATACAGCTACAAAATTTAATACGAAAACAAAACATGCCACACTGTCAATACAGCTACAAAATTTAATAGGAAAACAAAACATGCCACACTGTCAACACAGTTACAAAATTTAATAGGAAAACAAAACATGCCACACTGTCAACACAGCTACACAATTTAATAGGAAAACAAAACATACCACGCTGTCAACACAGCTACAAAATTTAATAGGAAAACAAAACATACCACACTGTCAACACAGCTACAAAATTTAATAGGAAAACAAAACATACCACACTGTCAAAACAGCTACAAAATTTAATAGGAAAACAAAACATGCCACACTGTCAACACAGCTACAAAATTTAATAGGAAAACAAAACATAGCACACTGTCAACACAGCTACAAAATTTAATAGGAAAACAAAACATGCCATACTGTCAACACAGCTACACAATTTAATAGTAAAACGAAACATGCCACATTGTCAACACAGCTACAAAAGTTAATAGGAAAACAAAACATGCCACACTGTCAATACAGCTACAAAATTTATTAGGAAAACAAAACATGCCACACTGTCAACACAGCTACAAAATTTAATAGGAAAACAAAACATGCAACACTGTCAATACGGCTACAAAATTTAATAGGAAAACAAAACATGCCACACTGTCAACACAGCTACAAATTTTAATAGGAAAACAAAACATATCACACTGTCAGCACAGCTACACAATTTAATAGGAAAACAAAACATGCCACATTGTCAACACAGCTACAAAATTTAATAGGAAAACAAACATGCAACACTGTCAATACGGCTACAAAATTTAATAGGAAAACAAAACATGCCACACTGTCAACACAGCTACAAATTTTAATAGGAAAACAAAACATATCACACTGTCAATACAGCTACAAAATGTAATAGGAAAACAAAACATGCCACACTGTCAACACAGCCACAAAATTTAATAGGAAAACAAAACATGTCACACTGTCAACACTGCTACAAAACGTAATAGGAAAACAAAACATACCACACTGTCAACACAGCTACAAAATTTAATAGGAAAATAAAACATACCACACTGTCGACACAGCTACAAAATTTAATAGGAAAACAAAACATACCACACCGTCGACACAGCTACAAAATTTAATAGGAAAACAAAACATACCACACTGTCAACACAACCACAAAATTTAATAGGAAAACAAAACATACCACACTGTCAACACAGCTACAAAATTTAATAGGAAAACAAAACATACCACACTGTCAACACAACTACAAAATTTAATAAGAAAACAAAACATGCCAAATTGTCAATACGGCTACAAAATTTGATAGGAAAACAAAACATGCCACACTGTCAACACAGCTACAAAATTTAATAGGAAAACAAAACATATCACACTGTCAACACAGCTACACAATGTAATAGGAAAACAAAACATGCCACACTGTCAACACAGCTACAAAATTTAATAGGAAAACAAAACATGCCACACTGTCAATACAGCTACACAATTTAATAGGAAAACAAAACATGCCACACTGTCAACACAGCTACAAAATGTAATAGGAAAACAAAACATATCACACTGTCAACACAGCTACACAATTTAATAGGAAAACAAAACATGCCACACTGTCAACACAGCTACAAAATTTAATAGGAAAACAACACATGCCACACTGTCAATACAGCTACAAAATTTAATAGGAAAACAAAACATGCCACACTGTCAACACAGCTACAAAATTTAATAGGAAAACAAAACATAGCACCCTGTCAAAACAGCTACAAAATTTAATAGGAAAACAAAACATGCCACACTGTCAACACAGCTACAAAATTTAATAGTAAAACGAAACATGCCCCACTGTCAACAAAGCTACAAAAGTTAATAGAAAAACAAAACATGCCACACTGTCAACACAGCTACAAAATTTAATAGCAAAACAAAACATGCCACACTGTCAATACAGCTACAACATTTATTAGGAAAACAAAACATGCCACACTGTCAACACAGCTACACAATTTAATAGGAAAACAAAACATGCCACACTGTCAATACGGCTACAAAATTTAATAGGAAAACAAAACATGCCACACTGTCAACACAGCTACAAATTTTAATAGGAAAACAAAACATATCACACTGTCAGCACAGCTACACAATTTAATAGGAAAACAAAACATGCCACACTGTTAATACAGCTACAAAATTTAATAGGAAAACAAAACATATCACACTGTCAACACAGCTACAAAATTTAATAGGAAAACACTGTCAACACAGCTACACAATTTAATAGGTAAACAAAAAAATACCACACTGTCAACACAGCTACAAAATTTAATAGGAAAACAAAACATACCACACTGTCAACACAGCTACACAATTTCATAGGAAAACAAAACATGCCACACTGTCAACACAACCACAAAATTTAATAGGTAAACAAAACATACCACTGTCAACACAGCTACAAAATTTAATAGGAAAACAAAACATACCACTGTCAACACAACCACAAAATTTAATAGGTAAACAAAACATACTACTGTCAACACAGCTACAAAATTTAATAGGAAAACAAAACATACCACACTGTCAACACAGCTACAAAATTTAATAGGAAAACAAAACATACCACACTGTCAACACAGCTACAAAATTTAATAGGAAAACAAAACATACCCCTGTCAACACAACTACAAAATTTAATAGGCAAACAAAAGATACCACTGTCAACACAGCTACAAAATTTAATAGGAAAACAAAACATACCACACTGTCAACACAGCTACAAAATTTAATAGGAAAACAAAACATACCACACTGTCAATACAACTACAAGATTTAATAAGAAAACAAAACATGCCACACTGTCAATACGGCTACAAAATTTAATAGGAAAACAAAACATGCCACACTGTCAACACAGCTACAAATTTAATAGGAAAACAAAACATGCCACACTGTCAACACAGCTACAAAATTTAATAGGAAAACAAAACATATCACACTGTCAACACAGCTACAAAATTTAATAGGAAAACAAAACATGCCACACTGTCAATACAGCTACAAAATTTAATAGGAAAACAAAACATATCACACTGTCAACACAGCTACAAAATTTAATAGGAAAACAAAACATGCCACACTGTCAACACAGCTACAAAATTTAATAGGAAAACAAAACATGCCACACTGTCAATACAGCTACACAATTTAATAGGAAAACAAAACATGCCACACTGTCAACACAGCTACAAAATGTAATAGGAAAACAAAACATATCACACTGTCAACACAGCTACACAATTTAATAGGAAAACAAAACATGCCACACTGTCAACACAGCTACAAAATTTAATAGGAAAACAACACATGCCACACTGTCAATACAGCTACAAAATTTAATAGGAAAACAAAACATGCCACACTGTCAACACAGCTACAAAATTTAATAGGAAAACAAAACATAGCACCCTGTCAAAACAGCTACAAAATTTAATAGGAAAACAAAACATGCCACACTGTCAACACAGCTACAAAATTTAATAGTAAAACGAAACATGCCCCACTGTCAACAAAGCTACAACAGTTAATAGAAAAACAAAACATGCCACACTGTCAACACAGCTACAAAATTTAATAGCAAAACAAAACATACCACACTGTCAATACAGCTACAACATTTATTAGGAAAACAAAACATGCCACACTGTCAACACAGCTACACAATTTAATAGGAAAACAAAACATGCCACACTGTCAATACGGCTACAAAATTTAATAGGAAAACAAAACATGCCACACTGTCAACACAGCTACAAATTTTAATAGGAAAACAAAACATATCACACTGTCAGCACAGCTACACAATTTAATAGGAAAACAAAACATGCCACACTGTTAATACAGCTACAAAATTTAATAGGAAAACAAAACATATCACACTGTCAACACAGCTACAAAATTTAATAGGAAAACACTGTCAACACAGCTACACAATTTAATAGGTAAACAAAAAAATACCACACTGTCAACACAGCTACAAAATTTAATAGGAAAACAAAACATACCACACTGTCAACACAGCTACACAATTTCATAGGAAAACAAAACATGCCACACTGTCAACACAACCACAAAATTTAATAGGTAAACAAAACATACCACTGTCAACACAGCTACAAAATTTAATAGGAAAACAAAACATACCACTGTCAACACAACCACAAAATTTAATAGGTAAACAAAACATACTACTGTCAACACAGCTACAAAATTTAATAGGAAAACAAAACATACCACACTGTCAACACAGCTACAAAATTTAATAGGAAAACAAAACATACCACACTGTCAACACAGCTACAAAATTTAATAGGAAAACAAAACATACCCCTGTCAACACAACTACAAAATTTAATAGGCAAACAAAAGATACCACTGTCAACACAGCTACAAAATTTAATAGGAAAACAAAACATACCACACTGTCAACACAGCTACAAAATTTAATAGGAAAACAAAACATACCACACTGTCAATACAACTACAAGATTTAATAAGAAAACAAAACATGCCACACTGTCAATACGGCTACAAAATTTAATAGGAAAACAAAACATGCCACACTGTCAACACAGCTACAAATTTAATAGGAAAACAAAACATGCCACACTGTCAACACAGCTACAAAATTTAATAGGAAAACAAAACATATCACACTGTCAACACAGCTACAAAATTTAATAGGAAAACAAAACATGCCACACTGTCAATACAGCTACAAAATTTAATAGGAAAACAAAACATATCACACTGTCAACACAGCTACAAAATTTAATAGGAAATCAAAACATGCCACACTGTCAACACAGCTACAAAATTTAAAAGGAAAACAAAACATGCCACACTGTCAACACAGCTACAAAATTTAATAGGAAAACAAAACATGCCACACTGTCAACACAGCTACAAAATATAATAGGAAAACAAAACATAGCACACTGTCAACACAGCTACAAAATTTAATAGGAAAACAAAACATACCACGCTGTCAACACAGCTACAAAATTTAATAGGAAATCAAAACGTATCACACTGTCAACACTGCTACAAAATTTAATAGGAAATCAAAACATACCACACTGTCAACACAGCTACACAATTTAATAGGAAAACAAAATATACCACATTGTCAACACAGCTACACAATTTAATAGGAAAACAAAACATACCACACTGTCGACACAGCTACAAAATTTAATTGGAAAACAAAACATACCACACTGTCAACACAGCTACAAAATCTAATAGGAAAACAAAACATGCCACACTGTCAACACAGCTACAAAATTTAATAGGAAAACAAAACATACCACACTGTCAACACAGCTACAAAATTTAATAGGAAAACAAAACATACCACACTGTCAACACAGCTACAAAATTTAATAGGAAAACAAAACATACCCCTGTCAACACAACTACAAAATTTAATAGGCAAACAAAAGATACCACTGTCAACTCAGCTACAAAATTTAAAAGGAAAACAAAACATACCACACTGTCAACACATCCACAAAATTTAATAGGAAAACAAAACATACCACACTGTCAATACAGCTACAAAATTTAATAGAAAAACAAAACATACCACACTGTCAACACAGCTACAAAATTTAATAGGAAAACAAAACATGCCACACTGTCAATACAGCTACAAAATTTAATAGGAAAACAAAACATGCCACACTGTCAATACAGCTACAAAATTTAATAGGAAAACAAAGCATACCACACTGTCAACACAACCACAAAATTTAATAGGAAAACAAAACATACCACACTGTCAACACAGCTACAAAATGTAATAGGAAAACAAAACATACCACACTGTCAACACAACTACAAAATTTAATAAGAAAACAAAACATGCCACACTGTCAATACGGCTACAAAATTTGATAGGAAAACAAAACATGCCACACTGTCAACACAGCTACACAATTTAATAGGAAAACAAAACATGCCACACTGTCAATACAGCTACAAAATTTAATAGGAAAACAAAACATGCAACACTGTCAACACGGCTACAAAATTTAATAGGAAAACAAAACATAGCACCCTGTCAACACAGCTACAAAATTTAATAGGAAAACAAAACATGCCACACTGTCAACACAGCTACAAAATTTAATAGTAAAACGAAACATGCCACACTGTCAACACAGCTACAAAAGTTAATAGGAAAACAAAACATGCCACACTGTCAACACAGCTACAAAATTTAATAGGAAAACAAAACATGCCACACTGTCAATACAGCTACAAATTTTATTAGGAAAACAAAACATGCCACACTGTCAACACAGCTACAAAATTTAATAGGAAATCAAAACATGCCACACTGTCAATACGGCTACAAAATTTAATAGGAAAACAAAACATGCCACACTGTCAACACAGCTACAAATTTTAATAGGAAAACAAAACATATCACACTGTCAGCACAGCTACAAAAGTTAATAGGAAAACAAAACATACCACACTGTCAACACAGCTACAAAATTTAATAGGAAAACACTGTCAACACAGCTACACAATTTAATAGGTAAACAAAACATACCACACTGTCAACACAGCTACAAAATTTAATAGGAAAACAAAACATACCCCACTGTCAACACAGCTACACAATTTCATAGGAAAACAAAACATGCCACACTGTCAACACAACCACAAAATTTAATAGGTAAACAAAACATACTACTGTCAACACAGCTACAAAATTTAATAGGAAAACAAAACATACCACACTGTCAACACAGCTACAAAATTTAATAGGAAAACAAAACATACCACACTGTCAACACAGCTACAAAATTTAATAGGAAAACAAAACATACCCCTGTCAACACAACTACAAAATTTAATAGGCAAACAAAAGATACCACTGTCAACACAGCTACAAAATTTAATAGGAAAACAAAACATACCACACTGTCAACACATCCACAAAATTTAATAGGAAAACAAAACATACCACACTGTCAACACAGCTACAAAATTTAATAGGAAAACAAAACATACCACACTGTCAACACAGCTACAAAATTTAATAGGAAAACAAAACATACCACACTGTCAACACAGCTACAAAATTTAATAGGAAAACAAAACATACCACACTGTCAATACACCTACAAAATTTAATAGGAAAACAAAACATACCACACTGTCAACACAGCCACAAAATTTAATAGGAAAACAAAACATACCACACTGTCAACACAGCTACACAATTTAATAGGAAAACAAAACATACCACACTGTCAATACGGCTACAAAATTAATAGGAAAACAAAACATATCACACTGTCAACACAACTACAAAATTTAATAAGAAAACAAAACATGCCACACTGTCAATACGGCTACAAAATTTAATAGGAAAACAAAACATGCCACACTGTCAACACAGCTACAAATTTAATAGGAAAACAAAACATACCACACTGTCAATACAACTACAAGATTTAATAAGAAAACAAAACATGCCACACTGTCAATACGGCTACAAAATTTAATAGGAAAACAAAACATGCCACACTGTCAACACAGCTACAAATTTAATAGGAAAACAAAACATGCCACACTGTCAACACAGCTACAAAATTTAATAGGAAAACAAAACATATCACACTGTCAACACAGCTACAAATTTAATAGGAAAACAAAACATGCCACACTGTCAATACAGCTACAAAATTTAATAGGAAAACAAAACATATCACACTGTCAACACAGCTACAAAATTTAATAGGAAATCAAAACATGCCACACTGTCAACACAGCTACAAAATTTAAAAGGAAAACAAAACATGCCACACTGTCAACACAGCTACAAAATTTAATAGGAAAACAAAACATGCCACACTGTCAACACAGCTACAAAATGTACTAGGAAAACAAAACATAGCACACTGTCAACACAGCTACAAAATTTAATAGGAAAACAAAACATACCACGCTGTCAACACAGCTACAAAATTTAATAGGAAATCAAAACGTATCACACTGTCAACACTGCTACAAAATTTAATAGGAAATCAAAACATACCACACTGTCAACACAGCTACACAATTTAATAGGAAAACAAAATATACCACATTGTCAACACAGCTACACAATTTAATAGGTAAACAAAAAAATACCACACTGTCAACACAGCTACAAAATTTAATAGGAAAACAAAACATACCACACTGTCAACACAGCTACACAATTTCATAGGAAAACAAAACATGCCACACTGTCAACACAACCACAAAATTTAATAGGTAAACAAAACATACCACTGTCAACACAGCTACAAAATTTAATAGGAAAACAAAACATACCACTGTCAACACAACCACAAAATTTAATAGGTAAACAAAACATACTACTGTCAACACAGCTACAAAATTTAATAGGAAAACAAAACATACCACACTGTCAACACAGCTACAAAATTTAATAGGAAAACAAAACATACCACACTGTCAACACAGCTACAAAATTTAATAGGAAAACAAAACATACCCCTGTCAACACAACTACAAAATTTAATAGGCAAACAAAAGATACCACTGTCAACACAGCTACAAAATTTAATAGGAAAACAAAACATACCACACTGTCAACACAGCTACAAAATTTAATAGGAAAACAAAACATACCACACTGTCAATACAACTACAAGATTTAATAAGAAAACAAAACATGCCACACTGTCAATACGGCTACAAAATTTAATAGGAAAACAAAACATGCCACACTGTCAACACAGCTACAAATTTAATAGGAAAACAAAACATGCCACACTGTCAACACAGCTACAAAATTTAATAGGAAAACAAAACATATCACACTGTCAACACAGCTACAAAATTTAATAGGAAAACAAAACATGCCACACTGTCAATACAGCTACAAAATTTAATAGGAAAACAAAACATATCACACTGTCAACACAGCTACAAAATTTAATAGGAAATCAAAACATGCCACACTGTCAACACAGCTACAAAATTTAAAAGGAAAACAAAACATGCCACACTGTCAACACAGCTACAAAATTTAATAGGAAAACAAAACATGCCACACTGTCAACACAGCTACAAAATATAATAGGAAAACAAAACATAGCACACTGTCAACACAGCTACAAAATTTAATAGGAAAACAAAACATACCACGCTGTCAACACAGCTACAAAATTTAATAGGAAATCAAAACGTATCACACTGTCAACACTGCTACAAAATTTAATAGGAAATCAAAACATACCACACTGTCAACACAGCTACACAATTTAATAGGAAAACAAAATATACCACATTGTCAACACAGCTACACAATTTAATAGGAAAACAAAACATACCACACTGTCGACACAGCTACAAAATTTAATTGGAAAACAAAACATACCACACTGTCAACACAGCTACAAAATCTAATAGGAAAACAAAACATGCCACACTGTCAGCACAGCTACAAAATTTAATAGGAAAACAAAACATACCACACTGTCAACACAGCTACAAAATTTAATAGGAAAACAAAACATACCACACTGTCAACACAGCTACAAAATTTAATAGGAAAACAAAACATACCCCTGTCAACACAACTACAAAATTTAATAGGCAAACAAAAGATACCACTGTCAACTCAGCTACAAAATTTAAAAGGAAAACAAAACATACCACACTGTCAACACATCCACAAAATTTAATAGGAAAACAAAACATACCACACTGTCAATACAGCTACAAAATTTAATAGAAAAACAAAACATACCACACTGTCAACACAGCTACAAAATTTAATAGGAAAACAAAACATGCCACACTGTCAATACAGCTACAAAATTTAATAGGAAAACAAAACATGCCACACTGTCAATACAGCTACAAAATTTAATAGGAAAACAAAGCATACCACACTGTCAACACAACCACAAAATTTAATAGGAAAACAAAACATACCACACTGTCAACACAGCTACAAAATGTAATAGGAAAACAAAACATACCACACTGTCAACACAACTACAAAATTTAATAAGAAAACAAAACATGCCACACTGTCAATACGGCTACAAAATTTGATAGGAAAACAAAACATGCCACACTGTCAACACAGCTACACAATTTAATAGGAAAACAAAACATGCCACACTGTCAATACAGCTACAAAATTTAATAGGAAAACAAAACATGCAACACTGTCAACACAGCTACAAAATTTAATAGGAAAACAAAACATAGCACCCTGTCAACACAGCTACAAAATTTAATAGGAAAACAAAACATGCCACACTGTCAACACAGCTACAAAATTTAATAGTAAAACGAAACATGTCACACTGTCAACACAGCTACAAAAGTTAATAGGAAAACAAAACATGCCACACTGTCAACACAGCTACAAAATTTAATAGGAAAACAAAACATGCCACACTGTCAATACAGCTACAAATTTTATTAGGAAAACAAAACATGCCACACTGTCAACACAGCTACAAAATTTAATAGGAAATCAAAACATGCCACACTGTCAATACGGCTAAAAAATTTAATAGGAAAACAAAACATGCCACACTGTCAACACAGCTACAAATTTTAATAGGAAAACAAAACATATCACACTGTCAGCACAGCTACAAAAGTTAATAGGAAAACAAAACATACCACACTGTCAACACAGCTACAAAATTTAATAGGAAAACACTGTCAACACAGCTACACAATTTAATAGGTAAACAAAACATACCACACTGTCAACACAGCTACAAAATTTAATAGGAAAACAAAACATACCCCACTGTCAACACAGCTACACAATTTCATAGGAAAACAAAACATGCCACACTGTCAACACAACCACAAAATTTAATAGGTAAACAAAACATACTACTGTCAACACAGCTACAAAATTTAATAGGAAAACAAAACATACCACACTGTCAACACAGCTACAAAATTTAATAGGAAAACAAAACATACCACACTGTCAACACAGCTACAAAATTTAATAGGAAAACAAAACATACCCCTGTCAACACAACTACAAAATTTAATAGGCAAACAAAAGATACCACTGTCAACACAGCTACAAAATTTAATAGGAAAACAAAACATACCACACTGTCAACACATCCACAAAATTTAATAGGAAAACAAAACATACCACACTGTCAACACAGCTACAAAATTTAATAGGAAAACAAAACATACCACACTGTCAACACAGCTACAAAATTTAATAGGAAAACAAAACATACCACACTGTCAACACAGCTACAAAATTTAATAGGAAAACAAAACATACCACACTGTCAATACACCTACAAAATTTAATAGGAAAACAAAACATACCACACTGTCAACACAGCCACAAAATTTAATAGGAAAACAAAACATACCACACTGTCAACACAGCTACACAATTTAATAGGAAAACAAAACATACCACACTGTCAATACGGCTACAAAATTAATAGGAAAACAAAACATATCACACTGTCAACACAACTACAAAATTTAATAAGAAAACAAAACATGCCACACTGTCAATACGGCTACAAAATTTAATAGGAAAACAAAACATGCCACACTGTCAACACAGCTACAAATTTAATAGGAAAACAAAACATACCACACTGTCAATACAACTACAAGATTTAATAAGAAAACAAAACATGCCACACTGTCAATACGGCTACAAAATTTAATAGGAAAACAAAACATGCCACACTGTCAACACAGCTACAAATTTAATAGGAAAACAAAACATGCCACACTGTCAACACAGCTACAAAATTTAATAGGAAAACAAAACATATCACACTGTCAACACAGCTACAAAATTTAATAGGAAAACAAAACATGCCACACTGTCAATACAGCTACAAAATTTAATAGGAAAACAAAACATATCACACTGTCAACACAGCTACAAAATTTAATAGGAAATCAAAACATGCCACACTGTCAACACAGCTACAAAATTTAAAAGGAAAACAAAACATGCCACACTGTCAACACAGCTACAAAATTTAATAGGAAAACAAAACATGCCACACTGTCAACACAGCTACAAAATGTAATAGGAAAACAAAACATAGCACACTGTCAACACAGCTACAAAATTTAATAGGAAAACAAAACATACCACGCTGTCAACACAGCTACAAAATTTAATAGGAAATCAAAACGTATCACACTGTCAACACTGCTACAAAATTTAATAGGAAATCAAAACATACCACACTGTCAACACAGCTACACAATTTAATAGGAAAACAAAATATACCACATTGTCAACACAGCTACACAATTTAATAGGAAAACAAAACATACCACACTGTCGACACAGCTACAAAATTTAATTGGAAAACAAAACATACCACACTGTCAACACAGCTACAAAATCTAATAGGAAAACAAAACATGCCACACTGTCAACACAGCTACAAAATTTAATAGGAAAACAAAACATACCACACTGTCAACACAGCTACAAAATTTAATAGGAAAACAAAACATACCACACTGTCAACACAGCTACAAAATTTAATAGGAAAACAAAACATACCCCTGTCAACACAACTACAAAATTTAATAGGCAAACAAAAGATACCACTGTCAACACAGCTACAAAATTTAAAAGGAAAACAAAACATACCACACTGTCAACACATCCACAAAATTTAATAGGAAAACAAAACATACCACACTGTCAATACAGCTACAAAATTTAATAGAAAAACAAAACGTACCACACTGTCAACACAGCTACAAAATTTAATAGGAAAACAAAACATGCCACACTGTCAATACAGCTACAAAATTTAATAGGAAAACAAAACATGCCACACTGTCAATACAGCTACAAAATTTAATAGGAAAACAAAGCATACCACACTGTCAACACAACCACAAAATTTAATAGGAAAACAAAACATACCACACTGTCAACACAGCTACAAAATGTAATAGGAAAACAAAACATACCACACTGTCAACACAACTACAAAATTTAATAAGAAAACAAAACATGCCACACTGTCAATACGGCTACAAAATTTGATAGGAAAACAAAACATGCCACACTGTCAACACAGCTACACAATTTAATAGGAAAACAAAACATGCCACACTGTCAATACAGCTACAAAATTTAATAGGAAAACAAAACATGCAACACTGTCAACACGGCTACAAAATTTAATAGGAAAACAAAACATAGCACCCTGTCAACACAGCTACAAAATTTAATAGGAAAACAAAACATGCCACACTGTCAACACAGCTACAAAATTTAATAGTAAAACGAAACATGCCACACTGTCAACACAGCTACAAAAGTTAATAGGAAAACAAAACATGCCACACTGTCAACACAGCTACAAAATTTAATAGGAAAACAAAACATGCCACACTGTCAATACAGCTACAAATTTTATTAGGAAAACAAAACATGCCACACTGTCAACACAGCTACAAAATTTAATAGGAAATCAAAACATGCCACACTGTCAATACGGCTACAAAATTTAATAGGAAAACAAAACATGCCACACTGTCAACACAGCTACAAATTTTAATAGGAAAACAAAACATATCACACTGTCAGCACAGCTACAAAAGTTAATAGGAAAACAAAACATACCACACTGTCAACACAGCTACAAAATTTAATAGGAAAACACTGTCAACACAGCTACACAATTTAATAGGTAAACAAAACATACCACACTGTCAACACAGCTACAAAATTTAATAGGAAAGCAAAACATACCCCACTGTCAACACAGCTACACAATTTCATAGGAAAACAAAACATGCCACACTGTCAACACAACCACAAAATTTAATAGGTAAACAAAACATACTACTGTCAACACAGCTACAAAATTTAATAGGAAAACAAAACATACCACACTGTCAACACAGCTACAAAATTTAATAGGAAAACAAAACATACCACACTGTCAACACAGCTACAAAATTTAATAGGAAAACAAAACATACCCCTGTCAACACAACTACAAAATTTAATAGGCAAACAAAAGATACCACTGTCAACACAGCTACAAAATTTAATAGGAAAACAAAACATACCACACTGTCAACACATCCACAAAATTTAATAGGAAAACAAAACATACCACACTGTCAACACAGCTACAAAATTTAATAGGAAAACAAAACATACCACACTGTCAACACAGCTACAAAATTTAATAGGAAAACAAAACATACCACACTGTCAACACAGCTACAAAATTTAATAGGAAAACAAAACATACCACACTGTCAACACAGCTACACAATTTAATAGGAAAACAAAACATACCACACTGTCAATACGGCTACAAAACTAATAGGAAAACAAAACATATCACACTGTCAACACAACTACAAAATTTAATAAGAAAACAAAACATGCCACACTGTCAATACGGCTACAAAATTTAATAGGAAAACAAAACATGCCACACTGTCAACACAGCTACAAATTTAATACGAAAACAAAACATGCCACACTGTCAATACAGCTACACAATTTAATAAGAAAACAAAACATGCCACACTGTCAACACAGCTACAAAATTTAATAGGAAAACAAAACATATCACACTGTCAACACAGCTACACAATTTAATAGGAAAACAAAACATGCCACACTGTCAATACAGCTACAAAATTTAATATGAAAACAAAACATGCCACACTGTCAATACAGCTACAAAATTTAATGGGAAAACAAAACATGCCACACTGTCAACACAGCTACAAAATTTAATAGGAAAACAAAACATAGCACCCTGTCAACACAGCTACAAAATTTAATAGGAAAACAAAACATGCCACAATGTCAATACAGCTACACAATTTAATAGGAAAACAAAACATGCCACACTGTCAACACAGCTACAAAATTTAATAGGAAAACAAAACATGCCACACTGTCAACACAGCTACAAAATTTAATAGGAAAACAAAACATGCCACACTGTCAACACAGCTACAAAATTTAATAGGAAAACAAAACATGCCATACTGTCAACACAGCTATAAAAGTTAATAGGAAAACAAAACATGCCACACTGTCAACACAGCTACACAATTTAATAGGAAATCAAAACATAGCACACTGTTAACACAGCTACATATTTTAATAGGAAAACAAAACATACCACATTGTCAACACAGCTACAAAATTTAATAGGAAAACAAAACATACCACACTGTCGACACAGCTAATTAATTTAATAGGAAAACAAAACATACCACACTGTCAACACAACCACAAAATTTAATAGGAAAACAAAACATACCACACTGTCAACACAGCTACAAAATGTAATAGGAAAACAAAACATACCACACTGTCAACACAACTACAAAATTTAATAAGAAAACAAAACATGCCACACTGTCAATACGGCTACAAAATTTGATAGGAAAACAAAACATGCCACACTGTCAACACAGCTACACAATTTAATAGGAAAACAAAACATGCCACACTGTCAATACAGCTACAAAATTTAATAGGAAAACAAAACATGCAACAATGTCAACACAGCTACAAAATTTAATAGGAAAACAAAACATAGCACCCTGTCAACACAGCTACAAAATTTAATAGGAAAACAAAACATGCCACACTGTCAACACAGCTACAAAATTTAATAGTAAAACGAAACATGCCACACTGTCAACACAGCTACAAAAGTTAATAGGAAAACAAAACATGCCACACTGTCAACACAGCTACAAAATTTAATAGGAAAACAAAACATGCCACACTGTCAATACAGCTACAAATTTTATTAGGAAAACAAAACATGCCACACTGTCAACACAGCTACAAAATTTAATAGGAAAACAAAACATGCCACACTGTCAATACGGCTACAAAATTTAATAGGAAAACAAAACATGCCACACTGTCAACACAGCTACAAATTTTAATAGGAAAACAAAACATATCACACTGTCAGCACAGCTACACAATTTAATAGGAAAACAAAACATGCCACACTGTCAACACAGCTACAAAATTTAATAGGAAAACAAAACATACCACACTGTCAACACAGCTACAAAATTTAATAGGAAAACACTGTCAACACAGCTACACAATTTAATAGGTAAACAAAACATACCACACTGTCAACACAGCTACAAAATTTAATAGGAAAACAAAACATACCCCACTGTCAACACAGCTACACAATTTCATAGGAAAACAAAACATGCCACACTGTCAACACAACCACAAAATTTAATAGGTAAACAAAACATACCACTGTCAACACAGCTACAAAATTTAATAGGAAAACAAAACATACCACTGTCAACACAACCACAAAATTTAATAGGTAAACAAAACATACTACTGTCAACACAGCTACAAAATTTAATAGGAAAACAAAACATACCACACTGTCAACACAGCTACAAAATTTAATAGGAAAACAAAACATACCACACTGTCAACACAGCTACAAACTTTAATAGGAAAACAAAACATACCCCTGTCAACACAACTACAAAATTTAATAGGCAAACAAAAGATACCACTGTCAACACAGCTACAAAATTTAATAGGAAAACAAAACATACCACACTGTCAACACATCCACAAAATTTAATAGGAAAACAAAACATACCACACTGTCAACACAGCTACAAATTTAATAGGAAAACAAAACATACCACACTGTCAACACAGCTACAAAATTTAATAGGAAAACAAAACATACCACACTGTCAACACAGCTACAAAATTTAATAGGAAAACAAAACATACCACACTGTCAATACACCTACAAAATTTAATAGGAAAACAAAACATACCACAGTGTCAACACAGCTACAAAATTTAATAGGAAAACAAAACATACCACACTGTCAACACAGCTACACAATTTAATAGGAAAACAAAACATACCACACTGTCAATACAGCTACAAAATTTAATAGGAAAACAAAACATATCACACTGTCAACACAACTACAAAATTTAATAAGAAAACAAAACATGCCACACTGTCAATACGGCTACAAAATTTAATAGGAAAACAAAACATGCCACACTGTCAACACAGCTACAAATTTATTACGAAAACAAAACATGCCACACTGTCAATACAGCTACACAATTTAATAAGAAAACAAAACATGCCACACTGTCAACACAGCTACACAATTTAATAGGAAAACAAAACATGCCACACTGTCAATACAGCTACAAAATTTAATATGAAAACAAAACATGCCACACTGTCAATACAGCTACAAAATTTAATGGGAAAACAAAACATGCCACACTGTCAACACAGCTACAAAATTTAATAGGAAAACAAAACATATTACCCTGTCAACACAGCTACAAAATTTAATAGGAAAACAAAACATGCCACAATGTCAATACAGCTACAAAATTTAATAGGAAAACAAAACATGCCACACTGTCAACACAGCTACAAAATTTAATAGGAAAACAAAACATGCCACACTGTCAACACAGTTACAAAATTTAATAGGAAAACAAAACATGCCAAACTGTCAACACAGCTATAAAAGTTAATAGGAAAACAAAACATGCCACACTGTCAACACAGCTACAAAATTGAATAGGAAAACAAAACATACCACGCTGTCAACACAGCTACAAAATGTAATAGGAAATCAAAACGTATCACACTGTCAACACAGCTACAAATTTTAATAGGAAATCAAAACATACCACACTGTCAACACAGCTACACAATTTAATAGGAAAACAAAACATACCACACTGTCAATACACCTACAAAATTTAATAGGAAAACAAAACATACCACACTGTCAACACAGCTACAAAATTTAATAGGAAAACAAAACATACCACACTGTCAATACAGCTACAAAATTTAATAGGAAAACAAAACATATCACACTGTCAACACAACTACAAAATTTAATAAGAAAACAAAACATGCCACACTGTCAATACGGCTACAAAATTTAATAGGAAAACAAAACATGCCACACTGTCAACACAGCTACAAATTTAATACGAAAACAAAACATGCCACACTGTCAATACAGCTACACAATTTAATAAGAAAACAAAACATGCCACACTGTCAACACAGCTACAAAATTTAATAGGAAAACAAAACATATCACACTGTCAACACAGCTACACAATTTAATAGGAAAACAAAACATGCCACAATGTCAATACAGCTACAAAATTTAATATGAAAACAAAACATGCCACACTGTCAATACAGCTACAAAATTTAATGGGAAAACAAAACATGCCACACTGTCAACACAGCTACAAAATTTAATAGGAAAACAAAACATAGCACCCTGTCAACACAGCTACAAAATTTAATAGGAAAACAAAACATGCCACAATGTCAATACAGCTACAAAATTTAATAGGAAAACAAAACATGCCACACTGTCAACACAGCTACAAAATTTAATAGGAAAACAAAACATGCCACACTGTCAACACAGCTACAAAATTTAATAGGAAAACAAAACATGCCACACTGTCAACACAGCTACAAAATTTAATAGGAAAACAAAACATGCCACACTGTCAACACAGCTATAAAGGTTAATAGGAAAACAAAACATGCCACACTGTCAACACAGCTACAAAATTTAATAGGAAAACAAAACATACCACGCTGTCAACACAGCTACAAAATGTAATAGGAAATCAAAACGTATCACACTGTCAACACAGCTACAAATTTTAATAGGAAATCAAAACATACCACACTGTGAACACAGCTACACAATTTAATAGGAAAACAAAATATACCACATTGTCAACACAGCTACACAATTTAATAGGAAAACAAAACATACCACACTGTCGACACAGCTACAAAATTTAATTGGAAAACAAAACATACCACACTGTCAACACAGCTACAAAATCTAATAGGAAAACAAAACATGCCACACTGTCAACACAGCTACAAAATTTAATAGGAAAACAAAACATGCCACACTGTCAACACAGCTACAAAATTTAATAGGAAAACAAAACATACCACACTGTCAACACAGCTACACAATTTCATAGGAAAACAAAACATGCCACACTGTCAACACAACCACAAAATTTAATAGGTAAACAAAACATACCACTGTCAACACAGCTACAACATTTATTAGGAAAACAAAACATACCACTGTCAACACAACCACAAAATTTAATAGGTAAACAAAACATACTACTGTCAACAAAGCTACAAATTTTAATAAGAAAACAAAACATACCACACTGTCAACACAGCTACAAAACTTAATAGGAAAACAAAACATACCACACTGTCAACACAGCTACAAAATTTAATAGGAAAACAAAACATACCCCTGTTAACACAACTACAAAATTTAATAGGCAAACAAAAGATACCACTGTCAACACAGCTACAAAATTTAATAGGAAAACAAAACATACCACACTGTCAACACATCCACAAAATTTAATAGGAAAACAAAACATACCACACTGTCAACACAGCTACAAAATTTAATAGGAAAACAAAACATACCACACTGTCAATACAGCTACAAAATTTAATAGGAAAACAAAACATACCACACTGTCAACACAGCTACAAAATTTAATAGGAAAACAAAACATACCACACTGTCAATACAGCTCCAAAATTTAATAGGAAAACAAAACATACCACACTGTCAACACAGCTACAAAATTTAATAGGAAAACAAAACATACCACACTGTCAACACAGCTACACAATTTAATAGGAAAACAAAACATACCACACTGTCAATACGGCTACAAAATTAATAGGAAAACAAAACATATCACACTGTCAACACAACTACAAAATTTAATAAGAAAACAAAACATGCCACACTGTCAATACGGCTACAAAATTTAATAGGAAAACAAAACATGCCACACTGTCAACACAGCTACAAAAATTAATAGGAAAACAAAACATGCCACACTGTCAATACAGCTACACAATTTAATAAGAAAACTAAACATGCCACACTGTCAACACAGCTACAAAATTTAATAGGAAAACAAAACATATCACACTGTCAGCACAGCTACAAAAGTTAATAGGAAAACAAAACATACCACACTGTCAACACAGCTACAAAATTTAATAGGAAAACACTGTCAACACAGCTACACAACTTAATAGGTAAACAAAACATACCACACTGTCAACACAGCTACACAATTTCATAGGAAAACAAAACATGCCACACTGTCAACACAACCACAAAATTTAATAGGAAAACAAAACATACCACTGTCAACACAGCTACAAAATTTAATAGGAAAACAAAACATACCACTGTCAACACAACCACAAAATTTAATAGGTAAACAAAACATACTACTGTCAACACAGCTACAAAATTTAATAGGAAAACAAAACATACCACACTGTCAACACAGCTACAAAATTTAATAGGAAAACAAAACATACCACACTGTCAACACAGCTACAAAATTTAATAGGAAAACAAAACATACCACACTGTCAACACAACTACAAAATTTAATAGGCAAACAAAAGATACCACTGTCAACACAGCTACAAAATTTAATAGGAAAACAAAACATACCACACTGTCAACACATCCACAAAATTTAATAGGAAAACAAAACATACCACACTGTCAACACAGCTACAAAATTTAATAGGAAAACAAAACATACCACACTGTCAACACAGCTACAAAAATTAATAGGAAAACAAAACATACCACACTGTCAACACAGCTACAAAATTTTATTAGGAAACATAACATACCACACTGTCAATACAGCTACAAAATTTATTAGGAAAACAAAACATACCACACTGTCAACACAGCTACAAAATTTAATAGGAAAACAAAACATACCACACTGTCAACACAGCTACACAATTTAATAGGAAAACAAAACATACCACACTGTCAATACGGCTACAAAATTTAATAGGAAAACAAAACATATCACACTGTCAACACAACTACACAATTTAATTAGAAAACAAAACATGCCACACTGTCAATACGGCTACAAAATTTAATAGGAAAACAAAACATGCCACACTGTCAACACAGCTACAAAATTTAATAGGAAAACAAAACATGCCACACTGTCAGTACAGCTACACAATTTAATAAGAAAACAAAACATGCCACACTGTCAACACAGCTACAAAATTTAATAGGAAAACAAAACATATCACACTGTCAACACAGCTACACAATTTAATAGGAAAACAAAACATGCCACACTGTCAATACAGCTACAAAATTTAATAGGAAAACAAAACATGCCACACTGTCAATACAGCTACAAAATTTAATGGGAAAACAAAACATGCCACACTGTCAACACAGCTACAAAATTTAATAGGAAAACAAAACATAGCACCTGTCAACACAGCTACACAATTTAATAGGAAAACAAAACATGCCACAATGTCAATACAGCTACAAAATTTAATAGGAAAACAAAACATGCCACACTGTCAACACAGCTACAAAATTTAATAGGAAAACAAAACATGCCACACTGTCAACACAGCTACAAAATTTAATAGGAAAACAAAACATGCCACACTGTCAACACAGCTACAAAATTTAATAGGAAAACAAAACATGCCACACTGTCAACAACACAGCTATAAAAGTTAATAGGAAAACAAAACATGCCACACTGTCAACACAGCTACAAAATTTAATAGGAAAACAAAACATAGCACACTGTCAACACAGCTACAAAATTTAATAGGAAATCAAAACGTATCACACTGTCAACACTGCTACAAAATTTAATAGGAAATCAAAACATACCACACTGTCAACACAGCTTCACAATTTAATAAGAAAACAAAATATACCACATTGTCAACACAGCTACACAATTTAATAGGAAAACAAAACATACCACACTGTCGACACAGCTACAAAATTTAATTGGAAAACAAAACATACCACACTGTCAACACAGCTACAAAATCTAATAGGAAAACAAAACATGCCACACTGTCAACACAGCTACAAAATTTAATAGGAAAACAAAACATACCACACTGTCAACACAGCTACACAATTTCATAGTAAAACAAAACATGCCACACTGTCATCACAACCACAAAATTTAATAGGTAAACAAAACATACCACTGTCAACACAGCTACAAAATTTAATAGGAAAACAAAACATACCACTGTCAACACAACCACAAAATTTAATAGGTAAACAAAACATACTACTGTCAACACAGCTACAAAATTTAATAGGAAAACAAAACATACCACACTGTCAACACAGCTACAAAATTTAATAGGAAAACAAAACATACCACACTGTCAACACAGCTACAAAATTTAATAGGAAAACAAAACATACCCCTGTCAACACAACAACAAAATTTAATAGGCAAACAAAAGATACCACTGTCAACACAGCTACAAAATTTAATAGGAAAACAAAACATGCCACACTGTCAACACAGCTACAAAATTTAATAGGAAAACAAAACATGCCACACTGTCAACACAGCTACAAAATTTAATAGGAAAACAAAACATGCCACACTGTCAACACAGCTACAAAATTTAATAGGAAAACAAAACATGCCACACTGTCAACACAGCTATAAAAGTTAATAGGAAAACAAAACATGCCACACTGTCAACACAGCTACAAAATTTAATAGGAAAACAAAACATAGCACACTGTCAACACAGCTACAAAATTTAATAGGAAAACAAAACATACCACGCTGTCAACACAGCTACAAAATTTAATAGGAAATCAAAACGTATCACACTGTCAACACAGCTACAAATTTTAATAGGAAATCAAAATATACCACACTGTCAACACAGCTACACAATTTAATAGGAAAACAAAATATACCACATTGTCAACACAGCTACACAATTTAATAGGAAAACAAAACATACCACACTGTCGACACAGCTACAAAATTTAATTGGAATACAAAACATACCACACTGTCAACACAGCTACAAAATCTAATAGGAAAACAAAACATGCCACACTGTCAACACAGCTACAAAATTTAATAAGAAAACAAAACATGCCACACTGTCAACACAGCTACAAAATTTAATAGGAAAACAAAACATACCACACTGTCAACACAGCTACACAATTTCATTGGAAAACAAAACATGCCACACTGTCAACACAACCACAAAATTTAATAGGAAAACAAAACATACCACTGTCAACACAGCTACAAAATTTAATAGGAAAACAAAACATACCCCTGTCAACACAACTACAAAATTTAATAGGCAAACAAAAGATACCACTGTCAACACAGCTACAAAATTTAATAGGAAAACAAAACATACCACACTGTCAACACATCCACAAAATTTAATAGGAAAACAAAACATACCACACTGTCAACACAGCTACACAATTTCATAGGAAAACAAAACATGCCACACTGTCATCACAACCACAAAATTTAATAGGTAAACAAAACATACCACTGTCAACACAGCTACAAAATTTAATAGGAAAACAAAACATACCACTGTCAACACAACCACAAAATTTAATAGGTAAACAAAACATACTACTGTCAACACAGCTACAAAATTTAATAGGAAAACAAAACATACCACACTGTCAACACAGCTACAAAATTTAATAGGAAAACAAAACATACCACACTGTCAACACAGCTACAAAATTTAATAGGAAAACAAAACATACCCCTGTCAACACAACAACAAAATTTAATAGGCAAACAAAAGATACCACTGTCAACACAGCTACAAAATTTAATAGGAAAACAAAACATGCCACACTGTCAACACAGCTACAAAATTTAATAGGAAAAAAAACATGCCACACTGTCAACCCAGCTACAAAATTTAATAGGAAAACAAAACATGCCACACTGTCAACACAGCTACAAAATTTAATAGGAAAACAAAACATGCCACACTGTCAACACAGCTATAAAAGTTAATAGGAAAACAAAACATGCCACACTGTCAACACAGCTACAAAATTTAATAGGAAAACAAAACATAGCACACTGTCAACACAGCTACAAAATTTAATAGGAAAACAAAACATACCACGCTGTCAACACAGCTACAAAATTTAATTGGAAATCAAAACGTATCACACTGTCAACACAGCTACAAATTTTAATAGGAAATCAAAACATACCACACTGTCAACACAGCTACACAATTTAATAGGAAAACAAAATATACCACATTGTCAACACAGCTACACAATTTAATAGGAAAACAAAACATACCACACTGTCGACACAGCTACAAATTTTAATTGGAAAGCAAAACATACCACACTGTCAACACAGCTACAAAATATAATAGGAAAACAAAACATGCCACACTGTCAACACAGCTACAAAATTTAATAGGAAAACAAAACATGCCACACTGTCAACACAGCTACAAAATTTAATAGGAAAACAAAACATACCACACTGTCAACACAGCTACACAATTTCATAGGAAAACAAAACATGCCACACTGTCAACACAACCACAAAATTTAATAGGTAAACAAAACATACAACTGTCAACACAGCTACAACATTTAATAGGAAAACAAAACATACCACTGTCAACACAACCACAAAATTTAATAGGTAAACAAAACATACTACTGTCAACACAGCTACAAATTTTAATAAGAAAACAAAACATACCACACTGTCAATACAGCTACAAAATTTAATAGGAAAACAAAACATACCACACTGTCAACACAGCTACAAAATTTAATAGGAAAACAAAACATACCCCTGTCAACACAACTACAAAATTTAATAGGCAAACAAAAGATACCACTGTCAACACAGCTACACAATTTAATAGGAAAACAAAACATACCACACTGTCAACACATCCACAAAATTTAATAGGAAAACAAAACATACCACACTGTCAACACAGCTACAAAATTTAATAGGAAAACAAAACATACCACACTGTCAATACAGCTACAAAATTTAATAGGAAAACAAAACATACCACACTGTCAACACAGCTACAAAATTTAATAGGAAAACAAAACATACCACACTGTCAATACAGCTACAAAATTTAATAGGAAAACAAAACATACCACACTGTCAACACAGCTACAAAATTTAATAGGAAAACAAAACATACCACACTGTCAACACAGCTACACAATTTAATAGGAAAACAAAACATACCACACTGTCAATACGGCTACAAAATTAATAGGAAAACAAAACATATCACACTGTCAACACAACTACAAAATTTAATAAGAAAACAAAACATGCCACACTGTCAATACGGCTACAAAATTTAATAGGAAAACAAAACATGCCACACTGTCAACACAGCTACAAAATTTAATAGGAAAACAAAACATGCCACACTGTCAATACAGCTACACAATTTAATAACAAAACAAAACATGCCACAATGTCAACACAGCTACAAAATTTAATAGGAAAACAAAACATATCACACTGTCAGCACAGCTACAAAAGTTAATAGGAAAACAAAACATACCACACTGTCAACACAGCTACAAAATTTAATAGGAAAACACTGTCAACACAGCTACACAACTTAATAGGTAAACAAAACATACCACACTGTCAACACAGCTACACAATTTCATAGGAAAACAAAACATGCCACACTGTCAACACAACCACAAAATTTAATAGGAAAACAAAACATACCACTGTCAACACAGCTACAAAATTTAATAGTAAAACAAAACATACCACTGTCAACACAACCACAAAATTTAATAGGTAAACAAAACATACTACTGTCAACACAGCTACAAATTTAATAGGAAAACAAAACATACCACACTGTCAACACAGCTACAAAATTTAATAGGAAAACAAAACATACCACACTGTCAACACAGCTACAAAATTTAATAGGAAAACAAAACATACCACACTGTCAACACAACTACAAAATTTAATAGGCAAACAAAAGATACCACTGTCAACACAGCTACAAAATTTAATAGGAAAACAAAACATACCACACTGTCAACACATCCACAAAATTTAATAGGAAAACAAAACATACCACACTGTCAACACAGCTACAAAATTTAATAGGAAAACAAAACATACCACACTGTCAACACAGCTACAAAATTTAATAGGAAAACAAAACATACCACACTGTCAACACAGCAACAAAATTTTATTGGGAAACATAACATACCACACTGTCAATACAGCTACAAAATTTAATAGGAAAACAAAACATACCACACTGTCAACACAGCTACAAAATTTAATAGGAAAACAAAACATACCACACTGTCAACACAGCTACACAATTTAATAGGAAAACAAAACATATCACACTGTCAATACGGCTACAAAATTTAATAAGAAAACAAAACATATCACACTGTCAACACAGCTACAAAATTTAATAAGAAAACAAAACATGCCACACTGTCAATACGGCTACAAAATTTAATAGGAAAACAAAACATGCCACACTGTCAACACAGCTACAAAATTTAATAGGAAAACAAAACATGCCACACTGTCAATACAGCTACACAATTTAATAAGAAAACAAAACATGCCACACTGTCAACACAGCTACAAAATTTAATAGGAAAACAAAACATATCACACTGTCAACACAGCTACAAAATATAATAGGAAAACAAAACATGCCACACTGTCAACACAGCTACAAAATTTAATAGGAAAACAAAACATGCCACACTGTCAACACAGCTACAAAATTTAATAGGAAAACAAAACATACCACACTGTCAACACAGCTACACAATTTCATAGGAAAACAAAACATGCCACACTGTCAACACAACCACAAAATTTAATAGGTAAACAAAACATACAACTGTCAACACAGCTACAACATTTAATAGGAAAACAAAACATACCACTGTCAACACAACCACAAAATTTAATAGGTAAACAAAACATACTACTGTCAACACAGCTACAAATTTTAATAAGAAAACAAAACATACCACTGTCAATACAGCTACAAAATTTAATAGGAAAACAAAACATACCACACTGTCAACACAGCTACAAAATTTAATAGGAAAACAAAACATACCACACTGTCAATACAGCTACAAAATTTAATAGGAAAACAAAACATACCACACTGTCAACACAGCTACAAAATTTAATAGGAAAACAAAACATACCACACTGTCAACACAGCTACACAATTTCATAGGAAAACAAAACATGCCACACTGTCAACACAACCACAAAATTTAATAGGAAAACAAAACATACCACTGTCAACACAGCTACAAAATTTAATAGTAAAACAAAACATACCACTGTCAACACAACCACAAAATTTAATAGGTAAACAAAACATACTACTGTCAACACAGCTACAAATTTAATAGGAAAACAAAACATACCACACTGTCAACACAGCTACAAAATTTAATAGGAAAACAAAACATACCACACTGTCAACACAGCTACAAAATTTAATAGGAAAACAAAACATACCACACTGTCAACACAACTACAAAATTTAATAGGCAAACAAAAGATACCACTGTCAACACAGCTACAAAATTTAATAGGAAAACAAAACATACCACACTGTCAACACATCCACAAAATTTAATAGGAAAACAAAACATACCACACTGTCAACACAGCTACAAAATTTAATAGGAAAACAAAACATACCACACTGTCAACACAGCTACAAAATTTAATAGGAAAACAAAACATACCACACTGTCAACACAGCAACAAAATTTTATTGGGAAACATAACATACCACACTGTCAATACAGCTACAAAATTTAATAGGAAAACAAAACATACCACACTGTCAACACAGCTACAAAATTTAATAGGAAAACAAAACATACCACACTGTCAACACAGCTACACAATTTAATAGGAAAACAAAACATATCACACTGTCAATACGGCTACAAAATTTAATAAGAAAACAAAACATATCACACTGTCAACACAGCTACAAAATTTAATAAGAAAACAAAACATGCCACACTGTCAATACGGCTACAAAATTTAATAGGAAAACAAAACATGCCACACTGTCAACACAGCTACAAAATTTAATAGGAAAACAAAACATGCCACACTGTCAATACAGCTACACAATTTAATAAGAAAACAAAACATGCCACACTGTCAACACAGCTACAAAATTTAATAGGAAAACAAAACATATCACACTGTCAACACAGCTACAAAATATAATAGGAAAACAAAACATGCCACACTGTCAACACAGCTACAAAATTTAATAGGAAAACAAAACATGCCACACTGTCAACACAGCTACAAAATTTAATAGGAAAACAAAACATACCACACTGTCAACACAGCTACACAATTTCATAGGAAAACAAAACATGCCACACTGTCAACACAACCACAAAATTTAATAGGTAAACAAAACATACAACTGTCAACACAGCTACAACATTTAATAGGAAAACAAAACATACCACTGTCAACACAACCACAAAATTTAATAGGTAAACAAAACATACTACTGTCAACACAGCTACAAATTTTAATAAGAAAACAAAACATACCACACTGTCAATACAGCTACAAAATTTAATAGGAAAACAAAACATACCACACTGTCAACACAGCTACAAAATTTAATAGGAAAACAAAACATACCCCTGTCAACACAACTACAAAATTTAATAGGCAAACAAAAGATACCACTGTCAACACAGCTACACAATTTAATAGGAAAACAAAACATACCACACTGTCAACACATCCACAAAATTTAATAGGAAAACAAAACATACCACACGGTCAACACAGCTACAAAATTTAATAGGAAAACAAAACATACCACACTGTCAATACAGCTACAAAATTTAATAGGAAAACAAAACATACCACACTGTCAACACAGCTACAAAATTTAATAGGAAAACAAAACATACCACACTGTCAATACAGCTACAAAATTTAATAGGAAAACAAAACATACCACACTGTCAACACAGCTACAAAATTTAATAGGAAAACAAAACATACCACACTGTCAACACAGCTACACAATTTAATAGGAAAACAAAACATACCACACTGTCAATACGGCTACAAAATTAATAGGAAAACAAAACATATCACACTGTCAACACAACTACAAAATTGAATAAGAAAACAAAACATGCCACACTGTCAATACGGCTACAAAATTTAATAGGAAAACAAAACATGCCACACTGTCAACACAGCTACAAAATTTAATAGGAAAACAAAACATGCCACACTGTCAATACAGCTACACAATTTAATAACAAAACAAAACATGCCACACTGTCAACACAGCTACAAAATTTAATAGGAAAACAAAACATATCACACTGTCAGCACAGCTACAAAAGTTAATAGGAAAACAAAACATACCACACTGTCAACACAGCTACAAAATTTAATAGGAAAACACTGTCAACACAGCTACACAACTTAATAGGTAAACAAAACATACCACACTGTCAACACAGCTACACAATTTCATAGGAAAACAAAACATGCCACACTGTCAACACAACCACAAAATTTAATAGGAAAACAAAACATACCACTGTCAACACAGCTACAAAATTTAATAGTAAAACAAAACATACCACTGTCAACACAACCACAAAATTTAATAGGTAAACAAAACATACTACTGTCAACACAGCTACAAATTTAATAGGAAAACAAAACATACCACACTGTCAACACAGCTACAAAATTTAATAGGAAAACAAAACATACCACACTGTCAACACAGCTACAAAATTTAATAGGAAAACAAAACATACCACACTGTCAACACAACTACAAAATTTAATAGGCAAACAAAAGATACCACTGTCAACACAGCTACAAAATTTAATAGGAAAACAAAACATACCACACTGTCAACACATCCACAAAATTTAATAGGAAAACAAAACATACCACACTGTCAACACAGCTACAAAATTTAATAGGAAAACAAAACATACCACACTGTCAACACAGCTACAAAATTTAATAGGAAAACAAAACATACCACACTGTCAACACAGCAACAAAATTTTATTGGGAAACATAACATACCACACTGTCAATACAGCTACAAAATTTAATAGGAAAACAAAACATACCACACTGTCAACACAGCTACAAAATTTAATAGGAAAACAAAACATACCACACTGTCAACACAGCTACACAATTTAATAGGAAAACAAAACATATCACACTGTCAATACGGCTACAAAATTTAATAAGAAAACAAAACATATCACACTGTCAACACAGCTACAAAATTTAATAAGAAAACAAAACATGCCACACTGTCAATACGGTTACAAAATTTAATAGGAAAACAAAACATGCCACACTGTCAACACAGCTACAAAATTTAATAGGAAAACAAAACATGCCACACTGTCAATACAGCTACACAATTTAATAAGAAAACAAAACATGCCACACTGTCAACACAGCTACAAAATTTAATAGGAAAACAAAACATATCACACTGTCAACACAGCTACACAATTTAATAGGAAAACAAAACATGCCACACTGTCAATACAGCTACAAAATTTAATAGGAAAACAAAACATGCCACACTGTCAATACAGCTACAAAATTTAATGGGAAAACAAAACATGCCACACTGTCAACACAGCTACAAAATTTAATAGGAAAACAAAACATAACACCTGTCAACACAGCTACACAATTTAATAGGAAAACAAAACATGCCACAATGTCAATACAGCTACAAAATTTAATAGGAAAACAAAACATGCCACACTGTCAACACAGCTACAAAATTTAATAGGAAAACAAAACATGCCATACTGTCAACACAGCTACAAATTTAATAGGAAAACAAAACATGCCACACTGTCAACACAGCTACAAAATTTAATAGGAAAACAAAACATGCCACACTGTCAATACAGCTACAAAATTTAATAGGAAAACAAAACATGCCACACTGTCAACACAGCTACAAAATTTAATAGGAAAACAAAACATGCCACACTGTCAACACAGCTACAAAATTTAATAGGAAAACAAAACATGCCACACTGTCAACACAGCTATAAAGGTTAATAGGAAAACAAAACATGCCACACTGTCAACACAGCTACAAAATTTAATAGGAAAACAAAACATACCACGCTGTCAACACAGCTACAAAATGTAATAGGAAATCAAAACGTATCACACTGTCAACACAGCTACAAATTTTAATAGGAAATCAAAACATACCACACTGTGAACACAGCTACACAATTTAATAGGAAAACAAAATATACCACATTGTCAACACAGCTACACAATTTAATAGGAAAACAAAACATACCACACTGTCGACACAGCTACAAAATTTAATTGGAAAACAAAACATACCACACTGTCAACACAGCTACAAAATCTAATAGGAAAACAAAACATGCCACACTGTCAACACAGCTACAAAATTTAATAGGAAAACAAAACATGCCACACTGTCAACACAGCTACAAAATTTAATAGGAAAACAAAACATACCACACTGTCAACACAGCTACACAATTGCATAGGAAAACAAAACATGCCACACTGTCAACACAACCACAAAATTTAATAGGTAAACAAAACATACCACTGTCAACACAGCTACAACATTTAATAGGAAAACAAAACATACCACTGTCAACACAACCACAAAATTTAATAGGTAAACAAAACATACTACTGTCAACACAGCTACAAATTTTAATAAGAAAACAAAACATACCACACTGTCAACACAGCTACAAAATTTAATAGGAAAACAAAACATACCACACTGTCAACACAGCTACAAAATTTAATAGGAAAACAAAACATACCCCTGTTAACACAACTACAAAATTTAATAGGCAAACAAAAGATACCACTGTCAACACAGCTACAAAATTTAATAGGAAAACAAAACATACCACACTGTCAACACATCCACAAAATTTAATAGGAAAACAAAACATACCACACTGTCAACACAGCTACAAAATTTAATAGGAAAACAAAACATACCACACTGTCAATACAGCTACAAAATTTAATAGGAAAACAAAACATACCACACTGTCAACACAGCTACAAAATTTAATAGGAAAACAAAACATACCACACTGTCAATACAGCTCCAAAATTTAATAGGAAAACAAAACATACCACACTGTCAACACAGCTACAAAATTTAATAGGAAAACAAAACATACCACACTGTCAACACAGCTACACAATTTAATAGGAAAACAAAGCATACCACACTGTCAATACGGCTACAAAATTAATAGGAAAACAAAACATATCACACTGTCAACACAACTACAAAATTTAATAAGAAAACAAAACATGCCACACTGTCAATACGGCTACAAAATTTAATAGGAAAACAAAACATGCCACACTGTCAACACAGCTACAAAATTTAATAGGAAAACAAAACATGCCACACTGTCAATACAGCTACACAATTTAATAAGAAAACTAAACATGCCACACTGTCAACACAGCTACAAAATTTAATAGGAAAACAAAACATATCACACTGTCAGCACAGCTACAAAAGTTAATAGGAAAACAAAACATACCACACTGTCAACACAGCTACAAAATTTAATAGGAAAACACTGTCAACACAGCTACACAACTTAATAGGTAAACAAAACATACCACACTGTCAACACAGCTACACAATTTCATAGGAAAACAAAACATGCCACACTGTCAACACAACCACAAAATTTAATAGGAAAACAAAACATACCACTGTCAACACAGCTACAAAATTTAATAGGAAAACAAAACATACCACTGTCAACACAACCACAAAATTTAATAGGTAAACAAAACATACTACTGTCAACACAGCTACAAAATTTAATAGGAAAACAAAACATACCACACTGTCAACACAGCTACAAAATTTAATAGGAAAACAAAACATACCACACTGTCAACACAGCTACAAAATTTAATAGGAAAACAAAACATACCACACTGTCAACACAACTACAAAATTTAATAGGCAAACAAAAGATACCACTGTCAACACAGCTACAAAATTTAATAGGAAAACAAAACATACCACACTGTCAACACATCCACAAAATTTAATAGGAAAACAAAACATACCACACTGTCAACACAGCTACAAAATTTAATAGGAAAACAAAACATACCACACTGTCAACACAGCTACAAAATTTAATAGGAAAACAAAACATACCACACTGTCAACACAGCTACAAAATTTTATTAGGAAACATAACATACCACACTGTCAATACAGCTACAAAATTTATTAGGAAAACAAAACATACCACACTGTCAACACAGCTACAAAATTTAATAGGAAAACAAAACATACCACACTGTCAACACAGCTACACAATTTAATAGGAAAACAAAACATACCACACTGTCAATACGGCTACAAAATTTAATAGGAAAACAAAACATATCACACTGTCAACACAACTACACAATTTAATAAGAAAACAAAACATGCCACACTGTCAATACGGCTACAAAATTTAATAGGAAAACAAAACATGCCACACTGTCAACACAGCTACAAAATTTAATAGGAAAACAAAACATGCCACACTGTCAGTACAGCTACACAATTTAATAAGAAAACAAAACATGCCACACTGTCAACACAGCTACAAAATTTAATAGGAAAACAAAACATATCACACTGTCAACACAGCTACACAATTTAATAGGAAAACAAAACATGCCACACTGTCAATACAGCTACAAAATTTAATAGGAAAACAAAACATGCCACACTGTCAATACAGCTACAAAATTTAATGGGAAAACAAAACATGCCACACTGTCAACACAGCTACAAAATTTAATAGGAAAACAAAACATAGCACCTGTCAACACAGCTACACAATTTAATAGGAAAACAAAACATGCCACAATGTCAATACAGCTACAAAATTTAATAGGAAAACAAAACATGCCACACTGTCAACACAGCTACAAAATTTAATAGGAAAACAAAACATACCACACTGTCAACACAGCTACAAAATTTAATAGGAAAACAAAACATACCACACTGTCAACACAGCTACAAAATTTAATAGGAAAACAAAACATACCACACTGTCAACACAGCAACAAAATTTTATTGGGAAACATAACATACCACACTGTCAATACAGCTACAAAATTTAATAGGAAAACAAAACATACCACACTGTCAACACAGCTACAAAATTTAATAGGAAAACAAAACATACCACACTGTCAACACAGCTACACAATTTAATAGGAAAACAAAACATATCACACTGTCAATACGGCTACAAAATTTAATAAGAAAACAAAACATATCACACTGTCAACACAGCTACAAAATTTAATAAGAAAACAAAACATGCCACACTGTCAATACGGCTACAAAATTTAATAGGAAAACAAAACATGCCACACTGTCAACACAGCTACAAAATTTAATAGGAAAACAAAACATGCCACACTGTCAATACAGCTACACAATTTAATAAGAAAACAAAACATGCCACACTGTCAACACAGCTACAAAATTTAATAGGAAAACAAAACATATCACACTGTCAACACAGCTACAAAATATAATAGGAAAACAAAACATGCCACACTGTCAACACAGCTACAAAATTTAATAGGAAAACAAAACATGCCACACTGTCAACACAGCTACAAAATTTAATAGGAAAACAAAACATACCACACTGTCAACACAGCTACACAATTTCATAGGAAAACAAAACATGCCACACTGTCAACACAACCACAAAATTTAATAGGTAAACAAAACATACAACTGTCAACACAGCTACAACATTTAATAGGAAAACAAAACATACCACTGTCAACACAACCACAAAATTTAATAGGTAAACAAAACATACTACTGTCAACACAGCTACAAATTTTAATAAGAAAACAAAACATACCACACTGTCAATACAGCTACAAAATTTAATAGGAAAACAAAACATACCACACTGTCAACACAGCTACAAAATTTAATAGGAAAACAAAACATACCCCTGTCAACACAACTACAAAATTTAATAGGCAAACAAAAGATACCACTGTCAACACAGCTACACAATTTAATAGGAAAACAAAACATACCACACTGTCAACACATCCACAAAATTTAATAGGAAAACAAAACATACCACACGGTCAACACAGCTACAAAATTTAATAGGAAAACAAAACATACCACACTGTCAATACAGCTACAAAATTTAATAGGAAAACAAAACATACCACACTGTCAACACAGCTACAAAATTTAATAGGAAAACAAAACATACCACACTGTCAATACAGCTACAAAATTTAATAGGAAAACAAAACATACCACACTGTCAACACAGCTACAAAATTTAATAGGAAAACAAAACATACCACACTGTCAACACAGCTACACAATTTAATAGGAAAACAAAACATACCACACTGTCAATACGGCTACAAAATTAATAGGAAAACAAAACATATCACACTGTCAACACAACTACAAAATTGAATAAGAAAACAAAACATGCCACACTGTCAATACGGCTACAAAATTTAATAGGAAAACAAAACATGCCACACTGTCAACACAGCTACAAAATTTAATAGGAAAACAAAACATGCCACACTGTCAATACAGCTACACAATTTAATAACAAAACAAAACATGCCACACTGTCAACACAGCTACAAAATTTAATAGGAAAACAAAACATATCACACTGTCAGCACAGCTACAAAAGTTAATAGGAAAACAAAACATACCACACTGTCAACACAGCTACAAAATTTAATAGGAAAACACTGTCAACACAGCTACACAACTTAATAGGTAAACAAAACATACCACACTGTCAACACAGCTACACAATTTCATAGGAAAACAAAACATGCCACACTGTCAACACAACCACAAAATTTAATAGGAAAACAAAACATACCACTGTCAACACAGCTACAAAATTTAATAGTAAAACAAAACATACCACTGTCAACACAACCACAAAATTTAATAGGTAAACAAAACATACTACTGTCAACACAGCTACAAATTTAATAGGAAAACAAAACATACCACACTGTCAACACAGCTACAAAATTTAATAGGAAAACAAAACATACCACACTGTCAACACAGCTACAAAATTTAATAGGAAAACAAAACATACCACACTGTCAACACAACTACAAAATTTAATAGGCAAACAAAAGATACCACTGTCAACACAGCTACAAAATTTAATAGGAAAACAAAACATACCACACTGTCAACACATCCACAAAATTTAATAGGAAAACAAAACATACCACACTGTCAACACAGCTACAAAATTTAATAGGAAAACAAAACATACCACACTGTCAACACAGCTACAAAATTTAATAGGAAAACAAAACATACCACACTGTCAACACAGCAACAAAATTTTATTGGGAAACATAACATACCACACTGTCAATACAGCTACAAAATTTAATAGGAAAACAAAACATACCACACTGTCAACACAGCTACAAAATTTAATAGGAAAACAAAACATACCACACTGTCAACACAGCTACACAATTTAATAGGAAAACAAAACATATCACACTGTCAATACGGCTACAAAATTTAATAAGAAAACAAAACATATCACACTGTCAACACAGCTACAAAATTTAATAAGAAAACAAAACATGCCACACTGTCAATACGGTTACAAAATTTAATAGGAAAACAAAACATGCCACACTGTCAACACAGCTACAAAATTTAATAGGAAAACAAAACATGCCACACTGTCAATACAGCTACACAATTTAATAAGAAAACAAAACATGCCACACTGTCAACACAGCTACAAAATTTAATAGGAAAACAAAACATATCACACTGTCAACACAGCTACACAATTTAATAGGAAAACAAAACATGCCACACTGTCAATACAGCTACAAAATTTAATAGGAAAACAAAACATGCCACACTGTCAATACAGCTACAAAATTTAATGGGAAAACAAAACATGCCACACTGTCAACACAGCTACAAAATTTAATAGGAAAACAAAACATAACACCTGTCAACACAGCTACACAATTTAATAGGAAAACAAAACATGCCACAATGTCAATACAGCTACAAAATTTAATAGGAAAACAAAACATGCCACACTGTCAACACAGCTACAAAATTTAATAGGAAAACAAAACATGCCATACTGTCAACACAGCTACAAATTTAATAGGAAAACAAAACATGCCACACTGTCAACACAGCTACAAAATTTAATAGGAAAACAAAACATGCCACACTGTCAATACAGCTACAAAATTTAATAGGAAAACAAAACATGCCACACTGTCAACACAGCTACAAAATTTAATAGGAAAACAAAACATGCCACACTGTCAACACAGCTACAAAATTTAATAGGAAAACAAAACATGCCACACTGTCAACACAGCTATAAAGGTTAATAGGAAAACAAAACATGCCACACTGTCAACACAGCTACAAAATTTAATAGGAAAACAAAACATACCACGCTGTCAACACAGCTACAAAATGTAATAGGAAATCAAAACGTATCACACTGTCAACACAGCTACAAATTTTAATAGGAAATCAAAACATACCACACTGTGAACACAGCTACACAATTTAATAGGAAAACAAAATATACCACATTGTCAACACAGCTACACAATTTAATAGGAAAACAAAACATACCACACTGTCGACACAGCTACAAAATTTAATTGGAAAACAAAACATACCACACTGTCAACACAGCTACAAAATCTAATAGGAAAACAAAACATGCCACACTGTCAACACAGCTACAAAATTTAATAGGAAAACAAAACATGCCACACTGTCAACACAGCTACAAAATTTAATAGGAAAACAAAACATACCACACTGTCAACACAGCTACACAATTGCATAGGAAAACAAAACATGCCACACTGTCAACACAACCACAAAATTTAATAGGTAAACAAAACATACCACTGTCAACACAGCTACAACATTTAATAGGAAAACAAAACATACCACTGTCAACACAACCACAAAATTTAATAGGTAAACAAAACATACTACTGTCAACACAGCTACAAATTTTAATAAGAAAACAAAACATACCACACTGTCAACACAGCTACAAAATTTAATAGGAAAACAAAACATACCACACTGTCAACACAGCTACAAAATTTAATAGGAAAACAAAACATACCCCTGTTAACACAACTACAAAATTTAATAGGCAAACAAAAGATACCACTGTCAACACAGCTACAAAATTTAATAGGAAAACAAAACATACCACACTGTCAACACATCCACAAAATTTAATAGGAAAACAAAACATACCACACTGTCAACACAGCTACAAAATTTAATAGGAAAACAAAACATACCACACTGTCAATACAGCTACAAAATTTAATAGGAAAACAAAACATACCACACTGTCAACACAGCTACAAAATTTAATAGGAAAACAAAACATACCACACTGTCAATACAGCTCCAAAATTTAATAGGAAAACAAAACATACCACACTGTCAACACAGCTACAAAATTTAATAGGAAAACAAAACATACCACACTGTCAACACAGCTACACAATTTAATAGGAAAACAAAGCATACCACACTGTCAATACGGCTACAAAATTAATAGGAAAACAAAACATATCACACTGTCAACACAACTACAAAATTTAATAAAAAAACAAAACATGCCACACTGTCAATACGGCTACAAAATTTAATAGGAAAACAAAACATGCCACACTGTCAACACAGCTACAAAATTTAATAGGAAAACAAAACATGCCACACTGTCAATACAGCTACACAATTTAATAAGAAAACTAAACATGCCACACTGTCAACACAGCTACAAAATTTAATAGGAAAACAAAACATATCACACTGTCAGCACAGCTACAAAAGTTAATAGGAAAACAAAACATACCACACTGTCAACACAGCTACAAAATTTAATAGGAAAACACTGTCAACACAGCTACACAACTTAATAGGTAAACAAAACATACCACACTGTCAACACAGCTACACAATTTCATAGGAAAACAAAACATGCCACACTGTCAACACAACCACAAAATTTAATAGGAAAACAAAACATACCACTGTCAACACAGCTACAAAATTTAATAGGAAAACAAAACATACCACTGTCAACACAACCACAAAATTTAATAGGTAAACAAAACATACTACTGTCAACACAGCTACAAAATTTAATAGGAAAACAAAACATACCACACTGTCAACACAGCTACAAAATTTAATAGGAAAACAAAACATACCACACTGTCAACACAGCTACAAAATTTAATAGGAAAACAAAACATACCACACTGTCAACACAACTACAAAATTTAATAGGCAAACAAAAGATACCACTGTCAACACAGCTACAAAATTTAATAGGAAAACAAAACATACCACACTGTCAACACATCCACAAAATTTAATAGGAAAACAAAACATACCACACTGTCAACACAGCTACAAAATTTAATAGGAAAACAAAACATACCACACTGTCAACACAGCTACAAAATTTAATAGGAAAACAAAACATACCACACTGTCAACACAGCTACAAAATTTTATTAGGAAACATAACATACCACACTGTCAATACAGCTACAAAATTTATTAGGAAAACAAAACATACCACACTGTCAACACAGCTACAAAATTTAATAGGAAAACAAAACATACCACACTGTCAACACAGCTACACAATTTAATAGGAAAACAAAACATACAACACTGTCAATACGGCTACAAAATTTAATAGGAAAACAAAACATATCACACTGTCAACACAACTACACAATTTAATAAGAAAACAAAACATGCCACACTGTCAATACGGCTACAAAATTTAATAGGAAAACAAAACATGCCACACTGTCAACACAGCTACAAAATTTAATAGGAAAACAAAACATGCCACACTGTCAGTACAGCTACACAATTTAATAAGAAAACAAAACATGCCACACTGTCAACACAGCTACAAAATTTAATAGGAAAACAAAACATATCACACTGTCAACACAGCTACACAATTTAATAGGAAAACAAAACATGCCACACTGTCAATACAGCTACAAAATTTAATAGGAAAACAAAACATGCCACACTGTCAATACAGCTACAAAATTTAATGGGAAAACAAAACATGCCACACTGTCAACACAGCTACAAAATTTAATAGGAAAACAAAACATAGCACCTGTCAACACAGCTACACAATTTAATAGGAAAACAAAACATGCCACAATGTCAATACAGCTACAAAATTTAATAGGAAAACAAAACATGCCACACTGTCAACACAGCTACAAAATTTAATAGGAAAACAAAACATGCCACACTGTCAACACAGCTACAAAATTTAATAGGAAAACAAAACATGCCACACTGTCAACACAGCTACAAAATTTAATAGGAAAACAAAACATGCCACACTGTCAACAACACAGCTATAAAAGTTAATAGGAAAACAAAACATGCCACACTGTCAACACAGCTACAAAATTTAATAGGAAAACAAAACATAGCACACTGTCAACACAGCTACAAAATTTAATAGGAAATCAAAACGTATCACACTGTCAACACTGCTACAAAATTTAATAGGAAATCAAAACATACCACACTGTCAACACAGCTTCACAATTTAATAAGAAAACAAAATATACCACATTGTCAACACAGCTACACAATTTAATAGGAAAACAAAACATACCACACTGTCGACACAGCTACAAAATTTAATTGGAAAACAAAACATACCACACTGTCAACACAGCTACAAAATATAATAGGAAAACAAAACATGCCACACTGTCAACACAGCTACAAAATTTAATAGGAAAACAAAACATACCACACTGTCAACACAGCTACACAATTTCATAGTAAAACAAAACATGCCACACTGTCATCACAACCACAAAATTTAATAGGTAAACAAAACATACCACTGTCAACACAGCTACAAAATTTAATAGGAAAACAAAACATACCACTGTCAACACAACCACAAAATATAATAGGTAAACAAAACATACTACTGTCAACACAGCTACAAAATTTAATAGGAAAACAAAACATACCACACTGTCAACACAGCTACAAAATTTAATAGGAAAACAAAACATACCACACTGTCAACACAGCTACAAAATTTAATAGGAAAACAAAACATACCCCTGTCAACACAACAACAAAATTTAATAGGCAAACAAAAGATACCACTGTCAACACAGCTACAAAATTTAATAGGAAAACAAAACATGCCACACTGTCAACATAGCTACAAAATTTAATAGGAAAACAAAACATGCCACACTGTCAACACAGCTACAAAATTTAATAGGAAAACAAAACATGCCACACTGTCAACACAGCTACAAAATTTAATAGGAAAACAAAACATGCCACACTGTCAACACAGCTATAAAAGTTAATAGGAAAACAAAACATGCCACACTGTCAACACAGCTACAAAATTTAATAGGAAAACAAAACATAGCACAATGTCAACACAGCTACAAAATTTAATAGGAAAACAAAACATACCACGCTGTCAACACAGCTACAAAATTTAATAGGAAATCAAAACGTATCACACTGTCAACACAGCTACAAATTTTAATAGGAAATCAAAATATACCACACTGTCAACACAGCTACACAATTTAATAGGAAAACAAAATATACCACATTGTCAACACAGCTACACAATTTAATAGGAAAACAAAACATACCACACTGTCGACACAGCAACAAAATTTAATTGGAATACAAAACATACCACACTGTCAACACAGCTACAAAATCTAATAGGAAAACAAAACATGCCACACTGTCAACACAGCTACAAAATTTAATAAGAAAACAAAACATGCCACACTGTCAACACAGCTACAAAATTTAATAGGAAAACAAAACATACCACACTGTCAACACAGCTACACAATTTCATTGGAAAACAAAACATGCCACACTGTCAACACAACCACAAAATTTAATAGGAAAACAAAACATACCACTGTCAACACAGCTACAAAATTTAATAGGAAAACAAAACATACCCCTGTCAACACAACTACAAAATTTAATAGGCAAACAAAAGATACCACTGTCAACACAGCTACAAAATTTAATAGGAAAACAAAACATACCACACTGTCAACACATCCACAAAATTTAATAGGAAAACAAAACATACCACACTGTCAACACAGCTACACAATTTCATAGGAAAACAAAACATGCCACACTGTCATCACAACCACAAAATTTAATAGGAAAACAAAACATACCACTGTCAACACAGCTACAAAATTTAATAGGAAAACAAAACATACCACTGTCAACACAACCACAAAATTTAATAGGTAAACAAAACATACTACTGTCAACACAGCTACAAAATTTAATAGGAAAACAAAACATACCACACTGTCAACACAGCTACAAAATTTAATAGGAAAACAAAACATACCACACTGTCAACACAGCTACAAAATTTAATAGGAAAACAAAACATACCCCTGTCAACACAACAACAAAATTTAATAGGCAAACAAAAGATACCACTGTCAACACAGCTACAAAATTTAATAGGAAAACAAAACATGCCACACTGTCAACACAGCTACAAAATTTAATAGGAAAACAAAACATGCCACACTGTCAACCCAGCTACAAAATTTAATAGGAAAACAAAACATGCCACACTGTCAACACAGCTACAAAATTTAATAGGAAAACAAAACATGCCACACTGTCAACACAGCTATAAAAGTTAATAGGAAAACAAAACATGCCACACTGTCAACACAGCTACAAAATTTAATAGGAAAACAAAACATAGCACACTGTCAACACAGCTACAAAATTTAATAGGAAAACAAAACATACCACGCTGTCAACACAGCTACAAAATTTAATTGGAAATCAAAACGTATCACACTGTCAACACAGCTACAAATTTTAATAGGAAATCAAAACATACCACACTGTCAACACAGCTACACAATGTAATAGGAAAACAAAATATACCACATTGTCAACACAGCTACACAATTTAATAGGAAAACAAAACATACCACACTGTCGACACAGCTACAAATTTTAATTGGAAAGCAAAACATACCACACTGTCAACACAGCTACAAAATATAATAGGAAAACAAAACATGCCACACTGTCAACACAGCTACAAAATTTAATAGGAAAACAAAACATGCCACACTGTCAACACAGCTACAAAATTTAATAGGAAAACAAAACATACCACACTGTCAACACAGCTACACAATTTCATAGGAAAACAAAACATGCCACACTGTCAACACAACCACAAAATGTAATAGGTAAACAAAACATACAACTGTCAACACAGCTACAACATTTAATAGGAAAACAAAACATACCACTGTCAACACAACCACAAAATTTAATAGGTAAACAAAACATACTACTGTCAACACAGCTACAAATTTTAATAAGAAAACAAAACATACCACACTGTCAATACAGCTACAAAATTTAATAGGAAAACAAAACATACCACACTGTCAACACAGCTACAAAATTTAATAGGAAAACAAAACATACCCCTGTCAACACAACTACAAAATTTAATAGGCAAACAAAAGATACCACTGTCAACACAGCTACACAATTTAATAGGAAAACAAAACATACCACACTGTCAACACATCCACAAAATTTAATAGGAAAACAAAACATACCACACTGTCAACACAGCTACAAAATTTAATAGGAAAACAAAACATACCACACTGTCAATACAGCTACAAAATTTAATAGGAAAACAAAACATACCACACTGTCAACACAGCTACAAAATTTAATAGGAAAACAAAACATACCACACTGTCAATACAGCTACAAAATTTAATAGGAAAACAAAACATACCACACTGTCAACACAGCTACAAAATTTAATAGGAAAACAAAACATACCACACTGTCAACACAGTTACACAATTTAATAGGAAAACAAAACATACCACACTGTCAATACGGCTACAAAATTAATAGGAAAACAAAACATATCACACTGTCAACACAACTACAAAATTTAATAAGAAAACAAAACATGCCACACTGTCAATACGGCTACAAAATTTAATAGGAAAACAAAACATGCCACACTGTCAACACAGCTACAAAATTTAATAGGAAAACAAAACATGCCACACTGTCAATACAGCTACACAATTTAATAACAAAACAAAACATGCCACACTGTCAACACAGCTACAAAATTTAATAGGAAAACAAAACATATCACACTGTCAGCACAGCTACAAAAGTTAATAGGAAAACAAAACATACCACACTGTCAACACAGCTACAAAATTTAATAGGAAAACACTGTCAACACAGCTACACAACTTAATAGGTAAACAAAACATACCACACTGTCAACACAGCTACACAATTTCATAGGAAAACAAAACATGCCACACTGTCAACACAACCACAAAATTTAATAGGAAAACAAAACATACCACTGTCAACACAGCTACAAAATTTAATAGTAAAACAAAACATACCACTGTCAACACAACCACAAAATTTAATAGGTAAACAAAACATACTACTGTCAACACAGCTACAAATTTAATAGGAAAACAAAACATACCACACTGTCAACACAGCTACAAAATTTAATAGGAAAACAAAACATACCACACTGTCAATACAGCTACAAAATTTAATAGGAAAACAAAACATACCACACTGTCAACACAGCTACAAAATTTAATAGGAAAACAAAACATACCACACTGTCAATACAGCTACAAAATTTAATAGGAAAACAAAACATACCACACTGTCAACACAGCTACAAAATTTAATAGGAAAACAAAACATACCACACTGTCAACACAGTTACACAATTTAATAGGAAAACAAAACATACCACACTGTCAATACGGCTACAAAATTAATAGGAAAACAAAACATATCACACTGTCAACACAACTACAAAATTTAATAAGAAAACAAAACATGCCACACTGTCAATACGGCTACAAAATTTAATAGGAAAACAAAACATGCCACACTGTCAACACAGCTACAAAATTTAATAGGAAAACAAAACATGCCACACTGTCAATACAGCTACACAATTTAATAACAAAACAAAACATGCCACACTGTCAACACAGCTACAAAATTTAATAGGAAAACAAAACATATCACACTGTCAGCACAGCTACAAAAGTTAATAGGAAAACAAAACATACCACACTGTCAACACAGCTACAAAATTTAATAGGAAAACACTGTCAACACAGCTACACAACTTAATAGGTAAACAAAACATACCACACTGTCAACACAGCTACACAATTTCATAGGAAAACAAAACATGCCACACTGTCAACACAACCACAAAATTTAATAGGAAAACAAAACATACCACTGTCAACACAGCTACAAAATTTAATAGTAAAACAAAACATACCACTGTCAACACAACCACAAAATTTAATAGGTAAACAAAACATACTACTGTCAACACAGCTACAAATTTAATAGGAAAACAAAACATACCACACTGTCAACACAGCTACAAAATTTAATAGGAAAACAAAACATACCACACTGTCAACACAGCTACAAAATTTAATAGGAAAACAAAACATACCACGCTGTCAACACAGCTACAAAATTTAATAGGAAATCAAAACGTATCACACTGTCAACACAGCTACAAATTTTAATAGGAAATCAAAATATACCACACTGTCAACACAGCTACACAATTTAATAGGAAAACAAAATATACCACATTGTCAACACAGCTACACAATTTAATAGGAAAACAAAACATACCACACTGTCGACACAGCTACAAAATTTAATTGGAATACAAAACATACCACACTGTCAACACAGCTACAAAATCTAATAGGAAAACAAAACATGCCACACTGTCAACACAGCTACAAAATTTAATAAGAAAACAAAACATGCCACACTGTCAACACAGCTACAAAATTTAATAGGAAAACAAAACATACCACACTGTCAACACAGCTACACAATTTCATTGGAAAACAAAACATGCCACACTGTCAACACAACCACAAAATTTAATAGGAAAACAAAACATACCACTGTCAACACAGCTACAAAATTTAATAGGAAAACAAAACATACCCCTGTCAACACAACTACAAAATTTAATAGGCAAACAAAAGATACCACTGTCAACACAGCTACAAAATTTAATAGGAAAACAAAACATACCACACTGTCAACACATCCACAAAATTTAATAGGAAAACAAAACATACCACACTGTCAACACAGCTACACAATTTCATAGGAAAACAAAACATGCCACACTGTCATCACAACCACAAAATTTAATAGGTAAACAAAACATACCACTGTCAACACAGCTACAAAATTTAATAGGAAAACAAAACATACCACTGTCAACACAACCACAAAATTTAATAGGTAAACAAAACATACTACTGTCAACACAGCTACAAAATTTAATAGGAAAACAAAACATACCACACTGTCAACACAGCTACAAAATTTAATAGGAAAACAAAACATACCACACTGTCAACACAGCTACAAAATTTAATAGGAAAACAAAACATACCCCTGTCAACACAACAACAAAATTTAATAGGCAAACAAAAGATACCACTGTCAACACAGCTACAAAATTTAATAGGAAAACAAAACATGCCACACTGTCAACACAGCTACAAAATTTAATAGGAAAACAAAACATGCCACACTGTCAACCCAGCTACAAAATTTAATAGGAAAACAAAACATGCCACACTGTCAACACAGCTACAAAATTTAATAGGAAAACAAAACATGCCACACTGTCAACACAGCTATAAAAGTTAATAGGAAAACAAAACATGCCACACTGTCAACACAGCTACAAAATTTAATAGGAAAACAAAACATAGCACACTGTCAACACAGCTACAAAATTTAATAGGAAAACAAAACATACCACGCTGTCAACACAGCTACAAAATTTAATTGGAAATCAAAACGTATCACACTGTCAACACAGCTACAAATTTTAATAGGAAATCAAAACATACCACACTGTCAACACAGCTACACAATTTAATAGGAAAACAAAATATACCACATTGTCAACACAGCTACACAATTTAATAGGAAAACAAAACATACCACACTGTCGACACAGCTACAAATTTTAATTGGAAAGCAAAACATACCACACTGTCAACACAGCTACAAAATATAATAGGAAAACAAAACATGCCACACTGTCAACACAGCTACAAAATTTAATAGGAAAACAAAACATGCCACACTGTCAACACAGCTACAAAATTTAATAGGAAAACAAAACATACCACACTGTCAACACAGCTACACAATTTCATAGGAAAACAAAACATGCCACACTGTCAACACAACCACAAAATGTAATAGGTAAACAAAACATACAACTGTCAACACAGCTACAACATTTAATAGGAAAACAAAACATACCACTGTCAACACAACCACAAAATTTAATAGGTAAACAAAACATACTACTGTCAACACAGCTACAAATTTTAATAAGAAAACAAAACATACCACACTGTCAATACAGCTACAAAATTTAATAGGAAAACAAAACATACCACACTGTCAACACAGCTACAAAATTTAATAGGAAAACAAAACATACCCCTGTCAACACAACTACAAAATTTAATAGGCAAACAAAAGATACCACTGTCAACACAGCTACACAATTTAATAGGAAAACAAAACATACCACACTGTCAACACATCCACAAAATTTAATAGGAAAACAAAACATACCACACTGTCAACACAGCTACAAAATTTAATAGGAAAACAAAACATACCACACTGTCAATACAGCTACAAAATTTAATAGGAAAACAAAACATACCACACTGTCAACACAGCTACAAAATTTAATAGGAAAACAAAACATACCACACTGTCAATACAGCTACAAAATTTAATAGGAAAACAAAACATACCACACTGTCAACACAGCTACAAAATTTAATAGGAAAACAAAACATACCACACTGTCAACACAGTTACACAATTTAATAGGAAAACAAAACATACCACACTGTCAATACGGCTACAAAATTAATAGGAAAACAAAACATATCACACTGTCAACACAACTACAAAATTTAATAAGAAAACAAAACATGCCACACTGTCAATACGGCTACAAAATTTAATAGGAAAACAAAACATGCCACACTGTCAACACAGCTACAAAATTTAATAGGAAAACAAAACATGCCACACTGTCAATACAGCTACACAATTTAATAACAAAACAAAACATGCCACACTGTCAACACAGCTACAAAATTTAATAGGAAAACAAAACATATCACACTGTCAGCACAGCTACAAAAGTTAATAGGAAAACAAAACATACCACACTGTCAACACAGCTACAAAATTTAATAGGAAAACACTGTCAACACAGCTACACAACTTAATAGGTAAACAAAACATACCACACTGTCAACACAGCTACACAATTTCATAGGAAAACAAAACATGCCACACTGTCAACACAACCACAAAATTTAATAGGAAAACAAAACATACCACTGTCAACACAGCTACAAAATTTAATAGTAAAACAAAACATACCACTGTCAACACAACCACAAAATTTAATAGGTAAACAAAACATACTACTGTCAACACAGCTACAAATTTAATAGGAAAACAAAACATACCACACTGTCAACACAGCTACAAAATTTAATAGGAAAACAAAACATACCACACTGTCAACACAGCTACAAAATTTAATAGGAAAACAAAACATACCACACTGTCAACACAACTACAAAATTTAATAGGCAAACAAAAGATACCACTGTCAACACAGCTACAAAATTTAATAGGAAAACAAAACATACCACACTGTCAACACATCCACAAAATTTAATAGGAAAACAAAACATACCACACTGTCAACACAGCTACAAAATTTAATAGGAAAACAAAACATACCACACTGTAACACAGCTACAAAATTTAATAGGAAAACAAAACATACCACACTGTCAACACAGCAACAAAATTTTATTGGGAAACATAACATACCACACTGTCAATACAGCTACAAAATTTAATAGGAAAACAAAACATACCACACTGTCAACACAGCTACAAAATTTAATAGGAAAACAAAACATACCACACTGTCAACACAGCTACACAATTTAATAGGAAAACAAAACATATCACACTGTCAATACGGCTACAAAATTTAATAAGAAAACAAAACATATCACACTGTCAACACAGCTACAAAATTTAATAAGAAAACAAAACATGCCACACTGTCAATACGGCTACAAAATTTAATAGGAAAACAAAACATGCCACACTGTCAACACAGCTACAAAATTTAATAGGAAAACAAAACATGCCACACTGTCAATACAGCTACACAATTTAATAAGAAAACAAAACATGCCACACTGTCAACACAGCTACAAAATTTAATAGGAAAACAAAACATATCACACTGTCAACACAGCTACACAATTTAATAGGAAAACAAAACATGCCACACTGTCAATACAGCTACAAAATTTAATAGGAAAACAAAACATGCCACACTGTCAATGCAGCTACAAAATTTAATAGGAAAACAAAACATGCCACACTGTCAACACAGCTACAAAATTTAATAGGAAAACAAAACATAACACCTGTCAACACAGCTACACAATTTAATAGGAAAACAAAACATGCCACAATGTCAATACAGCTACAAAATTTAATAGGAAAACAAAACATGCCACACTGTCAACACAGCTACAAAATTTAATAGGAAAACAAAACATGCCACACTGTCAACACAGCTACAAATTTAATAGGAAAACAAAAAATGCCACACTGTCAACAACACAGCTATAAAAGTTAATAGGAAAACAAAACATGCCACACTGTCAACACAGCTACAAAATTTAATAGGAAAACAAAACATGCCACAATGTCAATACAGCTACAAAATTTAATAGGAAAACAAAACATGCCTCACTGTCAACACAGCTACAAAATTTAATAGGAAAACAAAACATGCCACACTGTCAACACAGCTACAGAATTTAATAGGAAAACAAAACATGCCACACTGTCAACAACACAGCTATAAAAGTTAATAGGAAAACAAAACATGCCACACTGTCAACACAGCTACAAAATTTAATAGGAAAACAAAACATAGCACACTGTCAACACAACTACAAAATTTAATAGGAAAACAAAACATACCACGCTGTCAACACCGCTACAAAATTTAATAGGAAATCAAAACGTATCACACTGTCAACACTGCTACAAAATTTAATAGGAAATCAAAACATACCACACTGTCAACACAGCTTCACAATTTAATAAGAAAACAAAATATACCACATTGTCAACACAGCTACACAATTTAATAGGAAAACAAAACATACCACACTGTCGACACAGCTACAAAATTTAATTGGAAAACAAAACATACCACACTGTCAACACAGCTACAAAATCTAATAGGAAAACAAAACATGCCACACTGTCAACACAGCTACAAAATTTAATAGGAAAACAAAACATACCACACTGTCAACACAGCTACAAAATTTCATAGGAAAACAAAACATGCCACACTGTCATCACAACCACAAAATTTAATAGGTAAACAAAACATACCACTGTCAACACAGCTACAAAATTTAATAGGAAAACAAAACATACCACTGTCAACACAACCACAAAATGTAATAGGTAAACAAAACATACTACTGTCAACACAGCTACAAAATTTAATAGGAAAACAAAACATACCACACTGTCAACACAGCTACAAAATTTAATAGGAAAACAAAACATACCACACTGTCAACACAGCTACAAAATTTAATAGGAAAACAAAACATACCCCTGTCAACACAACAACAAAATTTAATAGGCAAACAAAAGATACCACTGTCAACACAGCTACAAAATTTAATAGGAAAACAAAACATACCACACTGTCAACACATCCACAAAATTTAATAGGAAAACAAAACATACCACACTGTCAACACAGCTACAAAATTTAATAGGAAAACAAAACATACCAAACTGTCAACACAACTACAAAATTTAATAGGCAAACAAAAGATACCACTGTCAACACAGCTACAAAATTTAATAGGAAAACAAAACATACCACACTGTCAACACATCCACAAAATTTAATAGGAAAACAAAACATACCACACTGTCAACACAGCTACAAAATTTAATAGGAAAACAAAACATACCACACTGTCAACACAGCTACAAAATTTTATTGGGAAACATAACATACTACACTGTCAATACAGCTACAAAATTTAATAGGAAAACAAAACATACCACACTGTCAACACAGCTACAAAATTTAATAGGAAAACAAAACATGCCACACTGTCAACACAGCTACAAAATTTAATAGGAAAACAAAACTTGCCACACTGTCAATACAGCTACAAAATTTAATGGGAAAACAAAACATGCCACACTGTCAACACAGCTACAAAATTTAATAGGAAAACAAAACATAGCACCTGTCAACACAGCTACACAATTTAATAGGAAAACAAAACATGCCACAATGTCAATACAGCTACAAAATTTAATAGGAAAACAAAACATGCCACACTGTCAACACAGCTACAAAATTTAATAGGAAAACAAAACATGCCACACTGTCAACACAGCTACAAATTTAATAGGAAAACAAAACATGCCACACTGTCAACACAGCTACAAAATTTAATAGGAAAACAAAACATGCCACACTGTCAACAACACAGCTATAAAAGTTAATAGGAAAACAAAACATGCCACACTGTCAACACAGCTACAAAATTTAATAGGAAAACAAAACATAGCACACTGTCAACACAACTACAAAATTTAATAGGAAAACAAAACATACCACGCTGTCAACACCGCTACAAAATTTAATAGGAAATCAAAACGTATCACACTGTCAACACTGCTACAAAATTTAATAGGAAATCAAAACATACCACACTGTCAACACAGCTTCACAATTTAATAAGAAAACAAAATATACCACATTGTCAACACAGCTACACAATTTAATAGGAAAACAAAACATACCACATTGTCGACACAGCTACAAAATTTAATTGGAAAACAAAACATACCACACTGTCAACACAGCTACAAAATCTAATAGGAAAACAAAACATGCCACACTGTCAACACAGCTACAAAATTTAATAGGAAAACAAAACATACCACACTGTCAACACAGCTACAAAATTTCATAGGAAAACAAAACATGCCACACTGTCATCACAACCACAAAATTTAATAGGTAAACAAAACATACCACTGTCAACACAGCTACAAAATTTAATAGGAAAACAAAACATACCACTGTCAACACAACCACAAAATTTAATAGGTAAACAAAACATACTACTGTCAACACAGCTACAAAATTTAATAGGAAAACAAAACATACCACACTGTCAACACAGCTACAAAATTTAATAGGAAAACAAAACATACCACACTGTCAACACAGCTACAAAATTTAATAGGAAAACAAAGCATACCCCTGTCAACACAACAACAAAATTTAATAGGCAAACAAAAGATACCACTGTCAACACAGCTACAAAATTTAATAGGAAAACAAAACATACCACACTGTCAACACATCCACAAAATTTAATAGGAAAACAAAACATACCACACTGTCAACACAGCTACACAATTTAATAGGAAAACAAAACATACCACACTGTCATTACAGCTACAAAATTTAATAGGAAAACAAAACATACCACACTGTCAACACAGCTACAAAATTTAATAGGAAAACAAAACATACCACACTGTCAACACAACTACAAAATTTAATAAGAAAACAAAACATGCCACACTGTCAACACAGCTACAAAATTTAATAGGAAAACAAAACATGCCACACTGTCAATACAGCTACACAATTTAATAAGAAAACAAAACATGCCACACTGTCAACACAGCTACAAAATTTAATAGGAAAACAAAACATATCACACTGTCAACACAGCTACAAAATTTAATAGGAAAACAAAACATGCCACACTGTCAACACAGCTACAAAATTTAATAGGAAAACAAAACATGCCACACTGTCTATACAGCTACAAAATTTAATAGGAAAACAAAACATGCCACAGTATCAATACAGCTACAAAATTTAATGGGAAAACAAAACATGCCACACTGTCAACACAGCTACAAAATTTAATAGGAAAACAAAACATACCACACTGTCAACACAGCAACAAAATGTTATTGGGAAACATAACATACCACACTGTCAATACAGCTACAAAATTTAATAGGAAAACAAAACATACCACACTGTCAACACAGCTACAAAATTTAATAGGAAAACAAAACATACCACACTGTCAACACAGCTACACAATTTAATAGGAAAACAAAACATATCACACTGTCAATACGGCTACAAAATTTAATAAGAAAACAAAACATATCACACTGTCAACACAGCTACAAAATTTAATAAGAAAACAAAACATGCCACACTGTCAATACGGCTACAAAATTTAATAGGAAAACAAAACATGCCACACTGTCAACACAGCTACAAAATTTAATAGGAAAACAAAACAGGCCACACTGTCAATACAGCTACACAATTTAATAAGAAAACAAAACATGCCACACTGTCAACACAGCTACAAAATTTAATAGGAAAACAAAACATATCACACTGTCAACACAGCTACACAATTTAATAGGAAAACAAAACATGCCACACTGTCAATACAGCTACAAAATTTAATAGGAAAACAAAACATGCCACACTGTCAATACAGCTACAAAATTTAATGGGAAAACAAAACATGCCACACTGTCAACACAGCTACAAAATTTAATAGGAAAACAAAACATAACACCTGTCAACACAGCTACACAATTTAATAGGAAAACAAAACATGCCACAATGTCAATACAGCTACAAAATTTAATAGGAAAACAAAACATGCCACACTGTCAACACAGCTACAAAATTTAATAGGAAAACAAAACATGCCACACTGTCAACACAGCTACAAATTTAATAGGAAAACAAAACATGCCACACTGTCAACACAGCTACAAAATTTAATAGGAAAACAAAACATGCCACACTGTCAACAACACAGCTATAAAAGTTAATAGGAAAACAAAACATGCCACACTGTCAACACAGCTACAAAATTTAATAGGAAAACAAAACATAGCACACTGTCAACACAACTACAAAATTTAATAGGAAAACAAAACATACCACGCTGTCAACACCGCTACAAAATTTAATAGGAAATCAAAACGTATCACACTGTCAACACTGCTACAAAATTTAATAGGAAATCAAAACATACCACACTGTCAACACAGCTTCACAATTTAATAAGAAAACAAAATATACCACATTGTCAACACAGCTACACAATTTAATAGGAAAACAAAACATACCACACTGTCGACACAGCTACACAATTTAATTGGAAAACAAAACATACCACACTGTCAACACAGCTACAAAATCTAATAGGAAAACAAAACATGCCACACTGTCAACACAGCTACAAAATTTAATAGGAAAACAAAACATACCACACTGTCAACACAGCTACAAAATTTCATAGGAAAACAAAACATGCCACACTGTCATCACAACCACAAAATTTAATAGGTAAACAAAACATACCACTGTCAACACAGCTACAAAATTTAATAGGAAAACAAAACATACCACTGTCAACACAACCACAAAATGTAATAGGTAAACAAAACATACTACTGTCAACACAGCTACAAAATTTAATAGGAAAACAAAACATACCACACTGTCAACACAGCTACAAAATTTAATAGGAAAACAAAACATACCACACTGTCAACACAGCTACAAAATTTAATAGGAAAACAAAACATACCCCTGTCAACACAACAACAAAATTTAATAGGCAAACAAAAGATACCACTGTCAACACAGCTACAAAATTTAATAGGAAAACAAAACATACCACACTGTCAACACATCCACAAAATTTAATAGGAAAACAAAACATACCACACTGTCAACACAGCTACAAAATTTAATAGGAAAACAAAACATACCAAACTGTCAACACAACTACAAAATTTAATAGGCAAACAAAAGATACCACTGTCAACACAGCTACAAAATTTAATAGGAAAACAAAACATACCACACTGTCAACACATCCACAAAATTTAATAGGAAAACAAAACATACCACACTGTCAACACAGCTACAAAATTTAATAGGAAAACAAAACATACCACACTGTCAACACAGCTACAAAATTTTATTGGGAAACATAACATACCACACTGTCAATACAGCTACAAAATTTAATAGGAAAACAAAACATACCACACTGTCAACACAGCTACACAATTTAATAGGAAAACAAAACATGCCACACTGTCAACACAGCTACAAAATTTAATAGGAAAACAAAACATGCCACACTGTCAATACAGCTACACAATTTAATAAGAAAACAAAACATGCCACAATGTCAACACAGCTACAAAATTTAATAGGAAAACAAAACATACCACACTGTCAACACAGCTACAAAATTTAATAGGAAAACAAAACATATCACACTGTCAACACAGCTACACAATTTAATAGGAAAACAAAACATGCCACACTGTCAATACAGCTACAAAATTTAATAGGAAAACAAAACTTGCCACACTGTCAATACAGCTACAAAATTTAATGGGAAAACAAAACATGCCACACTGTCAACACAGCTACAAAATTTAATAGGAAAACAAAACATAGCACCTGTCAACACAGCTACACAATTTAATAGGAAAACAAAACATGCCACAATGTCAATACAGCTACAAAATTTAATAGGAAAACAAAACATGCCACACTGTCAACACAGCTACAAAATTTAATAGGAAAACAAAACATGCCACACTGTCAACACAGCTACAAATTTAATAGGAAAACAAAACATGCCACACTGTCAACACAGCTACAAAATTTAATAGGAAAACAAAACATGCCACACTGTCAACAACACAGCTATAAAAGTTAATAGGAAAACAAAACATGCCACACTGTCAACACAGCTACAAAATTTAATAGGAAAACAAAACATAGCACACTGTCAACACAACTACAAAATTTAATAGGAAAACAAAACATACCACGCTGTCAACACCGCTACAAAATTTAATAGGAAATCAAAACGTATCACACTGTCAACACTGCTACAAAATTTAATAGGAAATCAAAACATACCACACTGTCAACACAGCTTCACAATTTAATAAGAAAACAAAATATACCACATTGTCAACACAGCTACACAATTTAATAGGAAAACAAAACATACCACACTGTCGACACAGCTACAAAATTTAATTGGAAAACAAAACATACCACACTGTCAACACAGCTACAAAATCTAATAGGAAAACAAAACATGCCACACTGTCAACACAGCTACAAAATTTAATAGGAAAACAAAACATACCACACTGTCAACACAGCTACAAAATTTCATAGGAAAACAAAACATGCCACACTGTCATCACAACCACAAAATTTAATAGGTAAACAAAACATACCACTGTCAACACAGCTACAAAATTTAATAGGAAAACAAAACATACCACTGTCAACACAACCACAAAATTTAATAGGTAAACAAAACATACTACTGTCAACACAGCTACAAAATTTAATAGGAAAACAAAACATACCACACTGTCAACACAGCTACAAAATTTAATAGGAAAACAAAACATACCACACTGTCAACACAGCTACAAAATTTAATAGGAAAACAAAACATACCCCTGTCAACACAACAACAAAATTTAATAGGCAAACAAAAGATACCACTGTCAACACAGCTACAAAATTTAATAGGAAAACAAAACATACCACACTGTCAACACATCCACAAAATTTAATAGGAAAACAAAACATACCACACTGTCAACACAGCTACACAATTTAATAGGAAAACAAAACATACCACACTGTCAATACAGCTACAAAATTTAATAGGAAAACAAAACATACCACACTGTCAACACAGCTACAAAATTTAATAGGAAAACAAAACATACCACACTGTCAACACAACTACAAAATTTAATAAGAAAACAAAACATGCCACACTGTCAACACAGCTACAAAATTTAATAGGAAAACAAAACATGCCACACTGTCAATACAGCTACACAATTTAATAAGAAAACAAAACATGCCACACTGTCAACACAGCTACAAAATTTAATAGGAAAACAAAACATATCACACTGTCAACACAGCTACAAAATTTAATAGGAAAACAAAACATGCCACACTGTCAACACAGCTACAAAATTTAATAGGAAAACAAAACATGCCACACTGTCTATACAGCTACAAAATTTAATAGGAAAACAAAACATGCCACAGTATCAATACAGCTACAAAATTTAATGGGAAAACAAAACATGCCACACTGTCAACACAGCTACAAAATTTAATAGGAAAACAAAACATAGCACCCTGTCAACACAGCTACAAAATTTAATAGGAAAACAAAACATGCCACAATGTCAATACAGCTACAAAATTTAATAGGAAAACAAAACATGCCACACTGTCAACACAGCTACAAAATTTAATAGGAAAACAAAACATACCACACTGTCAACACAGCTACAAAATTTAATAGGAAAACAAAACATGCCACACTGTCAACACAGCTATAAAAGTTAATAGGAAAACAAAACATGCCACAGTGTCAACACAGCTACAAATTTTAATAGGAAAACAAAACATAGCACACTGTCAACACAGCTACAAAATTTAATAGGAAAACAAAACATACCACGCTGTCAACACAGCTACAAAATTTAATAGGAAATCAAAACGTATCACACTGTCAACACTGCTACAAAATTTAATAGGAAATCAAAACATACCACACTGTCAACACAGCTACACAATTTAATAGGAAAACAAAATATACCACATTGTCAACACAGCTACACTATTTAATAGGAAAACAAAACATACCACACTGTCGACACAGCTACAAAATTTAATTGGAAAACAAAACATACCACACTGTCAACACAGCTACAAAATCTAATAGGAAAACAAAACATGCCACACTGTCAACACAGCTACAAAATTTAATAGGAAAACAAAACATGCCACACTGTCAACACAGCTACAAAAGTTAATAGGAAAACAAAACATACCACACTGTCAACACATCCACAAAATTTAATAGGAACACACTGTCAACACAGCTACACAATTTAATAGGTAAACAAAACATACCACACTGTCAACACAGCACAAAATTTAATAGGAAAACAAAACATACCACACTGTCAACACAGCTACACAATTTGATAGGAAAACAAAACATGCCACACTGTCAATACAGCTACAAAATTTAATAGGAAAACAAAACATACCACACTGTCGACACAGCTACACAATTTGATAGGAAAACAAAACATGCCACACTGTCAACACAGCTACAAAATTTAATAGGAAAACAAAACATACCACACTGTCGACACAGCTACACAATTTGATAGGAAAACAAAACATACCACACTGTCAACACAGCTACAAAATTTAATAGGAAAACAAAACATGCCACACTGTCAACACAGCTACAAAATTTAATAGGAAAACAAAACATGCCACACTGTCAACACTGCTACAAAAGTTAATAGGAAAACAAAACATGCCACACTGTCAATACAGCTACAAAATTTAATGGGAAAACAAAACATACCACACTGTCAATACAGCTTCAAAATTTAATAGGAAAACAAAACATGCCACACTGTCAACACAGCTACAAACTTTAATAGGAAAACGAAACATGCCACACTGTCAATACAGCTACAAATTTAATAGGAAAACAAAACATGCCACACTGTCAACACAGCTACACAATTTAATAGGAAAACAAAACATGCCACACTGTCAATACAGCTACAAAATTTAATAGGAAAACAAAACATGCCACACTGTCAACACAGCTACACAATTTAATAGGAAAACAAAACATGCCACACTGTCAATACAGCTACAAAATTTAATAGGAAAACAAAACATGCCACACTGTCAATACAGCTACAAAATTTAATAGGAAAACAAAACATGCCACACTGTCAACACAGCTACACAATTTAATAGGAAAACAAAACATGCCACACTGTCAATACAGCTACAAAATTTAATAGGAAAACAAAACATGCCACACTGTCAACACAGCTACAAACTTTAATAGGAAAACGAAACATGCCACACTGTCAATACAGCTACAAAATTTAATAGGAAAACAAAACATGCCACACTGTCAACACAGCTACACAATTTAATAGGAAAACAAAACATGCCACACTGTCAATACAGCTACAAAATTTAATAGGAAAACAAAACATGCCACACTGTCAACACAGCTACACAATTTAATAGGAAAACAAAACATGCCACACTGTCAATACAGCTACAAATTTAATAGGAAAACAAAACATGCCACACTGTCAACACAGCTACAAAATGTAATAGGAAAACAAAACATGCCACACTGTCAATACAGCTACACAATTTAATAGGAAAACAAAACATGCCACACTGTCAATACAGCTACAAAATTTAATAGGAAAACAAAACATGCCACACTGTCAACACAGTTACAAAATTTAATAGGAAAACAAAACATAGCACACTGTCAATACAGCTACAAAATTTAATAGGAAAACAAAACATGTCACACTGTCAAGACTGCTACAAAATTGAATAGGAAAACAAAACATACCACGCTGTCAACACAGCTACAAAATTTAATAGGAAAACAAAACATACCACACTGTCAATACAGCTACAAAATTTAATAGGAAAACAAAACATACCACACTGTCAACACAGCTACAAAATTTAATAGGAAAACAAAACATGCCACACTGTCAACACAGCTACACAATTTAATAGGAAAACAAAACATGCCACACTGTCAATACAGCTACAAAATTTAATAGGAAAACAAAAACATGCCACACTGTCAACACAGCTACAAAATTTAATAGGAAAACAAAAGATGCCACACTGTCAACACAGCTACAAAATTTAATAGGAAAACAAAACATACCACACTGTCAACACAGCTACAAAATTTAATAGGAAAACAAAACATGCCACACTGTCAACACAGCTACAAAATTTAATAGGAAAACAAAACATGCCACACTGTCAACACAGCTACAAAATTTAATAGGAAAACAAAACATAGCACACTGTCAACACAGCTACAAAATTTAATAGGAAAACAAAACATGTCACACTGTCAATACAGCTACACAATTTAATAGGAAATCAAAACATGCCACACTGTCAACACTGCTACAAAATTTAATAGGAAAACAAAACATACCACACTGTCAACACAGCTATAAAATTTAATAGGAAAACAAAACATACCACACTGTCAACACAGCTACAAAATTTAATAGGAAAACAAAACATACCACACTGTCAATACAGCTACAAAATTTAATAGGAAAACAAAACATACCACACTGTCAACACAGCTACAAAATTTAATAGGAAAACAAAACATGCCACACTGTCAACACAGCTACAAAATTTAATAGGAAAACAAAACATGCCACACTGTCAATACAGCTACAAAATTTAATAGGAAAACACTGTCAACACAGCTACACAATTTAATAGGTAAACAAAACATACCACACTGTCAACACAGCTACAAAATTTAATAGGAAAACAAAACATATCACACTGTCAACACAGCTACACCATTTAATAGGAAAACAAAACATGCCACACTGTCAACACAGCTACAAAATTTAATAGGAAAACAAAACATACCACACTGTCAATACAGCTACAAAATTTAATAGGAAAACAAAACATACCACACTGTCAACACAGCTACAAAATTTAATAGGAAAACAAAACATGCCACACTGTCAACACAGCTACACAATTTAATAGGAAAACAAAACATGCCACACTGTCAATACAGCTACAAAATTTAATAGGAAAACAAAAACATGCCACACTGTCAACACAGCTACAAAATTTAATAGGAAAACAAAAGATGCCACACTGTCAATACAGCTACAAAATTTAATAGGAAAACAAAACATATCACACTGTCAACACAGCTACAAAATTTAATAGGAAAACAAAACATGCCACACTGTCAATACAGCTACACAATTTAATAGGAAAACAAAACATACCACACTGTCAATACACCTACAAAATTTAATAGGAAAACAAAACATACCACACTGTCAACACCGCTACAAAATTTAATAGGAAAACAAAACATGCCACACTGTCAACACAGCTACAAAATTTAATAGGAAAACAAAACATAGCACACTGTCAACACAGCTACAAAATTTAATAGGAAAACAAAACCTGTCACACTGTCAACACTGCTACAAAATTTAATAGGAAAACAAAACATACCAGACTGTCAACACAGCTATAAAATTTAATAGGAAAACAAAACATACCACGCTGTCAACACAGCTACAAAATTTAATAGGAAAACAAAACATACCACACTGTCAATACACCTACAAAATTTAATAGGAAAACAAAACATACCACACTGTCAACACAGCTACAAAATTTAATAGGAAAACAAAACATGCCACACTGTCAACACAGCTACAAAATTTAATAGGAAAACAAAACATGCCACACTGTCAACACAGTTACAAAATTTAATAGGAAAACAAAACATGCCACACTGTCAACACAGCTACAAAATTTAATAGGAAAACAAAACATGCCACACTGTCAATACAGCTACAAAATTTTATAGGAAAACACTGTCAACACAGCTACACAATTTAATAGGTAAACAAAACATACCACACTGTCAACACAGCTACAAAATTTAATAGGAAAACAAAACATATCACACTGTCAACACAGCTACACCATTTAATAGGAAAACAAAACATGCCACACTGTCAACACAGCTACACAATTTAATAGGAAAACAAAACATGCCACACTGTCAACACAGCTACAAAATTTAATGGGAAAACAAAACATAGCACACTGTCAACACAGCTACACAATTTAATAGGAAAACAAAACATGCCACACTGTCAACACAGCTACACAATTTAATAGGAAAACAAAACATGCCACACTGTCAATACAGCTACAAAATTTAATAGGAAAACAAAACATGCCACACTATCAACACAGCTACAAAATTTAATAGGAAAACACTGTCAACACAGCTACACAATTTAATAGGTAAACAAAACATACCACACTGTCAACACAGCTACACAATTTAATAGGAAAACAAAACATGCCACACTGTCAATACAGCTACAAAATTTAATAGGAAAACAAAACATGCCACACTGTCAATACAGCTACAAAATTTAATAGGAAAACAAAACATGCCACACTGTCAACACAGCTACAAAATTTAATAGGAAAACAAAACATACCCCTGTCAACACAACAACAAAATTTAATAGGCAAACAAAAGATACCACTGTCAACACAGCTACAAAATTTAATAGGAAAACAAAACATACCACACTGTCAACACATCCACAAAATTTAATAGGAAAACAAAACATACCACACTGTCAACACAGCTACAAAATTTAATAGGAAAACAAAACATACCACACTGTCAATACAGCTACAAAATTTAATAGGAAAACAAAACATACCACACTGTCAACACAGCTACAAAATTTAATAGGAAAACAAAACATACCACACTGTCAACACAACTACAAAATTTAATAAGAAAACAAAACATGCCACACTGTCAACACAGCTACAAAATTTAATAGGAAAACAAAACATGCCACACTGTCAAAACAGCTACACAATTTAATAAGAAAACAAAACATGCCACACTGTCAACACAGCTACAAAATTTAATAGGAAAACAAAACATATCACACTGTCAACACAGCTACAAAATTTAATAGGAAAACAAAACATGCCACACTGTCAATACAGCTAAAAAATATAATAGGAAAACAAAACATGCCACACTGTCAATACAGCTACAAAATTTAATGGGAAAACAAAACATGCCACACTGTCAACACAGCTACAAAATTTAATAGGAAAACAAAACATAGCACCCTGTCAACACAGCTACAAAATTTAATAGGAAAACAAAACATGCCACAATGTCAATACAGCTACAAAATTTAATAGGAAAACAAAATATGCCACACTGTCAACACAGCTACAAAATTTAATAGGAAAACAAAACATGCCACACTGTCAACACAGCTACAAAATTTAATAGGAAAACAAAACATGCCACACTGTCAACACAGCTACAAATTTTAATAGGAAAACAAAACATAGCACACTGTCAACACAGCTACAAAATTTAATAGGAAAACAAAACATACCACGCTGTCAACACAGCTACAAAATTTAATAGGAAATCAAAACGTATCACACTGTCAACACTGCTACAAAATTTAATAGGAAATCAAAACATACCACACTGTCAACACAGCTACACAATTTAATAGGAAAACAAAATATACCACATTGTCAACACAGCTACACAATTTAATAGGAAAACAAAACATACCACACTGTCGACACAGCTACAAAATTTAATTGGAAAACAAAACATACCACACTGTCAACACAGCTACAAAATCTAATAGGAAAACAAAACATGCCACACTGTCAACACAGCTACAAAATTTAATAGGAAAACAAAACATGCCACACTGTCAACACAGCTACAAAAGTTAATAGGAAAACAAAACATACCACACTGTCAACACATCCACAAAATTTAATAGGAACGCACTGTCAACACAGCTACACAATTTAATAGGTAAACAAAACATACCACACTGTCAACACAGCACAAAATTTAATAGGAAAACAAAACATACCACACTGTCAACACAGCTACACAATTTGATAGGAAAACAAAACATGCCACACTGTCAATACAGCTACAAAATTTAATAGGAAAACAAAACATACCACACTGTCGACACAGCTACACAATTTGATAGGAAAACAAAACATGCCACACTGTCAACACAGCTACAAAATTTAATAGGAAAACAAAACATACCACACTGTCGACACAGCTACACAATTTGATAGGAAAACAAAACATACCACACTGTCAACACAGCTACAAAATTTAATAGGAAAACAAAACATGCCACACTGTCAACACAGCTACAAAATTTAATAGGAAAACAAAACATGCCACACTGTCAACACAGCTACAAAAGTTAATAGGAAAACAAAACATGCCACACTGTCAATACAGCTACAAAATTTAATGGGAAAACAAAACATACCACACTGTCAATACAGCTACAAAATTTAATAGGAAAACAAAACATGCCACACTGTCAACACAGCTACAAACTTTAATAGGAAAACGAAACATGCCACACTGTCAATACAGCTACAAAATTTAATAGGAAAACAAAACATGCCACACTGTCAACACAGCTACACAATTTAATAGGAAAACAAAACATGCCACACTGTCAATACAGCTACAAAATTTAATAGGAAAACAAAACATGCCACACTGTCAACACAGCTACAAAATTTAATAGGAAAACAAAACATGCCACACTGTCAATACAGCTACAAAATTTAATAGGAAAACAAAACATGCCACACTGTCAACACAGCTACAAAATTTAATAGGAAAACAAAAGATGCCACACTGTCAACACAGCTACAAAATTTAATAGGAAAACAAAACATGCCACACTGTCAACACAGCTACAAAATTTAATAGGAAAACAAAACATGCCACACTGTCAAGACTGCTACAAAATTGAATAGGAGAACAAAACATACCACGCTGTCAACACAGCTACAAAATTTAATAGGAAAACAAAACATACCACACTGTCAATACAGCTACAAAATTTAATAGGAAAACAAAACATACCACACTGTCAACACAGCTACAAAATTTAATAGGAAAACAAAACATGCCACACTGTCAACACAGCTACACAATTTAATAGGAAAACAAAACAAGCCACACTGTCAATACAGCTACAACATTTAATAGGAAAACAAAACATGCCACACTGTCAACACAGCTACAAAATTTAATAGGAAAACAAAAGATGCCACACTGTCAACACAGCTACAAAATTTAATAGGAAAACAAAACATATCACACTGTCAACACAGCTACAAAATTTAATAGGAAAACAAAACATGCCACACTGTCAACACAGCTACAAAATTTAATAGGAAAACAAAACATGCCACACTGTCAATACAGCTACAAAATTTAATAGGAAAACAAAACATGCCACACTGTCAATACAGCTACAAAATTTAATAGGAAAACAAAACATGCCACACTGTCAACACAGTTACAAATTTAATAGGAAAACAAAACATAGCACACTGTCAATACGGCTACAAAATTTAATAGGAAAACAAAACATACCACACTGTCAACACAGCTACAAAATTTAATAGGAAAACAAAACATGCCACACTGTCAACACAGCTACAAAATTTAATAGGAAAACACTGTCAACACAGCTACACAATTTAATAGGTAAACAAAACATACCACACTGTCAACACAGCTACAAAATTTAATAGGAAAACAAAACATGCCACACTGTCAACACAGCTACACAATTTAATAGGAAAACAAAACGTGCCACACTGTCAATACAGCTACAAAATTTAATAGGAAAACAAAACATGCCACACTGTCAACACAGCTACAAAATTTAATGGGAAAACAAAACATAGCACACTGTCAACACAGCTACACAATTTAATAGGAAAACAAAACATGCCACACTGTCAATACAGCTACAAAATTTAATAGGAAAACAAAACATGCCACACTGTCAACACAGCTACAAAATTTAATGGGAAAACAAAACATAGCACACTGTCAACACAGCTACACAATTTAATAGGAAAACAAAACATGCCACACTGTCAACACAGCTACACAATTTAATAGGAAAACAAAACATGCCACACTGTCAATACAGCTACAAAATTTAATAGGAAAACAAAACATACCACACTGTCGACACAGCTACACAATTTGATAGGAAAACAAAACATGCCACACTGTCAACACAGCTACAAAATTTAATAGGAAAACAAAACATACCACACTGTCGACACAGCTACACAATTTGATAGGAAAACAAAACATACCACACTGTCAACACAGCTACAAAATTTAATAGGAAAACAAAACATGCCACACTGTCAACACAGCTACAAAATTTAATAGGAAAACAAAACATGCCACACTGTCAACACAGCTACAAAAGTTAATAGGAAAACAAAACATGCCACACTGTCAATACAGCTACAAAATTTAATGGGAAAACAAAACATACCACACTGTCAATACAGCTACAAAATTTAATAGGAAAACAAAACATGCCACACTGTCAATACAGCTACAAACTTTAATAGGAAAACGAAACATGCCACACTGTCAATACAGCTACAAAATTTAATAGGAAAACAAAACATGCCACACTGTCAACACAGCTACACAATTTAATAGGAAAACAAAACATGCCACACTGTCAATACAGCTACAAAATTTAATAGGAAAACAAAACATGCCACACTGTCAACACAGCTACAAAATTTAATAGGAAAACAAAACATGCCACACTGTCAACACAGCTACAAAATTTAATAGGAAAACAAAACATGCCACACTGTTAATACAGCTACAAAATTTAATAGGAAAACAAAACATACCACACTGTCAACACAGCTACAAAATTTAATAGGAAAACAAAACATGCCACACTGTCAATACAGCTACAAAATTTAATAGGAAAACAAAACATGCCACACTGTCAATACAGCTACAAAATTTAATAGGAAAACAAAACATGCCACACTGTCAACACAGCTACAAAATTTAATAGGAAAACAAAACATGCCACATTGTCAATACAGCTACACAATTTAATAGGAAAACAAAACATGCCACACTGTCAATACAGCTACAAAATTTAATAGGAAAACAAAACATGCCACACTGTCAACACAGCTACAAAATTTAATAGGAAAACAAAACATGCCACACTGTCAAGACTGCTACAAAATTGAATAGGAGAACAAAACATACCACGCTGTCAACACAGCTACAAAATTTAATAGGAAAACAAAACATACCACACTGTCAATACAGCTACAAAATTTAATAGGAAAACAAAACATACCACACTGTCAACACAGCTACAAAATTTAATAGGAAAACAAAACATGCCACACTGTCAACACAGCTACACAATTTAATAGGAAAACAAAACATGCCACACTGTCAATACAGCTACAAAATTTAATAGGAAAACAAAACATGCCACACTGTCAACACAGCTACAAAATTTAATAGGAAAACAAAAGATGCCACACTGTCAACACAGCTACAAAATTTAATAGGAAAACAAAACATATCACACTGTCAACACAGCTACAAAATTTAATAGGAAAACAAAACATGCCACACTGTCAATACAGCTACAAAATTTAATAGGAAAACAAAACATGCCACACTGTCAATACAGCTACAAAATTGAATAGGAAAACAAAACATGCCACACTGTCAACACAGTTACAAATTTAATAGGAAAACAAAACATAGCACACTGTCAATACGGCTACAAAATTTAATAGGAAAACAAAACATACCACACTGTCAACACAGCTACAAAATTTAATAGGAAAACAAAACATGCCACACTGTCAACACAGCTACAAAATTTAATAGGAAAACAAAACATGCCACACTGTCAATACAGCTACAAAATTTAATAGGAAAACACTGTCAACACAGCTACACAATTTAATAGGTAAACAAAACATACCACACTGTCAACACAGCTACAAAATTTAATAGGAAAACAAAACATGCCACACTGTCAACACAGCTACACAATTTAATAGGAAAACAAAACGTGCCACACTGTCAATACAGCTACAAAATTTAATAGGAAAACAAAACATGCCACACTGTCAACACAGCTACAAAATTTAATGGGAAAACAAAACATAGCACACTGTCAACACAGCTACACAATTTAATAGGAAAACAAAACATGCCACACTGTCAATACAGCTACAAAATTTAATAGGAAAACAAAACATGCCACACTGTCAACACAGCTACAAAATTTAATGGGAAAACAAAACATAGCACACTGTCAACACAGCTACACAATTTAATAGGAAAACAAAACATGCCACACTGTCAACACAGCTACACAATTTAATAGGAAAACAAAACATGCCACACTGTCAATACAGCTACAAAATTTAATAGGAAAACAAAACATGCCACACTGTCAACACAGTTACAAAATTTAATAGGAAAACAAAACATGTCACACTGTCAAGACTGCTACAAAATTGAATAGGAAAACAAAACATACCACGCTGTCAACACAGCTACAAAATTTAATAGGAAAACAAAACATGCCACACTGTCAACACAGCTACACAATTTAATAGGAAAACAAAACATGCCACACTGTCAATACAGCTACAAAATTTAATAGGAAAACAAAACATGCCACACTGTCAACACAGCTACAAAATTTAATAGGAAAACAAAAGATGCCACACTGTCAACACAGCTACAAAATTTAATAGGAAAACAAAACATATCACACTGTCAACACAGTTACAAATTTTAATAGGAAAACAAAACATGCCACACTGTCAACACAGCTACAAAATTTAATAGGAAAACAAACATGCCACACTGTCAATACAGCTACAAAATTTAATAGGAAAACAAAACATGCCACACTGTCAACACAGTTACAAATTTAATAGGAAAACAAAACATAGCACACTGTCAACACAGCTACAAAATTTAATAGGAAAACAAAACATGTCACACTGTCAACACTGCTACAAAACGTAATAGGAAAACAAAACATACCACACTGTCAACACAGCTACAAAATTTAATAGGAAAACAAAACATACCACGCTGTCAACACAGCTACAAAATTTAATAGGAAAACAAAACATACCACACTGTCAATACAGCTACAAAATTTAATAGGAAAACAAAACATACCACACTGTCAACACAGCTACAAAATTTAATAGGAAAACAAAACATGCCACACTGTCAACACAGCTACAAAATTTAATAGGAAAACAAAACATGCCACACTGTCAACACAGCTACAAAATTTAATAGGAAAACAAAACATGCCACACTGTCAACACAGCTACAAAATTTAATAGGAAAACACTGTCAACACAGCTACACAATTTAATAGGTAAACAAAACATACCACACTGTCAACACAGCTACAAAATTTAATAGGAAAACAAAACATATCACACTGTCAACACAGCTACACCATTTAATAGGAAAACAAAACATGCCACACTGTCAACACAGCTACACAATTTAATAGGAAAACAAAACATGCCACACTGTCAATACAGCTACAAAATTTAATAGGAAAACAAAACATGCCACACTGTCAACACAGCTACAAAATTTAATGGGAAAACAAAACATAGCACACTGTCAACACAGCTACACAATTTAATAGGAAAACAAAACATGCCACACTGTCAACACAGCTACACAATTTAATAGGAAAACAAAACATGCCACACTGTCAATACAGCTACAAAATTTAATAGGAAAACAAAAAATGCCACACTGTCAACACAGCTACAAAATTTAATAGGAAAACACTGTCAACACAGCTACACAATTTAATAGGAAAACAAAACATGCCACACTGTCAATACAGCTACAAAATTTAATAGGAAAACAAAACATGCCACACTGTCAACACAGCTACAAAATTTAATAGGAAAACAAAACATGCCACACTGTCAACACAGCTACAAAAGTTAATAGGAAAACAAAACATGCCACACTGTCAACACAGCTACAAAATTTAATAGGAAAACAAAACATGCCACACTGTCAATACAGCTACAAAATGTAATAGGAAAACAAAACATGCCACACTGTCAACACAGCTACAAAATGTAATAGGAAAACAAAACATGCCACACTGTCAACACAGCTACAAAATTTAATAGGAAAACAAAACATACCACACTGTCAACACAACTACAAAATTTAATAGGAAAACAAAACATGCCACACTGTCAACACAGCTACAAAATTTAATAGGAAAACAAAACATAGCACACTGTCAATACAGCTACAAAATGTAATAGGAACACAAAACATAGCACACTGTCAATACAGCTACAAAATTTAATAGGAAAACAAAACATACCACACTGTCAACGCAGCTACAAAATGTAATAGGAAAATCACTGAAACAGAGGTAAAATCGTTACCCTTCAACATAGATAAATGACTGCTCACGATACTGCATTGTTACATGAAATTCAATGAAACGTGAAGGGGTTTAGCTAGTTTTATGGACCCAAGCTTACGGTCATCCTTATGTTTTCTGCATTTAGCCAAATTTCGATCCTTACATATACAATTACATATGTATATAATTGAGCAGATTTGTTGTAATCTTGAACTTTATACATAATATATGTTGCTCATCGTTTTAGTTGTTTGTGTGTCTTTATGTTCTTGTCCGTGTTGTGATGTCCGTGTCGATTTCCACATAAAACTATGTTCGGTTCGTCTTTACCACCAGATGTTTGTAGGAGGACTCATTTTCATTGTGTTTTTTTATGAATTTTGCGTAATGTGAGGTCCAACATTTTGTCCTATCGGATGTCTTTACGGTCTGGGTTCCGTGGTATTATGTCCGCTACGATCTCCACATAAAACGACTTTCGGTTGGTCCTTACCTAGAGTTGTATGTAGGAAGGCTCATGTCTTATTTACGCTAAATGTGTTTGTTTGTGTACAGCGATGTCCAACACATATTGTGTTGTGTTTTTTGTTGTTTGTCTTTACCTCCAGTTATTTGCAGGAGGGTTTGTTTCATGTCCTATCTATATTATTTGTACTTATTTGCACAGCATAGTGGTGTGTTTTTTGTTGTGTTTGTCTTCGTCCTGTGTCTTGTGTAACCAATGTTGCCAGTTTCTCTGGATTGTCCATTCTTGCTTGCCCCTTCGGATTTCTCTGACGTTTATCATATAAAAGAGAGCCGATCGATGACATAGTACTCCAGACCTTTGGAATTATGACAAGAACGTTTATACATTGATGGTCAACAATTCCACCAATATCAACAAAACGAGTGAGTGAGTGATTGTTGGTTAAAAAATTTCAGCTATATCATGGCGAGAACAAGTTAATTTTCAATGAGATGATGATGAGGCCCGCTTTGTACTTGACCAACACGCTTAGTTGAAGTTTTATAGTGCTAGCTCACTGAAACAGCACTCCGCGGATAGACATGTCGCCCCACTCGTACACATTACCCTGATTTCGAGCCAACCAGTCTTTTCTCTTCCTCCTTAATGTGGCGTGCTTAGTGGAGAAGCAACAAATACCAATATGTTAGTCCTTGGTTTGACCCGATCGAGGCTCGAACCCACGATCTACCACACTCGAGGCGAGCACGCCAGCCATTAAACCACCGGTTCAACAAAGCGAAAAATCGCCTCTTAACTCAAGTCCTTAAACATAACAAGTTCTTAACTCAAGTCATTGAACATAACAAGTTCTTAACTCAAGTCATTAAACATAACAAGTTCTTAACTCAAGTCATTAAACATAACAAGTTCTTAACTCAAGTCATTAAACATAACAAGTTCTTAACTCAAGTCATTAAACATAACAAGTTCTTAACTCAAGTCATTAAACATAACAAGTTCTTAACTCAAGTCATTAAACATAACAAGTTCTTAACTCAAGTCATTAAACATAACAAGTTCTTAACTCAAGTCATTAAACATAACAAGTTCTTAACTCAAGTCATTAAACATAACAAGTTCTTAACTCAAGTCATTAAACATAACAAGTTCTTAACTCAAGTCATTAAACATAACAAGTTCTTAACTCAAGTCATTAAACATAACAAGTTCTTAACTCAAGTCATTAAACATAACAAGTTCTTAACTCAAGTCATTAAACATAGCAAGTTCTTAACTCAAGTCATTAAACATAACAAGTTCTTAACTCAAGTCATTAAACATAACAAGTTCTTAACTCAAGTCATTAAACATAACAAGTTCTTAACTCAAGTCATTAAACATAACAAGTTCTTAACTCAAGTCATTAAACATAACAAGTTCTTAACTCAAGTCATTAAACATAACAAGTTCTTAACTCAAGTCATTAAACATAACAAGTTCTTAACTCAAGTCATTAAACATAACAAGTTCTTAACTCAAGTCATTAAACATAACAAGTTCTTAACTCAAGTCATTAAACATAACAAGTTCTTAACTCAAGTCACTAAACATAACAAGTTCTTAACTCAAGTCACTAAACATAACAAGTCCTTAACTCAGGTCATTAAACATAACAAGTCCTTAACTCAAGTCATTAAACATAACAAGTTCTTAACTCAAGTCATTAAACATAACAAGTTCTTAACTCAAGTCATTAAACATAACAAGTTCTTAACTCAAGTCATTAAACATAACAAGTTCTTAACTCAAGTCATTAAACATAACAAGTTCTTAACTCAAGTCATTAAACATAACAAGTTCTTAACTCAAGTCATTAAACATAACAAGTTCTTAACTCAAGTCATTAAACATAACAAGTTCTTAACTCAGGTCATTAAACATAACAAGTTCGTGACATATGAAGTTGGTAATCCAGGTCGTGGAGGATAATAATGGTCTATATGAACCAAAGTCTTAATTATCAATATCATCTATCGTCAGATGAGATGATTCTTTTAAAATCTTAACAGCTTAGTTCTCAAGATGGTGACATTGTTAGTCTGTATATAAACTGCACGCTTAATAAAATATTTTCAGAAGATATCAACACTTTGAAGAAAAGTATTCTGTCACTTGCATACATATGACAAAAAATGGTATCGGTAATTATTTTGGTTCAAATTTGACAAATATGTTATTTCTTTTTTTATGCATGGAATACGGGGTTAACTTCCATGAGTAATAACAATTTTGTATTTTCGTCAGTGGAGCGAAGTTGCGCGAGCGACAGGATAAATACCCATTACATACATAGTGTGGTGGTACAATACTTTGCATCAGGTCGAGTCTGTTGAGTGAACCAGTATCACTACGAGTCACGATAGCGACGAGTTGTGATGCAGTTCGTTCACGCAACAGATAAGATCTGATACACAGTCTTGTACCACCACACTATGTATGTAATAAGTTTATCTAACATTTCAATAAAAACGAATTTTAAGCAAATAGCAAGGGTTGAATTAAAATGTGCACAATACTCTGAGGGAGACTACATTTTGTGTATGACGTCACGTTATTTTTTCCGTTCATTCAACAACGTCAGGTTATTGTGTTTTGTCTCACATTTCAATGGTATGACGTCATGTCAAAGTAGTTCGACAGAGAACGTCTCGTGCAACGTCGCGCCATCTTGTATCAGGGCGACTTTCGTTAATTTCAAAGGAAAACGTTTATAATGTTAGATAAACCAATTTTCATCATGAGTTGGATGGGCCAATTTGACGGATAGTTTGATTCCTACAAGGAAAGGGGTGATAGTGAAGAGGATGGACATTTTTTATAATAGAACCGGCCACTTATGACAACACCAAACAAACTGGTGCCTTTAGTTGTCTTTTACACAATGCACTAATCTATGTCCCGTCCGAAAGGTAATTTGTTTATTGATTTGTCCAGCATTCACAGGACACCTCTGTCGGGGGGGGGGGGGGGGGGGGTGTTCCGCAACATCTCAGAATATATTTCTAAATTCTATATTTCAGGGATCCCATTAAGGGTTTGAAACTATTGAAATATGTTCCGTTACCGTACTATTTACATTCTAGCAGTTCTTGATTTAATGCTTTGAAGTTGTATAATATACACAATTATTAAAGATGTGAAATGAACTCTCAATCTTAAGAGGTGATGTATTTTGCTCATTTTGATGATGTCTTCAACTGCAATGATTTCTTTATTAGATTATTGACAATTCGCTTCCATACAAATATCAAACATACATGTGTACATGTCAGACAATAATGAACTACATTTGAACAGCTGTACAAGAAATATTTAAACAACAAACATTTATGGAGGTACAAGTTTCTCTTTGGATTCGTAGTTATTCAGTTGCCATGGTTGTTTATTTCTCAAGTTGTTCGCAAACCAATTTTTTGCATTAAGAACTGTATGCCTTGTCTTACATGACCAATATAAAAAACTGAAAATCATTACAGCATTGACAAATACAGAGATACCTAGCACAACAGTAAATAACACAGGGATTGTATAATGCTGGTTGTTGTTTACTATTCCTTCCTTGGTGTCCACACTATTATCAACACTCTGTAGTAACAATTCTGTAAGATAGATACAAATAAATGGTATTACATAGATAATAACTACTGTTAAAATTGTTCAGATTTACATTTGTCTATTTCTTTGCTTATTTCACTAAGATGTGAGTTTTGGGCCAATACCACTAGTTTGGCCATGCCAGTTGTTATTGAAGTTCCTGAACCAAGTCAGGAAAGTAAGATGTCATGTATTTATGTGCTAGGAGTATTGTTTGTGCTCCTTCTACGATTCTGATATTTGGTTTTGGAATTTTTCCGACAGTGTGGTATGTTTTGGAATTGTTCCGACAGTGTGGTATGTTTTGGAACTGTTCCGACGATGTGGTGTTTTGGAACTGTTCCGACAGTGTGGTATGTTTTGGAACTGTTCCGACAGTGTGGTATGCTTTGAAACTGTTCCGACGGTTTGATATGTTTTGGAACTGTTCCGACAATGTGGTATGTTTTGGAACTGTTCCGACAGTGTGGTATGTTTTGGAACTGTTCCGACAGTGTGGTATGCTTTGGAACTGTTCCGACAGTGTGGTATGCTTTGAAACTGTTCCGACGGTGTGGTATATTTTGGAACTGTTCCGACAATGTGGTATAATTTGGAACTGTTTCCACAGTGTGGTATGTTTTGGAACTGTTCCGACAGTGTGGTATGTTTTGAAACTGTTCCGACGGTTTGGTATGCTTTGGAACTGTTCCGACAATGTGGTATGTTTTGGAACTGTATCGACAGTGTGGTATGTTTTGGAACTGTCCCGACATTGTGGTATGTTTTGGAACTGTTCCGACAGTGTGGTATGTTTTGGAACTGTTCCGACAATGCGGTATGTTTTGGAACTGTTCCGACAGTGTGGTATGTTTTGGAACTGTTCCGACAGTGTGGTATGCTATGGTATGTTTTTGTTCTTCATTCTATTAGCATGGTTCAAGTCTCGATTTCAGTGAGACGAGAATAACGTTATGCCAGCGTCAAGTGAATGAACCCTTCATGGTAGTAGATCATCAATGTTATGAAATTAATAAAAACTTAGATATCTAATATGTACGCAGTGTCAGAGAAAGACATGTACTCCACACGACCCGTCTCTGTAATAACTTTCATCTCCTCCCAGTGTCACAGAAATACTTCTACTCCACACGACCCGTCTCTGTAATAACTTTCATCTCCTCCCAGTGTCACAGAAAGATTTCTACTCCACACGACCCGTCTCTGTAATAACTTCCATCCCCTCCAAGTGTCAGAGAAAGACTTCTACTACACACGATCCGTCTCTGTAATAACGTTGATCTCCTCTATCCCAGTGTTAGTACACACGACCCGTCTCTGTAATAACTTTCATCTCCTACAAGTGTCAGAGAAAGACTTCTACTCCACACGACCCGTCTCTGTAATAACTTTCATCTCCTCTAACCCAGTGTCAGAGAAAGACTTCTACTCCAAACGACCCGTCTCTGTAACAACTTTTATCTCCTCTATCCCAGTGTCAGAGAAAGACTTCTACTCCACACGACCCGTCTCTGTAATAACTTTCATCTCCTCCCAGTGTCAGATAAAGACTTCTACTCCACACGACCCGTCTCTGTAATAACTTTCATCTCCTCTATCCCAGTGTTAGTACACACGACCTGTCTCTGTAATACCTTTCATCTCCTCTATCCCAGTGTCAGAGAAAGACTTCTACTCCACGCGACCCGTCTCTGTAATAACTGTCATCTCCTCCCAGTGTCAGAGAAAGACTTCTACTCCACACGACCCTGCTCTGTAATAACTTTCATCTCCTCTATCACAGTGTCAGATAAAAACTTCAACTCCACACGACCCGTCTCTGTAATAAATTTCATCTCCTCTATCACAGTGTCAGAGAAAGACTTTTACTGCACACGACCCGTCTCTGTAATAACTTTCATCTCCTCTATCCCAGTGTCAGAGAAAGACTTCTACTTCACACGACCCGTCTCTGTAATAAATTGCATCTCCTCTATCCCAGTGTTAGTACACACGACCCACCTCTGTAATAACTTTCATCTCCTCTCAGTGTCAGAGAAAGACTTCTACTACACACGATCGTCTCTGTAATAACTTTCATCTCCTCTATCCCAGTGTTAGTACACACGACCCGTCTCTGTAATAACTTTCATCTCCTCCCAATGTCAGAGAAAGACTTCTACTTCACACGACCCGTCTCTGTAATAACTTTCATCTCCTCTATCCCAGTGTTAGTACACACGACCCGTCTCTGTAATAACTTTCATCTCCTCCCAATGTCAGAGAAAGACTTCTAATCCACACAACCCGTCTCTGTAATAACTTTCATCTCCTCCATCCCAGTGTTAGTACACACGACCCGTCTCTGTAATAACTTTCATCTCTATCCCAGTGTTAGTACACACGACCCGTCTCTGTAATAACTTTCATCTCCTCCCAGTGTCAGAGAAAGACTTCTACTCCACACGACCCGTCTCTGTAATAACTTTCATCTCCTCTAACCCAGTGTCAGAGAAAGACTTCTACTCCACACGACCCGTCTCTGTAATAACTTTCATCTCCTCCCAGTGTCAGAGAAAGACTTCTACTCCACACGACCCTGCTCTGTAATAACTTTCATCTCCTCTATCACAGTGTCAGATAAAGACTTCTACTCCACACGACCCGTCTCTGTAATAACTTTCATCTCCTCCCAGTGTCACAGAAAGACTCTACTCCACACGACCCGTCTCTGTAATAACTTTCATCTCCTCCCAGTGTCACAGAAAGACTTCTACTCCACACGACCCGTCTCTGTAATAACTTTCCTCCCCTCCAAGTGTCAGAGAAAGACTTCTACTACACACAATCCGTCTCTGTAATAACGTTCATCTCCTCTATCCCAGTGTTAGTACACACGACCCGTCTCTGTAATAACTTTCATCTCCTACAAGTGTCAGAGAAAGACTTATACTCCACACGACCCGTCTCTGTAATAACTTTCATCTCCTCTAACCCAGTGTCAGAGAAAGACTTCTACTCCACACGAACCGTCTCTGTAATAACTTTCATCTCCTCCCAGTGTCAGATAAAGACTTCTACTCCACACGACCCGTCTCTGTAATAACTTTCATCTCCTCTATCCCAGTGTTAATACACACGACCCGTCTCTGTAATAACTTTCATCTCCTCTATCACAGTGTCAGAGAAAGACTTCTACTCCACACGACCCGTCTCTGTAACAACTTTTATCTCCTCTATCCCAGTGTCAGAGAAAGACTTCTACTCCACAAGAACCGTCTCTGTAATAACTTTCATCTCCTCCCAGTGTCAGATAAAGACTTCTACTCCACACGACCCGTCTCTGTAATAACTTTCATCTCCTCTATCCCAGTGTTAATACACACGACCCGTCACTGTAATAACTTTCATCTCCTCTATCCCAGTGTCAGAGAAAGACTTCTACTTCACACGATCCGTCTCTGTAATAGATTTCATCTCCTCTATCCCAGTGTTAGCACACACGACCCGCCTTTGTAATAACTTTCATCTCCTCCCAGTGTCAGAGAAAGACTTCTACTAAACACGATCCGTCTCTGTAATAACTTTCATCTCCTCTATCCCAGTGTTAGTACACACGACCCGTCTCTGTAATAACTTTCATCTCCTCCCAATGTCAGAGAAAGACTTCTAATCCACACAACCCGTCTCTGTAATAACTTTCATCTCCTCCATCCCAGTGTTAGTACACACGACCCGTCTCTGTAATAACTTTCATCTCTATCCCAGTGTTAGTACACACGACCCGTCTCTGTAATAACTTTCATCTCCTCCCAGTGTCAGAGAAAGACTTCTACTCCACACGACCCGTCTCTGTAATAACTTTCATCTCCTCCCAGTGTCAGAGAAAGATTTCTACTCCACACGACTCGTCTCTGTAATAACTTTGATCTCCTCCCAGTGTCAGAGAAAGACTTCTACACCACACGACCCGTCTCTGTATAAATTTTCATCTCCTCTCAGTGTCAGAGAAAGACTTCTACTCCACACGACCCGTCTCTGTAATAACTTTCATCTCCTCCCAGTGTCAGAGAAAGAATTCTATTCCACATGATCCGTCTCTTTAATCAGTTTCATCTCCTTCCATTGTCAGAAAAAGACTTCTACTGCACACGACCCGTCTCTGTATTAACTGTCATCTCCCCCCAGTGTCAGAGAAGGTCTTCTGCACCACACGATCAGTCTCTGTAATAACTGTCTTCTCCTCCCAGTGTCAGAGAAAGACTTCTACCCCACACGACCCGTCTCTGTAATAACTTTCATCTCCTCCCAGTGTCAGAGAAAGACTTCTACTCCACACGACCAGTCTCTGTAATACCTTTCATCTCCTCCCAATGTCAGAGAAAGACTTCTACACCACACGACCCGTCTCTGTATAAATTTTCATCTCCTCTCAGTGTCAGAGAAAGACTTCTACTCCACACGACCCGTCTCTGTAATAACTTTCATTTCCTCCAAGTGTCAGAGAAAGACTTCTACTCCACACGACCCGTCTCTGTAATAACTTTCATCTCCTCCCAGTGTCAGAGAAAGACTTCTACTCCACACGACCCGTCTCTGTAATAACTTTCATTTCCTCCCAGTGTCAGATAAAGACTTCTACTCCACACGACCCGTCTCTGTAATAACTTTCATCTCCTCCCAGTGTCAGAGAAAGACTTCTACTCCACACGACCCGTCTCTGTAATAACTTTCATCTCCTCCCAGTGTCAGAGAAAGACTTCTACTCCACACGACCCGTCTCTGTAATAACTTTCATCTCCTCCCAGTGTCAGAGAAAGACTTCTACTCCACACGACCCGTCTCTGTAATGACTTTCATCTCATCACAGTGTCAGAGAAAGACTTCTATTCCACACGACCCGTCTCTGTAATAACTTTCATCTCCTCCCAGTGTCAGAGAAAGACTTCTACTCCACACGACCCGTCTCTGTAATAACTTTCATCTCCTCCCAGTGTCAGAGAAAGACTTCTACTCCACACGACCCGTCTCTGTAATAACTTTGATCTCCTACCAGTGTCAGAGAAAGACTTCTACACCACACGACCCGTCTCTGTATAAATTTGCATCTCCTCTCAGTGTCAGAGAAAGACTTCTACTCCACACGACCCGTCTCTGTAATAACTTTCATCTCCTCCCAGTGTCAGAGAAAGACTTCTATTCCACATGATCCGTCTCTTTAATCAGTGTCATCTCCTTCCAGTGTCAGAAAAAGACTTTTACTGCACACGACCCGTCTCTGTATTAACTGTCATCAACCCCCCAGTGTCAGAGAAGGTCTTCTTCACCACACGATCAATCTCTGTAATAACTGTCATCTCCTCCCAGTGTCAGAGAAAGACTTCTACTCCACACGACCCGTCTCTGTAATAACTTTCATCTCCTCCCAGTGTCAGAGAAAGATTTCTACTCCACACGACCCCTCTCTGTAATAACTTTCATCTCCTCCCAGTGTCAGAGAAAGACTTCTACTCCACACGACCCGTCTCTGTAATAACTTTCATCTCCTCCCAGTGTCAGAGAAAGATTTCTACTCCACACGACCCGTCTCTGTAATAACTTTCATCTCCTCCCAGTGTCAGAGAAAGACTTCTACACCACACGACCCGTCTCTGTATAAATTTTCATCTCCTCTCAGTGTCAGAGAAAGACTTCTACTCCACACGACCCGTCTCTGTAATAACTTTCATTTCCTCCCAGTGTCAGAGAAAGACTTCTACTCCACACGACCCGTCTCTGTAATAACTTTCATCTCCTCCCAGTGTCAGAGAAAGACTTCTACTCCACACGACCCGTCTCTGTAATAACTTTCATTTCCTCCCAGTGTCAGATAAAGACTTCTACTCCACACGACCCGTCTCTGTAATAACTTTCATCTCCTCCCAGTGTCAGAGAAAGACTTCTACTCCACACGACCCGTCTCTGTAATAACTTTCATCTCCTCCCAGTGTCAGAGAAAGACTTCTACTCCACACGACCCGTCTCTGTAATAACTTTCATCTCCTCCCAGTGTCAGAGAAAGACTTCTACTCTACACGACCCGTCTCTGTAATGACTTTCATCTCATCACAGTGTCAGAGAAAGACTTCTATTCCACACGACCCGTCTCTGTAATAACTTTCATCTCCTCCCAGTGTCAGAGAAAGACTTCTACTCCACACGACCCATCTCTGTAATAACTTTCATCTCCTCCCGGTGTCAGAGAAAGACTTCTACTCCACACGACCCGTCTCTGTAATAACTTGCATCTCCTCCCAGTGTCAGAGAAAGACTTCTATTCCACATGATCCGTATCTGTAATAACTTTCAACTCCTCCCAGTGTCAGAGAAAGATTTCTACTCCATAACACCCGTCTCTGTAAGAACTTTCATCTCCTCCCAGTGTTAGAGAAAGACTTCTACTCCAGACGACCCGTCTCTGTAATAACTTTCATCTCCTCCCAGTGTCAGAGAAAGACTTCTACTCCACACGACCCGTCTCTGTAATAACTTTCATCCCCTCTCAGTGTCAGAGAAAGACTTCTACTTCACGCGACCCGTCTCTGTAGTAACTGTCATCTCCTCCCAAGTTCAGAGAAAGCCTTCTACTCCACACGACCCGTCTCTGTAATAACTTTCATCTCCTCCCAGTGTCAGAGAAAGACTTCTACTCCACACGACCCGTCTCTGTAATAACTTTCATCTCCTCCCAGTGTCAGAGAAAGACTTCTGCTCCACACGACCCGTCTCTGTAATAACTTTTATCTCCTCCTAGTGTCAGAGAAAGACATCTACTCCACACGACCCGTCTCTGTAATAACTTTCATCTCCTCCCAGTGTAAGAGAAAGACATCTACTCCACGCGACCCGTCTCTGTAGTAACTGTCATCTCCTCCCAGTGTCAGAGAAAGCCTTCTACTCCACACGACCCGTCTCTGTAATAACTTTCATCTCCTCCCAGTGTCAGAGAAAGATTTCTACTCCACACGACCCCTCTCTGTAATAACTTTCATCTCCTCCCAGTGTCAGAGAAAGACTTCTACTCCACACGACCCGTCTCTGTAATAACTTTCATCTCCTCCCAGTGTCAGAGAAAGATTTCTACTCCACACGACCCGTCTCTGTAATAACTTTCATCTCCTCCCAGTGTCAGAGAAAGACTTCTACACCACACGACCCGTCTCTGTATAAATTTTCATCTCCTCTCAGTGTCAGAGAAAGACTTCTACTCCACACGACCCGTCTCTGTAATAACTTTCATTTCCTCCCAGTGTCAGAGAAAGACTTCTACTCCACACGACCCGTCTCTGTAATAACTTTCATCTCCTCCCAGTGTCAGAGAAAGACTTCTACTCCACACGACCCGTCTCTGTAATAACTTTCATTTCCTCCCAGTGTCAGATAAAGACTTCTACTCCACACGACCCGTCTCTGTAATAACTTTCATCTCCTCTCTGTGTCAGAGAAAGACTTCTACTCCACACGACCCGTCTCTGTAATAACTTTCATCTCCTCCCAGTGTCAGAGAAAGACTTCTACTCCACACGACCCGTCTCTGTAATAACTTTCATCTCCTCCCAGTGTCAGAGAAAGACTTCTACTCTACACGACCCGTCTCTGTAATGACTTTCATCTCATCACAGTGTCAGAGAAAGACATCTATTCCACACGACCCGTCTCTGTAATAACTTTCATCTCCTCCCAGTGTCAGAGAAAGACTTCTACTCCACACGACCCATCTCTGTAATAACTTTCATCTCCTCCCGGTGTCAGAGAAAGACTTCTACTCCACACGACCCGTCTCTGTAATAACTTGCATCTCCTCCCAGTGTCAGAGAAAGACTTCTATTCCACATGATCCGTATCTGTAATAACTTTCAACTCCTCCCAGTGTCAGAGAAAGATTTCTACTCCATAACACCCGTCTCTGTAAGAACTTTCATCTCCTCCCAGTGTTAGAGAAAGACTTCTACTCCAGACGACCCGTCTCTGTAATAACTTTCATCTCCTCCCAGTGTCAGAGAAAGACTTCTACTCCACACGACCCGTCTCTGTAATAACTTTCATCCCCTCTCAGTGTCAGAGAAAGACTTCTACTTCACGCGACCCGTCTCTGTAGTAACTGTCATCTCCTCCCAAGTTCAGAGAAAGCCTTCTACTCCACACGACCCGTCTCTGTAATAACTTTCATCTCCTCCCAGTGTCAGAGAAAGACTTCTACTCCACACGACCCGTCTCTGTAATAACTTTCATCTCCTCCCAGTGTCAGAGAAAGACTTCTGCTCCACACGACCCGTCTCTGTAATAACTTTTATCTCCTCCCAGTGTCAGAGAAAGACTTCTACTCCACACGACCCGTCTCTGTAATAACTTTCATCTCCTCCCAGTGTCAGAGAAAGACATCTACTCCACGCGACCCGTCTCTGTAGTAACTGTCATCTCCTCCCAGTGTCAGAGAAAGCCTTCTACTCCACACGACCCGTCTCTGTAATAACTTTCATCTCCTCCCAGTGTCAGAGAAAGACTTCTACTCCACACGACCCGTCTCTGAAATAACTTTCATCTCCTCCCAGTGTCAGAGAAAGACTTCTACTCCACACGACCCGTCTCTAATAACTTGCATCTCCTCCCAGTGTCAGAGAAAGACTTCTACTCCACAAGACCCGTCTCTGTAATAACTTTCATCTCCTCCCAGTGTCAGAGAAAGACTTCTACTCCACACGACCCGTCTCTGTAATAACTTTCATCTCCTCCCAGTGTCAGAGAAAGACTTCTACTCTACACGACCCGTCTCTGTAATGACTTTCATCTCATCTCAGTGTCAGAGAAAGACTTCTATTCCACACGACCCGTCTCTGTAATAACTTTCATCTCCTCCCAGTGTCAGAGAAAGACTTCTGCTCCACACGACCCGTCTCTGTAATAACTTTTATCTCCTCCCAGTGTCAGAGAAAGACTTCTACTCCACACGACCCGTCTCTGTAATAACTTTCATCTCCTCCCAGTGTCAGAGAAAGACATCTACTCCACGCGACCCGTCTCTGTAGTAACTGTCATCTCCTCCCAGTGTCAGAGAAAGCCTTCTACTCCACACGACCCGTCTCTGTAATAACTTTCATCTCCTCCCAGTGTCAGAGAAAGACTTCTACTCCACACGACCCGTCTCTGTAATAACTTTCATCTCCTCCCAGTGTCAGAGAAAGACTTCTACTCCACACGACCCGTCTCTAATAACTTGCATCTCCTCCCAGTGTCAGAGAAAGACTTCTACTCCACAAGACCCGTCTCTGTAATAACTTTCATCTCCTCCCAGTGTCAGAGAAAGACTTCTACTCCACACGACCCGTCTCTGTAATAACTTTCATCTCCTCCCAGTGTCAGAGAAAGACTTCTACTCTACACGACCCGTATCTGTAATGACTTTCATCTCATCTCAGTGTCAGAGAAAGACTTCTATTCCACACGACCCGTCTCTGTAATAACTTTCATCTCCTCCCAGTGTCAGAGAAAGACTTCTGCTCCACACGACCCGTCTCTGTAATAACTTTTATCTCCTCCCAGTGTCAGAGAAAGACTTCTACTCCACACGACCCGTCTCTGTAATAACTTTCATCTCCTCCCAGTGTCAGAGAAAGACATCTACTCCACGCGACCCGTCTCTGTAGTAACTGTCATCTCCTCCCAGTGTCAGAGAAAGCCTTCTACTCCACACGACCCGTCTCTGTAATAACTTTCATCTCCTCCCAGTGTCAGAGAAAGACTTCTACTCCACACGACCCGTCTCTGTAATAACTTTCATCTCCTCCCAGTGTCAGAGAAAGACTTCTACTCCACACGACCCGTCTCTAATAACTTGCATCTCCTCCCAGTGTCAGAGAAAGACTTCTACTCCACAAGACCCGTCTCTGTAATAACTTTCATATCCTCCCAGTGTCAGAGAAAGACTTCTACTCCACACGACCCGTCTCTGTAATAACTTTCATCTCCTCCCAGTGTCAGAGAAAGACTTCTACTCTACACGACCCGTCTCTGTAATGACTTTCATCTCATCTCAGTGTCAGAGAAAGACTTCTATTCCACACGACCCGTCTCTGTAATAACTTTCATCTCCTCCCAGTGTCAGAGAAAGACTTCTACTCCACACGACCCGTCTCTGTAATAACTTTCATCTCCTCCCAGTGTCAGAGAAAGCCTTCTACTCCACACGACCCGTCTCTGTAATAACTTTCATCTCCTCCCAGTGTCAGAGAAAGACTTCTACTCCACACGACCCGTCTCTGTAATAACTTTCATCTCCTCCCAGTGTCAGAGAAAGACTTCTACTCCACACGACCCGTCTCTGTAATAACTTTCATCTCCTCCCAGTGTCAGAGAAAGACTTCTGCTCCACACGACCCGTCTCTGTAATAACTTTTATCTCCTCCCAGTGTCAGAGAAAGACTTCTACTCCACACGACCCGTCTCTGTAATAACTTTCATCTGCTCCCAGTGTCAGAGAAAGACATCTACTCCACGCGACCCGTCTCTGTAGTAACTGTCATCTCCTCCCAGTGTCAGAGAAAGCCTTCTACTCCACACAACCCGTCTCTGTAATAACTTTCATCTCCTCCCAGTGTCAGAGAAAGACTTCTACTCTACACGACCCGTCTCTGTAATGACTTTCATCTCATCTCAGTGTCAGAGAAAGACTTCTATTCCACACGACCCGTCTCTGTAATAACTTTCATCTCCTCCCAGTGTCAGAGAAAGACTTCTACTCCACACGACCCATCTCTGTAATAACTTTCATCTCCTCCCGGTGTCAGAGAAAGACTTCTACTCCACACGACCCGTCTCTGTAATAACTTGCATCTCCTCCCAGTGTCAGAGAAAGACTTCTATTCCACATGATCCGTATCTGTAATAACTTTCAACTCCTCCCAGTGTCAGAGAAAGATTTCTACTCCATAACACCCGTCTCTGTAAGAACTTTCATCTCCTCCCAGTGTTAGAGAAAGACTTCTACTCCAGACGACCCGTCTCTGTAATAACTTTCATCTCCTCCCAGTGTCAGAGAAAGACTTCTACTCCACACGACCCGTCTCTGTCATAACTTTCATCCCCTCTCAGTGTCAGAGAAAGACTTCTACTCCACACGACCCGTCTCTGTAATAACTTTCATCTCCTCCCAGTGTCAGAGAAAGACTTCTGCTCCACACGACCCGTCTCTGTAATAACTTTTATCTCCTCCCAGTGTCAGAGAAAGACTTCTACTCCACACGACCCGTCTCTGTAATAACTTTCATCTCCTCCCAGTGTCAGAGAAAGACATCTACTCCACGCGACCCGTCTCTGTAGTAACTGTCATCTCCTCCCAGTGTCAGAGAAAGCCTTCTACTCCACACGACCCGTCTCTGTAATAACTTTCATCTCCTCCCAGTGTCAGAGAAAGCCTTCTACTCCACACGACCCGTCTCTGTAATAACTTTCATCTCCTCCGAGTGTCAGAGAAAGACTTCTACTCCACACGACCCGTCTCTAATAACTTTCATCTCCTCCCAGTGTCAGAGAAAGACTTCTACTCCACACGACCCGTCTCTGTAATAACTTTCATCTCCTCCCAGTGTCAGAGAAAGACTTCTACTCCACACGACCCGTCTCTGTAATAACTTTCATCTCCTCCCCGTGTCAGAGAAAGACTTCTACTCTACACGACCCGTCTCTGTAATGACTTTCATCTCATCACAGTGTCAGAGAAAGACTTCTATTCCACAAGACCCGTCTCTGTAATAACTTTCATCTCCTCCCAGTGTCAGAGAAAGACTTCTACTCCACACGACCCATCTCTGTAATAACTTTCATCTCCTCCCGGTGTCAGAAAAAGACTTCTACTCCACACGACCCGTCTCTGTAATAACTTGCATCTCCTCCCAGTGTCAGAGAAAGACTTCTATTCCACATGATCCGTATCTGTAATAACTTTCAACTCCTCCCAGTGTCAGAGAAAGATTTCTACTCCATAACACCCGTCTCTGTAAGAACTTTCATCTCCTCCCAGTGTTAGAGAAAGACTTCTACTCCAGACGACCCGTCTCTGTAATAACTTTCATCTCCTCCCAGTGTCAGAGAAAGACTTCTACTCCACACGACCCGTCTCTGTAATAACTTTCATCCCCTCTCAGTGTCAGAGAAAGACTTCTACTTCACGCGACCCGTCTCTGTAGTAACTGTCATCTCCTCCCAAGTTCAGAGAAAGCCTTCTACTCCATACGACCCGTCTCTGTATTAACTTTCATCTCCTCTCAGTGTCAGAGAAAGACTTCTACTCCACACGACCCGTCTCTGTAATAACTTTCATCTCCTCCCAGTGTCAGAGAAAGACTTCTGCTCCACACGACCCGTCTCTGTAATAACTTTCATCTCCTCCCAGTGTCAGAGAAAGACTTCTACTCCACACGACCCGTCTCTGTAATAACTTTCATCTCCTCCCAGTGTCAGAGAAAGACATCTACTCCACGCGACCGTCTCTGTAGTAACTGTCATCTCCTCCCAGTGTCAGAGAAAGCCTTCTACTCCACACGACCCGTCTCTGTAATAACTTTCATCTCCTCCCAGTGTCAGAGAAAGCCTTCTACTCCACACGACCCGTCTCTGTAATAACTTTCATCTCCTCCCAGTGTCAGAGAAAGACTTCTACTCCACACGACCCGTCTCTGTAATAACTTTCATATCCTCCCAGTGTCAGAGAAAGACTTCTACTCCACACGACCCGTCTCTGTAATAACTTTCATCTCCTCCCAGTGTCAGAGAAAGACTTCTACTCCACACGACCCGTCTCTGTAATAACTTTCATCTCCTCCCAGTGTCAGAGAAAGACTTCTACACCACACGACCCGTCTCTGTTTTAACTTTCATCTCCTCTCAGTCTCAGAGAAAGACTTCTACCCCACACGACCCGTCTCTGTAATAATTTTCATCTCCTCCCAGTGTCAGAGCAAGACTTCTACTCCACACGACCCGTCTCTGTAATAACTTTCATTTCCTCCCAGTGTCGGAGAAAGACTTCTACTCCACACGACCCGCCTCTGTAATAACTTTCATCTCCTCCCAGTGTCAGAGAAAGACTTCTACTCCACACGACCCGTCTCTGTAATAACTTTCATTTCCTCCCAGTGTCAGAGAAAGACTTCTACTCCACACGACCCGTCTCTGTAATAACTTTCATCTCCTCCCAGTGTCAGAGAAAGATTTCTACTCCACACGACCCGTCTCTGTAATAACTTTCATCTCCTCTCAGTGTCAGAGAAAGACTTCTACTCCACACGACCCGTCTCTGTAATAACTTTCATCTCCTCCCAGTGTCAGAGAAAGACTTATACTCTACATGACCGTCTCTGTAATGACTTTCATCTCATCCCAGTGTCAGAGAAAGACTTCTATTCCACACGACCCGTCTCTGTAATAACTTTCATCTCCTTCCAGTGTCAGAGAAAGACTTCTACTCCACACGACCCATCTCTGTAATAACTTTCATCTCCTCCCGGTGTCAGAGAAAGACTTCTACTCCACACGACCCGTCTCTGTAATAACTTTCATCTCCTCCCGGTGTCAGAAAAAGACTTCTACTCCACACGACCCGTCTCTGTAATAACTTGCATCTCCTCCCAGTGTCAGAGAAAGACTTCTATTCCACATGATCCGTATCTGTAATAACTTTCAACTCCTCCCAGTGTCAGAGAAAGATTTCTACTCCATAACACCCGTCTCTGTAAGAACTTTCATCTCCTCCCAGTGTTAGAGAAAGACTTCTACTCCAGACGACCCGTCTCTGTAATAACTTTCATCTCCTCCCAGTGTCAGAGAAAGACTTCTACTCCACACGACCCGTCTCTGTAATAACTTTCATCCCCTCTCAGTGTCAGAGAAAGACTTCTACTTCACGCGACCCGTCTCTGTAGTAACTGTCATCTCCTCCCAAGTTCAGAGAAAGCCTTCTACTCCATACGACCCGTCTCTGTATTAACTTTCATCTCCTCTCAGTGTCAGAGAAAGACTTCTACTCCACACGACCCGTCTCTGTAATAACTTTCATCTCCTCCCAGTGTCAGAGAAAGACTTCTACTCCACACGACCCGTCTCTGTAATAACTTTCATCTCCTCCCAGTGTCAGAGAAAGACTTCTGCTCCACACGACCCGTCTCTGTAATAACTTTCATCTCCTCCCAGTGTCAGAGAAAGACTTCTACTCCACACGACCTGTCTCTGTAATAACTTTCATCTCCTCCCAGTGTCAGAGAAAGACATCTACTCCACGCGACCGTCTCTGTAGTAACTGTCATCTCCTCCCAGTGTCAGAGAAAGCCTTCTACTCCACACGACCCGTCTCTGTAATAACTTTCATCTCCTCCCAGTATCAGAGAAAGCCTTCTACTCCACACGACCCGTCTCTGTAATAACTTTCATCTCCTCCCAGTGTCAGAGAAAGACTTCTACTCCACACGACCCGTCTCTGTAATAACTTTCATATCCTCCCAGTGTCAGAGAAAGACTTCTACTCCACACGACCCGTCTCTGTAATAACTTTCATCTCCTCCCAGTGTCAGAGAAAGACTTCTACTCCACACGACCCGTCTCTGTAATAACTTTCATCTCCTCCCAGTGTCAGAGAAAGACTTATACTCTACATGACCCGTCTCTGTAATGACTTTCATCTCATCCCAGTGTCAGAGAAAGACTTCTATTCCACACGACCCGTCTCTGTAATAACTTGCATCTCCTCCCAGTGTCAGAGAAAGACTTCTACTCCACACGACCCATCTCTGTAATAACTTTCATCTCCTCCCGGTGTCAGAGAAAGACTTCTACTCCACACGACCCGTCTCTGTAATAACTTTCATCTCCTCCCGGTGTCAGAAAAAGACTTCTACTCCACACGACCCGTCTCTGTAATAACTTGCATCTCCTCCCAGTGTCAGAGAAAGACTTCTATTCCACATGATCCGTATCTGTAATAACTTTCAACTCCTCCCAGTGTCAGAGAAAGATTTCTACTCCATAACACCCGTCTCTGTAAGAACTTTCATCTCCTCCCAGTGTTAGAGAAAGACTTCTACTCCAGACGACCCGTCTCTGTAATAACTTTCATCTCCTCCCAGTGTCAGAGAAAGACTTCTACTCCACACGACCCGTCTCTGTAATAACTTTCATCCCCTCTCAGTGTCAGAGAAAGACTTCTACTTCACGCGACCCGTCTCTGTAGTAACTGTCATCTCCTCCCAAGTTCAGAGAAAGCCTTCTACTCCATACGACCCGTCTCTGTATTAACTTTCATCTCCTCTCAGTGTCAGAGAAAGACTTCTACTCCACACGACCCGTCTCTGTAATAACTTTCATCTCCTCCCAGTGTCAGAGAAAGACTTCTACTCCACACGACCCGTCTCTGTAATAACTTTCATCTCCTCCCAGTGTCAGAGAAAGACTTCTGCTCCACACGACCCGTCTCTGTAATAACTTTCATCTCCTCCCAGTGTCAGAGAAAGACTTCTACTCCACACGACCCGTCTCTGTAATAACTTTCATCTCCTCCCAGTGTGAGAGAAAGACATCTACTCCACGCGACCGTCTCTGTAGTAACTGTCATCTCCTCCCAGTGTCAGAGAAAGCCTTCTACTCCACACGACCCGTCTCTGTAATAACTTTCATCTCCTCCCAGTATCAGAGAAAGCCTTCTACTCCACACGACCCGTCTCTGTAATAACTTTCATCTCCTCCCAGTGTCAGAGAAAGACTTCTACTCCACACGACCCGTCTCTGTAATAACTTTCATATCCTCCCAGTGTCAGAGAAAGACTTCTACTCCACACGACCCGTCTCTGTAATAACTTTCATCTCCTCCCAGTGTCAGAGAAAGACTTCTACTCCACACGACCCGTCTCTGTAATAACTTTCATCTCCTCCCAGTGTCAGAGAAAGACTTCTACACCACACGACCCGTCTCTGTATTAACTTTCATCTCCTCTCAGTGTCAGAGAAAGACTTCTACCCCACACGACCCGTCTCTGTAATAATTTTCATCTCCTCCCAGTGTCAGAGAAAGACTTCTACTCCACACGACCCGTCTCTGTAATAACTTTCATTTCCTCCCAGTGTCGGAGAAAGACTTCTACTCCACACGACCCGCCTCTGTAATAACTTTCATCTCCTCCCAGTGTCAGAGAAAGACTTCTACTCCACACGACCCGTCTCTGTAATAACTTTCATTTCCTCCCAGTGTCAGAGAAAGACTTCTACTCCACACGACCCGTCTCTGTAATAACTTTCATCTCCTCCCAGTGTCAGAGAAAGATTTCTACTCCACACGACCCGTCTCTGTAATGACTTTCATCTCATCCCAGTGTCAGAGAAAGACTTCTATTCCACACGACCCGTCTCTGTAATAACTTTCATCTCCTCCCAGTGTCAGAGAAAGACTTCTACTCCACACGACCCATCTCTGTAATAACTTTCATCTCCTCACGGTGTCAGAGAAAGACTTCTACTCCACACGACCCGTCTCTGTAATAACTTGCATCTCCTCCCAGTGTCAGAGAAAGACTTCTATTCCACATGATCCGTATCTGTAATAACTTTCAACTCCTCCCAGTGTCAGAGAAAGATTTCTACTCCATAACACCCGTCTCTGTAAGAACTTTCATCTCCTCCCAGTGTTAGAAAAAGACTTCTACTCCACACGACCCGTCTCTGTAATAACTTTCATCTCCTCCCAGTGTCAGAGAAAGACTTCTACTCCACACGACCCGTCTCTGTAATAACTTTCATCCCCTCTGAGTGTCAGAGAAAGACTTCTACACCACACGACCCGTCTCTGTATTAACTTTCATCTCCTCCCAGTGTCAGAAAAAGACTTCTACTCCACACGACCCGTCTCTGTAATAACGTTCATCTCCTCCCAGTGTCAGAGAAAGACTTCTACTCCACACGACCCGTCTCTGTAATAACTTTCATATCCTCCCAGTGTCAGAGAAAGACTTCTACTCCACACGACCCGTCTCTGTAATAACTTTCATCTCCTCCCAGTGTCAGAGAAAGACTTCTACTCCACACGACCCGTCTCTGTAATAACTTTCATCTCCTCCCAGTGTCAGAGAAAGACTTCTACACCACACGACCCGTCTCTGTATTAACTTTCATCTCCTCTCAGTGTCAGAGAAAGACTTCTACCCCACACGACCCGTCTCTGTAATAATTTTCATCTCCTCCCAGTGTCAGAGAAAGACTTCTACTCCACACGACCCGTCTCTGTAATAACTTTCATTTCCTCCCAGTGTCGGAGAAAGACTTCTACTCCACACGACCCGCCTCTGTAATAACTTTCATCTCCTCCCAGTGTCAGAGAAAGACTTCTACTCCACACGACCCGTCTCTGTAATAACTTTCATTTCCTCCCAGTGTCAGAGAAAGACTTCTACTCCACACGACCCGTCTCTGTAATAACTTTCATCTCCTCCCAGTGTCAGAGAAAGAGTTCTACTCCACACGACCCGTCTCTGTAATAACTTTCATCTCCTCTCAGTGTCAGAGAAAGACTTCTACTCCACACGACCCGTCTCTGTAATAACTTTCATCTCCTCCCAGTGTCAGAGAAAGACTTATACTCTACATGACCCGTCTCTGTAATGACTTTCATCTCATCCCAGTGTCAGAGAAAGACTTCTATTCCACACGACCCGTCTCTGTAATAACTTTCATCTCCTCCCAGTGTCAGAGAAAGACTTCTACTCCACACGACCCATCTCTGTAATAACTTTCATCTCCTCCCGGTGTCAGAGAAAGACTTCTACTCCACACGACCCGTCTCTGTAATAACTTGCATCTCCTCCCAGTGTCAGAGAAAGACTTCTATTCCACATGATCCGTATCTGTAATAACTTTCAACTCCTCCCAGTGTCAGAGAAAGATTTCTACTCCATAACACCCGTCTCTGTAAGAACTTTCATCTCCTCCCAGTGTTAGAAAAAGACTTCTACTCCACACGACCCGTCTCTGTAATAACTTTCATCTCCTCCCAGTGTCAGAGAAAGACTTCTACTCCACACGACCCGTCTCTGTAATAACTTTCATCCCCTCTGAGTGTCAGAGAAAGACTTCTACACCACACGACCCGTCTCTGTATTAACTTTCATCTCCTCCCAGTGTCAGAAAAAGACTTCTACTCCACACGACCCATCTCTGTAATAACGTTCATCTCCTCCCAGTGTCAGAGAAAGACTTCTACTCCACACGACCCGTCTCTAATAACTTTCATCTCCTCCCAGTGTCAGAGAAAGACTTCTACTCCACACGACCCGTCTCTGTAATAACTTTCATCTCCTCCCAGTGTCAGAGAAAGCCTTCTACTCCACACGACCCGCCTCTGTAATAACTTGCATCTCCTTCCAGTGTCAGAGAAAGATTTCTACTCCACGCGACCCGTCTCTGTAATAACTTTCATCTCCTCCCAGTGTCAGAGAAAGCCTTCTACTCCACACGACCCGTCTCTGTAATAACTTTCATCTCATCCCAGTGTCAGAGAAAGACTTCTACTCCACACGACCCGTCTCTGTAGTAACTTTCATCTCCTCCCAGTGTCAGAGAAAGACTTCTACTCCACACGACCCGTCTCTGTAATAACTTTCATCTCCTCCCAGTGTCAGAGAAAGACTTCTACTCTACACGACCCGTCTCTGTAATGACTTTCATCTCATCACAGTGTCAGAGAAAGACTTCTATTCCACACGACCCGTCTCTGTAATAACTTTCATCTCCTCCCAGTGTCAGAGAAAGACTTCTACTTCACGCGACCCGTCTCTGTAGTAGCTGTCATCTCCTCCCAAGTTCAGAGAAAGCCTTCTACTCCATACGACCCGTCTCTGTATTAACTTTCATCTCCTCTCAGTGTCAGAGAAAGACTTCTACTCCACACGACCCGTCTCTGTAATAACTTTCATCTCCTACCAGTGTCAGAGAAAGACTTCTACTCCACACGACCCGTCTCTGTAATAACTTTCATCTCCTCCCAGTGTCAGAGAAAGACTTCTGCTCCACACGACCCGTCTCTGTAATAACTTTCATCTCCTCCCAGTGTCAGAGAAAGACTTCTACTCCACACGACCCGTCTCTGTAATAACTTTCATCTCCTCCCAGTGTCAGAGAAAGACTTCTACTCCACGCGACCCGTCTCTGTAGTAACTGTCATCTCCTCCCAGTGTCAGAGAAAGCCTTCTACTCCACACGACCCGTCTCTGTAATAACTTTCATCTCCTCCCAGTGTCAGAGAAAGACTTTTACTCCACACGACCCGTCTCTGTAATAACGTTCATCTCCTCCCAGTGTCAGAGAAAGACTTCTACTCCACACGACCCGTCTCTGTAATAACTTTCATCTCCTCCCAGTGTCAGAGAAAGACTTCTACTCCACACGACCCGTCTCTAATAACTTTCATCTCCTCCCAGTGTCAGAGAAAGACTTCTACTCCACACGACCCGTCTCTGTAATAACTTTCATCTCCTCCCAGTGTCAGGGAAAGACTTCTACTCCACACGACCCGTCTCTGTAATAACTTTCATCTCCTCCCAGTGTCAGAGAAAGACTTCTACTCCACACGATCCGTCTCTGTAATAACTTTCATCTCCTCCCAGTGTCAGAGAAAGACTTCTACTCCACACGACCCGTCTCTGTAATAACTTTCATCTCCTCCCAGTGTCAGAGAAAGACTTCTACACCACACGACCCGTCTCTGTAATAACTTTCATCTCCTCTCAGTGTCAGAGAAAGACTTCTACTCCACACGATCCGTCTCTGTAATAATTTTCATCTCCTCCCAGTGTCAGAGAAAGACTTCTACTCCACACGACCCGTCTCTGTAATAACTTTCATATCCTCCCAGTGTCAGAGAAAGACTTCTACTCCACACGATCCGTCTCTGTAATAACTTTCATCTCCTCCCAGTGTCTGAGAAAGACTTCTACTCCACACGACCCGTCTCTGTAATAACTTTAATCTCCTCCCAGTGTCAGAGAAAGACTTCTACTCCACACGACCCGTCTCTGTAATAACTTTCATCTCCTCCCAGTGTCAGAGAAAGACATCTACTCCACGCGACCCGTCTCTGTAGTAACTGTCATCTCCTCCCAGTGTCAGAGAAAGCCTTCTACTCCACACGACCCGTCTCTGTAATAACTTTCATCTCCTCCCAGTGTCAGAGAAAGCCTTCTACTCCACACGACCCGTCTCTGTAATAACTTTCATCTCCTCCCAGTGTCAGAGAAAGACTTCTACTCCACACGACCCGTCTCTAATAACTTTCATCTCCTCCCAGTGTCAGAGAAAGACTTCTACTCCACACGACCCGTCTCTGTAATAACTTTCATCTCCTCCCAGTGTCAGAGAAAGACTTCTCATCCACACGACCCGTCTCTGTAATAACTTTCATCTCCTCCCAGTGTCAGAGAAAGACTTCTACTCTCCACGACCCGTCTCTGTAATGACTTTCATCTCATCACAGTGTCAGAGAAAGACTTCTATTCCACACGACCCGTCTCTGTAATAACTTTCATCTCCTCCCAGTGTCAGAGAAAGACTTCTACTCCACACGACCCATCTCTGTAATAACTTTCATCTCCTCCCGGTGTCAGAGAAAGACTTCTACTCCACACGACCCGTCTCTGTAATAACTTGCATCTCCTCCCAGTGTCAGAGAAAGACTTCTATTCCACATGATCCGTATCTGTAATAACTTTCAACTCCTCCCAGTGTCAGAGAAAGATTTTTACTCCATAACACCCGTCTCTGTAAAAACTTTCATCTCCTCCCAGTGTTAGAGAAAGACTTCTACTCCAGACGACCCGTCTCTGTAATAACTTTCATCTCCTCCCAGTGTCAGAGAAAGACTTCTACTCCACACGACCCGTCTCTGTAATAACTTTCATCCCCTCTCAGTGTCAGAGAAAGACTTCTACTTCACGCGACCCGTCTCTGTAGTAACTGTCATCTCCTCCCAAGTTCAGAGAAAGCCTTCTACTCCATACGACCCGTCTCTGTATTAACTTTCATCTCCTCTCAGTGTCAGAGAAAGACTTCTACTCCACACGACCCGTCTCTGTAATAACTTTCATCTCCTCCCACTGTCAGAGAAAGACTTCTACTCCACACGACCCGTCTCTGTAATAACTTTCATCTCCTCCCAGTGTCAGAGAAAGACTTCTGCTCCACACGACCCGTCTCTGTAATAACTTTCATCTCCTCCCAGTGTCAGAGAAAGACTTCTACTCCACACGACCCGTCTCTGTAATAACTTTCATCTCCTCCCAGTGTCAGAGAAAGACATCTACTCCACGCGACCCGTCTCTGTAGTAACTGTCATCTCCTCCCAGTGTCAGAGAAAGCCTTCTACTCCACACGACCCGTCTCTGTAATAACTTTCATCTCCTCCCAGTGTCAGAGAAAGCCTTCTACTCCACACGACCCGTCTCTGTAATAACTTTCATCTCCTCCCAGTGTCAGAGAAAGACTTCTACTCCACACGACCCGTCTCTGTAATAACTTTCATATCCTCCCAGTGTCAGAGAAAGACTTCTACTCCACACGACCCGTCTCTGTAATAACTTTCATCTCCTCCCAGTGTCAGAGAAAGACTTCTACTCCACACGAACCGTCTCTGTAATAACTTTCATCTCCTCCCAGTGTCAGAGAAAGACTTCTACACCACACGACCCGTCTCTGTATTAACTTTCATCTCCTCTCAGTGTCAGAGAAAGACTTCTACCCCACACGACCCGTCTCTGTAATAATTTTCATCTCCTCCCAGTGTCAGAGAAAGACTTCTACTCCACACGACCCGTCTCTGTAATAACTTTCATTTCCTCCCAGTGTCGGAGAAAGACTTCTACTCCACACGACCCGCCTCTGTAATAACTTTCATCTCCTCCCAGTGTCAGAGAAAGACTTCTACTCCACACGACCCGTCTCTGTAATAACTTTCATCTCCTCCCAGTGTCAGAGAAAGACTTCTACTCCACACGACCCATCTCTGTAATAACTTTCATCTCCTCCCAGTGTCAGAGAAAGACTTCTACTCCACACGACCCGTCTCTGTAATAACTTTCATCTCCTCTCAGTGTCAGAGAAAGACTTCTACTCCACACGACCCGTCTCTGTAATAACTTTCATCACCTCCCAGTGTCAGAGAAAGACTTATACTCTACATGACCCGTCTCTGTAATGACTTTCATCTCATCCCAGTGTCAGAGAAAGACTTCTATTCCACACGACCCGTCTCTGTAATAACTTTCATCTCCTCCCAGTGTCAGAGAAAGACTTCTACTCCACACGACCCATCTCTGTAATAACTTTCATCTCCTCCCGGTGTCAGAGAAAGACTTCTACTCCACACGACCCGTCTCTGTAATAACTTGCATCTCCTCCCAGTGTCAGAGAAAGACTTCTATTCCACATGATCCATATCTGTAATAACTTTCAACTCCTCCCAGTGTCAGAGAAAGATTTCTACTCCATAACACCCGTCTCTGTAAGAACTTTCATCTCCTCCCAGTGTTAGAAAAAGACTTCTACTCCACACGACCCGTCTCTGTAATAACTTTCATCTCCTCCCAGTGTCAGAGAAAGACTTCTACTCCACACGACCCGTCTCTGTAATAACTTTCATCCCCTCCCAGTGTCAGAGAAAGACTTCTACACCACACGACCCGTCTCTGTATTAACTTTCATCTCCTCCCAGTGTCAGAAAAAGACTTCTACTCCACACGACCCATCTCTGTAATAACGTTCATCTCCTCCCAGTGTCAGAGAAAGACTTCTACTCCACACGACCCGTCTCTAATAACTTTCATCTCCTCCCTGTGTCAGAGAAAGACTTCTACTCCACACGACCCGTCTCTGTAATAACTTTCATCTCCTCCCAGTGTCAGAGAAAGACTTCTACTCTCCACGACCCTTCACTGTAATGACTTTCATCTCATCACAGTGTCAGAGAAAGACTTCTATTCCACACGACCCGTCTCTGTAATAACTTTCATCTCCTCCCAGTGTCAGAGAAAGACTTCTACTCCACACGACCCATCTCTGTAATAACTTTCATCTCCTCCCGGTGTCAGAGAAAGACTTCTACTCCACACGACCCGTCTCTGTAATAACTTGCATCTCCTCCCAGTGTCAGAGAAAGACTTCTATTCCACATGATCCGTATCTGTAATAACTTTCAACTCCTCCCAGTGTCAGAGAAAGATTTTTACTCCATAACACCCGTCTCTGTAAGAACTTTCATCTCCTCCCAGTGTTAGAGAAAGACTTCTACTCCAGACGACCCGTCTCTGTAATAACTTTCATCTCCTCCCAGTGTCAGAGAAAGACTTCTACTCCACACGACCCGTCTCTGTAATAACTTTCATCCCCTCTCAGTGTCAGAGAAAGACTTCTACTTCACGCGACCCGTCTCTGTAGTAACTGTCATCTCCTCCCAGTGTCAGAGAAAGACTTCTACTCCACACGACCCGTCTCTGTAATAACTTTCATCTCCTCCCAGTGTCAGAGAAAGACATCTACTCCACGCGACCCGTCTCTGTAGTAACTGTCATCTCCTCCCAGTGTCAGAGAAAGCCTTCTACTCCACACGACCCGTCTCTGTAATAACTTTCATCTCCTCCCAGTGTCAGAGAAAGCCTTCTACTCCACACGACCCGTCTCTGTAATAACTTTCATCTCCTCCCAGTGTCAGAGAAAGACTTCTACTCCACACGACCCGTCTCTGTAATAACTTTCATATCCTCCCAGTGTCAGAGAAAGACTTCTACTCCACACGACCCGTCTCTGTAATAACTTTCATCTCCTCCCAGTGTCAGAGAAAGACTTCTACTCCACACGAACCGTCTCTGTAATAACTTTCATCTCCTCCCAGTGTCAGAGAAAGACTTCTACACCACACGACCCGTCTCTGTATTAACTTTCATCTCCTCTCAGTGTCAGAGAAAGACTTCTACCCCACACGACCCGTCTCTGTAATAATTTTCATCTCCTCCCAGTGTCAGAGAAAGACTTCTACTCCACACGACCCGTCTCTGTAATAACTTTCATTTCCTCCCAGTGTCGGAGAAAGACTTCTACTCCACACGACCCGCCTCTGTAATAACTTTCATCTCCTCCCAGTGTCAGAGAAAGACTTCTACTCCACACGACCCGTCTCTGTAATAACTTTCATTTCCTCCCAGTGTCAGAGAAAGACTTCTACTCCACACGACCCATCTCTGTAATAACTTTCATCTCCTCCCAGTGTCAGAGAAAGACTTCTACTCCACACGACCCGTCTCTGTAATAACTTTCATCTCCTCTCAGTGTCAGAGAAAGACTTCTACTCCACACGACCCGTCTCTGTAATAACTTTCATCACCTCCCAGTGTCAGAGAAAGACTTATACTCTACATGACCCGTCTCTGTAATGACTTTCATCTCATCCCAGTGTCAGAGAAAGACTTCTATTCCACACGACCCGTCTCTGTAATAACTTTCATCTCCTCCCAGTGTCAGAGAAAGACTTCTACTCCACACGACCCATCTCTGTAATAACTTTCATCTCCTCCCGGTGTCAGAGAAAGACTTCTACTCCACACGACCCGTCTCTGTAATAACTTGCATCTCCTCCCAGTGTCAGAGAAAGACTTCTATTCCACATGATCCGTATCTGTAATAACTTTCAACTCCTCCCAGTGTCAGAGAAAGATTTCTACTCCATAACACCCGTCTCTGTAAGAACTTTCATCTCCTCCCAGTGTTAGAAAAAGACTTCTACTCCACACGACCCGTCTCTGTAATAACTTTCATCTCCTCCCAGTGTCAGAGAAAGACTTCTACTCCACACGACCCGTCTCTGTAATAACTTTCATCCCCTCTGAGTGTCAGAGAAAGACTTCTACACCACACGACCCGTCTCTGTATTAACTTTCATCTCCTCCCAGTGTCAGAAAAAGACTTCTACTCCACACGACCCATCTCTGTAATAACGTTCATCTCCTCCCAGTGTCAGAGAAAGACTTCAACTCCACACGACCCGTCTCTAATAACTTTCATCTCCTCCCTGTGTCAGAGAAAGACTTCTACTCCACACGACCCGTCTCTGTAATAACTTTCATCTCCTCCCAGTGTCAGAGAAAGACTTCTACTCCACACGACCCGCCTCTGTAATAACTTGCATCTCATCCCAGTGTCAGAGAAAGACTTCTATTCCACACGACCCGTCTCTGTAATAACTTTCATCTCCTCCCAGTGTCAGAGAAAGACTTCTACTCCACACGACCCATCTCTGTAATAACTTTCATCTCCTCCCGGTGTCAGAGAAAGACTTCTACTCCACACGACCCGTCTCTGTAATAACTTGCATCTCCTCCCAGTGTCAGAGAAAGACTTCTATTCCACATGATCCGTATCTGTAATAACTTTCAACTCCTCCCAGTGTCAGAGAAAGATTTCTACTCCATAACACCCGTCTCTGTAAGAACTTTCATCTCCTCCCAGTGTTAGAAAAAGACTTCTACTCCACACGACCCGTCTCTGTAATAACTTTCATCTCCTCCCAGTGTCAGAGAAAGACTTCTACTCCACACGACCCGTCTCTGTAATAACTTTCATCCCCTCTGAGTGTCAGAGAAAGACTTCTACACCACACGACCCGTCTCTGTATTAACTTTCATCTCCTCCCAGTGTCAGAAAAAGACTTCTACTCCACACGACCCATCTCTGTAATAACGTTCATCTCCTCCCAGTGTCAGAGAAAGACTTCTACTCCACACGACCCGTCTCTAATAACTTTCATCTCCTCCCTGTGTCAGAGAAAGACTTCTACTCCACACGACCCGTCTCTGTAATAACTTTCATCTCCTCCCAGTGTCAGAGAAAGACTTCTACTCCACACGACCCGCCTCCGTAATAACTTGCATCTCCTCCCAGTGTCAGAGAAAGATTTCTACTCCACGCGACCCGTCTCTGTAATAACTTTCATCTCCTCCCAGTGTCAGAGAAAGCCTTCTACTCCACACGACCCGTCTCTGTAATAACTTTCATCTCATCCCAGTGTCAGAGAAAGACTTCTACTCCACACGACCCGTCTCTGTAGTAACTTTCATCTCCTCCCAGTGTCAGAGAAAGACTTCTACTCCACACGACCCGTCTCTGTAATAACTTTCATCTCCTCCCAGTGTCAGAGAAAGACTTCTACTCCACACGACCCGTCTCTGTAATAACTTTCATATCCTCCCAGTGTCAGAGAAAGACTTCTACTCCACACGACCCGTCTCTGTAATAACTTTCATCTCCTCCCAGTGTCAGAGAAAGACTTCTACTCCACACGACCCGTCTCTGTAATAACTTTCATCTCCTCCCAGTGTCAGAGAAAGACTTCTACACCACACGACCCGTCTCTGTATTAACTTTCATCTCCTCTCAGTGTCAGAGAAAGACTTCTACCCCACACGACCCGTCTCTGTAATAATTTTCATCTCCTCCCAGTGTCAGAGAAAGACTTCTACTCCACACGACCCGTCTCTGTAATAACTTCCATTTCCTCCCAGTGTCGGAGAAAGACTTCTACTCCACACGACCCGCCTCTGTAATAACTTTCATCTCCTCCCAGTGTCAGAGAAAGACTTCTACTCCACACGACCCGTCTCTGTAATAACTTTCATTTCCTCCCAGTGTCAGAGAAAGACTTCTACTCCACACGACCCATCTCTGTAATAACTTTCATCTCCTCCCAGTGTCAGAGAAAGACTTCTACTCCACACGACCCGTCTCTGTAATAACTTTCATCTCCTCTCAGTGTCAGAGAAAGACTTCTACTCCACACGACCCGTCTCTGTAATAACTTTCATCACCTCCCAGTGTCAGAGAAAGACTTATACTCTACATGACCCGTCTCTGTAATGACTTTCATCTCATCCCAGTGTCAGAGAAAGACTTCTATTCCACACGACCCGTCTCTGTAATAACTTTCATCTCCTCCCAGTGTCAGAGAAAGACTTCTACTCCACACGACCCATCTCTGTAATAACTTTCATCTCCTCCCGGTGTCAGAGAAAGACTTCTACTCCACACGACCCGTCTCTGTAATAACTTGCATCTCCTCCCAGTGTCAGAGAAAGACTTCTATTCCACATGATCCGTATCTGTAATAACTTTCAACTCCTCCCAGTGTCAGAGAAAGATTTCTACTCCATAACACCCGTCTCTGTAAGAACTTTCATCTCCTCCCAGTGTTAGAAAAAGACTTCTACTCCACACGACCCGTCTCTGTAATAACTTTCATCTCCTCCCAGTGTCAGAGAAAGACTTCTACTCCACACGACCCGTCTCTGTAATAACTTTCATCCCCTCTGAGTGTCAGAGAAAGACTTCTACACCACACGACCCGTCTCTGTATTAACTTTCATCTCCTCCCAGTGTCAGAAAAAGACTTCTACTCCACACGACCCGTCTCTGTAATAACGTTCATCTCCTCCCAGTGTCAGAGAAAGACTTCTACTCCACACGACCCGTCTCTAATAACTTTCATCTCCTCCCTGTGTCAGAGAAAGACTTCTACTCCACACGACCCGTCTCTGTAATAACTTTCATCTCCTCCCAGTGTCAGAGAAAGACTTCTACTCCACACGACCCGCCTCTGTAATAACTTGCATCTCATCCCAGTGTCAGAGAAAGACTTCTATTCCACACGACCCGTCTCTGTAATAACTTTCATCTCCTCCCAGTGTCAGAGAAAGACTTCTACTCCACACGACCCATCTCTGTAATAACTTTCATCTCCTCCCGGTGTCAGAGAAAGACTTCTACTCCACACGACCCGTCTCTGTAATAACTTGCATCTCCTCCCAGTGTCAGAGAAAGACTTCTATTCCACATGATCCGTATCTGTAATAACTTTCAACTCCTCCCAGTGTCAGAGAAAGATTTCTACTCCATAACACCCGTCTCTGTAAGAACTTTCATCTCCTCCCAGTGTTAGAAAAAGACTTCTACTCCACACGACCCGTCTCTGTAATAACTTTCATCTCCTCCCAGTGTAAGAGAAAGACTTCTACTCCACACGACCCGTCTCTGTAATAACTTTCATCCCCTCTGAGTGTCAGAGAAAGACTTCTACACCACACGACCCGTCTCTGTATTAACTTTCATCTCCTCCCAGTGTCAGAAAAAGACTTCTACTCCACACGACCCATCTCTGTAATAACGTTCATCTCCTCCCAGTGTCAGAGAAAGACTTCTATTCCACACGACCCGTCTCTAATAACTTTCATCTCCTCCCTGTGTCAGAGAAAGACTTCTACTCCACACGACCCGTCTCTGTAATAACTTTCATCTCCTCCCAGTGTCAGAGAAAGACTTCTACTCCACACGACCCGCCTCTGTAATAACTTGCATCTCCTCCCAGTGTCAGAGAAAGATTTCTACTCCACGCGACCCGTCTCTGTAATAACTTTCATCTCCTCCCAGTGTCAGAGAAAGCCTTCTACTCCACACGACCCGTCTCTGTAATAACTTTCATCTCATCCCAGTGTCAGAGAAAGACTTCTACTCCACACGACCCGTCTCTGTAGTAACTTTCATCTCCTCCCAGTGTCAGAGAAAGACTTCTACTCCACACGACCCGTCTCTGTAATAACTTTCATCTCCTCCCAGTGTCAGAGAAAGACTTCTACTCCACACGACCCGTCTCTGTAATAACTTTCATCTCCTCCCAGTGTCAGAGAAAGACTTCTACTCTACACGACCCGTCTCTGTAATGACTTTCATCTCATCACAGTGTCAGAGAAAGACTTCTATTCCACACGACCCGTCTCTGTAATAACTTTCATCTCCTCCCAGTGTCAGAGAAAGACTTCTACTCCACACGACCCGTCTCTGTAATAACTTTCATCCCCTCTCAGTGTCAGAGAAAGACTTCTACTTCACGCGACCCGTCTCTGTAGTAGCTGTCATCTCCTCCCAAGTTCAGAGAAAGCCTTCTACTCCATACGACCCGTCTCTGTATTAACTTTCATCTCCTCTCAGTGTCAGAGAAAGACTTCTACTCCACACGACCCGTCTCTGTAATAACTTTCATCTCCTCCCAGTGTCAGAGAAAGACTTCTACTCCACACGACCCGTCTCTGTAATAACTTTCATCTCCTCCCAGTGTCAGAGAAAGACTTCTGCTCCACACGACCCGTCTCTGTAATAACTTTCATCTCCTCCCAGTGTCAGAGAAAGACTTCTACTCCACACGACCCGTCTCTGTAATAACTTTCATCTCCTCCCAGTGTCAGAGAAAGACTTCTACTCCACGCGACCCGTCTCTGTAGTAACTGTCATCTACTCCCAGTGTCAGAGAAAGACTTCTACTCCACACGACCCGTCTCTGTAATAACTTTCATCTCCTCCCAGTGTCAGAGAAAGACTTTTACTCCACACGACCCATCTCTGTAATAACGTTCATCTCCTCCCAGTGTCAGAGAAAGACTTCTACTCCACACGACCCGTCTCTGTAATAACTTTCATCTCCTCCCAGTGTCAGAGAAAGACTTCTACTCCACACGACCCGTCTCTAATAACTTTCATCTCCTCCCAGTGTCAGAGAAAGACTTCTACTCCACACGACCCGTCTCTGTAATAACTTTCATCTCCTCCCAGTGTCAGAGAAAGACTTCTACTCCACACGACCCGTCTCTGTAATAACTTTCATCTCCTCCCAGTGTCAGAGAAAGACTTCTACTCCACACGATCCGTCTCTGTAATAACTTTCATCTCCTCCCAGTGTCAGAGAAAGACTTCTACTCCACACGACCCGTCTCTGTAATAACTTTCATCTCCTCCCAGTGTCAGAGAAAGACTTCTACACCACACGACCCGTCTCTGTAATAACTTTCATCTCCTCTCAGTGTCAGAGAAAGACTTCTACTCCACACGACCCGTCTCTGTAATAATTTTCATCTCCTCCCAGTGTCAGAGAAAGACTTCTACTCCACACGACCCGTCTCTGTAATAACTTTCATTTCCTCCCAGTGTCGGAGAAAGACTTCTACTCCACACGACCCGTCTCTGTAATAACTTTCATTTCCTCCCAGTGTCAGAGAAAGACTTCTACTCCACACGACCCGTCTCTGTAATAACTTTCATTTCCTCCCGGTTTCGGAGAAAGACTTCTACTCCACACGACCCGTCTCTGTAATAACTTTCATCTCCTCCCAGTGTCAGAGAAAGACTTCTACTCCACACGACCCGTCTCTGTAATAACTTTCATCTCCTCCCAGTGTCAGAGAAAGACTTATACTCTACATGACCCGTCTCTGTAATGACTTTCATCTCATCCCAGTGTCAGAGAAAGACTTCTATTCCACACGACCCGTCTCTGTAATAACTTTCATCTCCTCCCAGTGTCAGAGAAAGACTTCTACTCCACACGACCCATCTCTGTAATAACTTTCATCTCCTCCCGGTGTCAGAGAAAGACTTCTACTCCACACGACCCGTCTCTGTAATAACTTGCATCTCCTCCCAGTGTCAGAGAAAGACTTCTATTCCACATGATTCGTATCTGTAATAACTTTCAACTCCTCCCAGTGTCAGAGAAAGATTTCTACTCCATAACACACGTCTCTGTAAGAACTTTCATCTCCTCCCAGTGTTAGAAAAAGACTTCTACTCCACACGACCCGTCTCTGTAATAACTTTCATCTCCTCCCAGTGTCAGAGAAAGACTTCTACTCCACACGACCCGTCTCTGTAATAACTTTCATCCCCTCTGAGTGTCAGAGAAAGACTTCTACTCTACCCCACATGACCCGTCTCTGTATTAACTTTCATCTCCTCCCAGTGTCAGAGAAAGACTTCTACTCCACACGACCCGTCTCTGTAATAACTTTCATCTCCTCCCAGTGTCAGAGAAAGACTTCTGCTCCAAACGACCCGTCTCTGTAATAACTTTCATCTCCTCCCAGTGTCAGAGAAAGACTTCTACTCCACACGACGCGTCTCTGTAATAACTTTCATCTCCTCCCAGTGTCAGAGAAAGACTTCTACTCCACACGACCCATATCTGTAATAACGTTCATCTCCTCCCAGTGTCAGAGAAAGACTTCTACTCCACACGACCCGTCTCTGTAATAACTTTCATCTCCTCCCAGTGTCAGAGAAAGACTTCTACTCCACACGACCCGTCTCTGTAATAACTTTCATCTCCTCCCAGTGTCAGAGAAAGACTTCTACTCCACACGACCCGTCTCTGTTATAACTTGCATCTCCTCCCAGTGTCAGAGAAAGACTTCTACTCCACACGACCCGTCTCTGTAATAACTTTCATCTCCTCTCAGTGTCAGAGAAAGACTTCTACTCCACACGACCCGTCTCTGTAATAACTTTCATCTCCTCCCAGTGTCAGAGAAAGCCTTCTACTCCACACGACCCGTCTCTGTAATAGCTGTCATCTCCTCCCAGTGTCAGAGAAACACTTATACTCCACACGACCCATCTCTGTAATAACTTTCATCTCCTCCCAGTGTCAGAGAAAGACGTCTACTCCACGCGACCCGTCTCTGAAATAACTTTCATCTCCTCCCAGTGTCAGAGAAAGCCTTCTACTCCACACGACCCGTCTCTGTAATAACTTTCATCTCCTCCCAGTGTCAGAGAAAGACTTCTACTCCACACGACCCATCTCTGTTATAACTTTCATCTCTTCCCAGTGTCAGAAAAAGACTTCTACTCCACACGACCCATCTCTGTAATACCTTTCATCTCCTCCCAGTGTCAGAGAAAGACTTCTACTCCACACGACCCGTCTCTGTAATAACTTTCATTTCCTCCCAGTGTCAGAGAAAGACTTCTACTCCACACGACCCGTCTCTGTAATAACTTTCATCTCCTCCCAGTGTCAGAGAAAGATTTCTACTCCACACGACCCGTCTCTGTAATAACTTTCATCTCCTCCCAGTGTCAGAGAAAGACTTATACTCTACATGACCCGTCTCTGTAATGACTTTCATCTCATCCCAGTGTCAGAGAAAGACTTCTATTCCACACGACCCGTCTCTGTAATAACTTTCATCTCCTCCCAGTGTCAGAGAAAGACTTCTACTCCACACGACCCATCTCTGTAATAACTTTCATCTCCTCCCGGTGTCAGAGAAAGACTTCTACTCCACACGACCCGTCTCTGTAATAACTTGCATCTCCTCCCAGTGTCAGAGAAAGACTTCTATTCCACATGATCCGTATCTGTAATAACTTTCAACTCCTCCCAGTGTCAGAGAAAGATTTCTACTCCATAACACCCGTCTCTGTAAGAACTTTCATCTCCTCCCAGTGTTAGAAAAAGACTTCTACTCCACACGACCCGTCTCTGTAATAACTTTCATCTCCTCCCAGTGTCAGAGAAAGACTTCTACTCCACACGACCCGTCTCTGTAATAACTTTCATCCCCTCTGAGTGTCAGAGAAAGACTTCTACTCTACCCCACATGACCCGTCTCTGTATTAACTTTCATCTCCTCCCAGTGTCAGAGAAAGACTTCTACTCCACACGACCCGTCTCTGTAATAACTTTCATCTCCTCCCAGTGTCAGAGAAAGACTTCTGCTCCAAACGACCCGTCTCTGTAATAACTTTCATCTCCTCCCAGTGTCAGAGAAAGACTTCTACTCCAAACGACCCGTCTCTGTAATAACTTTCATCTCCTCCCAGTGTCAGAGAAAGACTTCAACTCCACACGACGCGTCTCTGTAATAACTTTCATCTCCTCCCAGTGTCAGAGAAAGACTTCTACTCCACACGACCCATATCTGTAATAACGTTCATCTCCTCCCAGTGTCAGAGAAAGACTTCTACTCCACACGACCCGTCTCTGTAATAACTTTCATCTCCTCCCAGTGTCAGAGAAAGACTTCTACTCCACACGACCCGTCTCTGTAATAACTTTCATCTCCTCCCAGTGTCAGAGAAAGACTTCTACTCCACACGACCCGTCTCTGTTATAACTTGCATCTCCTCCCAGTGTCAGAGAAAGACTTCTACTCCACACGACCCGTCTCTGTAATAACTTTCATCTCCTCTCAGTGTCAGAGAAAGACTTCTACTCCACACGACCCGTCTCTGTAATAACTTTCATCTCCTCCCAGTGTCAGAGAAAGCCTTCTACTCCACACGACCCGTCTCTGTAATAGCTGTCATCTCCTCCCAGTGTCAGAGAAACACTTATACTCCACACGACCCATCTCTGTAATAACTTTCATCTCCTCCCAGTGTCAGAGAAAGACGTCTACTCCACGCGACCCGTCTCTGAAATAACTTTCATCTCCTCCCAGTGTCAGAGAAAGCCTTCTACTCCATAACACCCGTCTCTGTAAGAACTTTCATCTCCTCCCAGTGTTAGAAAAAGACTTATACTCTACATGACCCGTCTCTGTAATGACTTTCATCTCATCCCAGTGTCAGAGAAAGACTTCTATTCCACACGACCCGTCTCTGTAATAACTTTCATCTCCTCCCAGTGTCAGAGAAAGACTTCTACTCCACACGACCCATCTCTGTAATAACTTTCATCTCCTCCCGGTGTCAGAGAAAGACTTCTACTCCACACGACCCGTCTCTGTAATAACTTGCATCTCCTCCCAGTGTCAGAGAAAGACTTCTATTCCACATGATTCGTATCTGTAATAACTTTCAACTCCTCCCAGTGTCAGAGAAAGATTTCTACTCCATAACACACGTCTCTGTAAGAACTTTCATCTCCTCCCAGTGTTAGAAAAAGACTTCTACTCCACACGACCCGTCTCTGTAATAACTTTCATCTCCTCCCAGTGTCAGAGAAAGACTTCTACTCCACACGACCCGTCTCTGTAATAACTTTCATCCCCTCTGAGTGTCAGAGAAAGACTTCTACTCTACCCCACATGACCCGTCTCTGTATTAACTTTCATCTCCTCCCAGTGTCAGAGAAAGACTTCTACTCCACACGACCCGTCTCTGTAATAACTTTCATCTCCTCCCAGTGTCAGAGAAAGACTTCTGCTCCAAACGACCCGTCTCTGTAATAACTTTCATCTCCTCCCAGTGTCAGAGAAAGACTTCTACTCCACACGACGCGTCTCTGTAATAACTTTCATCTCCTCCCAGTGTCAGAGAAAGACTTCTACTCCACACGACCCATATCTGTAATAACGTTCATCTCCTCCCAGTGTCAGAGAAAGACTTCTACTCCACACGACCCGTCTCTGTAATAACTTTCATCTCCTCCCAGTGTCAGAGAAAGACTTCTACTCCACACGACCCGTCTCTGTAATAACTTTCATCTCCTCCCAGTGTCAGAGAAAGACTTCTACTCCACACGACCCGTCTCTGTTATAACTTGCATCTCCTCCCAGTGTCAGAGAAAGACTTCTACTCCACACGACCCGTCTCTGTAATAACTTTCATCTCCTCTCAGTGTCAGAGAAAGACTTCTACTCCACACGACCCGTCTCTGTAATAACTTTCATCTCCTCCCAGTGTCAGAGAAAGCCTTCTACTCCACACGACCCGTCTCTGTAATAACTTTCATCTCCTCCCAGTGTCAGAGAAAGACTTCTACTCCACACGACCCATCTCTGTTATAACTTTCATCTCTTCCCAGTGTCAGAAAAAGACTTCTACTCCACACGACCCATCTCTGTAATACCTTTCATCTCCTCCCAGTGTCAGAGAAAGACTTCTACTCCACACGACCCGTCTCTGTAATAACTTTCATTTCCTCCCAGTGTCAGAGAAAGACTTCTACTCCACACGACCCGTCTCTGTAATAACTTTCATCTCCTCCCAGTGTCAGAGAAAGATTTCTACTCCACACGACCCGTCTCTGTAATAACTTTCATCTCCTCCCAGTGTCAGAGAAAGACTTATACTCTACATGACCCGTCTCTGTAATGACTTTCATCTCATCCCAGTGTCAGAGAAAGACTTCTATTCCACACGACCCGTCTCTGTAATAACTTTCATCTCCTCCCAGTGTCAGAGAAAGACTTCTACTCCACACGACCCATCTCTGTAATAACTTTCATCTCCTCCCGGTGTCAGAGAAAGACTTCTACTCCACACGACCCGTCTCTGTAATAACTTGCATCTCCTCCCAGTGTCAGAGAAAGACTTCTATTCCACATGATCCGTATCTGTAATAACTTTCAACTCCTCCCAGTGTCAGAGAAAGATTTCTACTCCATAACACCCGTCTCTGTAAGAACTTTCATCTCCTCCCAGTGTTAGAAAAAGACTTATACTCTACATGACCCGTCTCTGTAATGACTTTCATCTCATCCCAGTGTCAGAGAAAGACTTCTATTCCACACGACCCGTCTCTGTAATAACTTTCATCTCCTCCCAGTGTCAGAGAAAGACTTCTACTCCACACGACCCATCTCTGTAATAACTTTCATCTCCTCCCGGTGTCAGAGAAAGACTTCTACTCCACACGACCCGTCTCTGTAATAACTTGCATCTCCTCCCAGTGTCAGAGAAAGACTTCTATTCCACATGATTCGTATCTGTAATAACTTTCAACTCCTCCCAGTGTCAGAGAAAGATTTCTACTCCATAACACACGTCTCTGTAAGAACTTTCATCTCCTCCCAGTGTTAGAAAAAGACTTCTACTCCACACGACCCGTCTCTGTAATAACTTTCATCTCCTCCCAGTGTCAGAGAAAGACTTCTACTCCACACGACCCGTCTCTGTAATAACTTTCATCCCCTCTGAGTGTCAGAGAAAGACTTCTACTCTACCCCACATGACCCGTCTCTGTATTAACTTTCATCTCCTCCCAGTGTCAGAGAAAGACTTCTACTCCACACGACCCGTCTCTGTAATAACTTTCATCTCCTCCCAGTGTCAGAGAAAGACTTCTGCTCCAAACGACCCGTCTCTGTAATAACTTTCATCTCCTCCCAGTGTCAGAGAAAGACTTCTACTCCACACGACGCGTCTCTGTAATAACTTTCATCTCCTCCCAGTGTCAGAGAAAGACTTCTACTCCACACGACCCATATCTGTAATAACGTTCATCTCCTCCCAGTGTCAGAGAAAGACTTCTACTCCACACGACCCGTCTCTGTAATAACTTTCATCTCCTCCCAGTGTCAGAGAAAGACTTCTACTCCACACGACCCGTCTCTGTAATAACTTTCATCTCCTCCCAGTGTCAGAGAAAGACTTCTACTCCACACGACCCGTCTCTGTTATAACTTGCATCTCCTCCCAGTGTCAGAGAAAGACTTCTACTCCACACGACCCGTCTCTGTAATAACTTTCATCTCCTCTCAGTGTCAGAGAAAGACTTCTACTCCACACGACCCGTCTCTGTAATAACTTTCATCTCCTCCCAGTGTCAGAGAAAGCCTTCTACTCCACACTACCCGTCTCTGTAATAGCTGTCATCTCCTCCCAGTGTCAGAGAAACACTTATACTCCACACGACCCATCTCTGTAATAACTTTCATCTCCTCCCAGTGTCAGAGAAAGACGTCTACTCCACGCGACCCGTCTCTGAAATAACTTTCATCTCCTCCCAGTGTCAGAGAAAGCCTTCTACTCCACACGACCCGTCTCTGTAATAACTTTCATCTCCTCCCAGTGTCAGAGAAAGACTTCTACTCCACACGACCCATCTCTGTTATAACTTTCATCTCTTCCCAGTGTCAGAAAAAGACTTCTACTCCACACGACCCATCTCTGTAATACCTTTCATCTCCTCCCAGTGTCAGAGAAAGACTTCTACTCCACACGACCCGTCTCTGCATTAACTTTCATTTCCTCCCAGTGTCAGAGAAAGACTTCTACTCCACACGACCCGTCTCTGTAATAACTTTCATCTCCTCCTAGTGTCAGAGAAAGATTTCTACTCCACACGACCCGTCTCTGTAATAACTTTCATCTCCTCCCAGTGTCAGAGAAAGACTTATACTCTACATGACCCGTCTCTGTAATGACTTTCATCTCATCCCAGTGTCAGAGAAAGACTTCTATTCCACACGACCCGTCTCTGTAATAACTTTCATCTCCTCCCAGTGTCAGAGAAAGACTTCTACTCCACACGACCCATCTCTGTAATAACTTTCATCTCCTCCCGGTGTCAGAGAAAGACTTCTACTCCACACGACCCGTCTCTGTAATAACTTGCATCTCCTCCCAGTGTCAGAGAAAGACTTCTATTCCACATGATCCGTATCTGTAATAACTTTCAACTCCTCCCAGTGTCAGAGAAAGATTTCTACTCCATAACACCCGTCTCTGTAAGAACTTTCATCTCCTCCCAGTGTTAGAAAAAGACTTCTACTCCACACGACCCGTCTCTGTAATAACTTTCATCTCCTCCCAGTGTCAGAGAAAGACTTCTACTCCACACGACCCGTCTCTGTAATAACTTTCATCCCCTCTGAGTGTCAGAGAAAGACTTCTACTCTACCCCACATGACCCGTCTCTGTATTAACTTTCATCTCCTCCCAGTGTCAGAGAAAGACTTCTACTCCACACGACCCGTCTCTGTAATAACTTTCATCTCCTCCCAGTGTCAGAGAAAGACTTCTGCTCCAAACGACCCGTCTCTGTAATAACTTTCATCTCCTCCCAGTGTCAGAGAAAGACTTCTACTCCAAACGACCCGTCTCTGTAATAACTTTCATCTCCTCCCAGTGTCAGAGAAAGACTTCAACTCCACACGACGCGTCTCTGTAATAACTTTCATCTCCTCCCAGTGTCAGAGAAAGACTTCTACTCCACACGACCCATATCTGTAATAACGTTCATCTCCTCCCAGTGTCAGAGAAAGACTTCTACTCCACACGACCCGTCTCTGTAATAACTTTCATCTCCTCCCAGTGTCAGAGAAAGACTTCTACTCCACACGACCCGTCTCTGTAATAACTTTCATCTCCTCCCAGTGTCAGAGAAAGACTTCTACTCCACACGACCCGTCTCTGTTATAACTTGCATCTCCTCCCAGTGTCAGAGAAAGACTTCTACTCCACACGACCCGTCTCTGTAATAACTTTCATCTCCTCTCAGTGTCAGAGAAAGACTTCTACTCCACACGACCCGTCTCTGTAATAACTTTCATCTCCTCCCAGTGTCAGAGAAAGCCTTCTACTCCACACGACCCGTCTCTGTAATAGCTGTCATCTCCTCCCAGTGTCAGAGAAACACTTATACTCCACACGACCCATCTCTGTAATAACTTTCATCTCCTCCCAGTGTCAGAGAAAGCCTTCTACTCCACGCGACCCGTCTCTGAAATAACTTTCATCTCCTCCCAGTGTCAGAGAAAGCCTTCTACTCCACACGACCCGTCTCTGTAATAACTTTCATCTCCTCCCAGTGTCAGAGAAAGACTTCTACTCCACACGACCCGTCTCTGTAATAACTTTCATCTCCTCCCAGTGTCAGAGAAAGACTTCTGCTCCAAACGACCCGTCTCTGTAATAACTTTCATCTCCTCCCAGTGTCAGAGAAAGACTTCTACTCCAAACGACCCGTCTCTGTAATAACTTTCATCTCCTCCCAGTGTCAGAGAAAGACTTCAACTCCACACGACGCGTCTCTGTAATAACTTTCATCTCCTCCCAGTGTCAGAGAAAGACTTCTACTCCACACGACCCATATCTGTAATAACGTTCATCTCCTCCCAGTGTCAGAGAAAGACTTCTACTCCACACGACCCGTCTCTGTAATAACTTTCATCTCCTCCCAGTGTCAGAGAAAGACTTCTACTCCACACGACCCGTCTCTGTAATAACTTTCATCTCCTCCCAGTGTCAGAGAAAGACTTCTACTCCACACGACCCGTCTCTGTTATAACTTGCATCTCCTCCCAGTGTCAGAGAAAGACTTCTACTCCACACGACCCGTCTCTGTAATAACTTTCATCTCCTCTCAGTGTCAGAGAAAGACTTCTACTCCACACGACCCGTCTCTGTAATAACTTTCATCTCCTCCCAGTGTCAGAGAAAGCCTTCTACTCCACACGACCCGTCTCTGTAATAGCTGTCATCTCCTCCCAGTGTCAGAGAAACACTTATACTCCACACGACCCATCTCTGTAATAACTTTCATCTCCTCCCAGTGTCAGAGAAAGACGTCTACTCCACGCGACCCGTCTCTGAAATAACTTTCATCTCCTCCCAGTGTCAGAGAAAGCCTTCTACTCCACACGACCCGTCTCTGTAATAACTTTCATCTCCTCCCAGTGTCAGAGAAAGACTTCTACTCCACACGACCCATCTCTGTTATAACTTTCATCTCTTCCCAGTGTCAGAAAAAGACTTCTACTCCACACGACCCATCTCTGTAATACCTTTCATCTCCTCCCAGTGTCAGAGAAAGACTTCTACTCCACACGACCCGTCTCTGTAATAACTTTCATTTCCTCCCAGTGTCAGAGAAAGACTTCTACTCCACACGACCCGTCTCTGTAATAACTTTCATCTCCTCCCAGTGTCAGAGAAAGATTTCTACTCCACACGACCCGTCTCTGTAATAACTTTCATCTCCTCCCAGTGTCAGAGAAAGACTTATACTCTACATGACCCGTCTCTGTAATGACTTTCATCTCATCCCAGTGTCAGAGAAAGACTTCTATTCCACACGACCCGTCTCTGTAATAACTTTCATCTCCTCCCAGTGTCAGAGAAAGACTTCTACTCCACACGACCCATCTCTGTAATAACTTTCATCTCCTCCCGGTGTCAGAGAAAGACTTCTACTCCACACGACCCGTCTCTGTAATAACTTGCATCTCCTCCCAGTGTCAGAGAAAGACTTCTATTCCACATGATCCGTATCTGTAATAACTTTCAACTCCTCCCAGTGTCAGAGAAAGATTTCTACTCCATAACACCCGTCTCTGTAAGAACTTTCATCTCCTCCCAGTGTTAGAAAAAGACTTCTACTCCACACGACCCGTCTCTGTAATAACTTTCATCTCCTCCCAGTGTCAGAGAAAGACTTCTACTCCACACGACCCGTCTCTGTAATAACTTTCATCCCCTCTGAGTGTCAGAGAAAGACTTCTACTCTACCCCACATGACCCGTCTCTGTATTAACTTTCATCTCCTCCCAGTGTCAGAGAAAGACTTCTACTCCACACGACCCGTCTCTGTAATAACTTTCATCTCCTCCCAGTGTCAGAGAAAGACTTCTGCTCCAAACGACCCGTCTCTGTAATAACTTTCATCTCCTCCCAGTGTCAGAGAAAGACTTCTACTCCAAACGACCCGTCTCTGTAATAACTTTCATCTCCTCCCAGTGTCAGAGAAAGACTTCAACTCCACACGACGCGTCTCTGTAATAACTTTCATCTCCTCCCAGTGTCAGAGAAAGACTTCTACTCCACACGACCCATATCTGTAATAACGTTCATCTCCTCCCAGTGTCAGAGAAAGACTTCTACTCCACACGACCCGTCTCTGTAATAACTTTCATCTCCTCCCAGTGTCAGAGAAAGCCTTCTACTCCACACGACCCGTCTCTGTAATAGCTGTCATCTCCTCCCAGTGTCAGAGAAACACTTATACTCCACACGACCCATCTCTGTAATAACTTTCATCTCCTCCCAGTGTCAGAGAAAGACGTCTACTCCACGCGACCCGTCTCTGAAATAACTTTCATCTCCTCCCAGTGTCAGAGAAAGCCTTCTACTCCACACGACCCGTCTCTGTAATAACTTTCATCTCCTCCCAGTGTCAGAGAAAGACTTCTACTCCACACGACCCATCTCTGTTATAACTTTCATCTCTTCCCAGTGTCAGAAAAAGACTTCTACTCCACACGACCCATCTCTGTAATACCTTTCATCTCCTCCCAGTGTCAGAGAAAGACTTCTATTCCACACGACCCGTCTCTGTAATAACTTTCATCTCCTTCCAGTGTCAGAGAAAGACTTCTACTCCACACGTCCCGTCTCTGTAATAACTTTCATCTCCACCCAGTGTCAGAGAAAGACTTCTACTCCAAACGACCCGTCTCTGTAATAACTTTCATCTCCTCCCAGTGTCAGAGAAAGACTTCTACACCACACGACCCGTCTCTGTAATAACTTTCATCTCCTATCAGTGTAAGAGAAAGACTTTTACTCCACACGATCCGCCTCTGTAATAACTTTCATCTCCTCCCAGTGTCAGAGAAAGACTTCTACTCCACACGACCCGTCTCTGTAATAACTTTAATCTCCTCCCAGTGTCAGAGAAAGACTTCTACTCCACACGACCCGTCTCTGTAATAACTTTCATCTCCTCCCAGTATCAGAGAAAGACTTCTACTCCACGCAACCCGTCTCTGTAGTAAATGTCATCACCTCCCAGTGTCAGAGAAAGACTTCTACTCCACACGACCCGTCTCTGTAATAACTTTCATCTCCTCCCAGTGTCAGAGAAAGACTTCTACTCCACACGACCCATTTCTGTAGTAACTGTCATCTCCTCCCAGTGTCAGAGAAAGCCTTCTACTCCACACGACCCGTCTCTGTAATAACTTTCATCTCCTCCCAGTGTCAGAGAAAGACTTCTACTCCACACGACCCATCTCTGTAATAACTTTCATCTCCTCCCAGTGTCAGAGAAAGACTTCTACTCCACACGACCCATCTCTGTAATAACTTGCATCTCCTCCCAGTGTCAGAGAAACACTTATACTCCACACGACCCGTCTCTGTAATAACTTTCATCTCCTCCCAGTGTCAGAGAAAGACTTCTACTCCACACGACCCGTCTCTGTAATAACTTTCATCTCCTCCCAGTGTCAGAGAAAGACTTCTACTCCACACGACCCGTCTCTGTAATAACTGTCATCTCCTCCCAGTGTCAGAGAAAGACTTCTACTCCACACGACCCGTCTCTGTAATAACTTTCATCTCCTCCCAGTATCAGAGAAAGATTTCTACTCCACGCGACCCGTCTCTGTAGTAACTGTCATCTCCTCCCAGTGTCAGAGAAAGCCTTCTACTCCACACGACCCGTCTCTGTAATAACTTTCATCTCCTCCCAGTGTCAGAGAAAGACTTCTACTCCACACGACCCGTCTCTGTAATAACTTTCATCTCCTCCCAGTGTCAGAGAAAGACTTCTACTCCACACGACCCGTCTCTGTAATAACTTGCATCTCCTCCCAGTGTCAGAGAAACACTTCTACTCCACACGACCCGTCTCTGTAATAACTTTCATCTCCTCCCAGTGTCAGAGAAAGACTTCTACTCCACACCACCCGTCTCTGTAATAGCTGTCATCTCCTCCCAGTGTCAGAAAAACACTTATACTCCACACGACCCATCTCTGTAATAACTTTCATCTCCTCCCAGTGTCAGAGAAAGACTTCTACTCCACGCGACCCGTCTCTGAAATAACTTTCATCTCCTCCCAGTGTCAGAGAAAGCCTTCTACTCCACACGACCCGTCTCTGTAATAACTTTCATCTCCTCTCAGTGTCAGAGAAAGACTTCTACTCCACACGACCCATCTCTGTAATAACTTTCATCTCTTCCCAGTGTCAGAAAAAGACTTCTACTCCACACGACCCATCTCTGTAATACCTTTCATCTCCTCCCAGTGTCAGAGAAAGACTTCTACTCCACACGACCCGTCTCTGTAATAACGTTCATCTCCTCCCAGTGTCAGAGAAAGACTTCTACTCCACACGTCCCGTCTCTGTAATAACTTTCATCTCCACCCAGTGTCAGAGAAAGACTTCTACTCCAAACGACCCGTCTCTGTAATAACTTTCATCTCCTCCCAGTGTCAGAGAAAAACTTCTACACCACACGACCCGTCTCTGTAATAACTTTCATCTCCTATCAGTGTAAGAGAAAGACTTTTACTCCATACGATCCGCCTCTGTAATAACTTTCATCTCCTCCCAGTGTCAGAGAAAGCCTTCTACTCCACACGACCCGTCTCTGTAATAACTTTAATCTCCTCCCAGTGTCAGAGAAAGACTTCTACTCCACACGACCCGTCTCTGTAATAACTTTCATCTCCTCCCAGTATCAGAGAAAGACTTCTACTCCACGCGACCCGTCTCTGTAGTAACTGTCATCTCCTCCCAGTGTCAGAGAAAGCCTTCTACTCCACACGACCCGTCTCTGTAATAACTTTCATCTCCTCCCAGTGTCAGAGAAAGACTGCTACTCCACACGACCCGTTTCTGTAGTAACTGTCATCTCCTCCCAGAGTCAGAGAAAGCCTTCTACTCCACACGACCCGTCTCTGTAATAACTTTCATCTCCTCCCAGTGTCAGAGAAAGACTTCTACTCCACACGACCCGTCTCTGTAATAACTTTCATCTCCTCCCAGTGTCGAAAAAGACTTCTACTTCACACGACCCGTCTCTGTAATAACTTTCATCTCCTCCCAGTGTCAGAGAAAGACTTCTACTCCACGCGACCCATCTCTGTAATAACTTTCATCTCCTCCCAGTGTCAGAGAAAGACTTCTACTCCACACGACCCGTCTCTCTAATAACTTTCATCTCCTCCCAGTATCAGAGAAAGACTTCTACTCCACGCGACCCGTTTCGGTAGTAACTGTCATCTCCTCCCAGTGTCAGAGAAAGCCTTCTACTCCACACGACCCGTCTCTGTAATAACTTTCATCTCCTTCCGGTGTCAGAGAAAGACTTCTACTCCAGACGACCCATCTCTGTAATAACTTTCATCTCCTCCCAGTGTCAGAGAAAGACTTCTACTCCACACGACCCGTCTCTGTAATAACTTTCATCTCCTCCCAGTGTCAGAGAAAGACTTCTACTCCACACGACCCGTCTCTGTAATAACTGTCATCTCCTCCCAGTGTCAGAGAAAGACTTCTACTCCACACGACCCGTCTCTGTAATAACTTTCATCTCCTCCCAGTATCAGAGAAAGATTTCTACTCCACGCGACCCGTCTCTGTAGTAACTGTCATCTCCTCCCAGTGTCAGAGAAAGCCTTCTACTCCACACGACCCGTCTCTGTAATAACTTTCATCTCCTCCCAGTGTCAGAGAAAGACTTCTACTCCACACGACCCGTCTCTGTAATAACTTTCATCTCCTCCCAGTGTCAGAGAAAGACTTCTACTCCACACGACCCGTCTCTGTAATAACTTGCATCTCCTCCCAGTGTCAGAGAAACACTTATACTCCACACGACCCGTCTCTGTAATAACTTTCATCTCCTCCCAGTGTCAGAGAAAGACTTCTACTCCACACGACCCGTCTCTGTAATAACTTTCATCTCCTCCCAGTATCAGAGAAAGACTACTACTCCACGCGACCCGTCTCTGTAGTAACTGTCATCTCCTCCCAGTGTCAGAGAAAGACTTCTACTCCACACGACCCGTCTCTGTAATAACTTTCATCTCCTCCCAGTGTCAGAGAAAGATTTCTACTCCACACGACCCGTCTCTGTAATAACTTTCATCTCCTCCCAGTGTCAGAGAAAGACTTCTACTCCACACGACCCGTCTCTGTAATAGCTGTCATCTCCTCCCAGTGTCAGAGAAACACTTATACTCCACACGACCCATCTCTGTAATAACTTTCATCTCCTCCCAGTGTCAGAGAAAGACCTCTACTCCACGCGACCCGTCTCTGAAATAACTTTCATCTCCTCCCAGTGTCAGAGAAAGCCTTCTACTCCACACGACCCGTCTCTGTAATAACTTTCATCTCCTCCCAGTGTCAGAGAAAGACTTCTACTCCACACGACCCATCTCTGTAATAACTTTCATCTCTTCCCAGTGTCAGAAAAAGACTTCTACTCCACACGACCCATCTCTGTAATACCTTTCATCTCCTCCCAGTGTCAGAGAAAGACTTCTACTCCACACGACCCGTCTCTGTAATAACTTTCATCTCCTCCCAGTGTCAGAGAAAGACTTCTACTCCACACGTCCCGTCTCTGTAATAACTTTCATCTCCACCCAGTGTCAGAGAAAGACTTCTACTCCAAACGACCCGTCTCTGTAATAACTTTCATCTCCTCCCAGTGTCAGAGAAAGACTTCTACACCACACGACCCGTCTCTGTAATAACTTTCATCTCCTATCAGTGTAAGAGAAAGACTTTTACTCCACACGATCCGCCTCTGTAATAACTTTCATCTCCTCCCAGTGTCAGAGAAAGACTTCTACTCCACACGACCCGTCTCTGTAATAACTTTCATCTCCTCCCAGTGTCAGAGAAAGACTTCTACTCCACACGACCCGTCTCTGTAATAACTTTCATCTCCTCCCAGTATCAGAGAAAGACTTCTACTCCACGCGACCCGTCTCTGTAGTAACTGTCATCTCCTCCCAGTGTCAGAGAAAGCCTTCTACTCCACACGACCCGTCTCTGTAATAACTTTCATCTCCTCCCAGTGTCAGAGAAAGACTTCTACTCCACACGACCCGTTTCTGTAGTAACTGTCATCTCCTCCCAGTTTCAGAGAAAGCCTTCTACTCCACACGACCCGTCTCTGTAATATCTTTCATCTCCTCCCAGTGTCAGAGAAAGACTTCTACTCCACACGACCCATCTCTGTAATAACTTTCATCTCCTCCCAGTATCAGAGAAAGACTACTACTCCACGCGACCCGTCTCTGTAGTAACTGTCATCTCCTCCCAGTGTCAGAGAAAGCCTTCTACTGCACACGACCCGTCTCTGTAATAACTTTCATCTCCTCCCAGTGTCAGAGAAAGACTTCTACTCCACACGACCCGTCTCTGTAATAACTTTCATCTCCTCCTAGTGTCAGAGAAAGACTTCTACTCCACACGACCCGTCTCTGTAATAGCTGTCATCTCCTCCCAGTGTCAGAGAAACACTTATACTCCACACGACCCGTCTCTGTAATAACTTTCATCTCCTCCCAGTGTCAGAGAAAGACTTCTACTCCACGCGACCCGTCTCTGAAATAACTTTCATCTCCTCCCAGTGTCAGAGAAAGCCTTCTACTCCACACGACCCGTCTCTGTAATAACTGTCATCTCCTCCCAGTGTCAGAGAAAGACTTCTACTCCACACGACCCATCTCTGTAATAACTTTCATCTCTTCCCAGTGTCAGAAAAAGACTTCTACTCCACACGACCCATCTCTGTAATACCTTTCATCTCCTCCCAGTGTCAGAGAAAGACTTCTACTCCACACGACCCGTCTCTGTAATAACTTTCATCTCCTCCCAGTGTCAGAGAAAGACTTCTACTCCACACGTCCCGTCTCTGTAATAACTTTCATCTCCACCCAGTGTCAGAGAAAGACTTCTACTCCAAACGACCCGTCTCTGTAATAACTTTCATCTCCTCCCAGTGTCAGAGAAAGACTTCTACACCACACGACCCGTCTCTGTAATAACTTTTATCTCCTATCAGTGTAAGAGAAAGACTTTTACTCCACACGATCCGCCTCTGTAATAACTTTCATCTCCTCCCAGTGTCAGAGAAAGACTTCTACTCCACACGACCCGTCTCTGTAATACCTTTAATCTCCTCCCAGTGTCAGAGAAAGACTTCTACTCCACACGACCCGTCTCTGTAATAACTTTCATCTCCTCCCAGTATCAGAGAAAGACTTCTACTCCACGCGACCCGTCTCTGTAGTAACTGTCATCTCCTCCCAGTGTCAGAGAAAGCCTTCTACTCCACACGACCCGTCTCTGTAATAACTTTCATCTCCTCCCAGTGTCAGAGAAAGACTTCTACTCCACACGACCCGTCTCTGTAATAACTGTCATCTCCTCCCAGTGTCAGAGAAAGACTTCTACTCCACACGACCCGTCTCTGTAATAACTTTCAAATCCTCCCAGTGTCAGAGAAAGACTTCTACTCCACACGACCCGTCTCTGTAATAACTTTCATCTCCTTCCAGTGTCAGAGAAAGACTTCTACTCCACAAGACCCGTCTCTGTAATAACTTTCATCTCCTCCCAGTGTCAGAGAAAGACTTCTACTCCACACGACCCGTCTCTGTAATAACTTTCATCTCCTCCCAGTGTCAGGGAAAGACTTCTGCACCACACGACCCGCCTCTGTAATAACTTTCATCTCCTCCCAGTGTCAGAGAAAGACTTCTATTCCACACGATCCGTATCTGTAATAACTTTCATCTACTCCCAGTGTCAGAGAAAGATTTCTACTCCATAACACCCGTCTCTGTAATAACTTTCATCTCCTCCCAGTGTTAAAGAAAGACTTCTACTCCATACGACCCGTCTCTGTAATAACTTTCATCTCCTCCCAGTGTCAGAGAAAGACTTCTACTCCACACGACCCGTCTCTGTAATAACTTTCATCTCCTCCCAGTGTCAGAGAAAGACTTCTACTCCACACGACCCGTCTCTGTAATAACTTTCATCTCCACCCAGTTTCAGAGAAAGACTTCTACACCACACGACCCGTCTCAGTATTAACTTTCATCTCCTCTCAGTGTCAGAGAAAGACTTCTGCACCACACGACCCGTCTCTGTAATAACTTTCATCTCCTCCCAGTGTCAGAGAAAGACTTCTACTCCACACGACCCGTCTCTATAATAACTTTCATCTCCTCCCAGTGTCAGAGAAAGCCTTCTACTCCACACGACCGTCTCTGTAATAACTTTCATCTCCTCCCAGTGTCAGATAAAGACTTCTACTCCACACGACCCATCTCTGTAATAACTTTCATCTCCTCCCAGTGTCAGAGAAAAACTTCTACTCCACACGACCCATCTCTGTAATAAATTTCATCTCCTCCAAGTGTCAGAAAAAGACTTCTACTCCAGACGACCCACCTCTGTAATAACTTTCATCTCCTCCCAGTGTCAGAGAAAGACTTCTACTCCACACGACCCGTCTCTGTAATAACTTTCATCTCCTCCCAGTGTCAGAGAAAGACTTCTACTCCACACGACCCGTCTCTGTAATAACTTTCATCTCCTCCCAGTGTCAGAGAAAGACTTCTACTCCACACGACTCGTCTCTGTAATAACTGTCATCTCCTCCCAGTGTCAGAGAAACACTTCTACTCCACACGACCCGTCTCTGTAATAACTTTCAAATCCTCCCAGTGTCAGAGAAAGACTTCTGCTCCACATGACCCGTCTCTGTAATAACTTGCATCTCCTCCCAGTGTCAGAGAAATACTTCTATTCCACACGACCCGTCTCTGTAATAACTTTCATCTCCTCTCAGTGTCAGAGAAAGACTTCTGCACCACAAGACCCGTCTCTGTAATAACTTTCATCTCCTCCCAGTGTCAGAGAAAGACTTCTACTCCACACGACCCGTCTCTATAATAACTTTCATCTCCTCCCAGTGTCAGAGAAAGCCTTCTACTCCACACGACCCGTCTCTGTAATAACTTTCATCTCCTCCCGGTGTCAGATAAAGACTTCTACTCCACACGACCCATCTCTGTAGTAACGTTCATCTCCTCCCAGTATAGGAAAAAGACTTCTACTCCACACGACCCATCTCTGTAATAACTTTCATCTCCTCCCAGTGTCAGAAAAAGACTTCTACTCCACACGACCCGTCTCTGTAATAACTGTCATCTCCTCCCAGTGTCAGAGAAAGACTTCTACTCCAAACGACCCGTCTCTGTAATAACTTTCATCTCCTCCCAGTGTCAGAGAAAGACTTCTACTCCACACGACCCGTCTCTGTAATAACTTTCATCTCCTCCCAGTGTCAGAGAAAGACTTCTACTCCATAACACCCGTCTCTGTAATAACTTTCATCTCCTCCCAGTGTTAAAGAAAGACTTCTACTCCATACGACCCGTCTCTGTAATAACTTTCATCTCCTCCCAGTGTCAGAGAAAGACTTCTACTCCACACGACCCGTCTCTGTAATAACTTTCATCTCCTCCCAGTGTCAGGGAAAGACTTCTGCACCACACGACCCGCCTCTGTAATAACTTTCATCTCCTCCCAGTGTCAGAGAAAGACTTCTATTCCACACGATCCGTATCTGTAATAACTTTCATCTACTCCCAGTGTCAGAGAAAGATTTCTACTCCATAACACCCGTCTCTGTAATAACTTTCATCTCCTCCCAGTGTTAAAGAAAGACTTCTACTCCATACGACCCGTCTCTGTAATAACTTTCATCTCCTCCCAGTGTCAGAGAAAGACTTCTACTCCACACGACCCGTCTCTGTAATAACTTTCATCTCCTCCCAGTGTCAGAGAAAGACTTCTACTCCACACGACCCGTCTCTGTAATAACTTTCATCTCCACCCAGTTTCAGAGAAAGACTTCTACACCACACGACCCGTCTCAGTATTAACTTTCATCTCCTCTCAGTGTCAGAGAAAGACTTCTGCACCACACGACCCGTCTCTGTAATAACTTTCATCTCCTCCCAGTGTCAGAGAAAGACTTCTACTCCACACGACCCGTCTCTATAATAACTTTCATCTCCTCCCAGTGTCAGAGAAAGCCTTCTACTCCACACGACCGTCTCTGTAATAACTTTCATCTCCTCCCAGTGTCAGATAAAGACTTCTACTCCACACGACCCATCTCTGTAATAACTTTCATCTCCTCCCAGTGTCAGAGAAAAACTTCTACTCCACACGACCCATCTCTGTAATAAATTTCATCTCCTCCAAGTGTCAGAAAAAGACTTCTACTCCAGACGACCCACCTCTGTAATAACTTTCATCTCCTCCCAGTGTCAGAGAAAGACTTCTACTCCACACGACCCGTCTCTGTAATAACTTTCATCTCCTCCCAGTGTCAGAGAAAGACTTCTACTCCACACGACCCGTCTCTGTAATAACTTTCATCTCCTCCCAGTGTCAGAGAAAGACTTCTACTCCACACGACTCGTCTCTGTAATAACTGTCATCTCCTCCCAGTGTCAGAGAAACACTTCTACTCCACACGACCCGTCTCTGTAATAACTTTCAAATCCTCCCAGTGTCAGAGAAAGACTTCTGCTCCACATGACCCGTCTCTGTAATAACTTGCATCTCCTCCCAGTGTCAGAGAAATACTTCTATTCCACACGACCCGTCTCTGTAATAACTTTCATCTCCTCTCAGTGTCAGAGAAAGACTTCTGCACCACAAGACCCGTCTCTGTAATAACTTTCATCTCCTCCCAGTGTCAGAGAAAGACTTCTACTCCACACGACCCGTCTCTATAATAACTTTCATCTCCTCCCAGTGTCAGAGAAAGCCTTCTACTCCACACGACCCGTCTCTGTAATAACTTTCATCTCCTCCCGGTGTCAGATAAAGACTTCTACTCCACACGACCCATCTCTGTAGTAACGTTCATCTCCTCCCAGTATAGGAAAAAGACTTCTACTCCACACGACCCATCTCTGTAATAACTTTCATCTCCTCCCAGTGTCAGAAAAAGACTTCTACTCCACACGACCCGTCTCTGTAATAACTGTCATCTCCTCCCAGTGTCAGAGAAAGACTTCTACTCCAAACGACCCGTCTCTGTAATAACTTTCATCTCCTCCCAGTGTCAGAGAAAGACTTCTACTCCACACGACCCGTCTCTGTAATAACTTTCATCTCCTCCCAGTGTCAGAGAAAGACTTCTACTCCATAACACCCGTCTCTGTAATAACTTTCATCTCCTCCCAGTGTTAAAGAAAGACTTCTACTCCATACGACCCGTCTCTGTAATAACTTTCATCTCCTCCCAGTGTCAGAGAAAGACTTCTACTCCACACGACCCGTCTCTGTAATAACTTTCATCTCCTCCCAGTGTCAGAGAAAGACTTCTACTCCACACGACCCGTCTCTGTAATAACTTTCATCTCCACCCAGTTTCAGAGAAAGACTTCTACACCACACGACCCGTCTCAGTATTAACTTTCATCTCCTCTCAGTGTCAGAGAAAGACTTCTGCACCACACGACCCGTCTCTGTAATAACTTTCATCTCCTCCCAGTGTCAGAGAAAGACTTCTACTCCACACGACCCGTCTCTATAATAACTTTCATCTCCTCCCAGTGTCAGAGAAAGCCTTCTACTCCACACGACCGTCTCTGTAATAACTTTCATCTCCTCCCAGTGTCAGATAAAGACTTCTACTCCACACGACCCATCTCTGTAATAACTTTCATCTCCTCCCAGTGTCAGAGAAAAACTTCTACTCCACACGACCCATCTCTGTAATAAATTTCATCTCCTCCAAGTGTCAGAAAAAGACTTCTACTCCAGACGACCCACCTCTGTAATAACTTTCATCTCCTCCCAGTGTCAGAGAAAGACTTCTACTCCACACGACCCGTCTCTGTAATAACTTTCATCTCCTCCCAGTGTCAGAGAAAGACTTCTACTCCACACGACCCGTCTCTGTAATAACTTTCATCTCCTCCCAGTGTCAGAGAAAGACTTCTACTCCACACGACTCGTCTCTGTAATAACTGTCATCTCCTCCCAGTGTCAGAGAAACACTTCTACTCCACACGACCCGTCTCTGTAATAACTTTCAAATCCTCCCAGTGTCAGAGAAAGACTTCTGCTCCACATGACCCGTCTCTGTAATAACTTGCATCTCCTCCCAGTGTCAGAGAAATACTTCTATTCCACACGACCCGTCTCTGTAATAACTTTCATCTCCTCTCAGTGTCAGAGAAAGACTTCTGCACCACAAGACCCGTCTCTGTAATAACTTTCATCTCCTCCCAGTGTCAGAGAAAGACTTCTACTCCACACGACCCGTCTCTATAATAACTTTCATCTCCTCCCAGTGTCAGAGAAAGCCTTCTACTCCACACGACCCGTCTCTGTAATAACTTTCATCTCCTCCCGGTGTCAGATAAAGACTTCTACTCCACACGACCCATCTCTGTAGTAACGTTCATCTCCTCCCAGTATAGGAAAAAGACTTCTACTCCACACGACCCATCTCTGTAATAACTTTCATCTCCTCCCAGTGTCAGAAAAAGACTTCTACTCCACACGACCCGTCTCTGTAATAACTGTCATCTCCTCCCAGTGTCAGAGAAAGACTTCTACTCCAAACGACCCGTCTCTGTAATAACTTTCATCTCCTCCCAGTGTCAGAGAAAGACTTCTACTCCACACGACCCGTCTCTGTAATAACTTTCATCTCCTCCCAGTGTCAGAGAAAGACTTCTACTCCACACGACCCGTCTCTGAAATAACTTTCATCTCCTCCCAGTGTCAGAGAAAGCCTTCTACTCCACACGACCGTCTCTGTAATAACTTTCATCTCCTCCCAGTGTCAGAGAAAGACTTCTACTCCACACGACCCATCTCTGTAATAAATTTCATCTCCTCCCGGTGTCAGAAAAAGACTTCTACTCCAGACGACCCACCTCTGTAATAACTTTCATCTCCTCCCAGTGTCAGAGAAAGACTTCTACTCCACACGACCCGTCTCTGTAATAACTTTCATCTCCTCCCAGTGTCAGAGAAAGACTTCTACTCCACACGACCCGTCTCTGTAATAATTTTCATCTCCTCCCAGTGTCAGAGAAAGACTTCTACTCCACACGACTCGTCTCTGTAATAACTGTCATCTCCTCCCAGTGTCAGAGAAACACTTCTACTCCACACGACCCGTCTCTGTAATAACTTTCAAATCCTCCCAGTGTCAGAGAAAGACTTCTACTCCACACGACCCGTCTCTGTAATAACTTGCATCTCCTCCCAGTGTCAGAGAAATATTTCTATTCCACACGACCCATCTCTGTAATAACTGTCATCTCCTCTCAGTGTCAGAGAAAGATTTCTGCACCACAAGACCCGTCTCTGTAATAACTTTCATCTCCTCCCAGTGTCAGAGAAAGACTTCTACTTCACGCGACCCGTCTCTATAATAACTTTCATCTCCTCCCAGTGTCAGAGAAAGCCTTCTACTCCACACGACCCGTCTATGTAATAACTTTCATCTCCTCCCGGTGTCAGATAAAGACTTCTACTCCACATGACCCATCTCTGTAATAACGTTCATCTCCTCCCAGTGTAGGAAAAAGACTTCTACTCCACACGACCCATCTCTGTAATAACTTTCATCTCCTCCCAGTGTAAGAAAAAAACTTCTACTCCACACGACCCGTCTCTGTAATAACTTTTATCTCCTCCCAGTGTCAGAGAAAGACTTCTACTCCAAACGACCCGTCTCTGTAATAACTTTCATCTCCTCCCAGTGTCAGAGAAAGACTTCTACTCCACACGACCCGTCTCTGTAATAACTTTCATCTCCTCCCAGTGTCAGAGAAAGACTTCTACTCCACACGACCCGTCTCTGTAATAACTTTCATCTCCTCCCAGTGTCAGAAAAAGACTTCTACTCCACACGACCCGTCTCTGTAATAACTTTCATCTCCTCCCAGTGTCAGAGAAAGACTTCTACTCCACACGACCCGTCTCCGTAATAACTTTCCAATCCTCCCAGTGTCAGAGAAAGACTTCTACTCCACACGACCCGTCTCTGTAATAACTTGCATCTCCTTCCAGTGTCAGAGAAAGACTACTATTCCACACGATCCGTCTCTGTAATAACTTTCATCTCCTCCCAGTGTCAGAGAAAGACTTCTACTCCACACGACCCGTCTCTGTAATAACTGTCATCTCCTCCCAGTGTCAGAGAAACACTTCTACTCCACACGACCCGTCTCTGTAATAACTTTCATCTCCTCCCAGTGTCAGAGAAAGACTTCTACACCACACGACCCGTCTCTGTATTAACTTTCATCTCCTCCCAGTGTCAGAGAAAGATTTCTACTCCATAACACCCGTCTCTGTAATAACTTTCATCTCCTCCCAGTGTTAAAGAAAGACTTCTACTCCACACGACCCGTCTCTGTAATAACTTGCATCTCCTCCCAGTGTCAGAGAAATACTTCTACTGCACACGACCCGTCTCTGTAATAACGTTCATCTCCTCCCAGTGTAGGAAAAAGACTTCTACTCCACACGACCCATCTCTGTAATAACTTTCATCTCCTCCCAGTGTCAGAAAAAGACTTCTACTGCATACGACCCGTATCTGTAATAACTTTCATCTCCTCCCAGTGTCAGAGAAAGACTTCTACTCCACACGACCCGTCTCTGTAATAAACTTCATCTCCTCCCAGTGTCAGAGAAAGACTTCTACTCCAAACGACCCGTCTCTGTAATAACTTTCATCTCCTCCCAGTGTCAGAGAAAGACTTCTACTCCACACGACCCGTCTCTGTAATAACTTTCATCTCCTCCCAGTATCAGAGAAAGACTTCTACTCCACGCGACCCGTCTCGGTAGTAACTGTCATCTCCTCCCAGTGTCAGAGAAAGCCTTCTACTCCACACGACCCGTCTCTGTAATAACTTTCATCTCCTCCCAGTGTCAGAGAAAGACTTCTACTCCACACGACCCATCTCTGTAATAACTTTCATCTCCTCCCAGTGTCAGAAAAAGTCTTCTACTCCAGACGACCCATCTCTGTAATAACTTTCATCTCCTCCCAGTGTCAGAGAAAGACTTCTACTCCACACGACCCGTCTCTGTAATAACTTTCATCTCCTCCCAGTGTCAGAGAAAGACTTCTACTCCACACGACCCGTCTCTGTAATAACTTTCATCTCCTCCCAGTGTCAGAGAAAGACTTCTACTCCACACGACCCGTCTCTGTAATAACTTTCATCTCCTCCCAGTGTCAGATAAACACTTCTACTCCACACGACCCGTCTCTGTAATAACTTTCAAATCCTCCCAGTGTCAGAGAAAGACTTCTACTCCACACGACCCGTCTCTGTAATAACTTGCATCTCCTTCCAGTGTCAGAGAAAGACTACTATTCCACACGACCCGTCTCTGTAATAACTTTCATCTCCTCTCAGTGTCAGAGAAAGACTTCTGCACCACAAGACCCGTCTCTGTAATAACTTTCATCTCCTCCCAGTGTCAGAGAAAGACTTCTACTCCACACGACCCGTCTCTATAATAACTTTCATCTCCTCCCAGTGTCAGAGAAAACCTTCTACTCCACACGACCCGTCTCTGTAATAACTTTCATCTCCTCCCGGTGTCAGATAAAGACTTCTACTCCACACGACCCATCTCTGTAGTAACGTTCATCTCCTCCCAGTATAGGAAAAAGACTTCTACTCCACACGACCCATCTCTGTAATAATTTTCATCTCCTCCCAGTGTCAGAAAAAGACTTCTACTCCACACGACCCGTCTCTGTAATAACTGTCTTCTCCTCCCAGTGTCAGAGAAAGACTTCTACTCCAAACGACCCGTCTCTGTAATAACTTTCATCTCCTCCCAGTGTCAGAGAAAGACTTCTACTCCACACGACCCGTCTCTGTAATAACTTTCATCTCCTCCCAGTGTCAGAGAAAGACTTCTACTCCACACGACCCGTCTCTATAATAACTTTCATCTCCTCCCAGTGTCAGAGAAAGCCTTCTACTCCACACGACCGTCTCTGTAATAACTTTCATCTCCTCCCAGTGTCAGATAAAGACTTCTACTCCACACGACCCATCTCTGTAATAACTTTCATCTCCTCCCAGTGTCAGAGAAAGACTTCTACTCCACACGACCCATCTCTGTAATAAATTTCATCTCCTCCCGGTGTCAGAAAAAGACTTCTACTCCAGACGACCCACCTCTGTAATAACTTTCATCTCCTCCCAGTGTCAGAGAAAGACTTCTACTCCACACGACCCGTCTCTGTAATAACTTTCATCTCCTCCCAGTGTCAGAGAAAGACTTCTACTCCACACGACCCGTCTCTGTAATAACTTTCATCTCCTCCCAGTGTCAGAGAAAGACTTCTACTCCACACGACTCGTCTCTGTAATAACTGTCATCTCCTCCCAGTGTCAGAGAAACACTTCTACTCCACACGACCCGTCTCTGTAATAACTTTCAAATCCTCCCAGTGTCAGAGAAAGACTTCTACTCAACACGACCCGTCTCTGTAATAACTTGCATCTCCTCCCAGTGTCAGAGAAATATTTCTATTCCACACGACCCATCTCTGTAATAACTGTCATCTCCTCTCAGTGTCAGAGAAAGATTTCTGCACCACAAGACCCGTCTCTGTAATAACTTTCATCTCCTCCCAGTGTCAGAGAAAGACTTCTACTTCACGCGACCCGTCTCTATAATAACTTTCATCTCCTCCCAGTGTCAGAGAAAGCCTTCTACTCCACACGACCCGTCTATGTAATAACTTTCATCTCCTCCCGGTGTCAGATAAAGACTTCTACTCCACATGACCCATCTCTGTAATAACGTTCATCTCCTCCCAGTGTAGGAAAAAGACTTCTACTCCACACGACCCATCTCTGTAATAACTTTCATCTCCTCCCAGTGTAAGAAAAAAACTTCTACTCCACACGACCCGTCTCTGTAATAACTTTTATCTCCTCCCAGTGTCAGAGAAAGACTTCTACTCCAAACGACCCGTCTCTGTAATAACTTTCATCTCCTCCCAGTGTCAGAGAAAGACTTCTACTCCACACGACCCGTCTCTGTAATAACTTTCATCTCCTCCCAGTGTCAGAGAAAGACTTCTACTCCACACGACCCGTCTCTGTAATAACTTTCATCTCCTCCCAGTGTCAGAAAAAGACTTCTACTCCACACGACCCGTCTCTGTAATAACTTTCATCTCCTCCCAGTGTCAGAGAAAGACTTCTACTCCACACGACCCGTCTCCGTAATAACTTTCAAATCCTCCCAGTGTCAGAGAAAGACTTCTACTCCACACGACCCGTCTCTGTAATAACTTGCATCTCCTTCCAGTGTCAGAGAAAGACTACTATTCCACACGATCCGTCTCTGTAATAACTTTCATCTCCTCCCAGTGTCAGAGAAAGACTTCTACTCCACACGACCCGTCTCTGTAATAACTGTCATCTCCTCCCAGTGTCAGAGAAACACTTCTACTCCACACGACCCGTCTCTGTAATAACTTTCATCTCCTCCCAGTGTCAGAGAAAGACTTCTACACCACACGATCCGTCTCTGTATTAACTTTCATCTCCTCCCAGTGTCAGAGAAAGATTTCTACTCCATAACACCCGTCTCTGTAATAACTTTCATCTCCTCCCAGTGTTAAAGAAAGACTTCTACTCCACACGACCCGTCTCTGTAATAACTTGCATCTCCTCCCAGTGTCAGAGAAATACTTCTACTGCACACGACCCGTCTCTGTAATAACGTTCATCTCCTCCCAGTGTAGGAAAAAGACTTCTACTCCACACGACCCATCTCTGTAATAACTTTCATCTCCTCCCAGTGTCAGAAAAAGACTTCTACTGCACACGACCCGTCTCTGTAATAACTTTCATCTCCTCCCAGTGTCAGAGAAAGACTTCTACTCCACACGACCCGTCTCTGTAATAAACTTCTACTCCACGCGACCCGTCTCGGTAGTAACTGTCATCTCCTCCCAGTGTCAGAGAAAGCCTTCTACTCCACACGACCCGTCTCTGTAATAACTTTCATCTCCTCCCAGTGTCAGAGAAAGACTTCTACTCCACACGACCCATCTCTGTAATAACTTTCATCTCCTCCCAGTGTCAGAAAAAGTCTTCTACTCCAGACGACCCATCTCTGTAATAACTTTCATCTCCTCCCAGTGTCAGAGAAAGACTTCTACTCCACACGACCCGTCTCTGTAATAACTTTCATCTCCTCCCAGTGTCAGAGAAAGACTTCTACTCCACACGACCCGTCTCTGTAATAACTTTCATCTCCTCCCAGTGTCAGAGAAAGACTTCTACTCCACACGACCCGTCTCTGTAATAACTTTCATCTCCTCCCAGTGTCAGATAAACACTTCTACTCCACACGACCCGTCTCTGTAATAACTTTCAAATCCTCCCAGTGTCAGAGAAAGACTTCTACTCCACACGACCCGTCTCTGTAATAACTTGCATCTCCTTCCAGTGTCAGAGAAAGACTACTATTCCACACGATCCGTCTCTGTAATAACTTTCATCTCCTCCCAGTGTCAGAGAAAGACTTCTACTCCACACGACCCGTCTCTGTAATACCTGTCATCTCCTCCCAGTGTCAGAGAAACACTTCTACTCCACACGACCCGTCTCTGTAATAACTTTCATCTCCTCCCAGTGTCAGAGAAAGACTTCTACACCACACGACCCGTCTCTGTATTAACTTTCATCTCCTCTCAGTGTCAGAGAAAGATTTCTACTCCATAACACCCGTCTCTGTAATAACTTTCATCTCCTCCCAGTGTTAAAGAAAGACTTCTACACCACACGACCCGTCCCTGTATTAACTTTCATCTCCTCCCAGTGTCAGAGAAAGACTTCTACTACACACGACTCGTCTCTGTAATAACTTTCATCTCCTCCCAGTGTCAGAGAAAGACTTCTACTCCACACGACCCGTCTCTGTAATAACTGTCATCTCCTCCCAGTGTCAGAGAAACACTTCTACTCCACACGACCCGTCTCTGTAATAACTTTCATCTCCTCCCAGTGTCAGAGAAAGACTTCTACACCACACGACCCGTCTCTGTATTAACTTTCATCTCCTCCCAGTGTCAGAAAAAGATTTCTACTCCATAACACCCGTCTCTGTAATAACTTTCATCTCCTCCCAGTGTTAAAGAAAGACTTCTACTCCACACGACCCGTCTCTGTAATAACTTGCATCTCCTCCCAGTGTCAGAGAAATACTTCTACTGCACACGACCCGTCTCTGTAATAACGTTCATCTCCTCCCAGTGTAGGAAAAAGACTTCTACTCCACACGACCCATCTCTGTAATAACTTTCATCTCCTCCCAGTGTCAGAAAAAGACTTCTACTGCATACGACCCGTCTCTGTAATAACTTTCATCTCCTCCCAGTGTCAGAGAAAGACTTCTACTCCACACGACCCGTCTCTGTAATAAACTTCATCTCCTCCCAGTGTCAGAGAAAGACTTCTACTCCAAACGACCCGTCTCTGTAATAACTTTCATCTCCTCCCAGTGTCAGAGAAAGACTTCTACTCCACACGACCCGTCTCTGTAATAACTTTCATCTCCTCCCAGTATCAGAGAAAGACTTCTACTCCACGCGACCCGTCTCGGTAGTAACTGTCATCTCCTCCCAGTGTCAGAGAAAGCCTTCTACTCCACACGACCCGTCTCTGTAATAACTTTCATCTCCTCCCAGTGTCAGAGAAAGACTTCTACTCCACACGACCCATCTCTGTAATAACTTTCATCTCCTCCCAGTGTCAGAAAAAGTCTTCTACTCCAGACGACCCATCTCTGTAATAACTTTCATCTCCTCCCAGTGTCAGAGAAAGACTTCTACTCCACACGACCCGTCTCTGTAATAACTTTCATCTCCTCCCAGTGTCAGAGAAAGACTTCTACTCCACACGACCCGTCTCTGTAATAACTTTCATCTCCTCCCAGTGTCAGAGAAAGACTTCTACTCCACACGACCCGTCTCTGTAATAACTTTCATCTCCTCCCAGTGTCAGATAAACACTTCTACTCCACACGACCCGTCTCTGTAATAACTTTCAAATCCTCCCAGTGTCAGAGAAAGACTTCTACTCCACACGACCCGTCTCTGTAATAACTTGCATCTCCTTCCAGTGTCAGAGAAAGACTACTATTCCACACGATCCGTCTCTGTAATAACTTTCATCTCCTCCCAGTGTCAGAGAAAGACTTCTACTCCACACGACCCGTCTCTGTAATACCTGTCATCTCCTCCCAGTGTCAGAGAAACACTTCTACTCCACACGACCCGTCTCTGTAATAACTTTCATCTCCTCCCAGTGTCAGAGAAAGACTTCCACACCACACGACCCGTCTCTGTATTAACTTTCATCTCCTCTCAGTGTCAGAGAAAGATTTCTACTCCATAACACCCGTCTCTGTAATAACTTTCATCTCCTCCCAGTGTTAAAGAAAGACTTCTACACCACACGACCCGTCCCTGTATTAACTTTCATCTCCTCCCAGTGTCAGAGAAAGACTTCTACTACACACGACCCGTCTCTGTAATAACTTTCATCTCCTCCCAGTGTCAGAGAAAGACTTCTGCACCACATGACCCGTCTCTGTAATAACTTTCATCTCCTCCCAGTGTCAGAGAAAGACTTCTACTCCACACGACCCATATCTGTAATAACTTTCATTTCCTCCCAGTGTCAGAAAAAGACTTCTACTCCAGACGACCCGTCTCTGTAATAACTTTCATCTCCTCCCAGTGTCAGAGAAAGACTTCTACTCCACACGACCCGTCTCTGTAATAACTTTCATCTCCTCCCAGTATCAGAGAAAGACTTCTACTCCACGCGACCCGTCTCGGTAGTAACTGTCATCTCCTCCCAGTGTCAGAGAAAGCCTTCTACTCCACACGACCCGTCTCTGTAATAACTTTCATCTCCTCCCAGTGTCAGAGAAAGACTTCTACTCCACACGACCCATCTCTGTAATAACTTTCATCTCCTCCCAGTGTCAGAAAAAGTCTTCTACTCCAGACGACCCATCTCTGTAATAACTTTCATCTCCTCCCAGTGTCAGAGAAAGACTTCTACTCCACACGACCCGTCTCTGTAATAACTTTCATCTCCTCCCAGTGTCAGAGAAAGACTTCTACTCCACACGACCCGTCTCTGTAATAACTTGCATCTCCTCCCAGTGTCAGAGAAAGACTTCTACTCCACACGACCCGTCTCTGTAATAACTTTCATCTCCTCCCAGTGTCAGATAAACACTTCTACTCCACACGACCCGTCTCTGTAATAACTTTCAAATCCTCCCAGTGTCAGAGAAAGACTTCTACTCCACACGACCCGTCTCTGTAATAACTTGCATCTCCTTCCAGTGTCAGAGAAAGACTACTATTCCACACGATCCGTCTCTGTAATAACTTTCATCTCCTCCCAGTGTCAGAGAAAGACTTCTACTCCACACGACCCGTCTCTGTAATACCTGTCATCTCCTCCCAGTGTCAGAGAAACACTTCTACTCCACACGACCCGTCTCTGTAATAACTTTCATCTCCTCCCAGTGTCAGAGAAAGACTTCTACACCACACGACCCGTCTCTGTATTAACTTTCATCTCCTCTCAGTGTCAGAGAAAGATTTCTACTCCATAACACCCGTCTCTGTAATAACTTTCATCTCCTCCCAGTGTTAAAGAAAGACTTCTACACCACACGACCCGTCCCTGTATTAACTTTCATCTCCTCCCAGTGTCAGAGAAAGACTTCTACTACACACGACCCGTCTCTGTAATAACTTTCATCTCCTCCCAGTGTCAGAGAAAGACTTCTGCACCACATGACCCGTCTCTGTAATAACTTTCATCTCCTCCCAGTGTCAGAGAAAGACTTCTACTCCACACGACCCATCTCTGTAATAACTTTCATTTCCTCCCAGTGTCAGAAAAAGACTTCTACTCCAGACGACCCGTCTCTGTAATAATTTTCATCTCCTACCAGTGTCAGAGAAAGAATTCTACTCCACACGACCCGTCTCTGTAATAACTTTCATCTCCTCCCAGTGTCAGAGAAAGACTTCTACTCCACACGACCCGTCTCTGTAATAACTTTCATCTCCTCCCAGTGTCAGAGAAAGACTTCTACTCCACACGACCCGTCTCTGTAATAACTTTCATCTCCTCCCAGTGTCAGAGAAAGACTTCTACTCCACACGACCCGTCTCTGTAATAACTTTCAAATCCTCCCAGTGTCAGAGAAAGACTTCTACTCCACACGACCCGTCTCTGTAATAACTTGCATCTCCTCCCAGTGTCAGAGAAACACTTCTATTCCACACGATCCGTCTCTGTAATAACTTTCATCTCCTCCCAGTGTCAGAGAAAGATTTCTACTCCATAACACCCGTCTCTGTAATAACTTTCATCTCCTCCCAGTGTTAAAGAAAGACTTCTACTCCACACGACCCGTCTCTGTAATAACTTTCATCTCCTCCCAGTGTCAGAGAAAGACTTCTACTCCACACGACCCGTCTTTGTAATAACTTTCATCTCCTCTCAGTGTCAGAGAAAGACTTCTACACCACACGACCCGTCTCTGTATTAACTTTCATCTCCTCTCAGTGTCAGAGAAAGACTTCTACTCCACACGACCCGTCTCTGTAATAACTTTCATCTTCTCCCAGTGTCAGAGAAAGACTTCTGCACCACATGACCCGTCTCTGTAATAACTTTCATCTCCTCCCAGTGTCAGAGAAAGACTTCTACTCCACACGACCCGTCTCTGTAATAAATTTCATCTCCTCCCAGTGTCAGAGAAAGACTTCTACTTCACGCGATCCGTCTCTGTAGTAACTGTCATCTCCTCCCAAGTTCAGAGAAAGCCTTCTACTCCACACGACCCGTCTCTGTAATAAACTTCATCTCCTACCAGTGTCAGAGAAAGACTTCTACTCCACACGACCCGTCTCTGTAATAACTTTCATCTCCTCCAAGTGTCAGAGAAAGACTTCTACTCCACACGACCCGTCTCTGTAATAAATTTCATCTCCTCCCAGTGTCAGAGAAAGACTTCTACTTCACGCGACCCGTCTCTGTAGTAACTGTCATCTCCTCCCAAGTTCAGAGAAAGCCTTCTACTCCACACGACCCGTCTCTGTAATAACTTTCATCTCCTCCCAGTGTCAGAGAAAGACTTCTACTCCAAACGACCCATCTCTGTAATAACTTTCATCTCCTCCCAGTGTCAGAGAAAGACTTCTACTCCACACGACCTGTCTCTGTAATAACTTTCATCTCCTCCCAGTGTCAGAGAAAGACTCTACTCCACACGACCCGTCTCTGTAATAACTTTCATCTCCTCCCAGTGTCAGAGAAAGACTTCTACTCCACAAGACCCGTCTCTGTAATAACTTTCATCTCCTCCCAGTGTCAGAGAAAGACTTCAATTCCACAAGATCCATCTCTGTATTAACTTTCATCTCCTCTCAGTGTCAGAGAAAGATTTCTACTCCATAACACCCGTCTCTGTAATAACTTTCATCTCCTCCCAGTGTTAAAGAAAGACTTCTACACCACACGACCCGTCCCTGTATTAACTTTCATCTCCTCCCAGTGTCAGAGAAAGACTTCTACTACACACGACCCGTCTCTGTAATAACTTTCATCTCCTCCCAGTGTCAGAGAAAGACTTCTGCACCACATGACCCGTCTCTGTAATAACTTTCATCTCCTCCCAGTGTCAGAGAAAGACTTCTACTCCACACGACCCATCTCTGTAATAACTTTCATTTCCTCCCAGTGTCAGAAAAAGACTTCTACTCCAGACGACCCGTCTCTGTAATAATTTTCATCTCCTACCAGTGTCAGAGAAAGAATTCTACTCCACACGACCCGTCTCTGTAATAACTTTCATCTCCTCCCAGTGTCAGAGAAAGACTTCTACTCCACACGACCCGTCTCTGTAATAACTTTCATCTCCTCCCAGTGTCAGAGAAAGACTTCTACTCCACACGACCCGTCTCTGTAATAACTTTCATCTCCTCCCAGTGTCAGAGAAAGACTTCTACTCCACACGACCCGTCTCTGTAATAACTTTCAAATCCTCCCAGTGTCAGAGAAAGACTTCTACTCCACACGACCCGTCTCTGTAATAACTTGCATCTCCTCCCAGTGTCAGAGAAACACTTCTATTCCACACGATCCGTCTCTGTAATAACTTTCATCTCCTCCCAGTGTCAGAGAAAGATTTCTACTCCATAACACCCGTCTCTGTAATAACTTTCATCTCCTCCCAGTGTTAAAGAAAGACTTCTACTCCACACGACCCGTCTCTGTAATAACTTTCATCTCCTCCCAGTGTCAGAGAAAGACTTCTACTCCACACGACCCGTCTTTGTAATAACTTTCATCTCCTCTCAGTGTCAGAGAAAGACTTCTACACCACACGACCCGTCTCTGTATTAACTTTCATCTCCTCTCAGTGTCAGAGAAAGACTTCTACTCCACACGACCCGTCTCTGTAATAACTTTCATCTTCTCCCAGTGTCAGAGAAAGACTTCTGCACCACATGACCCGTCTCTGTAATAACTTTCATCTCCTCCCAGTGTCAGAGAAAGACTTCTACTCCACACGACCCGTCTCTGTAATAAATTTCATCTCCTCCCAGTGTCAGAGAAAGACTTCTACTTCACGCGATCCGTCTCTGTAGTAACTGTCATCTCCTCCCAAGTTCAGAGAAAGCCTTCTACTCCACACGACCCGTCTCTGTAATAAACTTCATCTCCTACCAGTGTCAGAGAAAGACTTCTACTCCACACGACCCGTCTCTGTAATAACTTTCATCTCCTCCAAGTGTCAGAGAAAGACTTCTACTCCACACGACCCGTCTCTGTAATAAATTTCATCTCCTCCCAGTGTCAGAGAAAGACTTCTACTTCACGCGACCCGTCTCTGTAGTAACTGTCATCTCCTCCCAAGTTCAGAGAAAGCCTTCTACTCCACACGACCCGTCTCTGTAATAACTTTCATCTCCTCCCAGTGTCAGAGAAAGACTTCTACTCCAAACGACCCATCTCTGTAATAACTTTCATCTCCTCCCAGTGTCAGAGAAAGACTTCTACTCCACACGACCTGTCTCTGTAATAACTTTCATCTCCTCCCAGTGTCAGAGAAAGACTTCTACTCCACACGACCCGTCTCTGTAATAACTTTCATCTCCTCCCAGTGTCAGAGAAAGACTTCTACTCCACAAGACCCGTCTCTGTAATAACTTTCATCTCCTCCCAGTGTCAGAGAAAGACTTCAATTCCACAAGATCCATCTCTGTATTAACTTTCATCTCCTCTCAGTGTCAGAGAAAGACTTCTACTCCACACGACCCGTCTCTGTAATAACTTTCATCTCCTCCCAGTATCAGAGAAAGACTTCTACTCCACGCGACCCGTCTCGGTAGTAACTGTCATCTCCTCCCAGTGTCAGAGAAAGCCTTCTACTCCACACGACCCGTCTCTGTAATAACTTTCATCTCCTCCCAGTGTCAGAGAAAGACTTCTACTCCACACGACCCATCTCTGTAATAACTTTCATCTCCTCCCAGTGTCAGAAAAAGTCTTCTACTCCAGACGACCCATCTCTGTAATAACTTTCATCTCCTCCCAGTGTCAGAGAAAGACTTCTACTCCACACGACCCGTCTCTGTAATAACTTTCATCTCCTCCCAGTGTCAGAGAAAGACTTCTACTCCACACGACCCGTCTCTGTAATAACTTTCATCTCCTCCCAGTGTCAGAGAAAGACTTCTACTCCACACGACCCGTCTCTGTAATAACTTTCATCTCCTCCCAGTGTCAGATAAACACTTCTACTCCACACGACCCGTCTCTGTAATAACTTTCAAATCCTCCCAGTGTCAGAGAAAGACTTCTACTCCACACGACCCGTCTCTGTAATAACTTGCATCTCCTTCCAGTGTCAGAGAAAGACTACTATTCCACACGATCCGTCTCTGTAATAACTTTCATCTCCTCCCAGTGTCAGAGAAAGACTTCTACTCCACACGACCCGTCTCTGTAATACCTGTCATCTCCTCCCAGTGTCAGAGAAACACTTCTACTCCACACGACCCGTCTCTGTAATAACTTTCATCTCCTCCCAGTGTCAGAGAAAGACTTCTACACCACACGACCCGTCTCTGTATTAACTTTCATCTCCTCTCAGTGTCAGAGAAAGATTTCTACTCCATAACACCCGTCTCTGTAATAACTTTCATCTCCTCCCAGTGTTAAAGAAAGACTTCTACACCACACGACCCGTCCCTGTATTAACTTTCATCTCCTCCCAGTGTCAGAGAAAGACTTCTACTACACACGACCCGTCTCTGTAATAACTTTCATCTCCTCCCAGTGTCAGAGAAAGACTTCTGCACCACATGACCCGTCTCTGTAATAACTTTCATCTCCTCCCAGTGTCAGAGAAAGACTTCTACTCCACACGACCCATCTCTGTAATAACTTTCATTTCCTCCCAGTGTCAGAAAAAGACTTCTACTCCAGACGACCCGTCTCTGTAATAACTTTCATCTCCTCCCAGTGTCAGAGAAAGACTTCTACTCCACACGACCCGTCTCTGTAATAACTTTCATCTCCTCCCAGTATCAGAGAAAGACTTCTACTCCACGCGACCCGTCTCGGTAGTAACTGTCATCTCCTCCCAGTGTCAGAGAAAGCCTTCTACTCCACACGACCCGTCTCTGTAATAACTTTCATCTCCTCCCAGTGTCAGAGAAAGACTTCTACTCCACACGACCCATCTCTGTAATAACTTTCATCTCCTCCCAGTGTCAGAAAAAGTCTTCTACTCCAGACGACCCATCTCTGTAATAACTTTCATCTCCTCCCAGTGTCAGAGAAAGACTTCTACTCCACACGACCCGTCTCTGTAATAACTTTCATCTCCTCCCAGTGTCAGAGAAAGACTTCTACTCCACACGACCCGTCTCTGTAATAACTTGCATCTCCTCCCAGTGTCAGAGAAAGACTTCTACTCCACACGACCCGTCTCTGTAATAACTTTCATCTCCTCCCAGTGTCAGATAAACACTTCTACTCCACACGACCCGTCTCTGTAATAACTTTCAAATCCTCCCAGTGTCAGAGAAAGACTTCTACTCCACACGACCCGTCTCTGTAATAACTTGCATCTCCTTCCAGTGTCAGAGAAAGACTACTATTCCACACGATCCGTCTCTGTAATAACTTTCATCTCCTCCCAGTGTCAGAGAAAGACTTCTACTCCACACGACCCGTCTCTGTAATACCTGTCATCTCCTCCCAGTGTCAGAGAAACACTTCTACTCCACACGACCCGTCTCTGTAATAACTTTCATCTCCTCCCAGTGTCAGAGAAAGACTTCTACACCACACGACCCGTCTCTGTATTAACTTTCATCTCCTCTCAGTGTCAGAGAAAGATTTCTACTCCATAACACCCGTCTCTGTAATAACTTTCATCTCCTCCCAGTGTTAAAGAAAGACTTCTACACCACACGACCCGTCCCTGTATTAACTTTCATCTCCTCCCAGTGTCAGAGAAAGACTTCTACTACACACGACCCGTCTCTGTAATAACTTTCATCTCCTCCCAGTGTCAGAGAAAGACTTCTGCACCACATGACCCGTCTCTGTAATAACTTTCATCTCCTCCCAGTGTCAGAGAAAGACTTCTACTCCACACGACCCATCTCTGTAATAACTTTCATTTCCTCCCAGTGTCAGAAAAAGACTTCTACTCCAGACGACCCGTCTCTGTAATAATTTTCATCTCCTACCAGTGTCAGAGAAAGAATTCTACTCCACACGACCCGTCTCTGTAATAACTTTCATCTCCTCCCAGTGTCAGAGAAAGACTTCTACTCCACACGACCCGTCTCTGTAATAACTTTCATCTCCTCCCAGTGTCAGAGAAAGACTTCTACTCCACACGACCCGTCTCTGTAATAACTTTCATCTCCTCCCAGTGTCAGAGAAAGACTTCTACTCCACACGACCCGTCTCTGTAATAACTTTCAAATCCTCCCAGTGTCAGAGAAAGACTTCTACTCCACACGACCCGTCTCTGTAATAACTTGCATCTCCTCCCAGTGTCAGAGAAACACTTCTATTCCACACGATCCGTCTCTGTAATAACTTTCATCTCCTCCCAGTGTCAGAGAAAGATTTCTACTCCATAACACCCGTCTCTGTAATAACTTTCATCTCCTCCCAGTGTTAAAGAAAGACTTCTACTCCACACGACCCGTCTCTGTAATAACTTTCATCTCCTCCCAGTGTCAGAGAAAGACTTCTACTCCACACGACCCGTCTTTGTAATAACTTTCATCTCCTCTCAGTGTCAGAGAAAGACTTCTACACCACACGACCCGTCTCTGTATTAACTTTCATCTCCTCTCAGTGTCAGAGAAAGACTTCTACTCCACACGACCCGTCTCTGTAATAACTTTCATCTTCTCCCAGTGTCAGAGAAAGACTTCTGCACCACATGACCCGTCTCTGTAATAACTTTCATCTCCTCCCAGTGTCAGAGAAAGACTTCTACTCCACACGACCCGTCTCTGTAATAAATTTCATCTCCTCCCAGTGTCAGAGAAAGACTTCTACTTCACGCGATCCGTCTCTGTAGTAACTGTCATCTCCTCCCAAGTTCAGAGAAAGCCTTCTACTCCACACGACCCGTCTCTGTAATAAACTTCATCTCCTACCAGTGTCAGAGAAAGACTTCTACTCCACACGACCCGTCTCTGTAATAACTTTCATCTCCTCCAAGTGTCAGAGAAAGACTTCTACTCCACACGACCCGTCTCTGTAATAAATTTCATCTCCTCCCAGTGTCAGAGAAAGACTTCTACTTCACGCGACCCGTCTCTGTAGTAACTGTCATCTCCTCCCAAGTTCAGAGAAAGCCTTCTACTCCACACGACCCGTCTCTGTAATAACTTTCATCTCCTCCCAGTGTCAGAGAAAGACTTCTACTCCACACGACCCGTCTCTGTAATAACTTTCATCTCCTCCCAGTATCAGAGAAAGACTTCTACTCCACGCGACCCGTCTCGGTAGTAACTGTCATCTCCTCCCAGTGTCAGAGAAAGCCTTCTACTCCACACGACCCGTCTCTGTAATAACTTTCATCTCCTCCCAGTGTCAGAGAAAGACTTCTACTCCACACGACCCATCTCTGTAATAACTTTCATCTCCTCCCAGTGTCAGAAAAAGTCTTCTACTCCAGACGACCCATCTCTGTAATAACTTTCATCTCCTCCCAGTGTCAGAGAAAGACTTCTACTCCACACGACCCGTCTCTGTAATAACTTTCATCTCCTCCCAGTGTCAGAGAAAGACTTCTACTCCACACGACCCGTCTCTGTAATAACTTTCATCTCCTCCCAGTGTCAGAGAAAGACTTCTACTCCACACGACCCGTCTCTGTAATAACTTTCATCTCCTCCCAGTGTCAGATAAACACTTCTACTCCACACGACCCGTCTCTGTAATAACTTTCAAATCCTCCCAGTGTCAGAGAAAGACTTCTACTCCACACGACCCGTCTCTGTAATAACTTGCATCTCCTTCCAGTGTCAGAGAAAGACTACTATTCCACACGATCCGTCTCTGTAATAACTTTCATCTCCTCCCAGTGTCAGAGAAAGACTTCTACTCCACACGACCCGTCTCTGTAATACCTGTCATCTCCTCCCAGTGTCAGAGAAACACTTCTACTCCACACGACCCGTCTCTGTAATAACTTTCATCTCCTCCCAGTGTCAGAGAAAGACTTCTACACCACACGACCCGTCTCTGTATTAACTTTCATCTCCTCTCAGTGTCAGAGAAAGATTTCTACTCCATAACACCCGTCTCTGTAATAACTTTCATCTCCTCCCAGTGTTAAAGAAAGACTTCTACACCACACGACCCGTCCCTGTATTAACTTTCATCTCCTCCCAGTGTCAGAGAAAGACTTCTACTACACACGACCCGTCTCTGTAATAACTTTCATCTCCTCCCAGTGTCAGAGAAAGACTTCTGCACCACATGACCCGTCTCTGTAATAACTTTCATCTCCTCCCAGTGTCAGAGAAAGACTTCTACTCCACACGACCCATCTCTGTAATAACTTTCATTTCCTCCCAGTGTCAGAAAAAGACTTCTACTCCAGACGACCCGTCTCTGTAATAACTTTCATCTCCTCCCAGTGTCAGAGAAAGACTTCTACTCCACACGACCCGTCTCTGTAATAACTTTCATCTCCTCCCAGTATCAGAGAAAGACTTCTACTCCACGCGACCCGTCTCGGTAGTAACTGTCATCTCCTCCCAGTGTCAGAGAAAGCCTTCTACTCCACACGACCCGTCTCTGTAATAACTTTCATCTCCTCCCAGTGTCAGAGAAAGACTTCTACTCCACACGACCCATCTCTGTAATAACTTTCATCTCCTCCCAGTGTCAGAAAAAGTCTTCTACTCCAGACGACCCATCTCTGTAATAACTTTCATCTCCTCCCAGTGTCAGAGAAAGACTTCTACTCCACACGACCCGTCTCTGTAATAACTTTCATCTCCTCCCAGTGTCAGAGAAAGACTTCTACTCCACACGACCCGTCTCTGTAATAACTTGCATCTCCTCCCAGTGTCAGAGAAAGACTTCTACTCCACACGACCCGTCTCTGTAATAACTTTCATCTCCTCCCAGTGTCAGATAAACACTTCTACTCCACACGACCCGTCTCTGTAATAACTTTCAAATCCTCCCAGTGTCAGAGAAAGACTTCTACTCCACACGACCCGTCTCTGTAATAACTTGCATCTCCTTCCAGTGTCAGAGAAAGACTACTATTCCACACGATCCGTCTCTGTAATAACTTTCATCTCCTCCCAGTGTCAGAGAAAGACTTCTACTCCACACGACCCGTCTCTGTAATACCTGTCATCTCCTCCCAGTGTCAGAGAAACACTTCTACTCCACACGACCCGTCTCTGTAATAACTTTCATCTCCTCCCAGTGTCAGAGAAAGACTTCTACACCACACGACCCGTCTCTGTATTAACTTTCATCTCCTCTCAGTGTCAGAGAAAGATTTCTACTCCATAACACCCGTCTCTGTAATAACTTTCATCTCCTCCCAGTGTTAAAGAAAGACTTCTACACCACACGACCCGTCCCTGTATTAACTTTCATCTCCTCCCAGTGTCAGAGAAAGACTTCTACTACACACGACCCGTCTCTGTAATAACTTTCATCTCCTCCCAGTGTCAGAGAAAGACTTCTGCACCACATGACCCGTCTCTGTAATAACTTTCATCTCCTCCCAGTGTCAGAGAAAGACTTCTACTCCACACGACCCATCTCTGTAATAACTTTCATTTCCTCCCAGTGTCAGAAAAAGACTTCTACTCCAGACGACCCGTCTCTGTAATAATTTTCATCTCCTACCAGTGTCAGAGAAAGAATTCTACTCCACACGACCCGTCTCTGTAATAACTTTCATCTCCTCCCAGTGTCAGAGAAAGACTTCTACTCCACACGACCCGTCTCTGTAATAACTTTCATCTCCTCCCAGTGTCAGAGAAAGACTTCTACTCCACACGACCCGTCTCTGTAATAACTTTCATCTCCTCCCAGTGTCAGAGAAAGACTTCTACTCCACACGACCCGTCTCTGTAATAACTTTCAAATCCTCCCAGTGTCAGAGAAAGACTTCTACTCCACACGACCCGTCTCTGTAATAACTTGCATCTCCTCCCAGTGTCAGAGAAACACTTCTATTCCACACGATCCGTCTCTGTAATAACTTTCATCTCCTCCCAGTGTCAGAGAAAGATTTCTACTCCATAACACCCGTCTCTGTAATAACTTTCATCTCCTCCCAGTGTTAAAGAAAGACTTCTACTCCACACGACCCGTCTCTGTAATAACTTTCATCTCCTCCCAGTGTCAGAGAAAGACTTCTACTCCACACGACCCGTCTTTGTAATAACTTTCATCTCCTCTCAGTGTCAGAGAAAGACTTCTACACCACACGACCCGTCTCTGTATTAACTTTCATCTCCTCTCAGTGTCAGAGAAAGACTTCTACTCCACACGACCCGTCTCTGTAATAACTTTCATCTTCTCCCAGTGTCAGAGAAAGACTTCTGCACCACATGACCCGTCTCTGTAATAACTTTCATCTCCTCCCAGTGTCAGAGAAAGACTTCAATTCCACAAGATCCATCTCTGTATTAACTTTCATCTCCTCTCAGTGTCAGAGAAAGACTTCTACTCCACACGACCCGTCTCTGTAATAACTTTCATCTCCTCCCAGTATCAGAGAAAGACTTCTACTCCACGCGACCCGTCTCGGTAGTAACTGTCATCTCCTCCCAGTGTCAGAGAAAGCCTTCTACTCCACACGACCCGTCTCTGTAATAACTTTCATCTCCTCCCAGTGTCAGAGAAAGACTTCTACTCCACACGACCCATCTCTGTAATAACTTTCATCTCCTCCCAGTGTCAGAAAAAGTCTTCTACTCCAGACGACCCATCTCTGTAATAACTTTCATCTCCTCCCAGTGTCAGAGAAAGACTTCTACTCCACACGACCCGTCTCTGTAATAACTTTCATCTCCTCCCAGTGTCAGAGAAAGACTTCTACTCCACACGACCCGTCTCTGTAATAACTTTCATCTCCTCCCAGTGTCAGAGAAAGACTTCTACTCCACACGACCCGTCTCTGTAATAACTTTCATCTCCTCCCAGTGTCAGATAAACACTTCTACTCCACACGACCCGTCTCTGTAATAACTTTCAAATCCTCCCAGTGTCAGAGAAAGACTTCTACTCCACACGACCCGTCTCTGTAATAACTTGCATCTCCTTCCAGTGTCAGAGAAAGACTACTATTCCACACGATCCGTCTCTGTAATAACTTTCATCTCCTCCCAGTGTCAGAGAAAGACTTCTACTCCACACGACCCGTCTCTGTAATACCTGTCATCTCCTCCCAGTGTCAGAGAAACACTTCTACTCCACACGACCCGTCTCTGTAATAACTTTCATCTCCTCCCAGTGTCAGAGAAAGACTTCTACACCACACGACCCGTCTCTGTATTAACTTTCATCTCCTCTCAGTGTCAGAGAAAGATTTCTACTCCATAACACCCGTCTCTGTAATAACTTTCATCTCCTCCCAGTGTTAAAGAAAGACTTCTACACCACACGACCCGTCCCTGTATTAACTTTCATCTCCTCCCAGTGTCAGAGAAAGACTTCTACTACACACGACCCGTCTCTGTAATAACTTTCATCTCCTCCCAGTGTCAGAGAAAGACTTCTGCACCACATGACCCGTCTCTGTAATAACTTTCATCTCCTCCCAGTGTCAGAGAAAGACTTCTACTCCACACGACCCATCTCTGTAATAACTTTCATTTCCTCCCAGTGTCAGAAAAAGACTTCTACTCCAGACGACCCGTCTCTGTAATAACTTTCATCTCCTCCCAGTGTCAGAGAAAGACTTCTACTCCACACGACCCGTCTCTGTAATAACTTTCATCTCCTCCCAGTATCAGAGAAAGACTTCTACTCCACGCGACCCGTCTCGGTAGTAACTGTCATCTCCTCCCAGTGTCAGAGAAAGCCTTCTACTCCACACGACCCGTCTCTGTAATAACTTTCATCTCCTCCCAGTGTCAGAGAAAGACTTCTACTCCACACGACCCATCTCTGTAATAACTTTCATCTCCTCCCAGTGTCAGAAAAAGTCTTCTACTCCAGACGACCCATCTCTGTAATAACTTTCATCTCCTCCCAGTGTCAGAGAAAGACTTCTACTCCACACGACCCGTCTCTGTAATAACTTTCATCTCCTCCCAGTGTCAGAGAAAGACTTCTACTCCACACGACCCGTCTCTGTAATAACTTGCATCTCCTCCCAGTGTCAGAGAAAGACTTCTACTCCACACGACCCGTCTCTGTAATAACTTTCATCTCCTCCCAGTGTCAGATAAACACTTCTACTCCACACGACCCGTCTCTGTAATAACTTTCAAATCCTCCCAGTGTCAGAGAAAGACTTCTACTCCACACGACCCGTCTCTGTAATAACTTGCATCTCCTTCCAGTGTCAGAGAAAGACTACTATTCCACACGATCCGTCTCTGTAATAACTTTCATCTCCTCCCAGTGTCAGAGAAAGACTTCTACTCCACACGACCCGTCTCTGTAATACCTGTCATCTCCTCCCAGTGTCAGAGAAACACTTCTACTCCACACGACCCGTCTCTGTAATAACTTTCATCTCCTCCCAGTGTCAGAGAAAGACTTCTACACCACACGACCCGTCTCTGTATTAACTTTCATCTCCTCTCAGTGTCAGAGAAAGATTTCTACTCCATAACACCCGTCTCTGTAATAACTTTCATCTCCTCCCAGTGTTAAAGAAAGACTTCTACACCACACGACCCGTCCCTGTATTAACTTTCATCTCCTCCCAGTGTCAGAGAAAGACTTCTACTACACACGACCCGTCTCTGTAATAACTTTCATCTCCTCCCAGTGTCAGAGAAAGACTTCTGCACCACATGACCCGTCTCTGTAATAACTTTCATCTCCTCCCAGTGTCAGAGAAAGACTTCTACTCCACACGACCCATCTCTGTAATAACTTTCATTTCCTCCCAGTGTCAGAAAAAGACTTCTACTCCAGACGACCCGTCTCTGTAATAATTTTCATCTCCTACCAGTGTCAGAGAAAGAATTCTACTCCACACGACCCGTCTCTGTAATAACTTTCATCTCCTCCCAGTGTCAGAGAAAGACTTCTACTCCACACGACCCGTCTCTGTAATAACTTTCATCTCCTCCCAGTGTCAGAGAAAGACTTCTACTCCACACGACCCGTCTCTGTAATAACTTTCATCTCCTCCCAGTGTCAGAGAAAGACTTCTACTCCACACGACCCGTCTCTGTAATAACTTTCAAATCCTCCCAGTGTCAGAGAAAGACTTCTACTCCACACGACCCGTCTCTGTAATAACTTGCATCTCCTCCCAGTGTCAGAGAAACACTTCTATTCCACACGATCCGTCTCTGTAATAACTTTCATCTCCTCCCAGTGTCAGAGAAAGATTTCTACTCCATAACACCCGTCTCTGTAATAACTTTCATCTCCTCCCAGTGTTAAAGAAAGACTTCTACTCCACACGACCCGTCTCTGTAATAACTTTCATCTCCTCCCAGTGTCAGAGAAAGACTTCTACTCCACACGACCCGTCTTTGTAATAACTTTCATCTCCTCTCAGTGTCAGAGAAAGACTTCTACACCACACGACCCGTCTCTGTATTAACTTTCATCTCCTCTCAGTGTCAGAGAAAGACTTCTACTCCACACGACCCGTCTCTGTAATAACTTTCATCTTCTCCCAGTGTCAGAGAAAGACTTCTGCACCACATGACCCGTCTCTGTAATAACTTTCATCTCCTCCCAGTGTCAGAGAAAGACTTCTACTCCACACGACCCGTCTCTGTAATAAATTTCATCTCCTCCCAGTGTCAGAGAAAGACTTCTACTTCACGCGATCCGTCTCTGTAGTAACTGTCATCTCCTCCCAAGTTCAGAGAAAGCCTTCTACTCCACACGACCCGTCTCTGTAATAAACTTCATCTCCTACCAGTGTCAGAGAAAGACTTCTACTCCACACGACCCGTCTCTGTAATAACTTTCATCTCCTCCAAGTGTCAGAGAAAGACTTCTACTCCACACGACCCGTCTCTGTAATAAATTTCATCTCCTCCCAGTGTCAGAGAAAGACTTCTACTTCACGCGACCCGTCTCTGTAGTAACTGTCATCTCCTCCCAAGTTCAGAGAAAGCCTTCTACTCCACACGACCCGTCTCTGTAATAACTTTCATCTCCTCCCAGTGTCAGAGAAAGACTTCTACTCCAAACGACCCATCTCTGTAATAACTTTCATCTCCTCCCAGTGTCAGAGAAAGACTTCTACTCCACACGACCTGTCTCTGTAATAACTTTCATCTCCTCCCAGTGTCAGAGAAAGACTTCTACTCCACACGACCCGTCTCTGTAATAACTTTCATCTCCTCCCAGTGTCAGAGAAAGACTTCTACTCCACAAGACCCGTCTCTGTAATAACTTTCATCTCCTCCCAGTGTCAGAGAAAGACTTCAATTCCACAAGATCCATCTCTGTATTAACTTTCATCTCCTCTCAGTGTCAGAGAAAGACTTCTACTCCACACGACCCGTCTCTGTAATAACTTTTATCTCCTCCCAGTGTCAGAGAAAGACTTCTACTCCACACGACCCGTCTCTGTAATAACTTTCATCTCCTCCCAGTGTCAGAGAAAGACTTCTACTCCACACGACCCGTCTCTGTAATAACTTTTATCTCCTCCCAGTGTCAGAGAAAGACTTCTACTCCACACGACCCGTCTCTGTAATAACTTGCATCTCCTCCCAGTGTCAGAGAAACACTTCTATTCCACATGACCCGTCTCTGTAATAACTTTCATCTCCTCCCAGTGTCAGAGAAAGATTTCTACTCCATAACACCCGTCTCTGTAATAACTTTCATCTCCTCCCAGTGTTAAAGAAAGACTTCTACTCCACACGACCCGTCTCTGTAATAACTTTCATCTCCTCCCAGTGTCAGAGAAAGACTTCTACTCCACACGACCCGTCTTTGTAATAACTTTCATCTCCTCTCAGTGTCAGAGAAAGACTTCTACACCACACGACCCGTCTCTGTATTAACTTTCATCTCCTCTCAGTGTCAGAGAAAGACTTCTACTCCACACGACCCGTCTCTGTAATAACTTTCATCTTCTCCCAGTGTCAGAGAAAGACTTCTGCACCACATGACCCGTCTCTGTAATAACTTTCATCTCCTCCCAGTGTCAGAGAAAGACTTCTACTCCACACGACCCGTCTCTGTAATAAATTTCATCTCCTCCCAGTGTCAGAGAAAGACTTCTACTTCACGCGATCCGTCTCTGTAGTAACTTTCATCTCCTCCCAAGTTCAGAGAAAGCCTTCTACTCCACACGACCCGTCTCTGTAATAAACTTCATCTCCTACCAGTGTCAGAGAAAGACTTCTACTCCACACGACCCGTCTCTGTAATAACTTTCATCTCCTCCAAGTGTCAGAGAAAGACTTCTACTCCACACGACCCGTCTCTGTAATAAATTTCATCTCCTCCCAGTGTCAGAGAAAGACTTCTACTTCACGCGACCCGTCTCTGTAGTAACTGTCATCTCCTCCCAAGTTCAGAGAAAGCCTTCTACTCCACACGACCCGTCTCTGTAATAACTTTCATCTCCTCCCAGTGTCAGAGAAAGACTTCTACTCCACACGACCCATCTCTGTAATAACTTTCATCTCCTCCCAGTGTCAGAGAAAGACTTCTACTCCACACGACCTGTCTCTGTAATAACTTTCATCTCCTCCCAGTGTCAGAGAAAGACTTCTACTCCACACGACCCGTCTCTGTAATAACTTTCATCTCCTCCCAGTGTCAGAGAAAGACTTCTACTCTACAAGACCCGTCTCTGTAATAACTTTCATCTCCTCCCAGTGTCAGAGAAAGACTTCAATTCCACAAGATCCATCTCTGTATTAACTTTCATCTCCTCTCAGTGTCAGAGAAAGACTTCTACTCCACACGACCCGTCTCTGTAATAACTTTTATCTCCTCCCAGTGTCAGAGAAAGACTTCTACTCCACACGACCCGTCTCTGTAATAAATTTCATCTCCTCCCAGTGTCAGAGAAAAACTTCTACTTCACGCGACCCGTCTCTGTAGTAACTGTCATCTCCTCCCAAGTTCAGAGAAAGCCTTCTACTCCACACGACCCGTCTCTGTAATAACTTTCATCTCCTCCCAGTGTCAGAGAAAGACTTCTACACCACACCACCCGTCTCTGTATTAACTTTCATCTCCTCTCAGTTTCAGATAAATACTTCTACTCCACACGACCCGTCTCTGTAATAACTTTCATCTCCTCCCAGTGTCAGAGAAAGACTTCTACTCCACACGAACCATCTCTGTAATAACTGTCATCTCCTCCCAGTGTCAGAGAAAGACTTCTACTCCACACGACCCGTCTCTGTAATAACTTTCATCTCCTCCCAGCGTCAGAGAAAGACTTCTACTCCACACGACCCGTCTCTGTAATAACTTTCATCTCCTCCCAGCGTCAGAGAAAGACTTCTACTCCACACGACCCGTCTCTGTAATAACTTTCATCTCCTTCCAGTGTCAGAGAAAGACTTCTACTCCACACGACCCATCTCTGTAATAACTTTCATCTCCTCCCAGTGTCAGAAAAAGACTTCTACTCCACACGACCCATCTCTGTAATAGCGTTCATCTCCTCCCAGTGTCAGAGAAAGACTTCTACTCCACACGACCCGTCTCTGTAATAACTTTCATCTCCTCCCAGTGTCAGAGAAAGACTTCTACTCCACACGACCCGTCTCTGTAATAACTTTCATCTCCTCCCAGTGTCAGAGAAAGACTTCTACTCCACACGACCTGTCTCTGTAATAACTTTCATCTCCTCCCAGTGTCAGAGAAAGATTCTACTCCACACGACCCATCTTTGTAATAACTTTCATCTCCTCCCAGTGTCAGAGAAAGACTTCTACACCACACGACCCGTCTCTGTAATAACTTTCATCTCCTCTCAGTGTCAGAGAAAGACTTCTACTCCACACGACCCGCCTCTGTAATAACTTTCATCTCCTCCCAGTGTCAGAGAAAGACTTCTACTCCACGCGACCCGTCTCTGTAGTAACTGTCATCTCCTCCCAAGTTCAGAGAAAGCCTTCTACTCCACACGACCCGTCTATGTAATAACTTTCATCTCCTCCCAGTGTCAGAGAAAGGCTTCTACACCACACCACTCGTCTCTGTATTAACTTTCATCTCCTCTCAGTTTCAGATAAATACTTCAACTCCACCCGACCCGTCTCTGTAATAACTTTCATCTCCTCCCAGTGTCAGAGAAAGACTTCTACTCCACACGACCCATCTCTGTAATAACTTTCATCTCCTCCCAGTGTCAGAAAAAGACTTCAACTCCACACGACCCGTCTCTGTAATAACTTTCATCTCCTCCCATTGTCAGAGAAAGACTTCTACTCCACACGACCCGTCTCTGTAATAACTTTCATCTCCTCCCAGTGTCAGAGAAAGACTTCTACTCCACACGACCCATCTCTGTAATAACTTTCATCTCCTCCCAGTGTCAGAAAAAGACTTCTACTCCACATGACCCATCTCTGTAATAACGTTCATCTCCTCCCAGTGTCAGAGAAAGACTTCTACTCCACACGACCCGTCTCTGTAATAACTTTCATCTCCTCCCAGTGTCAGAGAAATACTTCTACTCCACACGACCCGTCTCTGTAATAACTTTCATCTCCTCCCAGTGACAGAGAAACACTTCTACTCCACACGACCCGTCTCTGTGATAACTTTCATCTCCTCCCAGTGTCAGAGAAAGACTTCTACTCCACACGACCCGTCTCTGTAATAACTTTCATCTCCTCCCAGTGTCAGAGAAAGACTTCTACACCACACGACCCGTCTCTGTAATAACTTTCATCTCCTCTCAGTGTCAGAGAAAGACTTCTACTCCACACGACCCGCCTCTGTAATAACTTTCATCTCCTCCCAGTGTCAGAGAAAGACTTCTACTCCACACGACCCGTCTCTGTAATAACTTTCATCTCCTCCCAGTGTCAGAGAAAGACTTCTACTCCACGCGACCCGTCTCTGTAGTAACTGTCATCTCCTCCCAAGTTCAGAGAAAGCCTTCTACTCCACACGACCCGTCTCTGTAATAACTTTCATCTCCTCCCAGTGTCAGAGAAAGACTTCTACACCACACGACCCGTCTCTGTATTAACTTTCATCTCCTCTCAGTTTCAGATAAATACTTCTACTCCACACGACCCGTCTCTGTAATAACTTTCATCTCCTCCCAGTGTCAGAGAAATACTTCTACTCCACACGACCCATCTCTGTAATAACTTTCATCTCCTCCCAGTGTCAGAAAAAGACTTCTACTCCACACGACCCATCTCTGTAATAACGTTCATCTCCTCCCAGTGTCAGAGAAAGACTTCTACTCCACACGACCCGTCTCTGTAATAACTTTCATCTCCTCCCAGTGTCAGAGAAATACTTCTACTCCACACGACCCGTCTCTGTAATAACTTTCATCTCCTCCCAGTGACAGAGAAACATATCTACTCCACACGACCCGTCTCTGTGATAACTTGCATCTCCTCCCAGTGTCAGAGAAAGACTTCTACTCCACACGACCCGTCTCTGTAATAACTTTCATCTCCTCCCAGTGTCAGAGAAAGACTTCTACACCACACGACCCGTCTCTGTAATAACTTTCATCTCCTCTCAGTGTCAGAGAAAGACTTCTACTCCACACGACCCGCCTCTGTAATAACTTTCATCTCCTCCCAGTGTCAGAGAAAGACTTCTACTCCACACGACCCGTCTCTGTAATAACTTTCATCTCCTCCCAGTGTCAGAGAAAGACTTCTACTCCACGCGACCCGTCTCTGTAGTAACTGTCATCTCCTCCCAAGTTCAGAGAAAGCCTTCTACTCCACACGACCCGTCTCTGTAATAACTTTCATCTCCTCCCAGTGTCAGAGAAAGACTTCTACACCACACGACCCGTCTCTGTATTAACTTTCATCTCCTCTCAGTTTCAGATAAATACTTCTACTCCACACGACCCGTCTCTGTAATAACTTTCATCTCCTCCCAGTGTCAGAGAAACACTTCTACTCCACACAAACCATCTCTGTAATAACTTTCATCTCCTCCCAGTGTCAGAGAAAGACTTCTACTCCACACGACCCGTCTCAGTAATAACTTTCATCTCCTCCCAGTGTCAGAAAAAGACTTCTACTCTAGACGACCCATCTCTGTAATAACTTTCATCTCCTCCCAGTGTCAGAGAAAGACTTCTACACCACACGACCCGTCTCTGTATTAACTTTCATCTCCTCTCAGTGTCAGATAAATACTTCTACTCCACACGACCCGTCTCTGTAATAACGTTCATCTCCTCCCAGTGTCAGAGAAAGACTTCTACTCCACACGAACCATCTCTGTAATAACGTTCATCTCCTCCCAGTGTCAGAGAAAGACTTCTACTCCACACGAACCATCTCTGTAATAACGTTCATCTCCTCCCAGTGTCAGAGAAAGACTTCTACTCCACACGACCCGTCTCTGTAATAACTTTCATCTCCTCCCAGTGTCAGAGAAAGACTTCTACTCCACACGACCCATCTCTGTAATAACTTTCATCTCCTCCCAGTGTCAGAAAAAGACTTCTACTCCAGACGACCCATCTCTGTAATAACTTTCATCTCCTCCCAGTGTCAGAGAAAGACTTCTACTCCACACGACCCGTCTCTGTAATAACTTTCATCTCCTCCCAGTGTCAGAGAAAGACTTCTACTCCACACGACTCGTCTCTTTAATAACTTTCATCTCCTCCCTGTGTCAGAGAAAGACTTCTACACCACACGACCCGTCTCTGTATTAACTTTCATCTCCTCTCAGTGTCAGATAAATACTTCTACTCCACACGACCCGTCTCTGTAATAACTTTCATCTCCTCTCAGTGTCAGAGAAAGACTTCTACTCCACCCGAACCATCTTTGTAATAACTTTCATCTCCTCCCAGTGTCAGAGAAAGACTTATACTCCACACGAACCATCTCTGTAATAACGTTCATCTCCTCCCAGTGTCTTAGAAAGACTTCTACTCCACACGACCCGTCTCTGTAATAACTTTCATCTCCTCCCAGTGTCAGGGAAAGACTTCTACTCCACACGAACCATCTCTGTAATAACTTTCATCTCCTCCCAGTGTCAGAGAAAGACTTCTACTCCACACGACCCGTCTCTGTAATAACTTTCATCTCCTCCCAGTGTCAGAGAAAGACTTCTACTCCACACGACCCGTCTCTGTAATAACGTTCATCTCCTCGCAGTGTCAGAGAAAGACTTCTACTCCACACGACCCGTCTCTGTAATAAATTTCATCTCCTTCCAGTGTCAGAGAAAGACTTCTACTCCACACGACCCATCTCTGTAATAACTTTCATCTCCTCCCAGTGTCAGAAAAAGACTTCTACTCCACACGACCCATCTCTGTAATAACTTTCATCTCCTCCCAGTGTCAGAGAAAGACTTCTACTCCACGCGACCCGTCTCTGTAGTAACTGTCATCTCCTCCCAGTATCAGAGAAAGCTTTCTACTCCACACGACCCATCTCTGTAATAAATTTCATCTCCTCCCAGTGTCAGAAAAAGACTTCTACTCCAGACGACCCATCTCTGTAATAACTTTCATCTCCTTCCAGTGTCAGAGAAAGACTTCTACTCCACACGACCCGTCTCTGTAATAATTTTCATCTCCTCCCAGTGTCAAAGAATGACTTCTACTCCACACGACCCGTCTCTGTAATAACTTTCATCTCCTCCCAGTGTCAGAGAAAGACTTCTACTCCACACGACCCGTCTCTGTAATAACTTTCATCTCCTCCCAGTGTCATAGAAAGACTTCTGCACCACATGACCCGTCTCTGTAATAAATTTCATCTCCTCCCAGTGTCAGAGAAAGACTTCTACTTCACGCGACCCGTCTCTGTAGTAACTTTCATCTCCTCTCAGTGTCAGAGAAATACTTCTACTCCACACGACCCGTCTCTGTAATAACTTTCATCTCCTCCCAGTGTCTGAGAAAGACTTCTGCACCACACGACCCGTCTCTGTAATAACTTTCATCTCCTCCCAGTGTCAGAGAAAGACTTCTGCACCACATGACCCGTCTCTGTAATAACTTTCATCTCCTCCCAGTGTCAGAGAAAGACTTCTACTCCACACGACCCGTCTCTGTAATAACTTTTATCTCCTCCCAGTGTCAGAGAAAGACTTCTACTCCACACGACCCGTCTCTGTAATAAATTTCATCTCCTCCCAGTGTCAGAGAAAGACTTCTACTCCACGCGACCCGTCTCTGTAGTAACTGTCATCTCCTCCCAGTATCAGAGAAAGCTTTATACTCCACACGACCCATCTCTGTAATAAATTTCATCTCCTCCCAGTGTCAGAAAAAGACTTCTACTCCAGACGACCCATCTCTGTAATAACTTTCATCTCCTTCCAGTGTCAGAGAAAGACTTCTACTCCACACGACCCGTCTCTGTAATAATTTTCATCTCCTCCCAGTGTCAAAGAATGACTTCTACTCCACACGACCCGTCTCTGTAATAACTTTCATCTCCTCCCAGTGTCAGAGAAAGACTTCTACTCCACACGACCCGTCTCTGTAATAACTTTCATCTCCTCCCAGTGTCATAGAAAGACTTCTGCACCACATGACCCGTCTCTGTAATAAATTTCATCTCCTCCCAGTGTCAGAGAAAGACTTCTACTTCACGCGACCCGTCTCTGTAGTAACTTTCATCTCCTCTCAGTGTCAGAGAAATACTTCTACTCCACACGACCCGTCTCTGTAATAACTTTCATCTCCTCCCAGTGTCTGAGAAAGACTTCTGCACCACACGACCCGTCTCTGTAATAACTTTCATCTCCTCCCAGTGTCAGAGAAAGACTTCTGCACCACATGACCCGTCTCTGTAATAACTTTCATCTCCTCCCGGTGTCAGAGAAAGACTTCTACTCCACACGACCCGTCTCTGTAATAACTTTTATCTCCTCCCAGTGTCAGAGAAAGACTTCTACTCCACACGACCCGTCTCTGTAATAAATTTCATCTCCTCCCAGTGTCAGAGAAAGACTTCTACTTCACGCGACCCGTCTCTGTAGTAACTGTCATCTCCTCCCAAGTTCAGAGAAAGCCTTCTACTCCACACGACCCGTCTCTGTAATAACTTTCATCTCCTCCCAGTGTCAGAGAAAGACTTCTACACCACACCACCCGTCTCTGTATTAACTTTCATCTCCTCTCAGTTTCAGATAAATACTTCTACTCCACACGACCCGTCTCTGTAATAACTTTCATCTCCTCCCAGTGTCAGAGAAAGACTTCTACTCCACACGAACCATCTCTGTAATAACGTTCATCTCCTCCCATTGTCAGAGAAAGACTTCTACTCCACACGACCCGTCTCTGTAATAACTTTCATCTCCTCCCAGCGTCAGAGAAAGACTTCTACTCCACACGACCCGTCTCTGTAATAACTTTCATCTCCTCCCAGTGTCAGAGAAAGACTTCTACTCCACACGACCCGTCTCTGTAATAACTTTCATCTCCTCCCAGTGTCAGAGAAAGACTTCTACTCCACCCGACCCGTCTCTGTAATAACTTTCATCTCCTCCCAGTGTCAGAGAAAGACTTCTACTCCACACGACCCGTCTCTGTAATAACTTTCATCTCCTCCCAGTGTCAGAGAAAGACTTCTACTCCACACGACTCGTCTCTGTAATAACTTTCATCTCCTCCCAGTGTCAGAGAAAGACTTCTACTCCACACGACCCGTCTCTGTAATAACTTTCATCTCCTCTCAGTGTCAGAGAAAGATTTCTACTCCACATGACCCGCCTCTGTAATAACTTTCATCTCCTCCCAGTGTCATAGAAAGACTTCTGCACCACATGACCCGTCTCTGTAATAAATTTCATCTCCTCCCAGTGTCAGAGAAAGACTTCTACTTCACGCGACCCGTCTCTGTAGTAACTTTCATCTCCTCTCAGTGTCAGAGAAATACTTCTACTCCACACGACCCGTCTCTGTAATAACTTTCATCTCCTCCCAGTGTCAGAGAAAGACTTCTGCACCACACGACCCGTCTCTGTAATAACTTTCATCTCCTCCCAGTGTCAGAGAAAGACTTCTGCACCACATGACCCGTCTCTGTAATAACTTTCATCTCCTCCCAGTGTCAGAGAAAGACTTCTACTCCACACGACCCGTCTCTGTAATAACATTTATCTCCTCCCAGTGTCAGAGAAAGACTTCTACTCCACACGACCCGTCTCTGTAATAAATTTCATCTCCTCCCAGTGTCAGAGAAAGACTTCTACTTCACGCGACCCGTCTCTGTAATAACTGTCATCTCCTCCCAAGTTCAGAGAAAGCCTTCTACTGCACACGACCCGTCTCTGTAATAACTTTCATCTCCTCCCAGTGTCAGAGAAAGACTTCTACACCACACCACCCGTCTCTGTATTAACTTTCATCTCCTCTCAGTTTCAGATAAATACTTCTACTCCACACGACCCGTCTCTGTAATAACTTTCATCTCCTCCCAGTGTCAGAGAAAGACTTCTACTCCACACGAACCATCTCTGTAATAACGTTCATCTCCTCCCAGTGTCAGAGAAAGACTTCTACTCCACACGACCCGTCTCTGTAATAACTTTCATCTCCTCCCAGCGTCAGAGAAAGACTTCTACTCCACACGACCCGTCTCTGTAATAACTTTCATCTCCTCCCAGTGTCAGAGAAAGACTTCTACTCCACACGACCCGTCTCTGTAATAACTTTCATCTCCTTCCAGTGTCAGAGAAAGACTTCTACTCCACACGACCCATCTCTGTAATAACTTTCATCTCCTCCCAGTGTCAGAAAAAGACTTCTACTCCACACGACCCATCTCTGTAATAACATTCATCTCCTCCCAGTGTCAGAGAAAGACTTCTACTCCACACGACCCGTCTCTGTAATAACTTTCATCTCCTCCCAGCGTCAGAGAAAGACTTCTACTCCACACGACCCGTCTCTGTAATAACTTTCATCTCCTCCCAGTGTCAGAGAAAGACTTCTACTCCACTCGACCCGTCTCTGTAATAACTTTCATCTCCTCCCAGTGTCAGAGAAAGACTTCTACTCCACACGACCCGTCTCTGTAATAACTTTCATCTCCTCCCAGTGTCAGAAAAAGACTTCTACTCCACACGACCCATCTCTGTAATAACTTTCATCTCCTCCCAGTGTCAGAGAAAGACTTCTACTCCACGCGACCCGTCTCTGTAGTAACTGTCATCTCCTCCCAGTATCAGAGAAAGCTTTCTACTCCACACGACCCATCTCTGTAATAAATTTCATCTCCTCCCAGTGTCAGAAAAAGATTTCTACTCCAGACGACCCATCTCTGTAATAACTTTCATCTCCTTCCAGTGTCAGAGAAAGACTTCTACTCCACACGACCCGTCTCTGTAATAATTTTCATCTCCTCCCAGTGTCAAAGAATGACTTCTACTCCACACGACCCGTCTCTGTAATAACTTTCATCTCCTCCCAGTGTCAGAGAAAGACTTCTACTCCACACGACCCGTCTCTGTAATAACTTTCATCTCCTCCCAGTGTCATAGAAAGACTTCTGCACCACATGACCCGTCTCTGTAATAAATTTCATCTCCTCCCAGTGTCAGAGAAAGACTTCTACTTCACGCGACCCGTCTCTGTAGTAACTTTCATCTCCTCTCAGTGTCAGAGAAATACTTCTACTCCACACGACCCGTCTCTGTAATAACTTTCATCTCCTCCCAGTGTCTGAGAAAGACTTCTGCACCACACGACCCGTCTCTGTAATAACTTTCATCTCCTCCCAGTGTCAGAGAAAGACTTCTGCACCACATGACCCGTCTCTGTAATAACTTTCATCTCCTCCCAGTGTCAGAGAAAGACTTCTACTCCACACGACCCGTCTCTGTAATAACTTTTATCTCCTCCCAGTGTCAGAGAAAGACTTCTACTCCACACGACCCGTCTCTGTAATAAATTTCATCTCCTCCCAGTGTCAGAGAAAGACTTCTACTTCACGCGACCCGTCTCTGTAGTAACTGTCATCTCCTCCCAAGTTCAGAGAAAGCCTTCTACTCCACACGACCCGTCTCTGTAATAACTTTCATCTCCTCCCAGTGTCAGAGAAAGACTTCTACACCACACCACCCGTCTCTGTATTAACTTTCATCTCCTCTCAGTTTCAGATAAATACTTCTACTCCACACGACCCGTCTCTGTAATAACTTTCATCTCCTCCCAGTGTCAGAGAAAGACTTCTACTCCACACGAACCATCTCTGTAATAACGTTCATCTCCTCCCATTGTCAGAGAAAGACTTCTACTCCACACGACCCGTCTCTGTAATAACTTTCATCTCCTCCCAGCGTCAGAGAAAGACTTCTACTCCACACGACCCGTCTCTGTAATAACTTTCATCTCCTCCCAGTGTCAGAGAAAGACTTCTACTCCACACGACCCGTCTCTGTAATAACTTTCATCTCCTCCCAGTGTCAGAGAAAGACTTCTACTCCACCCGACCCGTCTCTGTAATAACTTTCATCTCCTCCCAGTGTCAGAGAAAGATTTCTACTCCACACGACCCGTCTCTGTAATAACTTTCATCTCCTCCCAGTGTCAGAGAAAGACTTCTACTCCACACGACCCGTCTCTGTAATAACTTTCATCTCCTCCCAGTGTCAGAGAAAGACTTCTACTCTACACGACCCGTCTCTGTAATAACTTTCATCTCCTCTCAGTGTCAGAGAAAGATTTCTACTCCACACGACCCGCCTCTGTAATAACTTTCATCTCCTCCCAGTGTCATAGAAAGACTTCTGCACCACATGACCCGTCTCTGTAATAAATTTCATCTCCTCCCAGTGTCAGAGAAAGACTTCTACTTCACGCGACCCGTCTCTGTAGTAACTTTCATCTCCTCTCAGTGTCAGAGAAATACTTCTACTCCACACGACCCGTCTCTGTAATAACTTTCATCTCCTCCCAGTGTCAGAGAAAGACTTCTGCACCACACGACCCGTCTCTGTAATAACTTTCATCTCCTCCCAGTGTCAGAGAAAGACTTCTGCACCACATGACCCGTCTCTGTAATAACTTTCATCTCCTCCCAGTGTCAGAGAAAGACTTCTACTCCACACGACCCGTCTCTGTAATAACATTTATCTCCTCCCAGTGTCAGAGAAAGACTTCTACTCCACACGACCCGTCTCTGTAATAAATTTCATCTCCTCCCTGTGTCAGAGAAAGACTTCTACTTCACGCGACCCGTCTCTGTAATAACTGTCATCTCCTCCCAAGTTCAGAGAAAGCCTTCTACTCCACACGACCCGTCTCTGTAATAACTTTCATCTCCTCCCAGTGTCAGAGAAAGACTTCTACACCACACCACCCGTCTCTGTATTAACTTTCATCTCCTCTCAGTTTCAGATAAATACTTCTACTCCACACGACCCGTCTCTGTAATAACTTTCATCTCCTCCCAGTGTCAGAGAAAGACTTCTACTCCACACGAACCATCTCTGTAATAACGTTCATCTCCTCCCAGTGTCAGAGAAAGACTTCTACTCCACACGACCCGTCTCTGTAATAACTTTCATCTCCTCCCAGCGTCAGAGAAAGACTTCTACTCCACACGACCCGTCTCTGTAATAACTTTCATCTCCTCCCAGTGTCAGAGAAAGACTTCTACTCCACACGACCCGTCTCTGTAATAACTTTCATCTCCTTCCAGTGTCAGAGAAAGACTTCTACTCCACACGACCCATCTCTGTAATAACTTTCATCTCCTCCCAGTGTCAGAAAAAGACTTCTACTCCACACGACCCATCTCTGTAATAACGTTCATCTCCTCCCAGTGTCAGAGAAAGACTTCTACTCCACACGACCCGTCTCTGTAATAACTTTCATCTCCTCCCAGCGTCAGAGAAAGACTTCTACTCCACACGACCCGTCTCTGTAATAACTTTCATCTCCTCCCAGTGTCAGAGAAAGACTTCTACTCCACACGACCCGTCCCTGTAATAACTTTCATCTCCTCCCAGTGTCAGAGAAAGACTTCTACTCCACACGACCCGTCTCTGTAATAACTTTCATCTCCTCCCAGTGTCAGAGAAAGACTTCTACTCCACACGACCCATCTCTGTAATAACTTTCATCTCCTCCCAGTGTCAGAGAAAGACTTCTACTCCACGCGACCCGTCTCTGTAGTAACTGTCATCTCCTCCCAGTATCAGAGAAAGCCTTCTACTCCACACGACCCATCTCTGTAATAACTTTCATCTCCTCCCAGTGTCAGAAAAAGACTTCTACTCCAGACGACCCATCTCTGTAATAACTTTCATCTCCTTCCAGTGTCAGAGAAAGACTTCTACTCCACACAACCCGTCTCTGTAATAATTTTCATCTCCTCCCAGTGTCAAAGAATGACTTCTACTCCACACGACCCGTCTCTGTAATAACTTTCATCTCCTCCCAGTGTCAGAGAAAGACTTCTACTCCACACGACCCGTCTCTGTAATAACTTTCATCTCCTCCCAGTGTCATAGAAAGACTTCTGCACCACATGACCCGTCTCTGTAATAAATTTCATCTCCTCCCAGTGTCAGAGAAAGACTTCTACTTCACGCGACCCGTCTCTGTAGTAACTTTCATCTCCTCTCAGTGTCAGAGAAATACTTCTACTCCACACGACCCGTCTCTGTAATAACTTTCATCTCCTCCCAGTGTCAGAGAAAGACTTCTGCACCACACGACCCGTCTCTGTAATAACTTTCATCTCCTCCCAGTGTCAGAGAAAGACTTCTGCACCACATGACCCGTCTCTGTAATAACTTTCATCTCCTCCCAGTGTCAGAGAAAGACTTCTACTCCACACGACCCGTCTCTGTAATAACTTTTATCTCCTCCCAGTGTCAGAGAAAGACTTCTACTCCACACGACCCGTCTCTGTAATAAATTTCATCTCCTCCCAGTGTCAGAGAAAGACTTCTACTTCACGCGACCCGTCTCTGTAGTAACTGTCATCTCCTCCCAAGTTCAGAGAAAGCCTTCTACTCCACACGACCCGTCTCTGTAATAACTTTCATCTCCTCCCAGTGTCAGAGAAAGACTTCTACACCACACCACCCGTCTCTGTATTAACTTTCATCTCCTCTCAGTTTCAGATAAATACTTCTACTCCACACGACCCGTCTCTGTAATAACTTTCATCTCCTCCCAGTGTCAGAGAAAGACTTCTACTCCACACGAACCATCTCTGTAATAACGTTCATCTCCTCCCAGTGTCAGAGAAAGACTTCTACTCCACACGACCCGTCTCTGTAATAACTTTCATCTCCTCCCAGCGTCAGAGAAAGACTTCTACTCCACACGACCCGTCTCTGTAATAACTTTCATCTCCTCCCAGTGTCAGAGAAAGACTTCTACTCCACACGACCCGTCTCTGTAATAACTTTCATCTCCTTCCAGTGTCAGAGAAAGACTTCTACTCCACACGACCCATCTCTGTAATAACTTTCATCTCCTCCCAGTGTCAGAAAAAGACTTCTACTCCACACGACCCATCTCTGTAATAACGTTCATCTCCTCCCAGTGTCAGAGAAAGACTTCTACTCCACACGACCCGTCTCTGTAATAACTTTCATCTCCTCCCAGCGTCAGAGAAAGACTTCTACTCCACACGACCCGTCTCTGTAATAAGTTTCATCTCCTCCCAGTGTCAGAGAAAGACTTCTACTCCACACGACCCGTCTCTGTAATAACTTTCATCTCCTCCCAGTGTCAGAGAAAGACTTCTACTCCACACGACCCGTCTCTGTAATAACTTTCATCTCCTCCCAGTGTCAGAGAAAGACTTCTACTCCACACGACCCGTCTCTGTAATAACTTTCATCTCCTCCCAGTGTCAGAGAAAGACTTCTACTCCACACGACCCGTCTCTGTAATAACTTTCATCTCCTCCCAGTGTCAGAGAAAGACTTCTACTCCACACGACCCATCTCTGTAATAACTTTCATCTCCTCCCAGTGTCAGAGAAAGACTTCTACTCCACGCGACCCGTCTCTGTAGTAACTGTCATCTCCTCCCAGTATCAGAGAAAGCCTTCTACTCCACACGACCCATCTCTGTAATAACTTTCATCTCCTCCCAGTGTCAGAAAAAGACTTCTACTCCAGACGACCCATCTCTGTAATAACTTTCATCTCCTTCCAGTGTCAGAGAAAGACTTCTACTCCACACGACCCGTCTCTGTAATAATTTTCATCTCCTCCCAGTGTCAAAGAATGACTTCTACTCCACACGACCCGTCTCTGTAATAACTTTCATCTCCTCCCAGTGTCAGAGAAAGACTTCTACTTCACGCGACCCGTCTCTGTAGTAACTTTCATCTCCTCTCAGTGTCAGAGAAATACTTCTACTCCACACGACCCGTCTCTGTAATAACTTTCATCTCCTCCCAGTGTCAGAGAAAGACTTCTGCACCACACGACCCGTCTCTGTAATAACTTTCATCTCCTCCCAGTGTCAGAGAAAGACTTCTGCACCACATGACCCGTCTCTGTAATAACTTGCATCTCCTCCCAGTGTCAGAGAAAGACTTCTACTCCACACGACCCGTCTCTGTAATAACTTTTATCTCCTCCCAGTGTCAGAGAAAGACTTCTACTCCACACGACCCGTCTCTGTAATAAATTTCATCTCCTCCCAGTGTCAGAGAAAGACTTCTACTTCACGCGACCCGTCTCTGTAGTAACTGTCATCTCCTCCCAAGTTCAGAGAAAGCCTTCTACTCCACACGACCCGTCTCTGTAATAACTTTCATCTCCTCCCAGTGTCAGAGAAAGACTTCTACACCACACCACCCGTCTCTGTATTAACTTTCATCTCCTCTCAGTTTCAGATAAATACTTCTACTCCACACGACCCGTCTCTGTAATAACTTTCATCTCCTCCCAGTGTCAGAGAAAGACTTCTACTCCACACGAACCATCTCTGTAATAACGTTCATCTCCTCCCAGTGTCAGAGAAAGACTTCTACTCCACACGACCCGTCTCTGTAATAACTTTCATCTCCTCCCAGCGTCAGAGAAAGACTTCTACTCCACACGACCCGTCTCTGTAATAACTTTCATCTCCTCCCAGTGTCAGAGAAAGACTTCTACTCCACACGACCCGTCTCTGTAATAACTTTCATCTCCTCCCAGTGTCAGAGAAAGACTTCTACTCCACACGACCCGTCTCTGTAATAACTTTCATCTCCTTCCAGTGTCAGAGAAAGACTTCTACTCCACACGACCCGTCTCTGTAATAACTTTCATCTCCTCCCAGTGTCAGAGAAAGACTTCTACTCCACACGACCCGTCTCTGTAATAACTTTCATCTCCTCCCAGTGTCAGAGAAAGACTTCTACACCACACGACCCATCTCTGTAATAACTTTCATCTCCTCTCAGTGTCAGAGAAAGATTTCTACTCCACACGACCCGCCTCTGTAATAACTTTCATCTCCTCCCAGTGTCATAGAAAGACTTCTGCACCACATGACCCGTCTCTGTAATAAATTTCATCTCCTCCCAGTGTCAGAGAAAGACTTCTACTTCACGCGACCCGTCTCTGTAGTAACTTTCATCTCCTCTCAGTGTCAGAGAAATACTTCTACTCCACACGACCCGTCTCTGTAATAACTTTCATCTCCTCCCAGTGTCAGAGAAAGACTTCTGCACCACACGACCCGTCTCTGTAATAACTTTCATCTCCTCCCAGTGTCAGAGAAAGACTTCTGCACCACATGACCCGTCTCTGTAATAACTTTCATCTCCTCCCAGTGTCAGAGAAAGACTTCTACTCCACACGACCCGTCTCTGTAATAACTTTTATCTCCTCCCAGTGTCAGAGAAAGACTTCTACTCCACACGACCCGTCTCTGTAATAAATTTCATCTCCTCCCAGTGTCAGAGAAAGACTTCTACTTCACGCGACCCGTCTCTGTAGTAACTGTCATCTCCTCCCAAGTTCAGAGAAAGCCTTCTACTCCACACGACCCGTCTCTGTAATAACTTTCATCTCCTCCCAGTGTCAGAGAAAGACTTCTACACCACACCACCCGTCTCTGTATTAACTTTCATCTCCTCTCAGTTTCAGATAAATACTTCTACTCCACACGACCCGTCTCTGTAATAACTTTCATCTCCTCCCAGTGTCAGAGAAAGACTTCTACTCCACACGAACCATCTCTGTAATAACGTTCATCTCCTCCCAGTGTCAGAGAAAGACTTCTACTCCACACGACCCGTCTCTGTAATAACTTTCATCTCCTCCCAGCGTCAGAGAAAGACTTCTACTCCACACGACCCGTCTCTGTAATAACTTTCATCTCCTCCCAGTGTCAGAGAAAGACTTCTACTCCACACGACCCGTCTCTGTAATAACTTTCATCTCCTCCCAGTGTCAGAGAAAGACTTCTACTCCACACGACCCGTCTCTGTAATAACTTTCATCTCCTTCCAGTGTCAGAGAAAGACTTCTACTCCACACGACCCGTCTCTGTAATAACTTTCATCTCCTCCCAGTGTCAGAGAAAGACTTCTACACCACACGACCCATCTCTGTAATAACTTTCATCTCCTCTCAGTGTCTGAGAAAGATTTCTACTCCACACGACCCGCCTCTGTAATAACTTTCATCTCCTCCCAGTGTCATAGAAAGACTTCTGCACCACATGACCCGTCTCTGTAATAAATTTCATCTCCTCCCAGTGTCAGAGAAAGACTTCTACTTCACGCGACCCGTCTCTGTAGTAACTTTCATCTTCTCTCAGTGTCAGAGAAATACTTCTACTCCACACGACCCGTCTCTGTAATAACTTTCATCTCCTCCCAGTGTCAGAGAAAGACTTCTGCACCACACGACCCGTCTCTGTAATAACTTTCATCTCCTCCCAGTGTCAGAGAAAGACTTCTGCACCACATGACCCGTCTCTGTAATAACTTTCATCTCCTCCCAGTGTCAGAGAAAGACTTCTACTCCACACGACCCGTCTCTGTAATAACTTTTATCTCCTCCCAGTGTCAGAGAAAGACTTCTACTCCACACGACCCGTCTCTGTAATAAATTTCATCTCCTCCCAGTGTCAGAGAAAGACTTCTACTTCACGCGACCCGTCTCTGTAGTAACTGTCATCTCCTCCCAAGTTCAGAGAAAGCCTTCTACTCCACACGACCCGTCTCTGTAATAACTTTCATCTCCTCCCAGTGTCAGAGAAAGACTTCTACACCACACCACCCGTCTCTGTATTAACTTTCATCTCCTCCCAGTGTCAGAGAAAGACTTCTACTTCACGCGACCCGTCTCTGTAGTAACTTTCATCTCCTCTCAGTGTCAGAGAAATACTTCTACTCCACACGACCCGTCTCTGTAATAACTTTCATCTCCTCCCAGTGTCAGAGAAAGACTTCTGCACCACACGACCCGTCTCTGTAATAACTTTCATCTCCTCCCAGTGTCAGAGAAAGACTTCTGCACCACATGACCCGTCTCTGTAATAACTTGCATCTCCTCCCAGTGTCAGAGAAAGACTTCTACTCCACACGACCCGTCTCTGTAATAACTTTTATCTCCTCCCAGTGTCAGAGAAAGACTTCTACTCCACACGACCCGTCTCTGTAATAAATTTCATCTCCTCCCAGTGTCAGAGAAAGACTTCTACTTCACGCGACCCGTCTCTGTAGTAACTGTCATCTCCTCCCAAGTTCAGAGAAAGCCTTCTACTCCACACGACCCGTCTCTGTAATAACTTTCATCTCCTCCCAGTGTCAGAGAAAGACTTCTACACCACACCACCCGTCTCTGTATTAACTTTCATCTCCTCTCAGTTTCAGATAAATACTTCTACTCCACACGACCCGTCTCTGTAATAACTTTCATCTCCTCCCAGTGTCAGAGAAAGACTTCTACTCCACACGAACCATCTCTGTAATAACGTTCATCTCCTCCCAGTGTCAGAGAAAGACTTCTACTCCACACGACCCGTCTCTGTAATAACTTTCATCTCCTCCCAGCGTCAGAGAAAGACTTCTACTCCACACGACCCGTCTCTGTAATAACTTTCATCTCCTCCCAGTGTCAGAGAAAGACTTCTACTCCACACGACCCGTCTCTGTAATAACTTTCATCTCCTCCCAGTGTCAGAGAAAGACTTCTACTCCACACGACCCGTCTCTGTAATAACTTTCATCTCCTTCCAGTGTCAGAGAAAGACTTCTACTCCACAGGACCCGTCTCTGTAATAACTTTCATCTCCTCCCAGTGTCAGAGAAAGACTTCTACTCCACACGACCCGTCTCTGTAATAACTTTCATCTCCTCCCAGTGTCAGAGAAAGACTTCTACACCACACGACCCATCTCTGTAATAACTTTCATCTCCTCTCAGTGTCAGAGAAAGATTTCTACTCCACACGACCCGCCTCTGTAATAACTTTCATCTCCTCCCAGTGTCATAGAAAGACTTCTGCACCACATGACCCGTCTCTGTAATAAATTTCATCTCCTCCCAGTGTCAGAGAAAGACTTCTACTTCACGCGACCCGTCTCTGTAGTAACTTTCATCTCCTCTCAGTGTCAGAGAAATACTTCTACTCCACACGACCCGTCTCTGTAATAACTTTCATCTCCTCCCAGTGTCAGAGAAAGACTTCTGCACCACACGACCCGTCTCTGTAATAACTTTCATCTCCTCCCAGTGTCAGAGAAAGACTTCTGCACCACATGACCCGTCTCTGTAATAACTTTCATCTCCTCCCAGTGTCAGAGAAAGACTTCTACTCCACACGACCCGTCTCTGTAATAACTTTTATCTCCTCCCAGTGTCAGAGAAAGACTTCTACTCCACACGACCCGTCTCTGTAATAAATTTCATCTCCTCCCAGTGTCAGAGAAAGACTTCTACTTCACGCGACCCGTCTCTGTAGTAACTGTCATCTCCTCCCAAGTTCAGAGAAAGCCTTCTACTCCACACGACCCGTCTCTGTAATAACTTTCATCTCCTCCCAGTGTCAGAGAAAGACTTCTACACCACACCACCCGTCTCTGTATTAACTTTCATCTCCTCTCAGTTTCAGATAAATACTTCTACTCCACACGACCCGTCTCTGTAATAACTTTCATCTCCTCCCAGTGTCAGAGAAAGACTTCTACTCCACACGAACCATCTCTGTAATAACGTTCATCTCCTCCCAGTGTCAGAGAAAGACTTCTACTCCACACGACCCGTCTCTGTAATAACTTTCATCTCCTCCCAGCGTCAGAGAAAGACTTCTACTCCACACGACCCGTCTCTGTAATAACTTTCATCTCCTCCCAGTGTCAGAGAAAGACTTCTACTCCACACGACCCGTCTCTGTAATAACTTTCATCTCCTCCCAGTGTCAGAGAAAGACTTCTACTCCACACGACCCGTCTCTGTAATAACTTTCATCTCCTTCCAGTGTCAGAGAAAGACTTCTACTCCACACGACCCGTCTCTGTAATAACTTTCATCTCCTCCCAGTGTCAGAGAAAGACTTCTACTCCACACGACCCGTCTCTGTAATAACTTTTATCTCCTCCCAGTGTCAGAGAAAGACTTCTACACCACACGACCCATCTCTGTAATAACTTTCATCTCCTCTCAGTGTCAGAGAAAGATTTCTACTCCACACGACCCGCCTCTGTAATAACTTTCATCTCCTCCCAGTGTCATAGAAAGACTTCTGCACCACATGACCCGTCTCTGTAATAAATTTCATCTCCTCCCAGTGTCAGAGAAAGACTTCTACTTCACGCGACCCGTCTCTGTAGTAACTTTCATCTCCTCTCAGTGTCAGAGAAATACTTCTACTCCACACGACCCGTCTCTGTAATAACTTTCATCTCCTCCCAGTGTCAGAGAAAGACTTCTGCACCACACGACCCGTCTCTGTAATAACTTTCATCTCCTCCCAGTGTCAGAGAAAGACTTCTGCACCACATGACCCGTCTCTGTAATAACTTTCATCTCCTCCCAGTGTCAGAGAAAGACTTCTACTCCACACGACCCGTCTCTGTAATAACTTTTATCTCCTCCCAGTGTCAGAGAAAGACTTCTACTCCACACGACCCGTCTCTGTAATAAATTTCATCTCCTCCCAGTGTCAGAGAAAGACTTCTACTTCACGCGACCCGTCTCTGTAGTAACTGTCATCTCCTCCCAAGTTCAGAGAAAGCCTTCTACTCCACACGACCCGTCTCTGTAATAACTTTCATCTCCTCCCAGTTTCAGAGAAAGACTTCTACACCACACCACCCGTCTCTGTATTAACTTTCATCTCCTCTCAGTTTCAGATAAATACTTCTACTCCACACGACCCGTCTCTGTAATAACTTTCATCTCCTCCCAGTGTCAGAGAAAGACTTCTACTCCACACGAACCATCTCTGTAATAACGTTCATCTCCTCCCAGTGTCAGAGAAAGACTTCTACTCCACACGACCCGTCTCTGTAATAACTTTCATCCCCTCCCAGCGTCAGAGAAAGACTTCTACTCCACACGACCCGTCTCTGTAATAACTTTCATCTCCTCCCAGTGTCAGAGAAAGACTTCTACTCCACACGACCCGTCTCTGTAATAACTTTCATCTCCTTCCAGTGTCAGAGAAAGACTTCTACTCCACACGACCCGTCTCTGTAATAACTTTCATCTCCTCCCAGTGTCAGAAAAAGACTTCTACTCCACACGACCCATCTCTGTAATAACGTTCATCTCCTCCCAGTGTCAGAGAAAGACTTCTACTCCACACGACCCGTCTCTGTAATAACTTTCATCTCCTCCCAGCGTCAGAGAAAGACTTCTACTCCACACGACCCGTCTCTGTAATAACTTTCATCTCCTCCCAGTGTCAGAGAAAGACTTCTACTCCACACGACCCGTCTCTGTAATAACTTTCATCTCCTCCCAGTGTCAGAGAAAGACTTCTACTCCACACGACCCGTCTCTGTAATAACGTTCATCTCCTCCCAGTGTCAGAGAAAGACTTCTGCACCACACGACCCGTCTCTGTAATAACTTTCATCTCCTCCCAGTGTCAGAGCAAGACTTCTACACCACACGACCCGTCTCTGTAATAACTTTCATCTCCTCTCAGTGTCAGAGAAAGATTTCTACTCCACACGACCCGCCTCTGTAATAACTTTCATCTCCTCCCAGTGTCATAGAAAGACTTCTGCACCACATGACCCGTCTCTGTAATAAATTTCATCTCCTCCCAGTGTCAGAGAAAGACTTCTACTTCACGCGACCCGTCTCTGTAGTAACTTTCATCTCCTCTCAGTGTCAGAGAAATACTTCTACTCCACACGACCCGTCTCTGTAATAACTTTCATCTCCTCCCAGTGTCAGAGAAAGACTTCTGCACCACACGACCCGTCTCTGTAATAACTTTCATCTCCTCCCAGTGTCAGAGAAAGACTTCTGCACCACATGACCCGTCTCTGTAATAACTTTCATCTCCTCCCAGTGTCAGAGAAAGACTTCTACTCCACACGACCCGTCTCTGTAATAACTTTTATCTCCTCCCAGTGTCAGAGAAAGACTTCTACTCCACACGACCCGTCTCTGTAATAAATTTCATCTCCTCCCAGTGTCAGAGAAAGACTTCTACTTCACGCGACCCGTCTCTGTAGTAACTGTCATCTCCTCCCAAGTTCAGAGAAAGCCTTCTACTCCACACGACCCATCTCTGTAATAACTTTCATCTCCTCCCAGTGTCAGAGAAAGACTTCTACACCACACCACCCGTCTCTGTATTAACTTTCATCTCCTCTCAGTTTCAGATAAATACTTCTACTCCACACGACCCGTCTCTGTAATAACTTTCATCTCCTCCCAGTGTCAGAAAAAGACTTCTACTCCACACGAACCATCTCTGTAATAACGTTCATCTCCTCCCAGTGTCAGAGAAAGACTTCTACTCCACACGACCCGTCTCTGTAATAACTTTCATCTCCTCCCAGCGTCAGAGAAAGACTTCTACTCCACACGACCCGTCTCTGTAATAACTGTCATCTCCTCCCAGTGTCAGAGAAATACTTCTACACCACACCACCCGTCTCTGTAATAACTTTCATCTCCTTCCAGTGTCAGAGAAAGACTTCTACTCCACACGACCCGTCTCTGTAATAACTTTCATCTCCTCCCAGTGTCAGAAAAAAGACTTCTACTCCACACGACCCATCTCTGTAATAACGTTCATCTCCTCCCAGTGTCAGAGAAAGACTTCTACTCCACACGACCCGTCTCTGTAATAACTTTCATCTCCTCCCAGCGTCAGAGAAAGACTTCTACTTCACGCGACCCGTCTCTGTAGTAACTGTCATCTCCTCCCAAGTTCAGAGAAAGCCTTCTACTCCACACGACCCGTCTCTGTAATAACTTTCATCTCCTCCCAGTGTCAGAGAAAGACTTCTACACCACACCACCCGTCTCTATATTAACTTTCATCTCCTCTCAGTTTCAGATAAATACTTCTACTCCACACGACCCGTCTCTGTAATAACTTTCATCTCCTCCCAGTGTCAGAGAAAGACTTCTACTCCACACGAACCATCTCTGTAATAACGTTCATCTCCTCCCAGTGTCAGAGAAAGACTTCTACTCCACACGACCCGTCTCTGTAATAACTTTCATCTCCTCCCAGCGTCAGAGAAAGACTTCTACTCCACACGACCCGTCTCTGTAATAACTTTCATCTCCTCCCAGTGTCAGAGAAAGACTTCTACTCCACACGACCCGTCTCTGTAATAACTTTCATCTCCTTCCAGTGTCAGAGAAAGACTTCTACTCCACACGACCCGTCTCTGTAATAACTTTCATCTCCTCCCAGTGTCAGAAAAAGACTTCTACTCCACACGACCCATCTCTGTAATAACGTTCATCTCCTCCCAGTGTCAGAGAAAGACTTCTACTCCACACGACCCGTCTCTGTAATAACGTTCATCTCCTCCCAGTGTCAGAGAAAGACTTCTACTCCACACGAACCATCTCTGTAATAACGTTCATCTCCTCCCAGTGTCAGAGAAAGATTTCTACTCCACACGACCCGTCTCTGTAATAACTTTCATCTCCTCCCAGCGTCAGAGAAAGACTTCTACTTCACGCGACCCGTCTCTGTAGTAACTGTCATCTCCTCCCAAGTTCAGAGAAAGCCTTCTACTCCACACGACCCGTCTCTGTAATAACTTTCATCTCCACCCAGTGTCAGAGAAAGACTTCTACACCACACCACCCGTCTCTGTATTAACTTTCATCTCCTCTCAGTTTCAGATAAATACTTCTACTCCACACGGCCCGTCTCTGTAATAACTTTCATCTCCTCCCAGTGTCAGAGAAAGACTTCTACTCCACACGACCCGTCTCTGTAATAACTTTCATCTCCTCCCAGTGTCAGAGAAAGACTTCTACTCCACACGACCCGTCTCTGTAATAACTTTCATCTCCTTCCAGTGTCAGAGAAAGACTTCTACTCCACACGACCCGTCTCTGTAATAACTTTCATCTCCTCCCAGTGTCAGAAAAAGACTTCTACTCCACACGACCCATCTCTGTAATAACGTTCATCTCCTCCCAGTGTCAGAGAAAGACTTCTACTCCACACGACCCGTCTCTGTAATAACTTTCATCTCCTCCCAGCGTCAGAGAAAGACTTCTACTCCACACGACCCGTCTCTGTAATAACTTTCATCTCCTACCAGTGTCAGAGAAAGACTTCTACTCCACACGACCCGTCTCTGTAATAACGTTCATCTCCTCCCAGTGTCAGAGAAAGACTTCTACTCCACACGACCCGTCTCTGTAATAACGTTCATCTCCTCCCAGTGTCAGAGAAAGACTTCTACTCCACACGAACCATCTCTGTAATAACGTTCATCTCCTCCCAGTGTCAGAGAAAGATTTCTACTCCACACGACCCGTCTCTGTAATAACTTTCATCTCCTCCCAGCGTCAGAGAAAGACTTCTACTTCACGCGACCCGTCTCTGTAGTAACTGTCATCTCCTCCCAAGTTCAGAGAAAGCCTTCTACTCCACACGACCCGTCTCTGTAATAACTTTCATCTCCACCCAGTGTCAGAGAAAGACTTCTACACCACACCACCCGTCTCTGTATTAACTTTCATCTCCTCTCAGTTTCAGATAAATACTTCTACTCCACACGACCCGTCTCTGTAATAACTTTCATCTCCTCCCAGTGTCAGAGAAAGACTTCTACTCCACACGACCCGTCTCTGTAATAACTTTCATCTCCTCCCAGTGTCAGAGAAAGACTTCTACTCCACACGACCCGTCTCTGTAATAACTTTCATCTCCTTCCAGTGTCAGAGAAAGACTTCTACTCCACACGACCCGTCTCTGTAATAACTTTCATCTCCTCCCAGTGTCAGAAAAAGACTTCTACTCCACACGACCCATCTCTGTAATAACGTTCATCTCCTCCCAGTGTCAGAGAAAGACTTCTACTCCACACGACCCGTCTCTGTAATAACTTTCATCTCCTCCCAGCGTCAGAGAAAGACTTCTACTCCACACGACCCGTCTCTGTAATAACTTTCATCTCCTACCAGTGTCAGAGAAAGACTTCTACTCCACACGACCCGTCTCTGTAATAACTTTCATCTCCTCCCAGTGTCAGAGAAAGACTTCTACTCCACACGACCCGTCTCTGTAATAACTTTCATCTCCTCCCAGTGTCAGAGAAAGACTTCTACTCCACACGACCCGTCTCTGTAATAACTTTCATCTCCTCCCAGTGTCAGAGAAAGACTTCTACTCCACACGACCCGTCTCTGTAATAACTTTCATCTCCTCCCAGTGTCAGAGCAAGACATCTACACCACACGACCCGTCTCTGTAATAACTTTCATCTCCTCTCAGTGTCAGAGAAAGATTTCTACTCCACACGACCCGCCTCTGTAATAACTTTCATCTCCTCCCAGTGTCATAGAAAGACTTCTGCACCACATGACCCGTCTCTGTAATAAATTTCATCTCCTCCCAGTGTCAGAGAAAGACTTCTACTTCACGCGACCCGTCTCTGTAGTAACTTTCATCTCCTCTCAGTGACAGAGAAATACTTCTACTCCACACGACCCGTCTCTGTAATAACTTTCATCTCCTCCCAGTGTCAGAGAAAGACTTCTGCACCACACGACCCGTCTCTGTAATAACTTTCATCTCCTCCCAGTGTCAGAGAAAGACTTCTACTCCACACGACCCGTCTCTGTAATAACTTTCATCTCCTCCCAGTGTCAGAGAAAGACTTCTACTCCACACGACCCGTCTCTGTAATAACTTTCATCTCCTTCCAGTGTCAGAGAAAGACTTCTACTCCACACGACCCGTCTCTGTAATAACTTTCATCTCCTCCCAGTGTCAGAGAAAGACTTCTACTCCACACGACCCGTCTCTGTAATAACTTTTATCTCCTCCCAGTGTCAGAGAAAGACTTCTACACCACACGACCCATCTCTGTAATAACTTTCATCTCCTCTCAGTGTCAGAGAAAGATTTCTACTCCACACGACCCGCCTCTGTAATAACTTTCATCTCCTCCCAGTGTCATAGAAAGACTTCTGCACCACATGACCCGTCTCTGTAATAAATTTCATCTCCTCCCAGTGTCAGAGAAAGACTTCTACTTCACGCGACCCGTCTCTGTAGTAACTTTCATCTCCTCTCAGTGTCAGAGAAATACTTCTACTCCACACGACCCGTCTCTGTAATAACTTTCATCTCCTCCCAGTGTCAGAGAAAGACTTCTACTCCACACGACCCGCCTCTGTAATAACTTTCATCTCCTCCCAGTGTCATAGAAAGACTTCTGCACCACATGACCCGTCTCTGTAATAAATTTCATCTCCTCCCAGTGTCAGAGAAAGACTTCTACTCCACACGAACCATCTCTGTAATAACGTTCATCTCCTCCCAGTGTCAGAGAAAGATTTCTACTCCACACGACCCGTCTCTGTAATAACTTTCATCTCCTCCCAGCGTCAGAGAAAGACTTCTACTTCACGCGACCCGTCTCTGTAGTAACTGTCATCTCCTCCCAAGTTCAGAGAAAGCCTTCTACTCCACACGACCCGTCTCTGTAATAACTTTCATCTCCACCCAGTGTCAGAGAAAGACTTCTACACCACACCACCCGTCTCTGTATTAACTTTCATCTCCTCTCAGTTTCAGATAAATACTTCTACTCCACACGACCCGTCTCTGTAATAACTTTCATCTCCTCCCAGTGTCAGAGAAAGACTTCTACTCCACACGACCCGTCTCTGTAATAACTTTCATCTCCTCCCAGTGTCAGAGAAAGACTTCTACTCCACACGACCCGTCTCTGTAATAACTTTCATCTCCTTCCAGTGTCAGAGAAAGACTTCTACTCCACACGACCCGTCTCTGTAATAACTTTCATCTCCTCCCAGTGTCAGAAAAAGACTTCTACTCCACACGACCCATCTCTGTAATAACGTTCATCTCCTCCCAGTGTCAGAGAAAGACTTCTACTCCACACGACCCGTCTCTGTAATAACTTTCATCTCCTCCCAGTGTCAGAGAAAGACTTCTACTCCACACGACCCGTCTCTGTAATAACTTTCATCTCCTACCAGTGTCAGAGAAAGACTTCTACTCCACACGACCCGTCTCTGTAATAACGTTCATCTCCTCCCAGTGTCAGAGAAAGACTTCTACTCCACACGACCCGTCTCTGTAATAACGTTCATCTCCTCCCAGTGTCAGAGAAAGACTTCTACTCCACACGAACCATCTCTGTAATAACGTTCATCTCCTCCCAGTGTCAGAGAAAGATTTCTACTCCACACGACCCGTCTCTGTAATAACTTTCATCTCCTCCCAGCGTCAGAGAAAGACTTCTACTTCACGCGACCCGTCTCTGTAGTAACTGTCATCTCCTCCCAAGTTCAGAGAAAGCCTTCTACTCCACACGACCCGTCTCTGTAATAACTTTCATCTCCACCCAGTGTCAGAGAAAGACTTCTACACCACACCACCCGTCTCTGTATTAACTTTCATCTCCTCTCAGTTTCAGATAAATACTTCTACTCCACACGACCCGTCTCTGTAATAACTTTCATCTCCTCCCAGTGTCAGAGAAAGACTTCTACTCCACACGACCCGTCTCTGTAATAACTTTCATCTCCTCCCAGTGTCAGAGAAAGACTTCTACTCCACACGACCCGTCTCTGTAATAACTTTCATCTCCTTCCAGTGTCAGAGAAAGACTTCTACTCCACACGACCCGTCTCTGTAATAACTTTCATCTCCTCCCAGTGTCAGAAAAAGACTTCTACTCCACACGACCCATCTCTGTAATAACGTTCATCTCCTCCCAGTGTCAGAGAAAGACTTCTACTCCACACGACCCGTCTCTGTAATAACTTTCATCTCCTCCCAGCGTCAGAGAAAGACTTCTACTCCACACGACCCGTCTCTGTAATAACTTTCATCTCCTACCAGTGTCAGAGAAAGACTTCTACTCCACACGACCCGTCTCTGTAATAACTTTCATCTCCTCCCAGTGTCAGAGAAAGACTTCTACTCCACACGACCCGTCTCTGTAATAACTTTCATCTCCTCCCAGTGTCAGAGAAAGACTTCTACTCCACACGACCCGTCTCTGTAATAACTTTCATCTCCTCCCAGTGTCAGAGAAAGACTTCTACTCCACACGACCCGTCTCTGTAATAACTTTCATCTCCTCCCAGTGTCAGAGCAAGACATCTACACCACACGACCCGTCTCTGTAATAACTTTCATCTCCTCTCAGTGTCAGAGAAAGATTTCTACTCCACACGACCCGCCTCTGTAATAACTTTCATCTCCTCCCAGTGTCATAGAAAGACTTCTGCACCACATGACCCGTCTCTGTAATAAATTTCATCTCCTCCCAGTGTCAGAGAAAGACTTCTACTTCACGCGACCCGTCTCTGTAGTAACTTTCATCTCCTCTCAGTGACAGAGAAATACTTCTACTCCACACGACCCGTCTCTGTAATAACTTTCATCTCCTCCCAGTGTCAGAGAAAGACTTCTGCACCACACGACCCGTCTCTGTAATAACTTTCATCTCCTCCCAGTGTCAGAGAAAGACTTCTGCACCACATGACCCGTCTCTGTAATAACTTTCATCTCCTCCCAGTGTCAGAGAAAGACTTCTACTCCACACGACCCGTCTCTGTAATAACTTTTATCTCCTCCCAGTGTCAGAGAAAGACTTCTACTCCACACGACCCGTCTCTGTAATAAATTTCATCTCCTCCCAGTGTCAGAGAAAGACTTCTACTTCACGCGACCCGTCTCTGTAGTAACTGTCATCTCCTCCCAAGTTCAGAGAAAGCCTTCTACTCCACACGACCCGTCTCTGTAATAACTTTCATCTCCTCCCAGTGTCAGAGAAAGACTTCTACACCACACCACCCGTCTCTGTATTAACTTTCATCTCCTCTCAGTTTCAGATAAATACTTCTACTCCACACGACCCGTCTCTGTAATAACTTTCATCTCCTCCCAGTGTCAGAGAAAGACTTCTACTCCACACGAACCATCTCTGTAATAACGTTCATCTCCTCCCAGTGTCAGAGAAAGACTTCTACTCCACACGACCCGTCTCTGTAATAACTTTCATCTCCTCCCAGCGTCAGAGAAAGACTTCTACTCCACACGACCCGTCTCTGTAATAACTTTCATCTCCTTCCAGTGTCAGAGAAAGACTTCTACTCCACACGACCCGTCTCTGTAATAACTTTCATCTCCTCCCAGTGTCAGAAAAAGACTTCTACTCCACACGACCCATCTCTGTAATAACGTTCATCTCCTCCCAGTGTCAGAGAAAGACTTCTACTCCACACGACCCGTCTCTGTAATAACTTTCATCTCCTCCCAGCGTCAGAGAAAGACTTCTACTCCACACGACCCGTCTCTGTAATAACTTTCATCTCCTCCCAGTGTCAGAGAAAGACTTCTACTCCAAACGACCCGTCTCTGTAATAACTTTCATCTCCTCCCAGTGTCAGAGAAAGACTTCTACTCCACACGACCCGTCTCTGTAATAACTTTCATCTCCTCCCAGTGTCAGAGAAAGACTTCTACTCCACACGACCCGTCTCTGTAATAACTTTCATCTCCTCCCAGTGTCAGAGAAAGACTTCTACTCCACACGACCCGTCTCTGTAATAACTTTCATCTCCTCCCAGTGTCAGAGCAAGACTTCTACACCACACGACCCGTCTCTGTAATAACTTTCATCTCCTCTCAGTGTCAGAGAAAGATTTCTACTCCACACGACCCGCCTCTGTAATAACTTTCATCTCCTCCCAGTGTCATAGAAAGACTTCTGCACCACATGACCCGTCTCTGTAATAAATTTCATCTCCTCCCAGTGTCAGAGAAAGACTTCTACTTCACGCGACCCGTCTCTGTAGTAACTTTCATCTCCTCTCAGTGTCAGAGAAATACTTCTACTCCACACGACCCGTCTCTGTAATAACTTTCATCTCCTCCCAGTGTCAGAGAAAGACTTCTGCACCACACGACCCGTCTCTGTAATAACTTTCATCTCCTCCCAGTGTCAGAGAAAGACTTCTGCACCACATGACCTGTCTCTGTAATAACTTTCATCTCCTCCCAGTGTCAGAGAAAGACTTCTACTCCACACGACCCGTCTCTGTACTAACTTTTATCTCCTCCCAGTGTCAGAGAAAGACTTCTACTCCACACGACCCGTCTCTGTAATAAATTTCATCTCCTCCCAGTGTCAGAGAAAGACTTCTACTTCACGCGACCCGTCTCTGTAGTAACTGTCATCTCCTCCCAAGTTCAGAGAAAGCCTTCTACTCCACACGACCCGTCTCTGTAATAACTTTCATCTCCACCCAGTGTCAGAGAAAGACTTCTACACCACACCACCCGTCTCTGTATTAACTTTCATCTCCTCTCAGTTTCAGATAAATACTTCTACTCCACACGACCCGTCTCTGTAATAACTTTCATCTCCTCCCAGTGTCAGAGAAAGATTTCTACTCCACACGAACCATCTCTGTAATAACGTTCATCTCCTTCCAGTGTCAGAGAAAGACTTCTACTCCACACGACCCGTCTCTGTAATAACTTTTATCTCCTCCCAGCGTCAGAGAAAGACTTCTACTCCACACGACCCGTCTCTGTAATAACTTTCATCTCCTCCCAGTGTCAGAGAAAGACTTCTACTCCACACGACCCGTCTCTGTAATAACTTTCATCTCCTTCCAGTGTCAGAGAAAGACTTCTACTCCACGCGACCCATCTCTGTAATAACTTTCATCTCCTCCCAGTGTCAGAAAAAGACTTCTACTCCACACAACCCATCTCTGTAATAACGTTCATCTCCTCTCAGTGTCAGAGAAAGACTTCTACTCCACACGACCCGTCTCTGTAATAACTTTCATCTCCTCCCAGTGTCAGAGAAAGACTTCTACTCCACACGACCCGTCTCTGTAATAACTTTCATCTCCTCCCAGTGTCAGAGAAAGACTTCTACTTCACGCGACCCGTCTCTGTAGTAACTTTCATCTCCTCTCAGTGTCAGAGAAATACTTCTACTCCACACGACCCGTCTCTGTAATAACTTTCATCTCCTCCCAGTGTCAGAGAAAGACTTCTGCACCACACGACTCGTCTCTGTAATAACTTTCATCTCCTCCCAGTGTCAGAGAAAGACTTCTGCACCACATGACCTGTCTCTGTAATAACTTTCATCTCCTCCCAGTGTCAGAGAAAGACTTCTACTCCACACGACCCGTCTCTGTAATAACTTTTATCTCCTCCCAGTGTCAGAGAAAGACTTCTACTCCACACGACCCGTCTCTGTAATAAATTTCATCTCCTCCCAGTGTCAGAGAAAGACTTCTACTTCACGCGACCCGTCTCTGTAGTAACTGTCATCTCCTCCCAAGTTCAGAGAAAGCCTTCTACTCCACACGACCCGTCTCTGTAATAACTTTCATCTCCACCCAGTGTCAGAGAAAGACTTCTACACCACACCCCCCGTCTCTGTATTAACTTTCATCTCCTCTCAGTTTCAGATAAATACTTCTACTCCACACGACCCGTCTCTGTAATAACTTTCATCTCCTCCCAGTGTCAGAGAAAGACTTCTACTCCACACGAACCATCTCTGTAATAACGTTCATCTCCTCCCAGTGTCATAGAAAGACTTCTACTCCAGACGACCCGTCTCTGTAATAATTTTCATCTCCTCCCAGCGTCAGAGAAAGACTTCTACTCCACACGACCCGTCTCTGTAATAACTTTCATCTCCTCCCAGTGTCAGAGAAAGACTTCTACTCCACACGACCCGTCTCTGTAATAACTTTCATCTCCTTCCAGTGTCAGAGAAAGACTTCTACTCCACACGACCCGTCTCTGTAATAACTTTCATCTCCTCCCAGTGTCAGAAAAAGACTTCTACTCCACACGACCCATCTCTGTAATAACGTTCATCTCCTCCCAGTGTCAGAGAAAGACTTCTACTCCACACGACCCGTCTCTGTAATAACTTTCATCTCCTCCCAGTGTCAGAGAAAGACTTCTACTCCACACGACCCGTCTCTGTAATAACTTTCATCTCCTCCCAGTGTCAGAGAAAGACTTCTACTCCACACGACCCGTCTCTGTAATAATTTTCATCTCCACCCAGTGTCAGAGAAAGACTTCTACTCCACACGACCCGTCTCTGTAATAACTTTCATCTCCTCCCAGTGTCAGAGAAAGACTTCTACACCACACGACCCGTCTCTGTAATAACTTTCATCTCCTCTCTGTGTCAGAGAAAGACTTCTACTCCACACGACCCGCCTCTGTAATAACTTTCATCTCCTCCCAGTGTCAGAGAAAGACTTCTACTCCACACGACCCGTCTCTGTAATAACTTTCATCTCCTCCCAGTGTCAGAGAAAGACTTCTACTCCACGCGACCCGTCTCTGTAATAACTGTCATCTCCTTCCAGTGTCAGAGAAAGACTTCTACTCCACGCGACCCATCTCTGTAATAACTTTCATCTCCTCCCAGTGTCAGAAAAAGACTTCTACTCCACACAACCCATCTCTGTAATAACGTTCATCTCCTCTCAGTGTCAGAGAAAGACTTCTACTCCACACGACCCGTCTCTGTAATAACTTTCATCTCCTCCCAGTGTCAGAGAAAGACTTCTACTCCACACGACCCGTCTCTGTAATAACTTTCATCTCCTCCCAGTGTCAGAGAAAGACTTCTACTCCACACGACCCGTCTCTGTAATAACTTTCATCTCCTCCCAGTGTCAGAGAAAGACTTCTACTTCACGCGACCCGTCTCTGTAGTAACTTTCATCTCCTCTCAGTGTCAGAGAAATACTTCTACTCCACACGACCCGTCTCTGTAATAACTTTCATCTCCTCCCAGTGTCAGAGAAAGACTTCTGCACCACACGACTCGTCTCTGTAATAACTTTCATCTCCTCCCAGTGTCAGAGAAAGACTTCTGCACCACATGACCTGTCTCTGTAATAACTTTCATCTCCTCCCAGTGTCAGAGAAAGACTTCTACTCCACACGACCCGTCTCTGTAATAACTTTTATCTCCTCCCAGTGTCAGAGAAAGACTTCTACTCCACACGACCCGTCTCTGTAATAAATTTCATCTCCTCCCAGTGTCAGAGAAAGACTTCTACTTCACGCGACCCGTCTCTGTAGTAACTGTCATCTCCTCCCAAGTTCAGAGAAAGCCTTCTACTCCACACGACCCGTCTCTGTAATAACTTTCATCTCCACCCAGTGTCAGAGAAAGACTTCTACACCACACCACCCGTCTCTGTATTAACTTTCATCTCCTCTCAGTTTCAGATAAATACTTCTACTCCACACGACCCGTCTCTGTAATAACTTTCATCTCCTCCCAGTGTCAGAGAAAGACTTCTACTCCACACGAACCATCTCTGTAATAACGTTCATCTCCTCCCAGTGTCATAGAAAGACTTCTACTCCAGACGACCCGTCTCTGTAATAATTTTCATCTCCTCCCAGCGTCAGAGAAAGACTTCTACTCCACACGACCCGTCTCTGTAATAACTTTCATCTCCTCCCAGTGTCAGAGAAAGACTTCTACTCCACACGACCCGTCTCTGTAATAACTTTCATCTCCTTCCAGTGTCAGAGAAAGACTTCTACTCCACACGACCCGTCTCTGTAATAACTTTCATCTCCTCCCAGTGTCAGAAAAAGACTTCTACTCCACACGACCCATCTCTGTAATAACGTTCATCTCCTCCCAGTGTCAGAGAAAGACTTCTACTCCACACGACCCGTCTCTGTAATAACTTTCATCTCCTCCCAGTGTCAGAGAAAGACTTCTACTCCACACGACCCGTCTCTGTAATAACTTTCATCTCCTCCCAGTGTCAGAGAAAGACTTCTACTCCACACGACCCGTCTCTGTAATAACTTTCATCTCCACCCAGTGTCAGAGAAAGACTTCTACTCCACACGACCCGTCTCTGTAATAACTTTCATCTCCTCCCAGTGTCAGAGAAAGACTTCTACACCACACGACCCGTCTCTGTAATAACTTTCATCTCCTCTCTGTGTCAGAGAAAGACTTCTACTCCACACGACCCGCCTCTGTAATAACTTTCATCTCCTCCCAGTGTCAGAGAAAGACTTCTACTCCACACGACCCGTCTCTGTAATAACTTTCATCTCCTCCCAGTGTCAGAGAAAGACTTCTACTCCACGCGACCCGTCTCTGTAATAACTGTCATCTCCTCCCAAGTTCAGAGAAAGCCTTCTACTCCACACGACCCGTCTCTGTAATAACTTTCATCTCCTCCCAGTGTCAGAGAAAGGCTTCTACACCACACCACCCGTCTCTGTATTAACTTTCATCTCCTCTCAGTTTCCGATAATTACTTCAACTCCACACGACCCGTCTCTGTAATAACTTTCATCTCCTCCCAGTGTCAGAGAAAGACTTCTACTCCACACGAACCATCTCTGTAATAACGTTCATCTCCTCCCAGTGTCAGAGAAAGACTTCTACTCCACACGACCCGTCTCTGTAATAACTTTCATCTCCTCCCAGTGTCAGAGAAAGACTTCTACTCCACACGACCCGTCTCTGTAATAACTTTCATCTCCTTCCAGTGTCAGAGAAAGACTTCTACTCCACACGACCCATCTCTGTAATAACTTTCATCCCCTCCCAGTGTCAGAAAAAGACTTCTACTCCACACGACCCATCTCTGTAATAACGTTCATCTGCTCCCAGTGTCAGAGAAAGACTTCTACTCCAGACGACCCGTCTCTGTAATAACTTTCATCTCCTCCCAGTGTCAGAGAAAGACTTCTACTCCACACGACCCATCTCTGTAATAACTTGCAGCTCCTCCCAGTGACAGAGAAAGACTTCTACTCCACACGACCCGTCTCTGTAATAACTTTCATCTCCTCCCAGTGTCAGAGAAAGACTTCTACACCACACGACTCGTCTCTGTAATAACTTTCATCTCCTCTCAGTGTCACAGAAAGATTTCTACTCCACACGACCCGCCTCTGTAATAACTTTCTTCTCCTCCCAGTGTCAGAGAAAGACTTCTACTCCACACGACCCGTCTCTGTAATAACTTTCATCTCCTCCCAGTGTCAGAGAAAGACTTCTACTCCACGCGACCCGTCTCTGTAGTAACTGTCATCTCCTCCCAAGTTCAGAGAAAGCCTTCTACTCCACATGACCCGTCTCTGTAATAACTTTCATCTCCTCCCAGTGTCAGAGAAAGACTTCTACACCACACGACCCGTCTCTGTATTAACTTTCATCTCCTCTCAGTTTCAGATAAATACTTCTACTCCACACGACCCGTCTCTGTAATAACTTTCATCTCCTCCCAGTGTCAGAGAAAGACTTCTACTCCACACGAACCATCTCTGTAATAACGTTCATCTCCTCCCAGTGTCAGAGAAAGACTTCTACTCCACACGACCCGTCTCTGTAATAACTTTCATCTCCTCCCAGCGTCAGAGAAAGACTTCTACTCCACACGACCCGTCTCAGTAATAACTTTCATCTCCTCCCAGTGTCAGAGAAAGACTTCTACTCCACACGACCCGTCTCTGTAATAACTTTCATCTCCTTCCAGTGTCAGAGAAAGACTTCTACTCCACACGACCCATCTCTGTAATACCTTTCATCTCCTCCCAGTGTCAGAAAAAGACTTCTACTCCACACGACCCATCTCTGTAATAACGTTCATCTCCTCCCAGTGTCAGAGAAAGACTTCTACTCCACACGACCCGTCTCTGTAATAACTTTCATCTCCTCCCAGTGTCAGAGAAAGACTTCTACTCCACACGACCCGTCTCTGTAATAACTTTCATCTCCTCCCAGTGTCAGAGAAAGACTTCTACTCCACACGACCCGTCTCTGTAATAACTTTCATCTCCTCCCAGTGTCAGAGAAAGACTTCTACTCCACACGACCCGTCTCTGTAATAACTTTCATCTCCTCCCAGTGTCAGAAAAGACTTCTACTCCACACGACCCGTCTCTGTAATAACTTTCATCTCCTCTCAGTGTCAGAGAAAGACTTCTACTCCACACGACCCGCCTCTGTAATAACTTTCATCTCCTCCCAGTGTCAGAGAAAGACTTCTACTCCACACGACCCGTCTCTGTAATAACTTTCATCTCATCCCAGTGTCAGAGAAAGACTTCTACTCCACGCGACCCGTCTCTGTAGTAACTTTCATCTCCTCCCAGTGTCAGAGAAAGATTTCTACTCCACACGACCCATCTCTGTAATAACTTTCATCTCCTCCCAGTGTCAGAAAAAGACTTCTACTCCAGACGACCCATCTCTGTAATAACTTTCATCTCCTCCCAGTGTCAGAGAAAGACTTCTACTCCACACGACCCGTCTCTGTAATAACTTTCATCTCCTCCCAGTGTCAGAGAAAGACATCTACACCACACGACTCGTCTCTGTAATAACTTTCATCTCCTCTCAGTGTCACAGAAAGATTTCTACTCCACACGACCCGCCTCTGTAATAACTTTCTTCTCCTCCCAGTGTCAGAGAAAGACTTCTACTCCACACGACCCGTCTCTGTAATAACTTTCATCTCCTCCCAGTGTCAGAGAAAGACTTCTACTCCACGCGACCCGTCTCTGTAGTAACTGTCATCTCCTCCCAAGTTCAGAGAAAGCCTTCTACTCCACATGACCCGTCTCTGTAATAACTTTCATCTCCTCCCAGTGTCAGAGAAAGACTTCTACACCACACCACCCGTCTCTGTATTAACTTTCATCTCCTCTCAGATTCAGATAAATACTTCTACTCCACACGACCCGTCTCTGTAATAACTTTCATCTCCTCCCAGTGTCAGAGAAAGACTTCTACTCCACACGAACCATCTCTGTAATAACGTTCATCTCCTCCCAGTGTCAGAGAAAGACTTCTACTCCACACGACCCGTCTCTGTAATAACTTTCATCTCCTCCCAGCGTCAGAGAAAGACTTCTACTCCACACGACCCGTCTCAGTAATAACTTTCATCTCCTCCCAGTGTCAGAGAAAGACTTCTACTCCACACGACCCGTCTCTGTAATAACTTTCATCTCCTTCCAGTGTCAGAGAAAGACTTCTACTCCACACGACCCATCTCTGTAATACCTTTCATCTCCTCCCAGTGTCAGAAAAAGACTTCTACTCCACAAGACCCATCTCTGTAATAACGTTCATCTCCTCCCAGTGTCAGAGAAAGACTTCTACTCCACACGACCCGTCTCTGTAATAACTTTCATCTCCTCCCAGTGTCAGAGAAAGACTTCTACTCCACACGACCCGTCTCTGTAATAACTTTCATCTCCTCCCAGTGTCAGAGAAAGACTTCTACTCCACACGACCCGTCTCTGTAATAACTTTCATCTCCTCCCAGTGTCAGAGAAAGACTTCTACTCCACACGACCCGTCTCTGTAATAACTTTCATCTCCTCCCAGTGTCAGAAAAGACTTCTACACCACACGACCAGTCTCTGTAATAACTTTCATCTCCTCTCAGTGTCAGAGAAAGACTTCTACTCCACACGACCCGCCTCTGTAATAACTGTCATCTCCTCCCAGTGTCAGAGAAAGACTTCTACTCCACACGACCCGTCTCTGTAATAACTTTCATCTCATCCCAGTGTCAGAGAAAGACTTCTACTCCACGCGACCCGTCTCTGTAGTAACTGTCATCTCCTCCCAGTATCAGAGAAAGCCTTCTACTCCACACGACCCATCTCTGTAATAACTTTCATCTCCTCCCAGTGTCAGAGAAAGACTTCTACTCCACACGACCCATCTCTTTAATAACTTTCATCTCCTCCCAGTGTCAGAAAAAGACTTCTACTCCAGACGACCCATCACTGTAATAACTTTCATCTCCTCCGAGTGTCAGAGAAAGACTTCTACTCCACACGACCCGTCTCTGTAATAATTTTCATCTACTCCCAGTGTCAGAGAATGACTTCTACTCCACACGACCCATCTCTGTAATAACTTTCATCTCCTCCCAGTGTCAGAGAAAGACTTCTACTCCACACGACCCGTCTCTGTAATAACTTTCATCTCCTCCCAGTGTCAGAAAAGACTTCTACACCACACGACCCGTCTCTGTAATAACTTTCATCTCCTCTCAGTGTCAGAGAAAGACTTCTACTCCACACGACCCGCCTCTGTAATAACTTTCATCTCCTCCCAGTGTCAGAGAAAGACTTCTACTCCACACGACCCGTCTCTGTAATAACTTTCATCTCATCCCAGTGTCAGAGAAAGACTTCTACTCCACGCGACCCGTCTCTGTAGTAACTGTCATCTCCTCCCAGTATCAGAGAAAGCCTTCTACTCCACACGACCCGTCTCTGTAATAACTTTCATCTCCTCCCAGTGTCAGAGAAAGACTTCTACTCCACACGACCCATCTCTGTAATAACTTTCATCTCCTCCCAGTGTCAGAGAAAGACTTCTACTCCACACGACCCGTCTCTGTAATAATTTTCATCTACTCCCAGTGTCAGAGAAAGACTTCTACTCCACACGACCCGCCTCTGTAATAACTTTCATCTCCTCCCAGTGTCAGAGAAAGACTTCTACTCCACACGACCCGTCTCTGTAATAACTTTCATCTCATCCCAGTGTCAGAGAAAGACTTCTACTCCACGCGACCCGTCTCTGTAGTAACTGTCATCTCCTCCCAGTATCAGAGAAAGCCTTCTACTCCACACGACCCGTCTCTGTAATAACTTTCATCTCCTCCCAGTGTCAGAAAAAGACTTCTACTCCAGACGACCCATCTCTGTAATAACTTTCATCTCCTCCCAGTGTCAGAGAAAGACTTCTACTCCACACGACCCGTCTCTGTAATAATTTTCATCTACTCCCAGTGTCAGAGAATGACTTCTACTCCACACGACCCGTCTCTGTAATAACTTTCATCTCCTCCCAGTGTCAGAGAAAGACTTCTACTCCACACGACCCGTCTCTGTAATACTTTCATCTCCTCCCAGTGTCAGAGAAAGACTTCTACTCCACACGACCCGTCTCTGTAATAACTTTCATCTCCTCCAAGTGTCAGAGAAAGACTTCTGCACCACACGACCCGTCTCTGTATTAACTTTCATCTCCTCCCAGTGTCAGAGAAAGACTTCTACTCCACACGACCCGTCTCTGTAATAACTTTCATCTCCTCCCAGTGTCAGAGAAAGACTTCTGCACCACATGACCCGTTTCTGTAATAACTTTCACCTCCTCCCAGTGTCAGAGAAAGACTTCTACTCCACACGACCCATCTCTGTAATAACTTTCATCTCCTCCCAGTGTCAGAAAAAGACTTCTACTCTTGACGACCCATCTCTGTAATAACTTTCATCTCCTCCCAGTGTCAGAGAAAGACTTCTACTCCACACGACCCGTCTCTGTAATAACTTTCATCTCCTCCCAGTGTCAGAGAAAGACTTCTACTCCACACGACCCGTCTCTGTAATAACTTTCATCTCCTCCCTGTGTCAGAGAAAGACTTCTACACCACACGACCCGTCTCTGTATTAACTTTCATCTCCTCTCAGTGTCAGATAAATACTTCTACTCCACACGACCCGTCTCTGTAATAACGTTCATCTCCTCCCAGTGTCAGAGAAAGACTTCTACTCCACACGAACCATCTCTGTAATAACGTTCATCTCCTCCCAGTGTCAGAGAAAGACTTCTACTCCACACGAACCATCTCTGTAATAACGTTCATCTCCTCCCAGTGTCAGAGAAAGACTTCTACTCCACACGACCCGTCTCTGTAATAACTTTCATCTCCTCCCAGTGTCAGAGAAAGACTTCTACTCCCCACGACCCATCTCTGTAATAACTTTCATCTCCTCCCAGTGTCAGAAAAAGACTTCTACTCCAGACGACCCATCTGTGTAATAACTTTCATCTCCTCCCAGTGTCAGAGAAAGACTTCTACTCCACACGACCCGTCTCTGTAATAACTTTCATCTCCTCCCAGTGTCAGAGAAAGACTTCTACTCCACACGACTCGTCTCTTTAATAACTTTCATCTCCCCCCTGTGTCAGAGAAAGACTTCTACACCACACGACCCGTTTCTGTATTAACTTTCATCTCCTCTCAGTGTCAGATAAATACTTATACTCCACACGACCCGTCTCTGTAATAACTTTCATCTCCTCCCAGTGTCAGAGAAAGACTTCTACTCCACACGAACCATCTTTGTAATAACGTTCATCTCCTCCCAGTGTCAGAGAAAGACTTATACTCCACACGAACCATCTCTGTAATAACGTTCATCTCCTCCCAGTGTCAGAGAAAGACTTCTACTCCACACGACCCGTCTCTGTAATAACTTTCATCTCCTCCCAGTGTCAGAGAAAGACTTCTACTCCACACGAACCATCTCTGTAATAACGTTCATCTCCTCCCAGTGTCAGAGAAAGACTTCTACTCCACACGACCCGTCTCTGTAATAAATTTCATCTCCTCCCAGTGTCAGAGAAAGACTTCTACTTCACGCGACCCGTCTCTGTAGTAACTGTCATCTCCTCCCAAGTTCAGAGAAAGCCTTCTACTCCACACGACCCGTCTCTGTAATAACTTTCATCTCCACCCAGTGTCAGAGAAAGACTTCTACACCACACCACCCGTCTCTGTATTAACTTTCATCTCCTCTCAGTTTCAGATAAATACTTCTACTCCACACGACCCGTCTCTGTAATAACTTTCATCTCCTCCCAGTGTCAGAGAAAGACTTCTACTCCACACGAACCATCTCTGTAATAACGTTCATCTCCTCCCAGTGTCATAGAAAGACTTCTACTCCAGACGACCCGTCTCTGTAATAATTTTCATCTCCTCCCAGTGTCAGAGAAAGACTTCTACTCCACACGACCCGTCTCTGTAATAACTTTCATCTCCTCCCAGTGTCAGAGAAAGACTTCTACTCCACACGACCCGTCTCTGTAATAACTTTCATCTCCTTCCAGTGTCAGAGAAAGACTTCTACTCCACACGACCCGTCTCTGTAATAACTTTCATCTCCTCCCAGTGTCAGAAAAAGACTTCTACTCCACACGACCCATCTCTGTAATAACGTTCATCTCCTCCCAGTGTCAGAGAAAGACTTCTACTCCACACGACCCGTCTCTGTAATAACTTTCATCTCCTCCCAGTGTCAGAGAAAGACTTCTACTCCACACGACCCGTCTCTGTAATAACTTTCATCTCCTCCCAGTGTCAGAGAAAGACTTCTACTCCACACGACCCGTCTCTGTAATAACTTTCATCTCCACCCAGTGTCAGAGAAAGACTTCTACTCCACACGACCCGTCTCTGTAATAACTTTCATCTCCTCCCAGTGTCAGAGAAAGACTTCTACACCACACGACCCGTCTCTGTAATAACTTTCATCTCCTCTCTGTGTCAGAGAAAGACTTCTACTCCACACGACCCGCCTCTGTAATAACTTTCATCTCCTCCCAGTGTCAGAGAAAGACTTCTACTCCACACGACCCGTCTCTGTAATAACTTTCATCTCCTCCCAGTGTCAGAGAAAGACTTCTACTCCACGCGACCCGTCTCTGTAATAACTGTCATCTCCTTCCAGTGTCAGAGAAAGACTTCTACTCCACGCGACCCATCTCTGTAATAACTTTCATCTCCTCCCAGTGTCAGAAAAAGACTTCTACTCCACACAACCCATCTCTGTAATAACGTTCATCTCCTCTCAGTGTCAGAGAAAGACTTCTACTCCACACGACCCGTCTCTGTAATAACTTTCATCTCCTCCCAGTGTCAGAGAAAGACTTCTACTCCACACGACCCGTCTCTGTAATAACTTTCATCTCCTCCCAGTGTCAGAGAAAGACTTCTACTCCACACGACCCGTCTCTGTAATAACTTTCATCTCCTCCCAGTGTCAGAGAAAGACTTCTACTTCACGCGACCCGTCTCTGTAGTAACTTTCATCTCCTCTCAGTGTCAGAGAAATACTTCTACTCCACACGACCCGTCTCTGTAATAACTTTCATCTCCTCCCAGTGTCAGAGAAAGACTTCTGCACCACACGACTCGTCTCTGTAATAACTTTCATCTCCTCCCAGTGTCAGAGAAAGACTTCTGCACCACATGACCTGTCTCTGTAATAACTTTCATCTCCTCCCAGTGTCAGAGAAAGACTTCTACTCCACACGACCCGTCTCTGTAATAACTTTTATCTCCTCCCAGTGTCAGAGAAAGACTTCTACTCCACACGACCCGTCTCTGTAATAAATTTCATCTCCTCCCAGTGTCAGAGAAAGACTTCTACTTCACGCGACCCGTCTCTGTAGTAACTGTCATCTCCTCCCAAGTTCAGAGAAAGCCTTCTACTCCACACGACCCGTCTCTGTAATAACTTTCATCTCCACCCAGTGTCAGAGAAAGACTTCTACACCACACCACCCGTCTCTGTATTAACTTTCATCTCCTCTCAGTTTCAGATAAATACTTCTACTCCACACGACCCGTCTCTGTAATAACTTTCATCTCCTCCCAGTGTCAGAGAAAGACTTCTACTCCACACGAACCATCTCTGTAATAACGTTCATCTCCTCCCAGTGTCATAGAAAGACTTCTACTCCAGACGACCCGTCTCTGTAATAATTTTCATCTCCTCCCAGCGTCAGAGAAAGACTTCTACTCCACACGACCCGTCTCTGTAATAACTTTCATCTCCTCCCAGTGTCAGAGAAAGACTTCTACTCCACACGACCCGTCTCTGTAATAACTTTCATCTCCTTCCAGTGTCAGAGAAAGACTTCTACTCCACACGACCCGTCTCTGTAATAACTTTCATCTCCTCCCAGTGTCAGAAAAAGACTTCTACTCCACACGACCCATCTCTGTAATAACGTTCATCTCCTCCCAGTGTCAGAGAAAGACTTCTACTCCACACGACCCGTCTCTGTAATAACTTTCATCTCCTCCCAGTGTCAGAGAAAGACTTCTACTCCACACGACCCGTCTCTGTAATAACTTTCATCTCCTCCCAGTGTCAGAGAAAGACTTCTACTCCACACGACCCGTCTCTGTAATAACTTTCATCTCCACCCAGTGTCAGAGAAAGACTTCTACTCCACACGACCCGTCTCTGTAATAACTTTCATCTCCTCCCAGTGTCAGAGAAAGACTTCTACACCACACGACCCGTCTCTGTAATAACTTTCATCTCCTCTCTGTGTCAGAGAAAGACTTCTACTCCACACGACCCGCCTCTGTAATAACTTTCATCTCCTCCCAGTGTCAGAGAAAGACTTCTACTCCACACGACCCGTCTCTGTAATAACTGTCATCTCCTCCCAGTGTCAGAGAAAGACTTCTACTCCACGCGACCCGTCTCTGTAATAACTGTCATCTCCTCCCAAGTTCAGAGAAAGCCTTCTACTCCACACGACCCGTCTCTGTAATAACTTTCATCTCCTCCCAGTGTCAGAGAAAGGCTTCTACACCACACCACCCGTCTCTGTATTAACTTTCATCTCCTCTCAGTTTCCGATAATTACTTCAACTCCACACGACCCGTCTCTGTAATAACTTTCATCTCCTCCCAGTGTCAGAGAAAGACTTCTACTCCACACGAACCATCTCTGTAATAACGTTCATCTCCTCCCAGTGTCAGAGAAAGACTTCTACTCCACACGACCCGTCTCTGTAATAACTTTCATCTCCTCCCAGTGTCAGAGAAAGACTTCTACTCCACACGACCCGTCTCTGTAATAACTTTCATCTCCTTCCAGTGTCAGAGAAAGACTTCTACTCCACACGACCCATCTCTGTAATAACTTTCATCCCCTCCCAGTGTCAGAAAAAGACTTCTACTCCACACGACCCATCTCTGTAATAACGTTCATCTGCTCCCAGTGTCAGAGAAAGACTTCTACTCCAGACGACCCGTCTCTGTAATAACTTTCATCTCCTCCCAGTGTCAGAGAAAGACTTCTACTCCACACGACCCATCTCTGTAATAACTTGCAGCTCCTCCCAGTGACAGAGAAAGACTTCTACTCCACACGACCCGTCTCTGTAATAACTTTCATCTCCTCCCAGTGTCAGAGAAAGACTTCTACACCACACGACTCGTCTCTGTAATAACTTTCATCTCCTCTCAGTGTCACAGAAAGATTTCTACTCCACACGACCCGCCTCTGTAATAACTTTCTTCTCCTCCCAGTGTCAGAGAAAGACTTCTACTCCACACGACCCGTCTCTGTAATAACTTTCATCTCCTCCCAGTGTCAGAGAAAGACTTCTACTCCACGCGACCCGTCTCTGTAGTAACTGTCATCTCCTCCCAAGTTCAGAGAAAGCCTTCTACTCCACATGACCCGTCTCTGTAATAACTTTCATCTCCTCCCAGTGTCAGAGAAAGACTTCTACACCACACGACCCGTCTCTGTATTAACTTTCATCTCCTCTCAGTTTCAGATAAATACTTCTACTCCACACGACCCGTCTCTGTAATAACTTTCATCTCCTCCCAGTGTCAGAGAAAGACTTCTACTCCACACGAACCATCTCTGTAATAACGTTCATCTCCTCCCAGTGTCAGAGAAAGACTTCTACTCCACACGACCCGTCTCTGTAATAACTTTCATCTCCTCCCAGCGTCAGAGAAAGACTTCTACTCCACACGACCCGTCTCAGTAATAACTTTCATCTCCTCCCAGTGTCAGAGAAAGACTTCTACTCCACACGACCCGTCTCTGTAATAACTTTCATCTCCTTCCAGTGTCAGAGAAAGACTTCTACTCTACACGACCCATCTCTGTAATACCTTTCATCTCCTCCCAGTGTCAGAAAAAGACTTCTACTCCACACGACCCATCTCTGTAATAACGTTCATCTCCTCCCAGTGTCAGAGAAAGACTTCTACTCCACACGACCCGTCTCTGTAATAACTTTCATCTCCTCCCAGTGTCAGAGAAAGACTTCTACTCCACACGACCCGTCTCTGTAATAACTTTCATCTCCTCCCAGTGTCAGAGAAAGACTTCTACTCCACACGACCCGTCTCTGTAATAACTTTCATCTCCTCCCAGTGTCAGAGAAAGACTTCTACTCCACACGACCCGTCTCTGTAATAACTTTCATCTCCTCCCAGTGTCAGAAAAGACTTCTACTCCACACGACCCGTCTCTGTAATAACTTTCATCTCCTCTCAGTGTCAGAGAAAGACTTCTACTCCACACGACCCGCCTCTGTAATAACTTTCATCTCCTCCCAGTGTCAGAGAAAGACTTCTACTCCACACGACCCGTCTCTGTAATAACTTTCATCTCATCCCAGTGTCAGAGAAAGACTTCTACTCCACGCGACCCGTCTCTGTAGTAACTTTCATCTCCTCCCAGTGTCAGAGAAAGATTTCTACTCCACACGACCCATCTCTGTAATAACTTTCATCTCCTCCCAGTGTCAGAAAAAGACTTCTACTCCAGACGACCCATCTCTGTAATAACTTTCATCTCCTCCCAGTGTCAGAGAAAGACTTCTACTCCACACGACCCGTCTCTGTAATAACTTTCATCTCCTCCCAGTGTCAGAGAAAGACATCTACACCACACGACTCGTCTCTGTAATAACTTTCATCTCCTCTCAGTGTCACAGAAAGATTTCTACTCCACACGACCCGCCTCTGTAATAACTTTCTTCTCCTCCCAGTGTCAGAGAAAGACTTCTACTCCACACGACCCGTCTCTGTAATAACTTTCATCTCCTCCCAGTGTCAGAGAAAGACTTCTACTCCACGCGACCCGTCTCTGTAGTAACTGTCATCTCCTCCCAAGTTCAGAGAAAGCCTTCTACTCCACATGACCCGTCTCTGTAATAACTTTCATCTCCTCCCAGTGTCAGAGAAAGACTTCTACACCACACCACCCGTCTCTGTATTAACTTTCATCTCCTCTCAGATTCAGATAAATACTTCTACTCCACACGACCCGTCTCTGTAATAACTTTCATCTCCTCCCAGTGTCAGAGAAAGACTTCTACTCCACACGAACCATCTCTGTAATAACGTTCATCTCCTCCCAGTGTCAGAGAAAGACTTCTACTCCACACGACCCGTCTCTGTAATAACTTTCATCTCCTTCCAGTGTCAGAGAAAGACTTCTACTCCACACGACCCATCTCTGTAATACCTTTCATCTCCTCCCAGTGTCAGAAAAAGACTTCTACTCCACAAGACCCATCTCTGTAATAACGTTCATCTCCTCCCAGTGTCAGAGAAAGACTTCTACTCCACACGACCCGTCTCTGTAATAACTTTCATCTCCTCCCAGTGTCAGAGAAAGACTTCTACTCCACACGACCCGTCTCTGTAATAACTTTCATCTCCTCCCAGTGTCAGAGAAAGACTTCTACTCCACACGACCCGTCTCTGTAATAACTTTCATCTCCTCCCAGTGTCAGAGAAAGACTTCTACTCCACACGACCCGTCTCTGTAATAACTTTCATCTCCTCCCAGTGTCAGAAAAGACTTCTACACCACACGACCCGTCTCTGTAATAACTTTCATCTCCTCTCAGTGTCAGAGAAAGACTTCTACTCCACACGACCCGCCTCTGTAATAACTGTCATCTCCTCCCAGTGTCAGAGAAAGACTTCTACTCCACACGACCCGTCTCTGTAATAACTTTCATCTCATCCCAGTGTCAGAGAAAGACTTCTACTCCACGCGACCCGTCTCTGTAGTAACTGTCATCTCCTCCCAGTATCAGAGAAAGCCTTCTACTCCACACGACCCATCTCTGTAATAACTTTCATCTCCTCCCAGTGTCAGAGAAAGACTTCTACTCCACACGACCCATCTCTTTAATAACTTTCATCTCCTCCCAGTGTCAGAAAAAGACTTCTACTCCAGACGACCCATCACTGTAATAACTTTCATCTCCTCCGAGTGTCAGAGAAAGACTTCTACTCCACACGACCCGTCTCTGTAATAATTTTCATCTACTCCCAGTGTCAGAGAATGACTTCTACTCCACACGACCCATCTCTGTAATAACTTTCATCTCCTCCCAGTGTCAGAGAAAGACTTCTACTCCACACGACCCGTCTCTGTAATAACTTTCATCTCCTCCCAGTGTCAGAAAAGACTTCTACACCACACGACCCGTCTCTGTAATAACTTTCATCTCCTCTCAGTGTCAGAGAAAGACTTCTACTCCACACGACCCGCCTCTGTAATAACTTTCATCTCCTCCCAGTGTCAGAGAAAGACTTCTACTCCACACGACCCGTCTCTGTAATAACTTTCATCTCATCCCAGTGTCAGAGAAAGACTTCTACTCCACGCGACCCGTCTCTGTAGTAACTGTCATCTCCTCCCAGTATCAGAGAAAGCCTTCTACTCCACACGACCCGTCTCTGTAATAACTTTCATCTCCTCCCAGTGTCAGAGAAAGACTTCTACTCCACACGACCCATCTCTGTAATAACTTTCATCTCCTCCCAGTGTCAGAGAAAGACTTCTACTCCACACGACCCGTCTCTGTAATAATTTTCATCTACTCCCAGTGTCAGAGAAAGACTTCTACTCCACACGACCCGCCTCTGTAATAACTTTCATCTCCTCCCAGTGTCAGAGAAAGACTTCTACTCCACACGACCCGTCTCTGTAATAACTTTCATCTCATCCCAGTGTCAGAGAAAGACTTCTACTCCACGCGACCCGTCTCTGTAGTAACTGTCATCTCCTCCCAGTATCAGAGAAAGCCTTCTACTCCACACGACCCGTCTCTGTAATAACTTTCATCTCCTCCCAGTGTCAGAAAAAGACTTCTACTCCAGACGACCCATCTCTGTAATAACTTTCATCTCCTCCCAGTGTCAGAGAAAGACTTCTACTCCACACGACCCGTCTCTGTAATAATTTTCATCTACTCCCAGTGTCAGAGAATGACTTCTACTCCACACGACCCGTCTCTGTAATAACTTTCATCTCCTCCCAGTGTCAGAGAAAGACTTCTACTCCACACGACCCGTCTCTGTAATACTTTCATCTCCTCCCAGTGTCAGAGAAAGACTTCTACTCCACACGACCCGTCTCTGTAATAACTTTCATCTCCTCCCAGTGTCAGAGAAAGACTTCTGCACCACATGACCCGTTTCTGTAATAACTTTCACCTCCTCCCAGTGTCAGAGAAAGACTTCTACTCCACACGACCCATCTCTGTAATAACTTTCATCTCCTCCCAGTGTCAGAAAAAGACTTCTACTCTTGACGACCCATCTCTGTAATAACTTTCATCTCCTCCCAGTGTCAGAGAAAGACTTCTACTCCACACGACCCGTCTCTGTAATAACTTTCATCTCCTCCCAGTGTCAGAGAAAGACTTCTACTCCACACGACCCGTCTCTGTAATAACTTTCATCTCCTCCCTGTGTCAGAGAAAGACTTCTACACCACACGACCCATCTCTGTATTAACTTTCATCTCCTCTCAGTGTCAGATAAATACTTCTACTCCACACGACCCGTCTCTGTAATAACGTTCATCTCCTCCCAGTGTCAGAGAAAGACTTCTACTCCACACGAACCATCTCTGTAATAACGTTCATCTCCTCCCAGTGTCAGAGAAAGACTTCTACTCCACACGAACCATCTCTGTAATAACGTTCATCTCCTCCCAGTGTCAGAGAAAGACTTCTACTCCACACGACCCGTCTCTGTAATAACTTTCATCTCCTCCCAGTGTCAGAGAAAGACTTCTACTCCCCACGACCCATCTCTGTAATAACTTTCATCTCCTCCCAGTGTCAGAAAAAGACTTCTACTCCAGACGACCCATCTGTGTAATAACTTTCATCTCCTCCCAGTGTCAGAGAAAGACTTCTACTCCACACGACCCGTCTCTGTAATAACTTTCATCTCCTCCCAGTGTCAGAGAAAGACTTCTACTCCACACGACTCGTCTCTTTAATAACTTTCATCTCCCCCCTGTGTCAGAGAAAGACTTCTACACCACACGACCCGTTTCTGTATTAACTTTCATCTCCTCTCAGTGTCAGATAAATACTTATACTCCACACGACCCGTCTCTGTAATAACTTTCATCTCCTCCCAGTGTCAGAGAAAGACTTCTACTCCACACGAACCATCTTTGTAATAACGTTCATCTCCTCCCAGTGTCAGAGAAAGACTTATACTCCACACGAACCATCTCTGTAATAACGTTCATCTCCTCCCAGTGTCAGAGAAAGACTTCTACTCCACACGACCCGTCTCTGTAATAACTTTCATCTCCTCCCAGTGTCAGAGAAAGACTTCTACTCCACACGACCCGTCTCTGTAATAACTTTCATCTCCTCCCAGTGTCAGAGAAAGACTTCTACTCCACACGACCCGTCTCTGTAATAAATTGCATCTCCTTCCAGTGTCAGAGAAAGACTTCTACTCCACACGACCCATCTCTGTAATAACTTTCATCTCCTCCCAGTGTCATAAAAAGACTTCTACTCCACACGACCCATCTCTGTAATAACGTTCATCTCCTCCCAGTGTCAGAGAAAGACTTCTACTCCACACGACCCGTCTCTGTAATAACTTTCATCTCCTCCCAGTGTCAGAGAAAGACTTCTACTCCACACGACCCGTCTCTGTAACAACTTTCATCTCTTCCCAGTGTCAGAGAAAGACTTCTACTCCACACGACCCGTCTCTGTAATAAATTTCATCTCCTCCCAGTGTCAGAAAAAGACTTCTACACCACACGACCCGTCTCTGTAATAACTTTCATCTCCTCTCAGTTTCAGAGAAAGACTTCTACTCCAAACGAACCGTCTCTGTAATAAATTTCATCTCCTCCCAGTGTCAGAAAAAGACTTCTACTCTACACGACCCAACTCTGTAATAACTTTCATCTCCTTCCAGTGTCAGAGAAAGACTTCTACTCCACACGACCCGTCTCTGTAATAATTTTCATCTCCTCCCAGTGTCAAAGAATGACTTCTACTCCACACGACCCGTCTCTGTAATAACTTTCATCTCCTCCCAGTGTCAGAGAAAGACTTCTACTCCACACGACCCGTCTCTGTAATAACTTTCATCTCCTCCCAGTGTCAGAGAAAGACTTCTACTCCACACGACCCGTCACTGTAATAACTTTCATCTCCTCCCAGTGTCAGAGAAAGACTTCTACTCCACACGACCCGTCTCTGTAATAACTTTCATCTCCTCCCAGTGTCAGAGAAAGACTTCTACACCACACGACCCGTCTCTGTATTAACTTTCATCTCCTCCCAGTGTCAGAGAAAGACTTCTACTCAACACGACCCGTCTCTGTAATAACTTTCATCTCCTCCCAGTGTCAGAGAAAGACTTCTGCACCACATGACCCGTCTCTGTAATAACTTTCATCTCCTCCCAGTGTCAGAGAAAGACTTCTACTCCACACGACCCATCTCTGTAATAACTTTCATCTCCTCCCAGTGTCAGAACAAAACTTCTACTCCAGACGACCCATCTCTGTAATAACTTTCATCTCCTCCCAGTGTCAGAGAAAGACTTCTACTCCACACGACTCGTCTCTTTAATAACTTTCATCTCCCCCCTGTGTCAGAGAAAGACTTCTACACCACACGACCCGTTTCTGTATTAACTTTCATCTCCTCTCAGTGTCAGATAAATACTTATACTCCACACGACCCGTCTCTGTAATAACTTTCATCTCCTCCCAGTGTCAGAGAAAGACTTCTACTCCACACGAACCATCTTTGTAATAACGTTCATCTCCTCCCAGTGTCAGAGAAAGACTTATACTCCACACGACCCATCTCTGTAATAACTTTCATCTCCTCCCAGTGTCAGAAAAAGACTTCTACTCCAGACGACCCATCTGTGTAATAACTTTCATCTCCTCCCAGTGTCAGAGAAAGACTTCTACTCCACACGAACCATCTTTGTAATAACGTTCATCTCCTCCCAGTGTCAGAGAAAGACTTATACTCCACACGAACCATCTCTGTAATAACGTTCATCTCCTCCCAGTGTCAGAGAAAGACTTCTACTCCACACGACCCGTCTCTGTAATAACTTTCATCTCCTCCCAGTGTCAGAGAAAGACTTCTACTCCACACGAACCATCTCTGTAATAACGTTCATCTCCTCCCAGTGTCAGAGAAAGACTTCTACTCCACACGACCCGTCTCTGTAATAACTTTCATCTCCTCCCAGTGTCAGAGAAAGACTTCTACTCCACACGACCCGTCTCTGTAATAACTTTCATCTCCTCCCAGTGTCAGAGAAAGACTTCTACTCCACACGACCCGTCTCTGTAATAAATTGCATCTCCTTCCAGTGTCAGAGAAAGACTTCTACTCCACACGACCCATCTCTGTAATAACTTTCATCTCCTCCCAGTGTCATAAAAAGACTTCTACTCCACACGACCCATCTCTGTAATAACGTTCATCTCCTCCCAGTGTCAGAGAAAGACTTCTACTCCACACGACCCGTCTCTGTAATAACTTTCATCTCCTCCCAGTGTCAGAGAAAGACTTCTACTCCACACGACCCGTCTCTGTAACAACTTTCATCTCTTCCCAGTGTCAGAGAAAGACTTCTACTCCACACGACCCGTCTCTGTAATAAATTTCATCTCCTCCCAGTGTCAGAAAAAGACTTCTACACCACACGACCCGTCTCTGTAATAACTTTCATCTCCTCTCAGTTTCAGAGAAAGACTTCTACTCCAAACGAACCGTCTCTGTAATAAATTTCATCTCCTCCCAGTGTCAGAAAAAGACTTCTACTCTACACGACCCAACTCTGTAATAACTTTCATCTCCTTCCAGTGTCAGAGAAAGACTTCTACTCCACACGACCCGTCTCTGTAATAATTTTCATCTCCTCCCAGTGTCAAAGAATGACTTCTACTCCACACGACCCGTCTCTGTAATAACTTTCATCTCCTCCCAGTGTCAGAGAAAGACTTCTACTCCACACGACCCGTCTCTGTAATAACTTTCATCTCCTCCCAGTGTCAGAGAAAGACTTCTACTCCACACGACCCGTCACTGTAATAACTTTCATCTCCTCCCAGTGTCAGAGAAAGACTTCTACTCCACACGACCCGTCTCTGTAATAACTTTCATCTCCTCCCAGTGTCAGAGAAAGACTTCTACACCACACGACCCGTCTCTGTATTAACTTTCATCTCCTCCCAGTGTCAGAGAAAGACTTCTACTCAACACGACCCGTCTCTGTAATAACTTTCATCTCCTCCCAGTGTCAGAGAAAGACTTCTGCACCACATGACCCGTCTCTGTAATAACTTTCATCTCCTCCCAGTGTCAGAGAAAGACTTCTACTCCACACGACCCATCTCTGTAATAACTTTCATCTCCTCCTAGTGTCAGAACAAAACTTCTACTCCAGACGACCCATCTCTGTAATGACTTTCATCTCCTCCCAGTGTCAGAGAAAGACTTCTACTCCACACGACCTGTCTCTGTAATAACTTTCATCTCCTCCCAGTGTCAGAGAAAGACTTCTACTCCACACGACCCATCTCTGTAATAACTTTCATCTCCTCCCAGTGTCAGAGAAACACTTCTACTCCACACGACCCATCTCTGTAATAACTTTCATCTCCTCCCAGTGTCAGAGAAAGACTTCTACTCCACACGAACAATCTCTGTAATACGGTTCATCACCCCCCAGTGTCAGAGAAAGACTTCTACTCCACACGACCCGTCTCTGTAATAACTTTCATCTCCTCCCAGTGTCAGAGAAAGACTTCTACTCCACACGACCCGTCTCTGTAATAACTTTCATCTCCTCCCAGTGTCAGAGAAAGACTTCTACTCCACACGACCCGTCTCTGTAATAAATTTCATCTCCTTCCAGTGTCAGAGAAAGACTTCTACTCCACACGACCCATCTCTGTAATAACTTTCATCTCCTCCCAGTGTCAGAAAAAGACTTCTACTCCACACGACCCATCTCTGTAATAACGTTCATCTCCTCCCAGTGTCAGAGAAAGACTTCTACTCCACACGACCCGTCTCTGTATTAACTTTCATCTCCTCCCAGTGTCAGAGAAAGACTTCTACTCCACACGACCCGTCTCTGTAACAACTTTCATCTCTTCCCAGTGTCAGAGAAAGACTTCTACTCCACACGACCCGTCTCTGTAATAACTTTCATTTCCTCTCAGTGTCAGAGAAAGACTTCTACACCACACGACCCGTCTCTGTAATAACTTTCATCTCCTCTCAGTGTCAGAGAAAGACTTCTACTCCACACGACCCGTCTCTGTAATAATTTTCATCTCCTCCCAGTGTCAGAGAAAGACTTCTACTCCAAACGAACCGTCTCTGTAATAACTTTCATCTCCTCCCAGTGTCAGAGAAAGACTTCTACACCACACGACCCGTCTCTGTAATAACTTTCATCTCCTCCCAGTGTCAGAGAAAGACTTCTACACCACACGACCCGTATCTGTAATAACTTTCATCTCCTCCCAGTGTCAGAGAAAGACTTCTACACCACACGACCCGTCTCTGTAATAACTTTCATCTCCTCCCAGTGTCAGAGAAAGACTTCTACACCACACGACCCGTCTCTGTAATAACTTTCATCTCCTCCCAGTGTCAGAGAAAGACTTCTACACCACACGACCCGTCTCTGTAATAACTTTCATCTCCTCCCAGTGTCAGAGAAAGACTTCTACACCACACGACCCGTCTCTGTAATAACTGTCATCTCCTCCCAGTGTCAGAGAAAGACTTCTACTCCACACGACCCGTCTCTGTAATAACTTTCATCTCCTCCCAGTGTCAGAGAAAGACTTCTACTCCACACGACCCGTCTCTGTAATAAATTGCATCTCCTTCCAGTGTCAGAGAAAGACTTCTACTCCACACGACCCATCTCTGTAATAACTTTCATCTCCTCCCAGTGTCATAAAAAGACTTCTACTCCACACGACCCATCTCTGTAATAACGTTCATCTCCTCCCAGTGTCAGAGAAAGACTTCTACTCCACACGACCCGTCTCTGTAATAACTTTCATCTCCTCCCAGTGTCAGAGAAAGACTTCTACTCCACACGACCCGTCTCTGTAACAACTTTCATCTCTTCCCAGTGTCAGAGAAAGACTTCTACTCCACACGACCCGTCTCTGTAATAAATTTCATCTCCTCCCAGTGTCAGAAAAAGACTTCTACACCACACGACCCGTCTCTGTAATAACTTTCATCTCCTCTCAGTTTCAGAGAAAGACTTCTACTCCAAACGAACCGTCTCTGTAATAAATTTCATCTCCTCCCAGTGTCAGAAAAAGACTTCTACTCTACACGACCCAACTCTGTAATAACTTTCATCTCCTTCCAGTGTCAGAGAAAGACTTCTACTCCACACGACCCGTCTCTGTAATAATTTTCATCTCCTCCCAGTGTCAAAGAATGACTTCTACTCCACACGACCCGTCTCTGTAATAACTTTCATCTCCTCCCAGTGTCAGAGAAAGACTTCTACTCCACACGACCCGTCTCTGTAATAACTTTCATCTCCTCCCAGTGTCAGAGAAAGACTTCTACTCCACACGACCCGTCACTGTAATAACTTTCATCTCCTCCCAGTGTCAGAGAAAGACTTCTACTCCACACGACCCGTCTCTGTAATAACTTTCATCTCCTCCCAGTGTCAGAGAAAGACTTCTACACCACACGACCCGTCTCTGTATTAACTTTCATCTCCTCCCAGTGTCAGAGAAAGACTTCTACTCAACACGACCCGTCTCTGTAATAACTTTCATCTCCTCCCAGTGTCAGAGAAAGACTTCTGCACCACATGACCCGTCTCTGTAATAACTTTCATCTCCTCCCAGTGTCAGAGAAAGACTTCTACTCCACACGACCCATCTCTGTAATAACTTTCATCTCCTCCCAGTGTCAGAACAAAACTTCTACTCCAGACGACCCATCTCTGTAATGACTTTCATCTCCTCCCAGTGTCAGAGAAAGACTTCTACTCCACACGACCTGTCTCTGTAATAACTTTCATCTCCTCCCAGTGTCAGAGAAAGACTTCTACTCCACACGACCCATCTCTGTAATAACTTTCATCTCCTCCCAGTGTCAGAGAAACACTTCTACTCCACACGACCCATCTCTGTAATAACTTTCATCTCCTCCCAGTGTCAGAGAAAGACTTCTACTCCACACGAACAATCTCTGTAATAACGTTCATCACCCCCCAGTGTCAGAGAAAGACTTCTACTCCACACGACCCGTCTCTGTAATAACTTTCATCTCCTCCCAGTGTCAGAGAAAGACTTCTACTCCACACGACCCGTCTCTGTAATAACTTTCATCTCCTCCCAGTGTCAGAGAAAGACTTCTACTCCACACGACCCGTCTCTGTAATAAATTTCATCTCCTTCCAGTGTCAGAGAAAGACTTCTACTCCACACGACCCATCTCTGTAATAACTTTCATCTCCTCCCAGTGTCAGAAAAAGACTTCTACTCCACACGACCCATCTCTGTAATAACGTTCATCTCCTCCCAGTGTCAGAGAAAGACTTCTACTCCACACGACCCGTCTCTGTATTAACTTTCATCTCCTCCCAGTGTCAGAGAAAGACTTCTACTCCACACGACCCGTCTCTGTAACAACTTTCATCTCTTCCCAGTGTCAGAGAAAGACTTCTACTCCACACGACCCGTTTCTGTAATAACTTTCATTTCCTCTCAGTGTCAGAGAAAGACTTCTACACCACACGACCCGTCTCTGTAATAACTTTCATCTCCTCTCAGTGTCAGAGAAAGACTTCTACTCCACACGACCCGTCTCTGTAATAATTTTCATCTCCTCCCAGTGTCAGAGAAAGACTTCTACTCCAAACGAACCGTCTCTGTAATAACTTTCATCTCCTCCCAGTGTCAGAGAAAGACTTCTACTCCACGCAACCCGTCTCTGTAGTAACTGTCATCTCCTCCCAGTATCAGAGAAAGCCTTCTACTCCACACGAACCATCTCTGTAATAACTTTCATCTCCTCCCAGTGTCAGAAAAAGACTTCTACTCCAGACGACCCATCTCTGTAATAACTTTCATCTCCTTCCAGTGTCAGAGAAAGACTTCTACTCCACACGACCCGTCTCTGTAATAATTTTCATCTCCTCCCAGTGTCAAAGAATGACTTCTACTCCACACGACCCGTCTCTGTAATAACTTTCATCTCCTCCCAGTGTCAGAGAAAGACTTCTACTCCACACGACCCGTCTCTGTAATAACTTTCATCTCCTCCCAGTGTCAGAGAAAGACTTCTACTCCACACGACCCGTCACTGTAATAACTTTTATCTCCTCCCAGTGTCAGAGAAAGAATTCTACTCCACACGACCCGTCTCTGTAATAACTTTCATCTCCTCCCAGTCTCAGAGAAAGACTTCTACACCACACGACCCGTCTCTGTATTAACTTTCATCTCCTCCCAGTGTCAGAGAAAGACTTCTACTCCACACGACCCGTCTCTGTAATAACTTTCATCTCCTCCCAGTGTCAGAGAAAGACTTCTGCACCACATGACCCGTCTCTGTAATAACTTTCATCTCCTCCCAGTGTCAGAGAAAGACTTCTACTCCACACGACCCATCTCTGTAATAACTTTCATCTCCTCCCAGTGTCAGAAAAAAACTTCTACTCCAGACGACCCATCTCTGTAATGACTTTCATCTCCTCCCAGTGTCAGAGAAAGACTTCTACTCCACACGACCCGTCTCTGTAATAACTTTCATCTCCTCCCAGTGTCAGAGAAAGACTTCTACTCCACACGACCCGTCTCTGTAATAACTTTCATCTCCTCCCAGTGTCAGAGAAAGACTTCTACTCCACACGACCCGTCTCTGTAATAACTGTCATCTCCTCCCAGTGTCAGAGAAACACTTCTACTCCACACGACCCGTCTCTGTAATAACTTTCATCTCCTCCCAGTGTCAGAGAAAGACTTCTACTCCACACGACCCGTCTCTGTAATAACTTGCATCTCCTCCCAGTGTCAGAGAAACATTTCTATTCCACACGATCCGTCTCTGTAATAACTTTCATCTCCTCCCAGTGTCAGAGAAAGATTTCTACTCCATAACACCCGTCTCTGTAATAACTTTCATCTCCTCCCAGTGTTAAAGAAAGACTTCTACTCCACACGACCCGTCTCTGTAATAACTTTCATCTCCTCCCAGTGTCAGAGAAAGACTTCTACTCCACACAACCCGTCTCTGTAATAACTTTCATCTCCTCCCAGTGTCAGAGAAAGACTTCTACTCCACAAGACCTGTCTCTGTAATAAATTCCATCTCCTCTCAGTATCAGAGAAAGACTTCTACACCACACGACCCGTCTCTGTATTAACTTTCATCTCCTCTCAGTGTCAGAGAAAGACTTCTACTCCACACGACCCGTCTCTGTAATAACTTTCATCTCCTCCCAGTGTCAGAGAAAGATTTCTGCACCACATGACCCGTCTCTGTAATAACTTTCATCTCCTCCCAGTGTCAGAGAAAGACTTCTACTCCACACGACCCGTCTCTGTAATAACTTTCATCTCCTCCCAGTGTCAGAGAAAGACTTCTACTTCAAGCGACCCGTCTCTGTAGTAACTGTCATCTCCTCCCAAGTTCAGAGAAAGCCATCTACTCCAAACGACCCGTCTCTGTAATAACTTTCATCTCCTCCCAGTGTCAGAGAAAGACTTCTACTCCACACGACCCATCTCTGTAATAACTTTCATCTCCTCCCAGTTTCAGAGAAAGACTTCTACTCCACACGAACCATCTCTGTAATAAAGTTCATCTCCTCCCAGTGTCAGAGAAAGACTTTTATTCCACACGACCCGTCTCTGTAATAACTTTCATCTCCTCCCAGTGTCAGAGAAAGACTTCTACTCCACACGACCCGTCTCTGTAATAACTTTCATCTCCTCCCAGGGTCAGAGAAAGACTTCTACTCCACACGACCCGTCTCTGTAATAACTTGCATCTCCTCCCAGTGTCAGAGAAACATTTCTATTCCACACGATCCGTCTCTGTAATAACTTTCATCTCCTCCCGGTGTCAGAGAAAGATTTCTACTCCATAACACCCGTCTCTGTAATAACTTTCATCTCCTCCCAGTGTTAAAGAAAGACTTCTACTCCACACGACCCGTCTCTGCAATAACTTTCATCTCCTCCCAGTGTCAGAGAAAGACTACTCCACACGACCCGTCTCTGTAATAACTTTCATCTCCTCCCAGTGTAAGAGAAAGACTTCTACTCCACATGACCCGTCTCTGTAATAACTTTCATCTCCTCTCAGTGTCAGAGAAAGACTTCTACACCACACGACCCGTCTCTGTATTAACTTTCATCTCCTCTCAGTGTCAGAGAAAGACTTCTACTCCACACGACCCGTCTCTGTAATAACTTTCATCTCCTCCCAGTGTCAGAGAAAGATTTCTGCACCACATGACCCGTCTCTGTAATAACTTTCATCTCCTCCCAGCGTCAGAGAAAGACTTCTACTCCACACGACCCCTCTCTGTAATAACTTTCATCTCCTCCCAGTGTCAGAGAAAGACTTCTACTCCACACGACCCGTCTCTGTAATAAATTTCATCTCCTCCCAGTGTCAGAGAAAGACTTCTACTTCACGCGACCCGTCTCTGTAGTAACTGTCATCTCCTCCCAAGTTCAGAGAAAGCCATCTACTCCACACGACCCGTCTCTGTAATAACTTTCATCTCCTCCCAGTGTCAGAGAAAGACTTCTACTCCACACGACCCATCTCTGTAATAACTTTCATCTCCTCCCAGTGTCAGAGAAAGACTTCTACTCCACACGAACCATCTCTGTAATAAAGTTCATCTCCTCCCAGTGTCAGAGAAAGACTTCTACTCCACACGACCCATCTCTGTAATAACTTTCATCTCCTCCCAGTGTCAGAGAAAGACTTCTACTCCACACGACCCGTCTCTGTAATAACTTTCATCTCCTCCCAGTGTCAGAGAAAGACTTCTACTCCACACGACCCGTCTCTGTAATAACTTTCATCTCCTCCCAGTGTCAGAGAAAGACTTCTACACCACACGATCCGTCTCTGTATTAACTTTCATCTCCTCCCAGTGTCAGAGAAAGACTTCTACTCCACACGACCCGTCCATGTAATAACTTTCATCTCCTCCCAGTGTCAGAGAAAGACTTCTGCACCACATTACCCGTCTCTGTAATAACTTTCATCTCCTCCCAGTGTCAGAGAAAGACTTCTACTCCACACGACCCGTCTCTGTAATAAATTTCATCTCCTCCCAGTGTCAGAGAAAGACTTCTACTTCACGCGACCCGTCTCTGTAGTAACTGTCATCTCCTCCCAAGTTCAGAGAAAGCCATCTACTCCACACGACCCGTCTCTGTAATAACTTTCATCTCCTCCCAGTGTCAGAGAAAGACTTCTACTCCACACGACCCATCTCTGTAATAACTTTCATCTCCTCCCAGTGTCAGAGAAAGACTTCTACTCCACACGAACCATCTCTGTAATAAAGTTCATCTCCTCCCAGTGTCAGAGAAAGATTTCTACTCCACACGACCCGTCTCTGTAATAACTTTCATCTCCTCCCAGTGTCAGAGAAAGACTTCTACACCACACGACCCGTCTCTGTAATAACTTGCATCTCCTCCCAGTGTAAGAGAAAGACTTCTACTCCACATGACCCGTCTCTGTAATAACTTTCATCTCCTCTCAGTGTCAGAGAAAGACTTCTACACCACACGACCCGTCTCTGTATTAACTTTCATCTCCTCTCAGTGTCAGAGAAAGACTTCTACTCCACACGACCCGTCTCTGTAATAACTTTCATCTCCTCCCAGTGTCAGAGAAAGATTTCTGCACCACATGACCCGTCTCTGTAATAACTTTCATCTCCTCCCAGTGTCAGAGAAAGACTTCTACTCCACACGACCCCTCTCTGTAATAACTTTCATCTCCTCCCAGTGTCAGAGAAAGACTTCTACTCCACACGACCCGTCTCTGTAATAAATTTCATCTCCCAGTGTCAGAGAAAGACTTCTACTTCACGCGACCCGTCTCTGTAGTAACTGTCATCTCCTCCCAAGTTCAGAGAAAGCCATCTACTCCACACGACCCGTCTCTGTAATAACTTTCATCTCCTCCCAGTGTCAGAGAAAGACTTCTACTCCACACGACCCATCTCTGTAATAACTTTCATCTCCTCCCAGTGTCAGAGAAAGACTTCTACTCCACACGAACCATCTCTGTAATAAAGTTCATCTCCTCCCAGTGTCAGAGAAAGACTTCTACTCCACACGACCCATCTCTGTAATAACTTTCATCTCCTCCCAGTGTCAGAGAAAGACTTCTACTCCACACGACCCGTCTCTGTAATAACTTTCATCTCCTCCCAGTGTCAGAGAAAGACTTCTACTCCACACGACCCGTCTCTGTAATAACTTTCATCTCCTCCCAGTGTCAGAGAAAGACTTCTACACCACACGATCCGTCTCTGTATTAACTTTCATCTCCTCCCAGTGTCAGAGAAAGACTTCTACTCCACACGACCCGTCCATGTAATAACTTTCATCTCCTCCCAGTGTCAGAGAAAGACTTCTGCACCACATTACCCGTCTCTGTAATAACTTTCATCTCCTCCCAGTGTCAGAGAAAGACTTCTACTCCACACGACCCGTCTCTGTAATAAATTTCATCTCCTCCCAGTGTCAGAGAAAGACTTCTACTTCACGCGACCCGTCTCTGTAGTAACTGCCATCTCCTCCCAAGTTCAGAGAAAGCCATCTACTCCACACGACCCGTCTCTGTAATAACTTTCATCTCCTCCCAGTGTCAGAGAAAGACTTCTACTCCACACGACCCATCTCTGTAATAACTTTCATCTCCTCTCAGTGTCAGAGAAAGACTTCTACTCCACACGAACCATCTCTGTAATAAAGTTCATCTCCTCCCAGTGTCAGAGAAAGATTTCTACTCCACACGACCCGTCTCTGTAATAACTTTCATCTCCTCCCAGTGTCAGAGAAAGACTTCTACTCCACACGACCCGTCTCTGTAATAACTTGCATCTCCTCCCAGTGTCAGAGAAACATTTCTATTCCACACGATCCGTCTCTGTAATAACTTTCATATCCTCCCAGAGTCAGAGAAAGATTTCTACTCCATAACACCCGTCTCTGTAATAACTTTCATCTCCTCCCAGTGTTAAAGAAAGACTTCTACTCCACACGACCCGTCTCTGTAATAACTTTCATCTCCTCCCAGTGTCAGAGAAAGACTTCTACTCCACACGACCCGTCTCTGTAATAACTTTCATCTCCTCCCAGTGTCAGAGAAAGACTTCTACTCCACACGACCCGTCTCTGTAATAACTTTCATATCCTCCCAGTGTCAGAGAAAGACTTCTACTCCACACGACCCATCTCTGTAATAACTTTCATCTCCTCCCAGTGTCAGAGAAAGACTTCTACTCCACACGACCCGTCTCTGTAATAACTTTCATCTCCTTCCAGTGTCAGAGAAAGACTTCTACTCCACACGACACATCTCTGTAATAACTTTCATCTCCTCCCAGTGTCAGAAAAAGACTTCTACTCCACACGACCCATCTCTGTAATAACTTTCATCTCCTCCCAGTGTCAGAGAAAGACTTCTACTCCACACGACCCGTCTCTGTAATAACTTTCATCTCCTCCCAGTGTCAGAGAAAGACTTCTACACCACACGACCCGTCTCTGTATTAACTTTCATCTCCTCTCAGTGTCAGAGAAAGACTTCTACTCCACACGACCCGTCTCTGTAATAACTTTCATCTCCTCCCAGTGTCAGAGAAAGACTTCTGCACCACATGACCCGTCTCTGTAATAACTTTCATCTCCTCCCAGTGTCAGAGAAAGACTTCTACTCCACACGACCCGTCTCTGTAATAACTTTCATCTCCTCCCAGTGTCAGAGAAAGACTTCTACTCCACACGACCCGTCTCTGTAATAAATTTCATCTCCCCCCAGTGTCAGAGAAAGACTTCTACTTCAAGCGACCCGTCTCTGTAGTAACTGTCATCTCCTCCCAAGTTCAGAGAAAGACTTCTACTCCACACGACCCGTCTCTGTAATAACTTTCATCTCCTCCCTGTGTCAGAGAAAGACTTCTACTCCACACGACCCATCTCTGTAATAACTTTCATCTCCTCCCAGTGTCAGAGAAAGACTTCTGCACCACACGACCCGTCTCTGTAATAACTTTCATCTCCTCCCAGTGTCAGAGAAAGACTTCTACTCCACACGACCCGTCTCTGTAATAACTTTCATCTCCTCCCAGTGTCAGAGAAAGACTTCTACTATACACGACCCGTCTCTGTAATAACTTTCATTTCCTCCCATTGTCAGAGAAAGACTTCTACTCCACACGACCCGTCTCTGTAATAACTTTCATCTCCTCCCAGTGTCAGAGAAAGACTTCTGTTCCACACGACCCGTCTCTGTAATAACTTTCATCTCCTCCCAGTGTCAGAGAAAGACTTCTACTCCACACGACCCATCTCTGTAATAACTTTCATCTCCTCCCAGTGTCAGAGAAAGACTTCTACTCCACACGACCAGTCTCTGTATTAACTTTCGTCTCCTCTCAGTGTCAGAGAAAGACTTCTACTCCACACGACCCGTCTCTGTAATAACTTTCATCTCCTCCCAGTGTTAGAGAAAGACTTCTGCACCACATGACCCATCTCTGTAATAATTTTCATCTCCTCCCAGTGTCAGAGAAAGACTTCTACTCCACACGACCCGTCTCTGTAATAACTTTCATCTCCTCCCAGTGTCAGAGAAAGACTTCTACTCCACACGACCCATCTCTGTAATAACTTTCATCTCCTCCCAGTGTCAGAGAAAGACTTCTACTCCACACGACCAGTCTCTGTATTAACGTTCGTCTCCTCTCAGTGTCAGAGAAAGACGTCTACTCCACACGACCCGTCTCTGTAATAACTTTCATCTCCTCCCAGTGTTAGAGAAAGACTTCTGCACCACATGACCCATCTCTGTAATAATTTTCATCTCCTCCCATTGTCAGAAAAAGACTTCTACTCCACACGACCCGTCTCTGTAATAACTTTCATCTCCTCCCAGTGTCAGAGAAAGACTTCTACTCCACACGACCCGTCTCTGTAATAAATTTCATCTCCTCCCAGTGTCAGAGAAAGACTTCTACTTCACGCGACCCGTCTCTGTAGTAACTGTCATCTCCTCCCAAGTTCAGAGAAAGCCTTCTACTCCACACGACCCGTCTCTGTAATAACTTTCATCTCCTCCCAGTGTCAGAGAAAGACTTCTACTCCACACGACCCATCTCTGTAATAACTTTCATCTCCTCCCAGTGTCAGAGAAAGACTTCTACTCCACACGACCCGTCTCTGTAATAACTTTCATCTCCTTCCAGTGTCAGAGAAAGACTTCTACTCCACACGACACATCTCTGTAATAACTTTCATCTCTTCCCAGTGTCAGAAAAAGACTTCTACTCCACACGACCCATCTCTGTAATAACTTTCATCTCCTCCCAGTGTCAGAGAAAGACTTCTACTCCACACGACCCGTCTCTGTAATAACTTTCATCTCCTCCCATTGTCAGAGAAAGACTTCTACTCCACACGACCCGTCTCTGTAATAACTTTCATCTCCTCCCAGTGTCAGAGAAAGACTTCTGCACCACATGACCCGTCTGTGTAATAACTTTCATCTCCTCCCAGTGTCAGAGAAACACTTCTACTCCACACGACCCGTCTCTGTAATAACTTTCATATCCTCCCAGTGTCAGAGAAAGACTTCTACTCCACACGACCCATCTCTGTAATAACTTTCATCTCCTCCCAGTGTCAGAGAAAGACTTCTACTCCACACGACCCGTCTCTGTAATAACTTTCATCTCCTTCCAGTGTCAGAGAAAGACTTCTACTCCACACGACACATCTCTGTAATAACTTTCATCTCCTCCCAGTGTCAGAAAAAGACTTCTACTCCACACGACCCATATCTGTAATAACTTTCATCTCCTCCCAGTGTCAGAGAAAGACTTCTACTCCACACGACCCGTCTCTGTAATAACTTTCATCTCCTCCCAGTGTCAGAGAAAGACTTCTACTCCACACGACCCGTCTCTGTATTAACTTTCATCTCCTCTCAGTGTCAGAGAAAGACTTCTACTCCACACGACCCGTCTCTGTAATAACTTTCATCTCCTCCCAGTGTCAGAGAAAGACTTCTGCACCACATGACCCGTCTCTGTAATAACTTTCATCTCCTCCCAGTGTCAGAGAAAGACTTCTACTCCACACGACCCGTCTCTGTAATAACTTTCATCTCCTCCCAGTGTCAGAGAAAGACTTCTACTCCACACGACCCGTCTCTGTAATAAATTTCATCTCCCCCCAGTGTCAGAGAAAGACTTCTACTTCAAGCGACCCGTCTCTGTAGTAACTATCATCTCCTCCCAAGTTCAGAGAAAGACTTCTTCTCCACACGACCCGTCTCTGTAATAACTTTCATCTCCTCCCTGTGTCAGAGAAAGACTTCTACTCCACACGACCCATCTCTGTAATAACTTTCATCTCCTCCCAGTGTCAGAGAAAGACTTCTGCACCACACGACCCGTCTCTGTAATAACTTTCATCTCCTCCCAGTGTCAGAGAAAGACTTCTACTGCACACGACCCGTCTCTGTAATAACTTTCATCTCCTCCCAGTGTCAGAGAAAGACTTCTACTATACACGACCCGTCTCTGTAATAACTTTCGTTTCCTCCCATTGTCAGAGAAAGACTTCTACTCCACACGACCCGTCTCTGTAATAACTTTCATCTCCTCCCAGTGTCAGAGAAAGACTTCTGTTCCACACGACCCGTCTCTGTAATAACTTTCATCTCCTCCCAGTGTCAGAGAAAGACTTCTACTCCACACGACCCATCTCTGTAATAACTTTCATCTCCTCCCAGTGTCAGAGAAAGACTTCTACTCCACACGACCAGTCTCTGTATTAACTTTCGTCTCCTCTCAGTGTCAGAGAAAGACTTCTACTCCACACGACCCGTCTCTGTAATAACTTTCATCTCCTCCCAGTGTTAGAGAAAGAATTCTGCACCACATGACCCATCTCTGTAATAATTTTCATCTCCTCCCAGTGTCAGAGAAAGACTTCTACTCCACACGACCCGTCTCTGTAATAACTTTCATCTCCTCCCAGTGTCAGAGAAAGACTTCTACTCCACACGACCCGTCTCTGTAATAAATTTCATCTCCTCCCAGTGTCAGAGAAAGACTTCTACTTCACGCGACCCGTCTCTGTAATAACTTTCATCTCCTCCCAGTGTCAGAGAAAGACTTCTACTCCACACGACCCGTCTCTGTAATAACCATCATCTCCTCCCAGTGTCAGAGAAAGACTTCTACTATACACGACCCGTCTCTGTAATAACTTTCATTTCCTCCCAGTGTCAGAGAAAGACTTCTACTCCACACGACCCGTCTCTGTAATAACTTTCATCTCCTCCCAGTGTCAGAGAAAGACTTCTGTTCCACACGACCCGTCTCTGTAATAACTTTCATCTCCTCCCAGTGTCAGAGAAAGACTTCTACTCCACACGACCCATCTCTGTAATAACTTTCATCTCCTCCCAGTGTCAGAGAAAGACTTCTACTCCACACGACCAGTCTCTGTATTAACTTTCGTCTCCTCTCAGTGTCAGAGAAAGACTTCTACTCCACATGACCCATCTCTGTAATAATTTTCATCTCCTCCCAGTGTCAGAGAAAGACTTCTACTCCACACGACCCGTCTCTGTAATAACTTTCATCTCCTCCCAGTGTCAGAGAAAGACTTCTACTCCACACGACCCGTCTCTGTAATAAATTTCATCTCCTCCCAGTGTCAGAGAAAGACTTCTACTTCACACGACCCGTCTCTGTAGTAACTGTCATCTCCTCCCAAGTTCAGAGAAAGCCTTCTACTCCACACGACCCGTCTCTGTAATAACTTTCATCTCCTCCCAGTGTCAGAGAAAGACTTCTACTCCACACGACCCGTCTCTGTAATAACTTTCATCTCCTTCCAGTGTCAGAGAAAGACTTCTACTCCACACGACACATCTCTGTAATAACTTTCATCTCTTCCCAGTGTCAGAAAAAGACTTCTACTCCACACGACCCATCTCTGTAATAACTTTCATCTCCTCCCAGTGTCAGAGAAAGACTTCTACTCCACACGACCCGTCTCTGTAATAACTTTCATCTCCTCCCATTGTCAGAGAAAGACTTCTACTCCACACGACCCGTCTCTGTAATAACTTTCATCTCCTCCCAGTGTCAGAGAAAGACTTCTGCACCACATGACCCGTCTGTGTAATAACTTTCATCTCCTCCCAGTGTCAGAGAAACACTTCTACTCCACACGACCCGTCTCTGTAATAACTTTCATCTCCTCCCAGTGTCAGAGAAAGACTTCTACTCCACACGACCCGTCTCTGTAATAAATTTCATCTCCTCCCAGTGTCAGAGAAAGACTTCTGCTTCATGCGACCCGTCTCTGTAGTAACTGTCATCTCCTCCCAAGTTCAGAGAAAGACTTCTACTCCACACGACCCGTCTCTGTAATAACTTTCATCTCCTCCCTGTGTCAGAGAAAGACTTCTACTCCACACGACCCATCTCTGTAATAACTTTCATCTCCTCCCAGTGTCAGAGAAAGACTTCTACTCCACACGTACCGTCTCTGTAATAACATTCATCTCCTCCCAGTGTCAGAGAAAGACTTCTACTCCACACGACCCGTCTCTGTAATAAATTTCATCTCCTCCCAGTGTCAGAGAAAGACTTCTACTCCACACGACCCGTCTCTGTAATAACTTTCATCTCCTCCCAGTGTCAGAGAAAGACTTCTACTCCACACGAACCATCTCTGTAATAACATTCATCTCCTCCCAGTGTCAGAGAAAGACTTCTACTCCACACGACCCGTCTCTGTAATAACTTTCATCTCCTCCCAGTGTCAGAGAAAGACTTCTACTCCACACGACCCGTCTCTGTAATAACTGTCATCTCCTCCCAGTGTCAGAGAAAGACTTCTACTCCACACGACCCGTCTCTGTAATAACTTTCATTTCCTACCAGTGTCAGAGAAAGACTTCTACTCCACACGACCCGTCTCTGTAATAACTTTCATTTCCTCCCAGTGTCAGAGAAAGACTTCTACTCCACACGACCCGTCTCTGTAATAACTTTCATCTCCTCCCAGTGTCAGAGAAAGACTTCTACTCCAAACGACCCGTCTCTGTAATAACTTTCATCTCCTCCCAGTGTCAGAGAAAGACTTCTACTCCACACGACCCGTCTCTGTAATAACTTTCATCTCCTCCCAGTGTCAGAGAAAGACTTCTACTCCACACGATCCGTCTCGGTAATAACTTTCATCTCCTCCCAGTGTCAGAGAAAGACTTCTACACCACACGACCCGTCTCTGTATTAACTTTCATCTCCTCTCAGTGTCAGAGAAATACTTCTACTCCACACGACCCGTCTCTGTAATAACTTTCATCTCCTCCCAGTGTCAGAGAAAGACTTCTACTCCACACGAACCATCTCTGTAATAACGTTCATCTCCTCCCAGTGTCAGAAAAAGACTTCTACTCCACACGACCCGTCTCTGTAATAACTTTCATCTCCTCCCAGTGTCAGAGAAAGACTTCTACTCCACACGACCCGTCTCTGTAATAACTTTCATCTCCTCCCAGTGTCAGAGAGAGACTTCTACTCCACACGACCCGTCTCTGTAATAACTTTCATCTCCTCCCAGTGTCAGAGAAAGACTTCTACTCCACACAACCCATCTCTGTAATAACTTTCATCTCCTCCCAGTGTCAGAAAAAGACTTCTACTCCACACGACCCATCTCTGTAATAACGTTCATCTCCTCCCAGTGTCAGAGAAAGACTTCTACTCCACACGACCCGTCTCTGTAATACCTTTAATCTCCTCCCAGTGTCAGAGAAAGACTTCTACTCCACACGACCCGTCTCTGTAATAGCTTTCATCTCCTACCAGTGTCAGAGAAAGACTTCTACTCCACACGACCCGTCTCTGTAATAACTTCCATCTCCTCCCAGTGTCAATGAAAGACTTCTACTGCACACGAACCGTCTCTGTAATAACTTTCATCTCCTCCCAGTGTCAGAGAAAGACTTCTACTCCACACGACCCGTCTCTGTAATAACTTTCATCTCCTCCCAGTGTCAGAGAAAGACTTCTAATCCACACGAACCATCTCTGTAATAACTTTCATCTCCTCCCAGTGTCAGAAAAAGACTTCTACTCCAGACGACCCATCTCTGTAATAACTTTCATCTCCTCCCAGTGTCAGAGAAAGACTTCTACTCCACACGACCCGTCTCTGTAATAACTTTCATCTCCTTCCAGTGTCAGAGAAAGACTTCTACTCCACACGACCCGTCTCTGTAATAACTTTCATCTCCTCCCAGTGTCAGAGAAAGACTTCTACTCCACACGACCCGTCTCTGTAATAAATTTCATCTCCTCCCAGTGTCAGAGAAAGACTTCTACTTCACGCGACCCGTCTCTGTAGTAGCTGTCATCTCCTCCCAAGTTCAGCGAAAGCCTTCTACTCCACACGACCCGTCTCTGTAATAACTTTCATCTCCTCCCTGTGTCAGAGAAAGACTTCTACTCCACACGACCCATCTCTGTAATAACTTTCATCTCCTCCCAGTGTCAGAGAAACACTTCTATTCCACACGAACCATCTCTGTAATAACATTCATCTCCTCCCAGTGTCAGAGAAAGACTTCTACTCCACACGACCCGTCTCTGTAATAACTTTCATCTCCTCCCAGTGTCAGAGAAAGACTTCTACTCCACACGACCCGTCTCTGTAATAATTTTCATCTCCTCCTAGTGTCAGAGAAAGACTTCTACTCCACACGACCCGTCTCTGTAATAACTTTCATTTACTACCAGTGTCAGAGAAAGACTTCTACTCCACAAGACACGTCTCTGTAATAACTTTCATCTCCTCCCAGTGTCAGAGAAAGACTTCTACTCCACACGACCCGTCTCTGTAATAACTTTCATTTCCTCCCAGTGTCAGAGAAAGACTTCTACTCCACACGACCCGTCTCTGTAATAACTTTCATCTCCTCCCAGTGTCAGAGAAAGACTTCTACTCCACACGACCCGTCTCTGTAATAACTTTCATCTCCTCCCAGTGTCAGAGAAAGACTTCTACTCCACACGACCCGTCTCTGTAATAACTTTCATCTCCTCCCAGTGTCAGAGAAAGACTTCTACTCCACACGACCCGTCTCTGTAATAACTTTCATCTCCTCCCAGTGCCAGAGAAAGACTTCTGCACCACATGACCCGTCTCTGTAATAACTTTCATCTCCTCCCAGTGTCAGAGAAAGACTTCTACTCCACACGACCCGTCTCTGTAATAATTTTCATCTCCTCCCAGTGTCAGAGAATGACTTCTACTCCACACGATCCGTCTCTGTAATAACTTTCATCTCCTCCCAGTGTCAGAGAAAGACTTCTACTCCACACGATCTGTCTCTGTAATAACTTCCATCTCCTCCCAGTGTCAGAGAAAGACTTCTACTCCACACGACCCGTCTCTGTAATAACTTTCAAATCCTCCCAGTGTCAGAGAAAGACTTCTACTCCACACGACCCGTCTCTGTAATAACTTTCATCTCCTTCCAGTGTCAGAGAAAGACTTCTACTCCACACGACCCGTCTCTGTAATAACTTTCATCTCCTCCCAGTGTCAGAGAAAGACTTCTACTCCACACGACCCGTCTCTGTAATAACTTTCATCTCCTCCCAGTGTCAGAGAAAGACTTCTACTCCACACGACCCGTCTCTGTAATAACTTTCATCTCCTCCCAGTGTCAGAGGAAGACTTCTACTCCACATGACCCGTCTCTGTAATAACTTACATATCCTTCCAGTGTCACAGAAGGACTTCTACTCCACACGACCCGTCTCTGTAATAACTGTCATCTCCTCCCAGTGTCAGAGGAAGACTTCTACTCCACACGACCCGTCTCTTTAATAACTTTCATCTCCTTCCAGTGTCAGAGGAAGACTTCTACTCCACACGACCCGTCTCTGTAATAACTGTCATCTCCTCCCAGTGTCAGAGAAAGATTTCTACTCCACACGACCCGTCTCTGTAATAACTGTCATCGCCTCCCAGTGTCAGAGAAAGACTTCTACTCCACACGACCCGTCTCTGTAATAACTTTCATCTCCTCCCAGTGTCAGAGAAAGACTTCTACTCCACACGACCCGTCTCAGCAATAACTTTCATCTCCTCCCAGTGTCAGAGAAAGACTTCTACTCCACACGACCCGTCTCTGTAATCACTTTCATCTCCTCCCAGTGTCAGAGAAAAACTTCTACTCCACACGACCCGTCTCTGTAATAACTTTCATCTCCTCCCAGTGTCAGAGAAAGACTTCTACTCCACACGACCCGTCTCTGTAATAACTGTCATCTCCTCCCAGTGTCAGAGGAAGACTTCTACTCCACACGACCCGTCTCTTTAATAACTTACATCTCCTTCCAGTGTCACAGAAAGACTTCTACTCCACACGACCCGTCTCTGTAATAACTGTCATCTCCTCCCAGTGTCAGAGAAAGACTTCTACTCCACACGACCCGTCTCTGTAATAACTTTCATCTCCTCCCAGTGTCAGAGAAAGACTTCTACTCCACACGACCCGTCTCTGTAATAACTTTCATCTCCTCCCAGTGTCAGAGAAAGACTTCTACTCCACACGACCCGTCTCAGCAATAACTTTCATCTCCTCCCAGTGTCAGAGAAAGACTTCTACTCCACACGACCCGTCTCTGTAATCACTTTCATCTCCTCCCAGTGTCAGAGAAAAACTTCTACTCCACACGACCCGTCTCTGTAATAACTTTCATCTCCTCCCAGTGTCAGAGAAAGACTTCTACTCCACACGACCCGTCTCTGTAATAACTTTCATCTCCTCCCAGTGTCAGAGAATGACTTCTACTCCACACGACCCGTCTCTGTAATAACTTTCATCTCCTCCCAGTGTCAGAGAAAGACTTCTACTCCACACGACCTGTCTCTGTAATAACTTCCATCTCCTCCCAGTGTCAGAGAAAGACTTCTACTCCACACGACCCGTCTCTGTAATAAATTTCATCTCCTCCCAGTGTCAGAGAAAGACTTCTACTCCACACGACCCGTCTCTGTAATAATTTTCATCTCCTCCTAGTGTCAGAGAAAGACTTCTACTCCACACGACCCGTCTCTGTAATAACTTTCATTTACTACCAGTGTCAGAGAAAGACTTCTACTCCACACGACACGTCTCTGTAATAACTTTCATCTCCTCCCAGTGTCAGAGAAAGACTTCTACTCCACACGACCCGTCTCTGTAATAACTTTCATTTCCTCCCAGTGTCAGAGAAAGACTTCTACTCCACACGACCCGTCTCTGTAATAACTTTCATCTCCTCCCAGTGTCAGAGAAAGACTTCTACTCCACACGACCCATCTCTGTAATAACTTTCATCTCCTCCCAGTGTCAGAGAAAGACTTCTACTCCACACGACCCGTTTCTCTAATAACTTTCATCTCCTCCCAGTGTCAGAGAAAGACTTCTACTCCACACGACCCGTCTCTGTAATAACTTTCATCTCCTCCCAGTGCCAGAGAAAGACTTCCGCACCACATGACCCGTCTCTGTAATAACTTTCATCTCCTCCCAGTGTCAGAGAAAGACTTCTACTCCACACGACCCGTCTCTGTAATAACTTTCATCTCCTCCCAGTGTCAGAGAATGACTTCTACTCCACACGACCCGTCTCTGTAATCACTTTCATCTCCTCCCAGTGTCAGAGAAAGACTTCTACTCCACACGACCTGTCTCTGTAATAACTTCCATCTCCTCCCAGTGTCAGAGAAAGACTTCTACTCCACACGACCCGTCTCTGTAATAACTTTCAAATCCTCCCAGTGTCAGAGAAAGACTTCTACTCCACACGACCCGTCTCTGTAATAACTTTCATCTCCTTCCAGTGTCAGAGAAAGACTTCTACTCCACACGACCCGTCTCTGTAATAACTTTCATCTCCTCCCAGTGTCAGAGAAAGACTTCTACTCCACACGACCCGTCTCTGTAATAACTTTCATCTCCTCCCAGTGTCAGAGAAAGACTTCTACTCCACACGACCCGTCTCTGTAATAACTTTCATCTCCTCCCAGTGTCAGAGGAAGACTTCTACTCCACATGACCCGTCTCTGTAATAACTTACATATCCTTCCAGTGTCACAGAAGGACTTCTACTCCACACGACCCGTCTCTGTAATAACTGTCATCTCCTCCCAGTGTCAGAGGAAGACTTCTACTCCACACGACCCGTCTCTTTAATAACTTTCATCTCCTTCCAGTGTCAGAGGAAGACTTCTACTCCACACGACCCGTCTCTGTAATAACTGTCATCTCCTCCCAGTGTCAGAGAAAGACTTCTACTCCACACGACCCGTCTCTGTAATAACTGTCATCTCCTCCCAGTGTCAGAGAAAGACTTCTACTCCACACGACCCGTCTCTGTAATAACTTTCGTCTCCTCCCAGTGTCAGAGAAAGACTTCTACTCCACACGACCCGTCTCAGCAATAACTTTCATCTCCTCCCAGTGTCAGAGAAAGACTTCTACTCCACACGACCCGTCTCTGTAATCACTTTCATCTCCTCCCAGTGTCAGAGAAAAACTTCTACTCCACACGACCCGTCTCTGTAATAACTTTCATCTCCTCCCAGTGTCAGAGAAAGACTTCTACTCCACACGACCCGTCTCTGTAATAACTGTCATCTCCTCCCAGTGTCAGAGGAAGACTTCTACTCCACACGACCCGTCTCTTTAATAACTTACATCTCCTCCCAGTGTCAGAGAAAGACTTCTACTCCACACGACCCGTCTCTGTAATAACTTTCATCTCCTCCCAGTGTCAGAGAAAGACTTCTACTCCACACGACCCGTCTCTGTAATAACTTTCATCTCCTCCCAGTGTCAGAGAAAGACTTCTACTCCACACGACCCGTCTCAGCAATAACTTTCATCTCCTCCCAGTGTCAGAGAAAGACTTCTACTCCACACGACCCGTCTCTGTAATCACTTTCATCTCCTCCCAGTGTCAGAGAAAAACTTCTACTCCACACGACCCGTCTCTGTAATAACTTTCATCTCCTCCCAGTGTCAGAGAAAGACTTCTACTCCACACGACCCGTCTCTGTAATCACTTTCATCTCCTCCCAGTGTCAGAGAAAAACTTCTACTCCACACGACCCGTCTCTGTAATAACTTTCATCTCCTCCCAGTGTCAGAGAAAGACTTCTACTCCACATGACCCGTCTCTGTAATCACTTTCATCTCCTCCCAGTGTCAGAGAAAGACTTCTACTCCACATGACCCGTCTCTGTAATCACTTTCATCTCCTCCCAGTGTCAGAGAAAGACTTCTACTCCACACGACCCGTCTCTGTAATAACTTTCATCTCCTCCCAGTGTCAGAGAAAGACTTCTACTCCACATGACCCGTCTCTGTAATCACTTTCATCTCCTCCCAGTGTCAGAGAAAGACTTCTACTCCACACGACCAGTCTCTGTAATAACTTTCATCTCCTCCTAGTGTCAGAGAAAGACTTCTACTCCACACGACCCGTCTCTGTAATAACTTTCATCTCCCCCCAGTGTAAGAGAAAGACTTCTACTCCACATGACCCGTCTCTGTAATCACTTTCATCTCCTCCCAGTGTCAGAGAAAGACTTCTACTCCACACGACCCGTCTCTGTAATAACTTTCATCTCCTACCAGTGTCAGAGAAAGACTTCTACTCCACACGACCCGTCTCTGTAATAACTTTCATCTCCTCCCAGTGTCAGAGAAAGACTTCTACTCCACACGACCCGTCTCTGTAATAACTTTCATCTCCTCCCAGTGTCAGAGAAAGACTTCTACTCCACACGACCCGTCTCTGTAATAACTTTCATCTCCTCCCAGTGTCAGAGGAAGACTTCTACTCCACATGACCCGTCTCTGTAATAACTTACATATCCTTCCAGTGTCACAGAAGGACTTCTACTCCACACGACCCGTCTCTGTAATAACTGTCATCTCCTCCCAGTGTCAGAGGAAGACTTCTACTCCACACGACCCGTCTCTTTAATAACTTTCATCTCCTTCCAGTGTCAGAGGAAGACTTCTACTCCACACGACCCGTCTCTGTAATAACTGTCATCTCCTCCCAGTGTCAGAGAAAGACTTCTACTCCACACGACCCGTCTCTGTAATAACTGTCATCTCCTCCCAGTGTCAGAGAAAGACTTCTACTCCACACGACCCGTCTCTGTAATAACTTTCGTCTCCTCCCAGTGTCAGAGAAAGACTTCTACTCCACACGACCCGTCTCAGCAATAACTTTCATCTCCTCCCAGTGTCAGAGAAAGACTTCTACTCCACACGACCCGTCTCTGTAATCACTTTCATCTCCTCCCAGTGTCAGAGAAAAACTTCTACTCCACACGACCCGTCTCTGTAATAACTTTCATCTCCTCCCAGTGTCAGAGAAAGACTTCTACTCCACACGACCCGTCTCTGTAATAACTGTCATCTCCTCCCAGTGTCAGAGGAAGACTTCTACTCCACACGACCCGTCTCTTTAATAACTTACATCTCCTCCCAGTGTCAGAGAAAGACTTCTACTCCACACGACCCGTCTCTGTAATAACTTTCATCTCCTCCCAGTGTCAGAGAAAGACTTCTACTCCACACGACCCGTCTCTGTAATAACTTTCATCTCCTCCCAGTGTCAGAGAAAGACTTCTACTCCACACGACCCGTCTCAGCAATAACTTTCATCTCCTCCCAGTGTCAGAGAAAGACTTCTACTCCACACGACCCGTCTCTGTAATCACTTTCATCTCCTCCCAGTGTCAGAGAAAAACTTCTACTCCACACGACCCGTCTCTGTAATAACTTTCATCTCCTCCCAGTGTCAGAGAAAGACTTCTACTCCACACGACCCGTCTCTGTAATCACTTTCATCTCCTCCCAGTGTCAGAGAAAAACTTCTACTCCACACGACCCGTCTCTGTAATAACTTTCATCTCCTCCCAGTGTCAGAGAAAGACTTCTACTCCACATGACCCGTCTCTGTAATCACTTTCATCTCCTCCCAGTGTCAGAGAAAGACTTCTACTCCACATGACCCGTCTCTGTAATCACTTTCATCTCCTCCCAGTGTCAGAGAAAGACTTCTACTCCACACGACCCGTCTCTGTAATAACTTTCATCTCCTCCCAGTGTCAGAGAAAGACTTCTACTCCACATGACCCGTCTCTGTAATCACTTTCATCTCCTCCCAGTGTCAGAGAAAGACTTCTACTCCACACGACCAGTCTCTGTAATAACTTTCATCTCCTCCTAGTGTCAGAGAAAGACTTCTACTCCACACGACCCGTCTCTGTAATAACTTTCATCTCCCCCCAGTGTAAGAGAAAGACTTCTACTCCACATGACCCGTCTCTGTAATCACTTTCATCTCCTCCCAGTGTCAGAGAAAGACTTCTACTCCACATGACCCGTCTCTGTAATCACTTTCATCTCCTCCCAGTGTCAGAGAAAGACTTCTACTCCACATGACCCGTCTCTGTAATCACTTTCATCTCCTCCCAGTGTCAGAGAAAGACTTCTACTCCACACGACCCGTCTCTGTAATAACTTTCATCTCCTCCCAGTGTCAGAGAAAGACTTCTACTCCACATGACCCCTCTCTGTAATCACTTTCATCTCCTCCCAGTGTCAGAGAAAGACTTCTACTCCACACGACCCGTCTCTGTAATAACTTTCATCTCCTCCTAGTGTCAGAGAAAGACTTCTACTCCACACGACCCGTCTCTGTAATAACTTTCATCTCCTCCCAGTGTCAGAGAAAGACTTCTACTCCACATGACCCGTCTCTGTAATCACTTTCATCTCCTCCCAGTGTCAGAGAAAGACTTCTACTCCACATGACCCGTCTCTGTAATCACTTTCATCTCCTCCCAGTGTCAGAGAAAGACTTCTACTCCACACGACCCGTCTCTGTAATAACTTTCATCTCCTCCCAGTGTCAGAGAAAGACTTCTACTCCACATGACCCGTCTCTGTAATCACTTTCATCTCCTCCCAGTGTCAGAGAAAGACTTCTACTCCACACGACCCGTCTCTGTAATAAATTTCATCTCCTCCCAGTGTCAGAGAAAGACTTCTACTCCACATGACCCGTCTCTGTAATCACTTTCATCTCCTCCCAGTGTCAGAGAAAGACTTCTACTCCACACGACCCGTCTCTGTAATCACTTTCATCTCCTCCCAGTGTCAGAGAAAGACTTCTACTCCACACGACCCGTCTCTGTAATCACTTTCATCTCCTCCCAGTGTCAGAGAAAGACTTCTACTCCACATGACCCGTCTCTGTAATCACTTTCATCTCCTCCCAGTGTCAGAGAAAGACTTCTACTCCACATGACCCGTCTCTGTAATAACTTTCATCTCCTCCCAGTGTCAGAGAAAGACTTCTACTCCACATGACCCGTCTCTGTAATCACTTTCATCTCCTCCCAGTGTCAGAGAAAGACTTCTACTCCACACGACCCGTCTCTGTAATAACTTTCATCTCCTCCCAGTGTCAGAGAAAGACTTCTACTCCACATGACCCGTCTCTGTAATCACTTTCATCTCCTCCCAGTGTCAGAGAAAGACTTCTACTCCACACGACCCGTCTCTGTAATAACTGTCATCTCCTCCCAGTGTCAGAGAAAGACTTCTACTCCACATGACCCGTCTCTGTAATCACTTTCATTTCCTCCCAGTGTCAGAGAAAGACTTCTACTCCACATGACCCGTCTCTGTAATCACTTTCATTTCCTCCCAGTGTCAGAGAAAGACTTCTACTCCACACGACCCGTCTCTGTAATAACTTTCATCTCCTCCCAGTGTCAGAGAAAGACTTCTACTCCACACGACCCGTCTCTGTAATAACTTTCATCTCCTCCCAGTGTCAGAGAAAGACTTCTACTCCACATGACCCGTCTCTGCAATAACTTTCATCTCCTCCCAGTGTCAGAGAAAGACTTCTACTCCACACGACCCGTCTCTGTAATAACTTTCATCTCCTCCCAGTGTCAGAGAAAGACTTCTACTCCACATGACCCGTCTCTGTAATCACTTTCATCTCCTCCCAGTGTCAGAGAAAGACTTCTACTCCACACGACCAGTCTCTGTAATAACTTTCATCTCCTCCCAGTGTCAGAGAAAGACTTCTACTCCACATGACCCGTCTCTGTAATCACTTTCATCTCCTCCCAGTGTCAGAGAAAGACTTCTACTCCACACGACCCGTCTCTGTAATAACTTTCATCTCCTCCCATTGTCAGAGAAAGACTTCTACTCCACATGACCCGTCTCTGTGATCACTTTCATCTCCTCCCAGTGTCAGAGAAAGACTTCTACTCCACATGACCCGTCTCTGTAATCACTTTCATCTCCTCCCAGTGTCAGAGAAAGACTTCTACTCCACACGACCCGTCTCTGTAATCACTTTCATCTCCTCCCAGTGTCAGAGAAAGACTTCTACTCCACATGACCCGTCTCTGTAATCACTTTCATCTCCTCCCAGTGTCAGAGAAAGACTTCTACTCCACACGACCCGTCTCTGTAATAACTTTCATCTCCTCCCAGTGTCAGAGAAAGACTTCTACCCCACATGACCCGTCTCTGTAATCACTTTCATCTCCTCCCAGTGTCAGAGAAAGACTTCTACTCCACATGACCCGTCTCTGTAATAACTTTCATCTCCTCCCAGTGTCAGAGAAAGACTTCTACTCCACATGACCCGTCTCTGTAATCACTTTCATCTCCTCCCAGTGTCAGAGAAAGACTTCTACTCCACACGACCCGTCTCTGTAATCACTTTCATCTCCTCCCAGTGTCAGAGAAAAACTTCTACTCCACACGACCCGTCTCTGTAATAACTTTCATCTCCTCCCAGTGTCAGAGAAAGACTTCTACTCCACATGACCCGTCTCTGTAATCACTTTCATCTCCTCCCAGTGTCAGAGAAAGACTTCTACTCCACATGACCCGTCTCTGTAATCACTTTCATCTCCTCCCAGTGTCAGAGAAAGACTTCTACTCCACACGACCCGTCTCTGTAATAACTTTCATCTCCTCCCAGTGTCAGAGAAAGACTTCTACTCCACATGACCCGTCTCTGTAATCACTTTCATCTCCTCCCAGTGTCAGAGAAAGACTTCTACTCCACACGACCCGTCTCTGTAATAACTTTCATCTCCTCCTAGTGTCAGAGAAAGACTTCTACTCCACACGACCCGTCTCTGTAATAACTTTCATCTCCCCCCAGTGTAAGAGAAAGACTTCTACTCCACATGACCCGTCTCTGTAATCACTTTCATCTCCTCCCAGTGTCAGAGAAAGACTTCTACTCCACATGACCCGTCTCTGTAATCACTTTCATCTCCTCCCAGTGTCAGAGAAAGACTTCTACTCCACACGACCCGTCTCTGTAATCACTTTCATCTCCTCCCAGTGTCAGAGAAAGACTTCTACTCCACACGACCCGTCTCTGTAATCACTTTCATCTCCTCCCAGTGTCAGAGAAAGACTTCTACTCCACATGACCCGTCTCTGTAATCACTTTCATCTCCTTCCAGTGTCAGAGAAAGACTTCTACTCCACATGACCCGTCTCTGTAATAACTTTCATCTCCTCCCAGTGTCAGAGAAAGACTTCTACTCCACATGACCCGTCTCTGTAATCACTTTCATCTCCTCCCAGTGTCAGAGAAAGACTTCTACTCCACACGACCCGTCTCTGTAATAACTTTCATCTCCTCCCAGTGTCAGAGAAAGACTTCTACTCCACATGACCCGTCTCTGTAATCACTTTCATCTCCTCCCAGTGTCAGAGAAAGACTTCTACTCCACACGACCCGTCTCTGTAATAACTGTCATCTCCTCCCAGTGTCAGAGAAAGACTTCTACTCCACACGACCCGTCTCTGTAATAACTTTCATCTCCTCCCAGTGTCAGAGAAAGACTTCTACTCCACATGACCCGTCTCTGTAATCACTTTCATTTCCTCCCAGTGTCAGAGAAAGACTTCTACTCCACACGACCCGTCTCTGTAATAACTTTCATCTCCTCCCAGTGTCAGAGAAAGACTTCTACTCCACACGACCCGTCTCTGTAATAACTTTCATCTCCTCCCAGTGTCAGAGAAAGACTTCTACTCCACATGACCCGTCTCTGTAATAACTTTCATCTCCTCCCAGTGTCAGAGAAAGACTTCTACTCCACACGACCCGTCTCTGTAATAACTTTCATCTCCTCCCAGTGTCAGAGAAAGACTTCTACTCCACATGACCCGTCTCTGTAATCACTTTCATCTCCTCCCAGTGTCAGAGAAAGACTTCTACTCCACACGACCAGTCTCTGTAATAACTTTCATCTCCTCCCAGTGTCAGAGAAAGACTTCTACTCCACATGACCCGTCTCTGTAATCACTTTCATCTCCTCCCAGTGTCAGAGAAAGACTTCTACTCCACACGACCCGTCTCTGTAATAACTTTCATCTCCTCCCATTGTCAGAGAAAGACTTCTACTCCACATGACCCGTCTCTGTGATCACTTTCATCTCCTCCCAGTGTCAGAGAAAGACTTCTACTCCACATGACCCGTCTCTGTAATCACTTTCATCTCCTCCCAGTGTCAGAGAAAGACTTCTACTCCACACGACCCGTCTCTGTAATCACTTTCATCTCCTCCCAGTGTCAGAGAAAGACTTCTACTCCACATGACCCGTCTCTGTAATCACTTTCATCTCCTCCCAGTGTCAGAGAAAGACTTCTACTCCACACGACCCGTCTCTGTAATAACTTTCATCTCCTCCCAGTGTCAGAGAAAGACTTCTACTCCACATGACCCGTCTCTGTAATCACTTTCATCTCCTCCCAGTGTCAGAGAAAGACTTCTACTCCACATGACCCGTCTCTGTAATAACTTTCATCTCCTCCCAGTGTCAGAGAAAGACTTCTACTCCACATGACCCGTCTCTGTAATCACTTTCATCTCCTCCCAGTGTCAGAGAAAGACTTCTACTCCACACGACCCGTCTCTGTAATCACTTTCATCTCCTCCCAGTGTCAGAGAAAAACTTCTACTCCACACGACCCGTCTCTGTAATAACTTTCATCTCCTCCCAGTGTCAGAGAAAGACTTCTACTCCACATGACCCGTCTCTGTAATCACTTTCATCTCCTCCCAGTGTCAGAGAAAGACTTCTACTCCACATGACCCGTCTCTGTAATCACTTTCATCTCCTCCCAGTGTCAGAGAAAGACTTCTACTCCACACGACCCGTCTCTGTAATAACTTTCATCTCCTCCCAGTGTCAGAGAAAGACTTCTACTCCACATGACCCGTCTCTGTAATCACTTTCATCTCCTCCCAGTGTCAGAGAAAGACTTCTACTCCACACGACCCGTCTCTGTAATAACTTTCATCTCCTCCTAGTGTCAGAGAAAGACTTCTACTCCACACGACCCGTCTCTGTAATAACTTTCATCTCCCCCCAGTGTAAGAGAAAGACTTCTACTCCACATGACCCGTCTCTGTAATCACTTTCATCTCCTCCCAGTGTCAGAGAAAGACTTCTACTCCACATGACCCGTCTCTGTAATCACTTTCATCTCCTCCCAGTGTCAGAGAAAGACTTCTACTCCACATGACCCGTCTCTGTAATCACTTTCATCTCCTCCCAGTGTCAGAGAAAGACTTCTACTCCACACGACCCGTCTCTGTAATAACTTTCATCTCCTCCCAGTGTCAGAGAAAGACTTCTACTCCACATGACCCCTCTCTGTAATCACTTTCATCTCCTCCCAATGTCAGAGAAAGACTTCTACTCCACACGACCCGTCTCTGTAATAACTTTCATCTCCTCCTAGTGTCAGAGAAAGACTTCTACTCCACACGACCCGTCTCTGTAATAACTTTCATCTCCTCCCAGTGTCAGAGAAAGACTTCTACTCCACATGACCCGTCTCTGTAATCACTTTCATCTCCTCCCAGTGTCAGAGAAAGACTTCTACTCCACATGACCCGTCTCTGTAATCACTTTCATCTCCTCCCAGTGTCAGAGAAAGACTTCTACTCCACACGACCCGTCTCTGTAATCACTTTCATCTCCTCCCAGTGTCAGAGAAAGACTTCTACTCCACACGACCCGTCTCTGTAATAAATTTCATCTCCTCCCAGTGTCAGAGAAAGACTTCTACTCCACATGACCCGTCTCTGTAATCACTTTCATCTCCTCCCAGTGTCAGAGAAAGACTTCTGCACCACATGACCCGTCTCTGTAATAACTTTCATCTCCTCCCAGTGTCAGAGAAAGACTTCTACTCCACACGACCCGTCTCTGTAATAATTTTCATCTCCTCCCAGTGTCAGAGAATGACTTCTACTCCACACGATCCGTCTCTGTAATAACTTTCATCTCCTCCCAGTGTCAGAGAAAGACTTCTACTCCACACGACCTGTCTCTGTAATAACTTCCATCTCCTCCCAGTGTCAGAGAAAGACTTCTACTCCACACGACCCGTCTCTGTAATAACTTTCAAATCCTCCCAGTGTCAGAGAAAGACTTCTACTCCACACGACCCGTCTCTGTAATAACTTTCATCTCCTTCCAGTGTCAGAGAAAGACTTCTACTCCACACGACCCGTCTCTGTAATAACTTTCATCTCCTCCCAGTGTCAGAGAAAGACTTCTACTCCACACGACCCGTCTCTGTAATAACTTTCATCTCCTCCCAGTGTCAGAGAAAGACTTCTACTCCACACGACCCGTCTCTGTAATAACTTTCATCTCCTCCCAGTGTCAGAGGAAGACTTCTACTCCACATGACCCGTCTCTGTAATAACTTACATATCCTTCCAGTGTCACAGAAGGACTTCTACTCCACACGACCCGTCTCTGTAATAACTGTCATCTCCTCCCAGTGTCAGAGGAAGACTTCTACTCCACACGACCCGTCTCTTTAATAACTTTCATCTCCTTCCAGTGTCAGAGGAAGACTTCTACTCCACACGACCCGTCTCTGTAATAACTGTCATCTCCTCCCAGTGTCAGAGAAAGATTTCTACTCCACACGACCCGTCTCTGTAATAACTGTCATCGCCTCCCAGTGTCAGAGAAAGACTTCTACTCCACACGACCCGTCTCTGTAATAACTTTCATCTCCTCCCAGTGTCAGAGAAAGACTTCTACTCCACACGACCCGTCTCAGCAATAACTTTCATCTCCTCCCAGTGTCAGAGAAAGACTTCTACTCCACACGACCCGTCTCTGTAATCACTTTCATCTCCTCCCAGTGTCAGAGAAAAACTTCTACTCCACACGACCCGTCTCTGTAATAACTTTCATCTCCTCCCAGTGTCAGAGAAAGACTTCTACTCCACACGACCCGTCTCTGTAATAACTGTCATCTCCTCCCAGTGTCAGAGGAAGACTTCTACTCCACACGACCCGTCTCTTTAATAACTTACATCTCCTTCCAGTGTCACAGAAAGACTTCTACTCCACACGACCCGTCTCTGTAATAACTGTCATCTCCTCCCAGTGTCAGAGAAAGACTTCTACTCCACACGACCCGTCTCTGTAATAACTTTCATCTCCTCCCAGTGTCAGAGAAAGACTTCTACTCCACACGACCCGTCTCTGTAATAACTTTCATCTCCTCCCAGTGTCAGAGAAAGACTTCTACTCCACACGACCCGTCTCAGCAATAACTTTCATCTCCTCCCAGTGTCAGAGAAAGACTTCTACTCCACACGACCCGTCTCTGTAATCACTTTCATCTCCTCCCAGTGTCAGAGAAAAACTTCTACTCCACACGACCCGTCTCTGTAATAACTTTCATCTCCTCCCAGTGTCAGAGAAAGACTTCTACTCCACACGACCCGTCTCTGTAATAACTTTCATCTCCTCCCAGTGTCAGAGAATGACTTCTACTCCACACGACCCGTCTCTGTAATAACTTTCATCTCCTCCCAGTGTCAGAGAAAGACTTCTACTCCACACGACCTGTCTCTGTAATAACTTCCATCTCCTCCCAGTGTCAGAGAAAGACTTCTACTCCACACGACCCGTCTCTGTAATAAATTTCATCTCCTCCCAGTGTCAGAGAAAGACTTCTACTCCACACGACCCGTCTCTGTAATAATTTTCATCTCCTCCTAGTGTCAGAGAAAGACTTCTACTCCACACGACCCGTCTCTGTAATAACTTTCATTTACTACCAGTGTCAGAGAAAGACTTCTACTCCACACGACACGTCTCTGTAATAACTTTCATCTCCTCCCAGTGTCAGAGAAAGACTTCTACTCCACACGACCCGTCTCTGTAATAACTTTCATTTCCTCCCAGTGTCAGAGAAAGACTTCTACTCCACACGACCCGTCTCTGTAATAACTTTCATCTCCTCCCAGTGTCAGAGAAAGACTTCTACTCCACACGACCCATCTCTGTAATAACTTTCATCTCCTCCCAGTGTCAGAGAAAGACTTCTACTCCACACGACCCGTTTCTCTAATAACTTTCATCTCCTCCCAGTGTCAGAGAAAGACTTCTACTCCACACGACCCGTCTCTGTAATAACTTTCATCTCCTCCCAGTGCCAGAGAAAGACTTCCGCACCACATGACCCGTCTCTGTAATAACTTTCATCTCCTCCCAGTGTCAGAGAAAGACTTCTACTCCACACGACCCGTCTCTGTAATAACTTTCATCTCCTCCCAGTGTCAGAGAATGACTTCTACTCCACACGACCCGTCTCTGTAATCACTTTCATCTCCTCCCAGTGTCAGAGAAAGACTTCTACTCCACACGACCTGTCTCTGTAATAACTTCCATCTCCTCCCAGTGTCAGAGAAAGACTTCTACTCCACACGACCCGTCTCTGTAATAACTTTCAAATCCTCCCAGTGTCAGAGAAAGACTTCTACTCCACACGACCCGTCTCTGTAATAACTTTCATCTCCTTCCAGTGTCAGAGAAAGACTTCTACTCCACACGACCCGTCTCTGTAATAACTTTCATCTCCTCCCAGTGTCAGAGAAAGACTTCTACTCCACACGACCCGTCTCTGTAATAACTTTCATCTCCTCCCAGTGTCAGAGAAAGACTTCTACTCCACACGACCCGTCTCTGTAATAACTTTCATCTCCTCCCAGTGTCAGAGGAAGACTTCTACTCCACATGACCCGTCTCTGTAATAACTTACATATCCTTCCAGTGTCACAGAAGGACTTCTACTCCACACGACCCGTCTCTGTAATAACTGTCATCTCCTCCCAGTGTCAGAGGAAGACTTCTACTCCACACGACCCGTCTCTTTAATAACTTTCATCTCCTTCCAGTGTCAGAGGAAGACTTCTACTCCACACGACCCGTCTCTGTAATAACTGTCATCTCCTCCCAGTGTCAGAGAAAGACTTCTACTCCACACGACCCGTCTCTGTAATAACTGTCATCTCCTCCCAGTGTCAGAGAAAGACTTCTACTCCACACGACCCGTCTCTGTAATAACTTTCGTCTCCTCCCAGTGTCAGAGAAAGACTTCTACTCCACACGACCCGTCTCAGCAATAACTTTCATCTCCTCCCAGTGTCAGAGAAAGACTTCTACTCCACACGACCCGTCTCTGTAATCACTTTCATCTCCTCCCAGTGTCAGAGAAAAACTTCTACTCCACACGACCCGTCTCTGTAATAACTTTCATCTCCTCCCAGTGTCAGAGAAAGACTTCTACTCCACACGACCCGTCTCTGTAATAACTGTCATCTCCTCCCAGTGTCAGAGGAAGACTTCTACTCCACACGACCCGTCTCTTTAATAACTTACATCTCCTTCCAGTGTCACAGAAAGACTTCTACTCCACACGACCCGTCTCTGTAATAACTGTCATCTCCTCCCAGTGTCAGAGAAAGACTTCTACTCCACACGACCCGTCTCTGTAATAACTTTCATCTCCTCCCAGTGTCAGAGAAAGACTTCTACTCCACACGACCCGTCTCTGTAATAACTTTCATCTCCTCCCAGTGTCAGAGAAAGACTTCTACTCCACACGACCCGTCTCAGCAATAACTTTCATCTCCTCCCAGTGTCAGAGAAAGACTTCTACTCCACACGACCCGTCTCTGTAATCACTTTCATCTCCTCCCAGTGTCAGAGAAAAACTTCTACTCCACACGACCCGTCTCTGTAATAACTTTCATCTCCTCCCAGTGTCAGAGAAAGACTTCTACTCCACACGACCCGTCTCTGTAATCACTTTCATCTCCTCCCAGTGTCAGAGAAAAACTTCTACTCCACACGACCCGTCTCTGTAATAACTTTCATCTCCTCCCAGTGTCAGAGAAAGACTTCTACTCCACATGACCCGTCTCTGTAATCACTTTCATCTCCTCCCAGTGTCAGAGAAAGACTTCTACTCCACATGACCCGTCTCTGTAATCACTTTCATCTCCTCCCAGTGTCAGAGAAAGACTTCTACTCCACACGACCCGTCTCTGTAATAACTTTCATCTCCTCCCAGTGTCAGAGAAAGACTTCTACTCCACATGACCCGTCTCTGTAATCACTTTCATCTCCTCCCAGTGTCAGAGAAAGACTTCTACTCCACACGACCAGTCTCTGTAATAACTTTCATCTCCTCCTAGTGTCAGAGAAAGACTTCTACTCCACACGACCCGTCTCTGTAATAACTTTCATCTCCCCCAAGTGTAAGAGAAAGACTTCTACTCCACATGACCCGTCTCTGTAATCACTTTCATCTCCTCCCAGTGTCAGAGAAAGACTTCTACTCCACATGACCCGTCTCTGTAATCACTTTCATCTCCTCCCAGTGTCAGAGAAAGACTTCTACTCCACATGACCCGTCTCTGTAATCACTTTCATCTCCTCCCAGTGTCAGAGAAAGACTTCTACTCCACACGACCCGTCTCTGTAATAACTTTCATCTCCTCCCAGTGTCAGAGAAAGACTTCTACTCCACATGACCCCTCTCTGTAATCACTTTCATCTCCTCCCAGTGTCAGAGAAAGACTTCTACTCCACACGACCCGTCTCTGTAATAACTTTCATCTCCTCCTAGTGTCAGAGAAAGACTTCTACTCCACACGACCCGTCTCTGTAATAACTTTCATCTCCTCCCAGTGTCAGAGAAAGACTTCTACTCCACATGACCCGTCTCTGTAATCACTTTCATCTCCTCCCAGTGTCAGAGAAAGACTTCTACTCCACATGACCCGTCTCTGTAATCACTTTCATCTCCTCCCAGTGTCAGAGAAAGACTTCTACTCCACACGACCCGTCTCTGTAATAACTTTCATCTCCTCCCAGTGTCAGAGAAAGACTTCTACTCCACATGACCCGTCTCTGTAATCACTTTCATCTCCTCCCAGTGTCAGAGAAAGACTTCTACTCCACACGACCCGTCTCTGTAATAAATTTCATCTCCTCCCAGTGTCAGAGAAAGACTTCTACTCCACATGACCCGTCTCTGTAATCACTTTCATCTCCTCCCAGTGTCAGAGAAAGACTTCTACTCCACACGACCCGTCTCTGTAATCACTTTCATCTCCTCCCAGTGTCAGAGAAAGACTTCTACTCCACACGACCCGTCTCTGTAATCACTTTCATCTCCTCCCAGTGTCAGAGAAAGACTTCTACTCCACATGACCCGTCTCTGTAATCACTTTCATCTCCTCCCAGTGTCAGAGAAAGACTTCTACTCCACATGACCCGTCTCTGTAATAACTTTCATCTCCTCCCAGTGTCAGAGAAAGACTTCTACTCCACATGACCCGTCTCTGTAATCACTTTCATCTCCTCCCAGTGTCAGAGAAAGACTTCTACTCCACACGACCCGTCTCTGTAATAACTTTCATCTCCTCCCAGTGTCAGAGAAAGACTTCTACTCCACATGACCCGTCTCTGTAATCACTTTCATCTCCTCCCAGTGTCAGAGAAAGACTTCTACTCCACACGACCCGTCTCTGTAATAACTGTCATCTCCTCCCAGTGTCAGAGAAAGACTTCTACTCCACATGACCCGTCTCTGTAATCACTTTCATTTCCTCCCAGTGTCAGAGAAAGACTTCTACTCCACATGACCCGTCTCTGTAATCACTTTCATTTCCTCCCAGTGTCAGAGAAAGACTTCTACTCCACACGACCCGTCTCTGTAATAACTTTCATCTCCTCCCAGTGTCAGAGAAAGACTTCTACTCCACACGACCCGTCTCTGTAATAACTTTCATCTCCTCCCAGTGTCAGAGAAAGACTTCTACTCCACATGACCCGTCTCTGCAATAACTTTCATCTCCTCCCAGTGTCAGAGAAAGACTTCTACTCCACACGACCCGTCTCTGTAATAACTTTCATCTCCTCCCAGTGTCAGAGAAAGACTTCTACTCCACATGACCCGTCTCTGTAATCACTTTCATCTCCTCCCAGTGTCAGAGAAAGACTTCTACTCCACACGACCAGTCTCTGTAATAACTTTCATCTCCTCCCAGTGTCAGAGAAAGACTTCTACTCCACATGACCCGTCTCTGTAATCACTTTCATCTCCTCCCAGTGTCAGAGAAAGACTTCTACTCCACACGACCCGTCTCTGTAATAACTTTCATCTCCTCCCATTGTCAGAGAAAGACTTCTACTCCACATGACCCGTCTCTGTGATCACTTTCATCTCCTCCCAGTGTCAGAGAAAGACTTCTACTCCACATGACCCGTCTCTGTAATCACTTTCATCTCCTCCCAGTGTCAGAGAAAGACTTCTACTCCACACGACCCGTCTCTGTAATCACTTTCATCTCCTCCCAGTGTCAGAGAAAGACTTCTACTCCACATGACCCGTCTCTGTAATCACTTTCATCTCCTCCCAGTGTCAGAGAAAGACTTCTACTCCACACGACCCGTCTCTGTAATAACTTTCATCTCCTCCCAGTGTCAGAGAAAGACTTCTACCCCACATGACCCGTCTCTGTAATCACTTTCATCTCCTCCCAGTGTCAGAGAAAGACTTCTACTCCACATGACCCGTCTCTGTAATAACTTTCATCTCCTCCCAGTGTCAGAGAAAGACTTCTACTCCACATGACCCGTCTCTGTAATCACTTTCATCTCCTCCCAGTGTCAGAGAAAGACTTCTACTCCACACGACCCGTCTCTGTAATCACTTTCATCTCCTCCCAGTGTCAGAGAAAAACTTCTACTCCACACGACCCGTCTCTGTAATAACTTTCATCTCCTCCCAGTGTCAGAGAAAGACTTCTACTCCACATGACCCGTCTCTGTAATCACTTTCATCTCCTCCCAGTGTCAGAGAAAGACTTCTACTCCACATGACCCGTCTCTGTAATCACTTTCATCTCCTCCCAGTGTCAGAGAAAGACTTCTACTCCACACGACCCGTCTCTGTAATAACTTTCATCTCCTCCCAGTGTCAGAGAAAGACTTCTACTCCACATGACCCGTCTCTGTAATCACTTTCATCTCCTCCCAGTGTCAGAGAAAGACTTCTACTCCACACGACCCGTCTCTGTAATAACTTTCATCTCCTCCTAGTGTCAGAGAAAGACTTCTACTCCACACGACCCGTCTCTGTAATAACTTTCATCTCCCCCCAGTGTAAGAGAAAGACTTCTACTCCACATGACCCGTCTCTGTAATCACTTTCATCTCCTCCCAGTGTCAGAGAAAGACTTCTACTCCACATGACCCGTCTCTGTAATCACTTTCATCTCCTCCCAGTGTCAGAGAAAGACTTCTACTCCACACGACCCGTCTCTGTAATCACTTTCATCTCCTCCCAGTGTCAGAGAAAGACTTCTACTCCACACGACCCGTCTCTGTAATCACTTTCATCTCCTCCCAGTGTCAGAGAAAGACTTCTACTCCACATGACCCGTCTCTGTAATCACTTTCATCTCCTCCCAGTGTCAGAGAAAGACTTCTACTCCACATGACCCGTCTCTGTAATAACTTTCATCTCCTCCCAGTGTCAGAGAAAGACTTCTACTCCACATGACCCGTCTCTGTAATCACTTTCATCTCCTCCCAGTGTCAGAGAAAGACTTCTACTCCACACGACCCGTCTCTGTAATAACTTTCATCTCCTCCCAGTGTCAGAGAAAGACTTCTACTCCACATGACCCGTCTCTGTAATCACTTTCATCTCCTCCCAGTGTCAGAGAAAGACTTCTACTCCACACGACCCGTCTCTGTAATAACTGTCATCTCCTCCCAGTGTCAGAGAAAGACTTCTACTCCACATGACCCGTCTCTGTAATCACTTTCATTTCCTCCCAGTGTCAGAGAAAGACTTCTACTCCACACGACCCGTCTCTGTAATAACTTTCATCTCCTCCCAGTGTCAGAGAAAGACTTCTACTCCACATGACCCGTCTCTGTAATCACTTTCATTTCCTCCCAGTGTCAGAGAAAGACTTCTACTCCACACGACCCGTCTCTGTAATAACTTTCATCTCCTCCCAGTGTCAGAGAAAGACTTCTACTCCACACGACCCGTCTCTGTAATAACTTTCATCTCCTCCCAGTGTCAGAGAAAGACTTCTACTCCACATGACCCGTCTCTGTAATAACTTTCATCTCCTCCCAGTGTCAGAGAAAGACTTCTACTCCACACGACCCGTCTCTGTAATAACTTTCATCTCCTCCCAGTGTCAGAGAAAGACTTCTACTCCACATGACCCGTCTCTGTAATCACTTTCATCTCCTCCCAGTGTCAGAGAAAGACTTCTACTCCACACGACCAGTCTCTGTAATAACTTTCATCTCCTCCCAGTGTCAGAGAAAGACTTCTACTCCACATGACCCGTCTCTGTAATCACTTTCATCTCCTCCCAGTGTCAGAGAAAGACTTCTACTCCACACGACCCGTCTCTGTAATAACTTTCATCTCCTCCCATTGTCAGAGAAAGACTTCTACTCCACATGACCCGTCTCTGTGATCACTTTCATCTCCTCCCAGTGTCAGAGAAAGACTTCTACTCCACATGACCCGTCTCTGTAATCACTTTCATCTCCTCCCAGTGTCAGAGAAAGACTTCTACTCCACACGACCCGTCTCTGTAATCACTTTCATCTCCTCCCAGTGTCAGAGAAAGACTTCTACTCCACATGACCCGTCTCTGTAATCACTTTCATCTCCTCCCAGTGTCAGAGAAAGACTTCTACTCCACACGACCCGTCTCTGTAATAACTTTCATCTCCTCCCAGTGTCAGAGAAAGACTTCTACTCCACATGACCCGTCTCTGTAATCACTTTCATCTCCTCCCAGTGTCAGAGAAAGACTTCTACTCCACATGACCCGTCTCTGTAATAACTTTCATCTCCTCCCAGTGTCAGAGAAAGACTTCTACTCCACATGACCCGTCTCTGTAATCACTTTCATCTCCTCCCAGTGTCAGAGAAAGACTTCTACTCCACACGACCCGTCTCTGTAATCACTTTCATCTCCTCCCAGTGTCAGAGAAAAACTTCTACTCCACACGACCCGTCTCTGTAATAACTTTCATCTCCTCCCAGTGTCAGAGAAAGACTTCTACTCCACATGACCCGTCTCTGTAATCACTTTCATCTCCTCCCAGTGTCAGAGAAAGACTTCTACTCCACATGACCCGTCTCTGTAATCACTTTCATCTCCTCCCAGTGTCAGAGAAAGACTTCTACTCCACACGACCCGTCTCTGTAATAACTTTCATCTCCTCCCAGTGTCAGAGAAAGACTTCTACTCCACATGACCCGTCTCTGTAATCACTTTCATCTCCTCCCAGTGTCAGAGAAAGACTTCTACTCCACACGACCCGTCTCTGTAATAACTTTCATCTCCTCCTAGTGTCAGAGAAAGACTTCTACTCCACACGACCCGTCTCTGTAATAACTTTCATCTCCCCCCAGTGTAAGAGAAAGACTTCTACTCCACATGACCCGTCTCTGTAATCACTTTCATCTCCTCCCAGTGTCAGAGAAAGACTTCTACTCCACATGACCCGTCTCTGTAATCACTTTCATCTCCTCCCAGTGTCAGAGAAAGACTTCTACTCCACATGACCCGTCTCTGTAATCACTTTCATCTCCTCCCAGTGTCAGAGAAAGACTTCTACTCCACACGACCCGTCTCTGTAATAACTTTCATCTCCTCCCAGTGTCAGAGAAAGACTTCTACTCCACATGACCCCTCTCTGTAATCACTTTCATCTCCTCCCAGTGTCAGAGAAAGACTTCTACTCCACACGACCCGTCTCTGTAATAACTTTCATCTCCTCCTAGTGTCAGAGAAAGACTTCTACTCCACACGACCCGTCTCTGTAATAACTTTCATCTCCTCCCAGTGTCAGAGAAAGACTTCTACTCCACATGACCCGTCTCTGTAATCACTTTCATCTCCTCCCAGTGTCAGAGAAAGACTTCTACTCCACATGACCCGTCTCTGTAATCACTTTCATCTCCTCCCAGTGTCAGAGAAAGACTTCTACTCCACACGACCCGTCTCTGTAATCACTTTCATCTCCTCCCAGTGTCAGAGAAAGACTTCTACTCCACACGACCCGTCTCTGTAATAACTTTCATCTCCTCCCAGTGTCAGAGAAAGACTTCTACTCCACATGACCCGTCTCTGTAATCACTTTCATCTCCTCCCAGTGTCAGAGAAAGACTTCTACTCCACACGACCCGTCTCTGTAATCACTTTCATCTCCTCCCAGTGTAAGAGAAAGACTTCTACTCCACATGACCCGTCTCTGTAATCACTTTCATCTCCTCCCAGTGTCAGAGAAAGACTTCTACTCCACATGACCCGTCTCTGTAATCACTTTCATCTCCTCCCAGTGTCAGAGAAAGACTTCTACTCCACACGACCCGTCTCTGTAATCACTTTCATCTCCTCCCAGTGTCAGAGAAAGACTTCTACTCCACACGACCCGTCTCTGTAATCACTTTCATCTCCTCCCAGTGTCAGAGAAAGACTTCTACTCCACATGACCCGTCTCTGTAATCACTTTCATCTCCTCCCAGTGTCAGAGAAAGACTTCTACTCCACATGACCCGTCTCTGTAATAACTTTCATCTCCTCCCAGTGTCAGAGAAAGACTTCTACTCCACATGACCCGTCTCTGTAATCACTTTCATCTCCTCCCAGTGTCAGAGAAAGACTTCTACTCCACACGACCCGTCTCTGTAATAACTTTCATCTCCTCCCAGTGTCAGAGAAAGACTTCTACTCCACATGACCCGTCTCTGTAATCACTTTCATCTCCTCCCAGTGTCAGAGAAAGACTTCTACTCCACACGACCCGTCTCTGTAATAACTTTCATCTCCTCCCAGTGTCAGAGAAAGACTTCTACTCCACATGACCCGTCTCTGTAATCACTTTCATTCCTCCCAGTGTCAGAGAAAGACTTCTACTCCACACGACCCGTCTCTGTAATAACTTTCATCTCCTCCCAGTGTCAGAGAAAGACTTCTACTCCACATGACCCGTCTCTGTAATCACTTTCATCTCCTCCCAGTGTCAGAGAAAGACTTCTACTCCACACGACCCGTCTCTGTAATAACTTTCATCTCCTCCCAGTGTCAGAGAAAGACTTCTACTCCACATGACCCGTCTCTGTAATCACTTTCATCTCCTCCCAGTGTCAGAGAAAGACTTCTACTCCACATGACCCGTCTCTGTAATCACTTTCATCTCCTCCCAGTGTCAGAGAAAGACTTCTACTCCACACGACCCGTCTCTGTAATAACTTTCATCTCCTCCCAGTGTCAGAGAAAGACTTCTACTCCACATGACCCGTCTCTGTAATCACTTTCATCTCCTCCCAGTGTCAGAGAAAGACTTCTACTCCACACGACCCGTCTCTGTAATAACTTTCATCTCCTCCCAGTGTCAGAGAAAGACTTCTACTCCACATGACCCGTCTCTGTAATCACTTTCATCTCCTCCCAGTGTCAGAGAAAGACTTCTACTCCACACGACCCGTCTCTGTAATAACTTTCATCTCCTCCCAGTGTCAGAGAAAGACTTCTACTCCACATGACCCGTCTCTGTAATCACTTTCATCTCCTCCCAGTGTCAGAGAAAGACTTCTACTCCACATGACCCGTCTCTGTAATCACTTTCATCTCCTCCCAGTGTCAGAGAAAGACTTCTACTCCACACGACCCGTCTCTGTAATCACTTTCATCTCCTCCCAGCCTGTCAGAGAAAGACTTCTACTCCACATGACCCGTCTCTGTAATCACTTTCATCTCCTCCCAGTGTCAGAGAAAGACTTCTACTCCACACGACCCGTCTCTGTAATAACTTTCATCTCCTCCCAGTGTCAGAGAAAGACTTCTACTCCACATGACCCGTCTCTGTAATCACTTTCATCTCCTCCCCAGATACTCGTCTGGTCCAGAGAAAGACTTCTACTCCACATGACCCGTCTCTGTAATCACTTTCATCTCCTCCCAGTGTCAGAGAAAGACTTCTACTCCACATGACCCGTCTCTGTAATCACTTTCATCTCCTCCCAGTGTCAGAGAAAGACTTCTACTCCACACGACCCGTCTCTGTAATCACTTTCATCTCCTCCCAGTGTCAGAGAAAAACTTCTACTCCACACGACCCGTCTCTGTAATAACTTTCATCTCCTCCCAGCTTCTACTCCACACGACCCGTCTCTGTAATAACTTTCATCTCCTCCCAGTGTCAGAGAAAGACTTCTACTCCACACGACCCGTCTCTGTAATAACTTTCATCTCCTCCCAGTGTCAGAGAAAGACTTCTACTCCACATGACCCGTCTCTGTAATAACTTTCATCTCCTCCCAGTGTCAGAGAAAGACTTCTACTCCACACGACCCGTCTCTGTAATAACTTTCATCTCCTCCCAGTGTCAGAGAAAGACTTCTACTCCACACGACCCGTCTCTGTAATAACTTTCATCTCCTCCCAGTGTCAGAGAAAGACTACTACTCCACACGACCCGTCTCTGTAATAACTTTCATCTCCTCCCAGTGTCAGAGAAAGACTTCTACTCCACATGACCCGTCTCTGTAATCACTTTCATCTCCTCCCAGTGTCAGAGAAAGACTTCTACTCCACACGACCAGTCTCTGTAATAACTTTCATCTCCTCCCAGTGTCAGAGAAAGACTTCTACTCCACATGACCCGTCTCTGTAATCACTTTCATCTCCTCCCAGTGTCAGAGAAAGACTTCTACTCCACACGACCCGTCTCTGTAATAACTTTCATCTCCTCCCATTGTCAGAGAAAGACTTCTACTCCACATGACCCGTCTCTGTAATCACTTTCATCTCCTCCCAGTGTCAGAGAAAGACTTCTACTCCACATGACCCGTCTCTGTAATCACTTTCATCTCCTCCCAGTGTCAGAGAAAGACTTCTACTCCACACGACCAGTCTCTGTAATCACTTTCATCTCCTCCCAGTGTCAGAGAAAGACTTCTACTCCACATGACCCGTCTCTGTAATCACTTTCATCTCCTCCCAGTGTCAGAGAAAGACTTCTACTCCACACGACCCGTCTCTGTAATAACTTTCATCTCCTCCCAGTGTCAGAGAAAGACTTCTACTCCACATGACCCGTCTCTGTAATCACTTTCATCTCCTCCCAGTGTCAGAGAAAGACTTCTACTCCACACGACCCGTCTCTGTAATAACTTTCATCTCCTCCCAGTGTCAGAGAAAGACTTCTACTCCACATGACCCGTCTCTGTAATCACTTTCATCTCCTCCCAGTGTCAGAGAAAGACTTCTACTCCACACGACCCGTCTCTGTAATAACTTTCATCTCCTCCCAGTGTCAGAGAAAGACTTCTACTCCACATGACCCGTCTCTGTAATCACTTTCATCTCCTCCCAGTGTCAGAGAAAGACTTCTACTCCACACGACCCGTCTCTGTAATAACTTTCATCTCCTCCCAGTGTCAGAGAAAGACTTCTACTCCACATGACCCGTCTCTGTAATCACTTTCATCTCCTCCCAGTGTCAGAGAAAGACTTCTACTCCACACGACCCGTCTCTGTAATAACTTTCATCTCCTCCCAGTGTCAGAGAAAGACTTCTACTCCACATGACCCGTCTCTGTAATCACTTTCATCTCCTCCCAGTGTCAGAGAAAGACTTCTACTCCACACGACCCGTCTCTGTAATAACTTTCATCTCCTCCCAGTGTCAGAGAAAGACTTCTACTCCACATGACCCGTCTCTGTAATCACTTTCATCTCCTCCCAGTGTCAGAGAAAGACTTCTACTCCACACGACCCGTCTCTGTAATAACTTTCATCTCCTCCCAGTGTCAGAGAAAGACTTCTACTCCACATGACCCGTCTCTGTAATCACTTTCATCTCCTCCCAGTGTCAGAGAAAGACTTCTACTCCACACGACCCGTCTCTGTAATAACTTTCATCTCCTCCCAGTGTCAGAGAAAGACTTCTACTCCACATGACCCGTCTCTGTAATCACTTTCATCTCCTCCCAGTGTCAGAGAAAGACTTCTACTCCACATGACCCGTCTCTGTAATCACTTTCATCTCCTCCCAGTGTCAGAGAAAGACTTCTACTCCACACGACCCGTCTCTGTAATCACTTTCATCTCCTCCCAGTGTCAGAGAAAGACTTCTACTCCACATGACCCGTCTCTGTAATCACTTTCATCTCCTCCCAGTGTCAGAGAAAGACTTCTACTCCACACGACCCGTCTCTGTAATAACTTTCATCTCCTCCCAGTGTCAGAGAAAGACTTCTACTCCACATGACCCGTCTCTGTAATCACTTTCATCTCCTCCCAGTGTCAGAGAAAGACTTCTACTCCACACGACCCGTCTCTGTAATAACTTTCATCTCCTCCCAGTGTCAGAGAAAGACTTCTACTCCACATGACCCGTCTCTGTAATCACTTTCATCTCCTCCCAGTGTCAGAGAAAGACTTCTACTCCACACGACCCGTCTCTGTAATAACTTTCATCTCCTCCCAGTGTCAGAGAAAGACTTCTACTCCACATGACCCGTCTCTGTAATCACTTTCATCTCCTCCCAGTGTCAGAGAAAGACTTCTACTCCACACGACCCGTCTCTGTAATAACTTTCATCTCCTCCCAGTGTCAGAGAAAGACTTCTACTCCACATGACCCGTCTCTGTAATCACTTTCATCTCCTCCCAGTGTCAGAGAAAGACTTCTACTCCACACGACCCGTCTCTGTAATAACTTTCATCTCCTCCCAGTGTCAGAGAAAGACTTCTACTCCACATGACCCGTCTCTGTGATCACTTTCATTTCCTCCCAGTGTCAGAGAAAGACTTCTACTCCACACGACCCGTGTCTGTAATAACTTTCATCTCCTCCCAGTGTCAGAGAAAGACTTCTACTCCACACGACCCGTCTCTGTAATAACTTTCATCTCCTCCCAGTGTCAGAGAAAGACTTCTACTCCACACGACCCGTCTCTGTAATAACTTTCATCTCCTCCCAGTGTCAGAGAAAGACTTCTACTCCACACGACCCGTCTCTGTAATAACTTTCATCTCCTCCCAGTGTCAGAGAAAGACTTCTACTCCACACGACCCGTCTCTGTAATAACTTTCATCTCCTCCCAGTGTCAGAGAAAGACTTCTACTCCACACGACCCATCTCTGTAATAACTTTCATCTCCTCCCAGTGTCAGAGAAAGACTTCTACTTCACACGACCCGTCTCTGTAATAACTTTCATCTCCTCCCAGTGTCAGAGAAAGACTTCTACTCCACACGACCCGTCTCTGTAATAACTTTCATCTCCTCCCAGTGTCAGAGAA